>CM028364.1:2680187-3398520 GCA_016624345.1 Platycodon grandiflorus | reverse complement strand
TTTCTTCCTATTTTCTGGATATGTGGGGGTTTCTCTCCTTGGCCCTGTTATGCACAATCTATGGATATGGAGGGTATGTATATCACTAGTGGTTATAGAATTGATTACGGCAAGCAATTGAACTTTTAATTAATGCTTGCGTACCTCCTTAATTGATGAACTTCGCAGGGCACAGGCAATGCAAACTTCTACTTTGCAACTGCAATGGCTTATGCTTGCTTCCAGGTAATATCTCCGACTAAAATTTGCAAAGGCAAACATGTGCATACACATGGCAAAAGTTTGGCACTTGTGTTCAACTGTTCAGCCATTTATCTTCTTTTTGTGTGTTCTACGTGTTTCTTTCTGAAGAATCTCTTGATCATAGAGTTTTTCAGAAAGTTTTCATGCAATAATATTTTTTTTCTTTTTTAGTAATCTTTCAGTGCGACTTAATTTTTGGTAGTCTAGTACTCCATTGCCCCACTCAAAGAAGCTTACTTTCTATTTTGAGACGTTCCACTTAAATAGTTTGATTGAAATCAAAACTAGTAAATTTTATGAATTATCAAATTTACCCTTTTTGCATTAAACTAAAAATTAGAAACACTGCTGTTCAAAAATAAATAAATTAGAAACACTACTTGAATTCTTAAAATTAGGGCCTAGGGGTATTGTTGGTATAAACAATTCAACTTTCAAGGAGTATATTGATGATTGAGGAATACGCGTTTAGTTAATGTCAAACGTAATTTCAGAGAACTTTACGCAAGGATTGCAGTTGTTTGACTGATGATATTAGCTTAAAAAATTTAAGACTATTAGATATTCTTAATTGTTTTCCAGGAAGTGTTGAAAGTTTAAACGACACTTATTTTGAAACGGAGGGATTAACAATTATTCTTCTCTGCCATAGTAACATTTGTATTATTCATGAATCAATAATGTCGATGTACCTATGGATCCTTTTGAATTTCTTTTATTACTGTCTCCTGCGCAGATAGTCTTGGTGGTCGAGAGTGTCAGTGCGATGCTCAACCATGACAGGATGGTACGTAAGCTATCTACTACCAAAGCTTGAGATGCGGCAGAAATGTTGTATATTAGAAGTTTCAAGTTCTTCCACTTTGCATATTCTAGTCACGTGATTCGGAGAGAGCACCGTGTCATATTAGAAGTTTGGGCAGTCCCCTCTTCAAAAGGTATATGAGTTTTTTCATGTTCGAGATTGGTTTGTATCAGAGAACTAGTTCATTGGTTTCACTATGCTGTAGCTGTACCTGTACCAAGATTGTAGTGATTAGTTGTAGTTAAGATTGCAGCAGCCTTATAGATTGAGTAATTAGTAATTACTAGGATTTTCCAATTACCATACTTATCTTAAGAATATTACTACTTTCATTCCAAATTTAAATTCAACAATTTTCACCATGATTTCTTCTTTCTTTCTTTATTATTTTTCCCGCCATTTCACTCTTACTTTTCTCTATATATCCAACCAATTCTAAATTCGACCGTTCTTAGCCTGATTTCTTCTTTCTTTCCTTTTTTTTTTTTTTCTTTTTTTCCCATTTAGTCTTACTCTTTCACTATCTTTCCAACTTTAGATTTGGTGTCTACTAAAAAAATTACTACTATATATTATTAATATAAATTGTTATAAATATTATTCCTCGGGTCACTCACATCGTCCTGTTATATATAATACCAAATTCATCCTCTTTTTCCTATGAGTTCCAAATTTCAATTCAATTTTTTCAAATTTACATTTTTAATATAAATAAAATACAAGTTATCCAACCATTGACCAATATAATTAAAGAGCATGTTTAAATATCACATGAAAATTGTGAGTTCCTATATGAGTTCATTTTAATTGAATTATTGAACTTCTTTAATTTGTTATTAATCTTTGCTCATATTTTAACTTCTAAACTTTTAATTATAGTAATACTTATTTTTGAATGTGGTTTTTTGTTTTCTTTCCTTTTCTATTTTGGGAAAGGGTTTTTTTTTTTTTTTTGAGGGGTGGGGGTTAGAGAGGAGTAAGTTCAAATAAGGTTTCTTTAGGGTTATTCTTTCCTTCTCTCTCTCCCTATTTTGGAATTTGGTCATGCATGACAGGAATGATCAAGATAAGAGTCATGATATTACTTGGGAAACAAAAAGCCAGTTATATATATATATATATATATATATATATATATATATATATATATATATATGGGAAAGTACTCAATGGTTACTCCATTTTTTAACCATCAATGGTTACTATTATTATTATCTATTGGATCAAAAATCAATGGTTGAGATTAATTGCATTAAATGACTCACCTACTTGCATTAATTGCATTTTCCAACTAAGCATTAAATCTCAACCTTTAATTTTTGATCCAATGGATAATAATGATAGTAACCATTGATGGTTAAAAAATTGAGTAACCATTGGATAATAATGGATAATTTTTGATCCTATGGATAATAATGATAGTAACTATTGATGGTTAAAAAATTGAGTAACCATTGAATACTTCCCCATATATATATATATATATATATATTTAAATGGTATTTGGCTTAAGTAATTGTCAAGTAAACCATGTCCACTAGAAGTTTGTTAAAGTATACGTAACATTTAATCTACCTATCTACTGCTGGGAAGGGTCAATTTAAGTGACCTAGTTAGACCTGCTAATGTTCTTAAGAGGTTTAATACTACTAGGAAGGGTCAATTTAATTGACCTAGTTAGACCTGGTAATGTTCTTAAGAGGTTTAAAATATGGTTAATGACATTACAAGTCCCTCGACTATGGTCGATTCCACCGGTAGTCTCTTAACAAAGTTTTTTTAAATTTTAGCCCCAAGAGTTTCAAAAAGTTACGAGGCTAGTTCTTTTGATGGATGTCTTTTGAAAAAATTTGTTAAGTCAATCATGCGTGTTGCACATGCCATTTTTTAAGGGTATTATGGAAAATTTCTAGAGGAATTTAATTATAACAAATTTTTATATTTTGTTATTTGAATAAACAAATTTGTATTCATTGATGATGGGAAATTCAAAGACACCAAGAACAAACTCCATCATCAATAGGAAATTCCTAGAGGAAAAAGGCATCTGATAGATCTTTCTGAAGAAAAGAAGCTCTTTTAAGTCCCAACTGATAATTGATTACTTGTTCTTACTGTCTTGATATTTTAGTCCAGTGCTTTTCGAGTTTTTTTGATTGCTCAAACCATTCATTTGATCTATTTATCTCAGCACTTGCTCCGAGCTTAAAACAATGGTCTTGATTCAGTAAAATTACTCTTCGTTTTATTTGAATTTGTTACTGCAAAATTAGGTCTTCCTTCAGAAAATTAGGTCTTCGTACGATTGAGAGAGAGGCCAGTCGAAAATTCCATTGATGATGGGTTTGTTCTTGGTGTCTTTGACCTTGGTGGGTGATGGAATCAGAAGCTTTTTGTCGTGTTATTTGAGTGTTTCGTTGACATCGTCGCGGAGGGAGGTTCTCAGCCGTTTCTTGGTGGTGGTGGTAGAGGCAATTGCGGGGTTGGTAGTGGTGGTTGGGGTGAAACATGGGAAGGAGAACATGACACGTGAAAATAGAAGAAAATTGAGAGAGAGAGAGAGAGAGAGAGAGAGAGAGAGAGAGAGAGAGAGAGAGAGAGAGAGATGAGTGTGCGTACAAGAGAGAGAGGATTTAATGAGCAATGTAATTACTTTAATACCCTTGAACAGAAGTGATGGAATTACTCTAACACCTTTAAATAATGGCATGTGCATCGCGTGATATTTTAATAATGCTCAAAAAAGTCAGGTGACTTGCACATGACTGATTTAACGGATAAATTCTAACGGCATTCACCAAAAGGACTAAACGTGTTTAATTTTTGGAACTCTTGGAACTAAAATAAAAAAAAAATTTTGTTAAGAGACTACTGGTGAAATCAGTCATAGTCGAGGGATTTGTAAAGTTATTAACCCTTTAAATATATATAGGACAACCATGTATGTATTTATCAAGCAACTCTGTATCTTTGTTATGGGTCATGTAATAATGTAAGTAGTACTCTAATTTTCAATTAAGGCATTCCAAAAAACATCTTTTATAAGTACATAAAACAATACTTGTATTTTGATTACTAATACCGTAACCCATTTATCGATATTATGGGAAAGATGGGTTGGTTTAGTTTTGAAAAAGTACTGTTTTATAACTATTAAATATATATACACACACACATAAATATATATATATATATATAAACAAAATACCCTTCCTACAGACGGTATTATAAAAAATATAATGGTAGAAAATAAATCTCTTCAATGTGAGGTCTTACTAGGGTCCGACTAGTTGGACAAAAACCGAATATCCCCCGTCTTGGGACATTTCGGAAACCAAACAAGTCGACATGTTTAGAAATTGAGCACTAGGCTTTAGCCTCTAGTAGAGTTTTGCTACCGGGCCTAAACAGTTTTCATTGGTGATTGGGGATTAAAATTAAAGGTCAAGCTTATTATGACTTATGAATGCTTTGTAAAACTTACCTTAACAAGATTTAACTAACAGAAATCCACACTACTAACACCTACTTCAACCTCCCTATATATAGATTGATATTGGACCTCTTCACCATTGGGCCTATGTATTTTGAGTAATTTAGGGCTGACAGAAAAATAAATTACAGCAAACTTTAGATTTTAAAACAATAACCAAGTCTTTTAAAATTGATGATTACATTATTATTGAATCAGAAATACATATTTAATTGTCTAGAAGGTGTTGCTTAATTTCTAAAAACAAAAGTTCTTGAATCAAAATCTTAACGGGGTCGTTTGGTCGTCAAGATTAAAGCCGGATAGGATTAATAAGCCAAATAGTCGAATGATTGGTACGTAATAAGCGATTGGGATTAATAGTACGAATTATCTGGATAAAGTCCTTATTCCCTCGCTAATAATACCAAGGTTGAGGGTGGTATTATTAGCGCCCTCACTAAAAAATATATGTGACTAACATTTTTAAATCCAAAATTACTCCCGATTTATAAGTGAGGATTAATAGCGAGAGCGCTACTAACACCAGGATTAATAATACTCCTTATCCTTATCCAATTACCAAACAAGCCCGTTTGGAGATTGAAACACAAACAAATTTAAAATAAAAAGGTCAAAGTTTAATAAATGTGAATACTTTTTGAAAACGATTATAATTTGTACTAATGGTTTGGAAACGATTTTTTGTTTTTGAATAATTATGGAAGTTTATAGGTTAAAGTTTAATAAATGTGAATACTTTTCGAGACAAACAAAATTAGAAAGAGGTACTGCTTTTTGGGATGAAAATCATGTCTTTGTTCAAAAAGTTTGGAGATTGAAACACAAACGAATTTAAAATAAAAAGGTCAAACATTTTAAAGGCCGCATAACTTGGGGACAAAGGACTGTCTATTTTAGTTTTCTTTGCTTGCTGTATAATTTAACACAACAGGTCACATATGCGTTATCAATTCGTGACGCGCACATTGGATCATGTGATGTAATTAAGTATGGGATAAACTATTTTAACAAAACAAGCTTTTTATTTATTTGTTTTTATGTTACTTACAGTGCTACTATATATCTTATCAATCGAGACTATGAAATAAATTACCAATTGTTGTATTCTGACAAAAATTTGGTAAAAATAAAGAAAAGCTAGTTCCCAGAAAAATTTAAAATTTAAATATATGCATCAAAAATAGTACAGCTGATTCTAAATTATTTTTAAAAACAAAATAAATAGATCGTGAAAGTGACTATGTTTTACGAATCAATCCCATCAATCTAGAAGAGCCAGAGAAACCAAGGTTACATGTGTTAACAACACAAAGTAGCAAAAATAACAGTGACTAATTTTCTTAATCTATATTCAGTCTGGACTTTAGATTAAAAGTAATTATAATGAAGAAAAAAAAAAAACCTTATGTCTAAGCTTGGCTCTTTTACTTTTACCATTTTTCCTTTTTTATAAACAAGGCGACTTTTTTCCACGTACGGTAGCGGCAAAGCATAGTTGTGGCATTCACGGAAAACTTAATCAATTAGTAGGGAGAATGGATGCCACAATACAAGCCCAGAAGAAAGATTCAAAATTCTCAATTTTATAATTAAAATATATATACACATAAAAAGGGTATATGTGTAATTTGAGAGATGGGCATAAGCATATGAGGGCAACATGGGATTATCAATTCCGAAATTTAATTTTAACTGCTTTAATAATTTCTTTTAAAAAGTTGCCCTAACTATTTTGTAATTATTTTAGCTTTTAAATTGATTAAAAGCTAACTAACCTTTCTTTTTTTCTTCTTGGATGGAGAGAGTAATCAATAGAAGCCTTGTTTTGTTGGTCTGGTTGGGAAGGAAGTTCTAATTTTATCTCCTTGACGAGCAAGTCTAGTATGTATCACATTGATTCTACCTTCAACATTGTACAACATACTTGAAAGATACTGAGCGGCCTCACCCATCCCCTCCAATACGTGGCAGACACCTCGGCAGTAGAGATGCCAGCTGGACTAAGCAACGAGGTGGCATGCGCCTTACTGATATAGCGACCTGGTAATGGCAAAATGCCAGGTCACCAGATTCTCCAGCATATTCTCCTAACACACCGATCTCGAAGACCCCCTGTGCAACTTAGAGACATGCCAAGTCGACCACCTCACCATAAGGGCGACCTAATCACATGCAAGGCCGACCTCAACGTGACCCCAGCACACACCACTGTTTCTTTTCCTTCACAACTTGAGAAGTAAGAATTCAGGCTTCATTCACAGACCAAGCTCTGTGGATCGAGTCTCATTACCACCCAGTACACTGATTCTCACATCGGAGGGTTTTAGCTGGGACACTCCCAGTTCCCCTAACGGTGTTTTCTTATTGTTCACAGGTCACTGTTCCATTCATTCGCTCGAGAACACCAAAGTCAATCCCAGCAATACACGGCGAGTATCCTACTAGACTACATACGTGGCTCTCACGTGGAACAGACGTGGTCACCGCACACTTTTGGCATGATCAGATACCTACCAAGTGATCACATAAAGCAACTCAAGCCTCCACTCCACTTGAACTAACCTCTATTCAATTCGAAAATATACCAATTCCCTTTTCCCAATATATATATATATATATATATATATATATATATATATACCTATGCCTATAATTTCTATGGTTCTAATCGCATTATGACAATTATGGATTGCCTATAATTTCTCTTCATCTCTTTTTTTTTTTTTTTGCTCTCACCAACTTCTCTATCTTTCTCTTACTTTTCTTCAATTATTACAAAATAAAAATTCAAACCCAAAAACCAACCTAAACACCCACATGCCAAACACAACCCCCCCCCCCCTAAAGTGGAAGAAAGAGAGTATTAAAGTTCATTCTCATTCGTGATTTATTGAACTTTCTCTTTCTATGACCCCACTCTTTTTTTTTCCCTGTTTCTCTAACCTTTTTTTCAATCATTATATAAAAAATAAAAACACTAAAATCATGAAATCAAAATCAATAAATCGCGAACTAAACACAACCTAAAAATGTTCAACAATAAAATGCACTTTCCTACGCTAAACATAAAAGCCAATTCAGAAGGTACTGTACTGCAACATTTTAAACGCAACCCCTCCACCCCCAAAACCCTCTCCCAATTTATTGTTATTCTTTTCTATTAGAGTAATAATTGTAACAAGCCTATTGACCAGGATCTAGGTTGCAATATTTTAAACATATAAATAATGTTACGATACATTCCCCGAATGCAAAAAGGAACTGGCAGAAAGAACAACTCCAAGCTTGCACCAAAAACAAACAAATTATTATTATTATTTTTTTAAGCTGTATAGTATACTTAAACGTGTATTATTATGATTAATTACTCCTACTATCCTACACTAATGAGACTGGGTACAGGCAAGTTTAACCAACAAGCATGATAGCAGTGAGGCTAAGCAGACACTCAAAACTATTTGATTCGTATATTATATTATATATATATATATATATATATATATATTAAAATACTAGCCTAAATAATGCTGAATTCCACAGGATTGTACACCACCTAGAAATATGGCCTTTTTAGTTTTTCATTTGTTAGACCGTGATGGAACAAGAGAAAAACATAAACTTAAAACCTCGTACTTTATAAATTTCAACTCTGCCATTAGGACACTCCATAGGATAGTTACACTTGAATGCATTAGACTTGCCTATGTACTTACTAACACAGGGCATCACGTGCAACCCCCCACACATGTGACCAGGGGAGAGACCGGGGTGCATCACAAACCAAATTAAGGGTGTGCACTAATAAGTAATAAAGCTGGTGACATCAAATGAAAGCCGAAAAACTGAACCCTAACCAAAGTTATACTACCATATTAAGTTACGACGAAATTATCCAACGCAATAAGCTCTTCAAAGAGGTAAGCAAGTTAGCAACTAATTGTAGTCAATGCAATTATGCAATGCCACCCATCATTATCAAGCGGCTACGGAGGGTTTCCAAAGAGGGAATACTTGCAATTTTATCCTAGGGAGATGCTTTAGGCTAGAAAACAAAAACTTAGACCAATAACTTTGATTTCTAGGCTGATGAGAGGCAAGCCATCTCATCTCACCAAAATAGTGATCAATATTGATTGGTACAACTATAATAAAATGGGTCCTCTTACTTCAGATCTGTGCTTTCCACTCAAGACAGGTAGGACCCTTTCATTACACACAAGCAGTTCTTGAGATTATAGAAATACATACCTTTATTGAGTCCAGGGAACTTGACTTCATATCAACACTTTTTATACTGTTTATTTATGGAGAAGTAAACAAAGCCAGAATTCCCAAAATAGGGGCTCATTGAGCTGGCATTGTTCTGTACTCCCCTTCAAAGAGCAACTTTCCATCTGTGTAACGAACAGAAAAAAAAATTGTTAGGTGGTGTTTGAATTTCACTTTTTGTGTGGAGATCACGTATGAGATGATGCCTTAGTCGGTGCAAGGCTCCATTCATAACATATTTCCCTGGAACAACAAAAGAGAGACATTTTAAGAGAAAGATAAAAGGGGAAGAAAACAGGTACCATTTTCCCAATAAAGAACCGTTCATTATTCATAAAGATGATATGATAGATTACATAACGTGGTACACAGTGAGGTAAACGTTCCCCTCCCTAAATCCCATTGCTGGTTCTAGAACCTCTGGAATGGCGACACCTTGGAGTTCCTATGGCTCCCTCAGTGAAATATGTACTTCCTTATTGAGAATACATGTTCACTTGGGAGAGTACATACTTCACAATCATCTTGATCAAGTTGTCATCTTACCTATTGGAAGCGCCTTCATTAACGTCATGGCTTCATTTGAGCGGCCAACCTTTGGAACTCCACCAAACAACAACTCTGGAGGTTCCAAATCCCTCTTTGCTCCCACAAGACTCGAACGTGTGACAATGTGGGTTCAGCCTTAACCATCAGGCCAACCATTAATATACCATAAATGATTTCTATTCAGCTACTCATACAATAAGTTTTGCATTGACAGCATTTTCAAATAGAATCAAACACCAGAGAAATAAAAATATTTTACAAATATTATTTTCCTTAGAACTAAGGAAGCCTAATAACAATTTCCAATGTACCTCGATCTCAATATTAGACTTATTTCTATATTAGTTCTGCCATTTGTTATTGAGAGACCAGTTAACAACAACAAAAAAAAAAAAGATGACCTAAACACCCTCAAAATCCAAGAAATGGCATAACCTACCAAGCTTAAAACTCCAGAATGCTTTCAATAAATGACTCCACAAGTAAATGTAAAAAATAATAATAAAAAAGAGATGGGGTCAAAGAGAACCTTTTGTAATTTAAAGTTCTCTTTGACTCCAACAATATCCCTTGCACATGAAATGTGTTAAAAGAACCCCATAAGCAGACAATGTTTTAGGATCCCCATGCTCTTGTTTTTAGCCCTGAATGGTCCTTAAATTCCTTTCTTCCTGGCCTAATGTGGAAGTTCTTCCAATAATTTGATAAAATCTCTCTCTCTCTCTCTCTCTCTCTCTCTCTCTCTCTCTCTCTCTCTCACACACTCACACTCACGCGCATACTACTGTATATAAAAGTTGGTCATATTACACACAGTGACCTATCTACATGGTAGAAGTGAAGCCCGTGGCTCTAAGAGTATGGGTGGTGCTCTATGTGAAAATTGGTTTAAGCATTCAAGCTGAAGTTGCCGACACATTAACAACCAAATAATTTAGTAAGAAAGCATATATACAGTAGTTGCATTGAAATCTAGAAGAATCCATACAAAATCACAGGTGATGCAAATAAGATTCAGAATTTGGAAAGAGATAATGAGTACAGCTAACAAAGATCTAGGACGAGATCCATTGTTTAGGGATAAAGTGAAAACAAATGAGAAAGGAAGAAAAGAACAACATCTGGGGCATCAATGTCATATAACAAAGTATTTAACAGAGATACTGCAAGATTTATGCCTAAGTTGAAAACCCCCCATTTGGATTTCTAGTATTTTTAAGTATTGATAATGATGATGAGCCGGTTGGAGATTGGTTTCATACTTGGTTTTAAGTCAGATAGATCCTTTGAACCTAACTCACAAATCTAGGGAATGGACCTTGTTTCTGCAATAGCTGCTTAAAATAGGATGTTATTCTGCCTCGTGCTCCTTCGTTTTCGCGTTCGATAACTCATCAATGATGCAACACCCAGAGAGAGAGAGAGAGAGAGAGAGAGAGAGGAACCATCCTGTAAGCTTCAGAGTAATGCTAGGCTTTGGCACTAATTTTAAAAAATAACGTTGACAAAGGGATAATGAGTGGTCTCAAGACAAAATGATTCTAACTATTCTATTCTTTATCTCTAACTACTTTGTACAGCTTTTTGTGCAACCAACTTCACAAAGAGAGAGGGCCACTACATAATATTATTCTAACTAGTTGTAACTTCTACTCCTCTCCTATTTAAGTAGTTTGCCCTCGTGAATACTGAGATACATGCCAGCACATTCTCCTCTTCCTGTCTCTCCACATTTACGACCTTAATGCTGCACATTTCCTTTGATTTAAATTCCCGCACACCCTTATCACCATTCCATTTCTCTCTTCTTTGTCTTTCTCCCCACATTTCCCTACCTTAATTGTTCTTCTTTGAAACCCCTTATAACCGTTATCAGCATTTGGTTTCTCTTTCCTTGCCTTTCTTCCCATTCACTAGCATCCTTTCTTCTACACTAAAGAAAGATGTGGCCTGTTGGTCTATGCATCATAGCTTTAGTTGTTGTAAGCATTACACATTGGGTTTACAGATGGAGGAATCCCAAATGCAATGGGAAACTCCCTCCGGGTTCAATGGGCTGGCCACTTCTTGGAGAAAGTCTTCAGTTCTTCGCCCCTAGTACAACTTCAGATATTCCTCCCTTTGTCAAAGAGAGGATGGAAAGGTAAAACTGATACTAGTAATCTGACGGATTATCTTTATATAGTTCCATAATCACCGTCACCATCCTCATGTTTCTCTCCTTGTATTGACTCTTACTTTTCAGATATGGGCCAATATTCCGAACCAATTTGGTGGGCCGGCCACTAGTGATTTCAACAGACTCGGATCTCAATTACATGGTCTTCCAACAAGAGGGCCAATCTTTCCAAAGTTGGTACCCAGATAGCTTCACAGAGGTATTTGGGAGACAGAATGTAGGTTCTCTGCATGGGTATATGTACAAATATCTCAAGAACATGGTACTGTTTCTATTTGGTCCCGAAAGCCTAAAGAAGATGCTCCCAGAAGTAGAAAATGCAGCAAATAGAAAGTTAAATATGTGGGCAACCCAGGATACAGTGGAATTGAAGGAGGCAACTGCAACTGTAAGTAGATGGGTAACTGAATCTTCTCACTGCCACTTAACCTGAAATTTCTAGTTTCTTATCGGCGTCCGTGTTTTACAGATGATATTTGATCTGACTGCAAAGAAACTGATCAGTTATGATCCAGATACGTCCACTGAGAATCTAAGGGAGAATTTTGTAGCTTTTATACAGGGACTAATCTCCTTCCCTATGGACATTCCTGGAACAGCTTACCACAAGTGCTTACAGGTACCTACTATACCGATTTGATAAATTAATGCATTCTGTACTTTTAACACTTCTGCTATTGATAAGAGGTAGATTAGAGGTTTAAAAGTAACGTGAAGGATAGAAGAATTTCACTATTACATAACAAAGATTACTTTCCATCTTTTTGAAACCTTGTCCAGATTTTGAATTGATGCTTTTGAGATTGATCAGGGAAGAAAGAAGGCAATGGCAATGCTTAAGAACATGCTAGAGGAAAGGCGGGCTAGACCTAGAGAGCTCAAAAGTGATTTCTTTGATTATGTCCTTGAAGAACTTCAGAAAGAGGATACTATACTAACCGAAGCAATTGCACTGGACTTGATGTTTGTGCTATTGTTCGCCAGCTTTGAAACGACTTCCCTAGCCATGACGGTAGCACTAAAACTTCTCTCCGACAACCCTATGGTGTTGAAGAAATTAACGGTTAGTATAGAAAATTAACTTTTAAAGTATTATAATCCAGTAATATCTTCTCCCATTTGTAACGTGGTAGACATGCTTTGACTATTCTCCACAGGAAGAACATGAGAGAATTCTAAAAGACCGAGGAAACTTGGAGACGGGACTAACATGGAAAGAGTACAAGTCAATGACATACACATTTCAGGTTGGCTAAAGAGCGTCAATTTCCTTCTAAACAAAGACGAATACATTCCATGACTAGGCCTTTGTGCTTACTAACAAGGAAATTTCAGGTTATCAACGAAACAGTTCGACTGGCAAATATAGTTCCAGGAGTATTCAGGAAAGCACTTAAAGATGTCAAGTTTAAGGGTATAACTACTATTGACTTGTTATTTTCTCTCAAGTGTAATTCAATATTTGTGAGCATACCTTGATATGAATGTTGGCAATGATGCAGACTATACCATCCCAGCTGGTTGGGCAGTAATGGTCTGTCCCCCAGCCGTGCACTTGAACCCTGCTAACTATAAGGATCCGCTTGACTTCAATCCACAGAGATGGGAGGTGAGTTCGTTTGTCTTGTAATTTCTGATTTCTATGCAAGTCATTTGCATACAGTTAACAGCAAATAGAGCTGAGATTGGTAATAAACCATCTAATGAATTCTCATATTATGTAAATAATGGCAAGCAGGGGATGGGATTAAAAGGCACATCAAAACATTTCATGGCTTTTGGAGGTGGCATGAGGTATTGTGTTGGAACAGATTTCACAAGGGTGCAGATGGCCGTCTTTCTTCACTGTTTGGTTACTAAGTATAGGTAAGAGATTCAATTATATGCATAATAACTACGCACGAGAGACAGAAAGAAACCGAGACTTATCTACTTTACCTCTGTATCTGTCAGGTGGCAACCAGTTAGAGGAGGAGATATTGTTCGTACTCCTGGTTTACAGTTTCCAAATGGTCTTCATATTCGAATCTCTGAGAAGAACCAACAAAATCAGGATGACACTAACACCAATGCCAACGCTGAACAAGGAATTAAGCAGAATGCTAAAGGCACAATATCAAGAAATTTAGTCTCTCATCAAACAGGATCTGCTTGCTGAAGCAGCAACAAAGTTGTTAGCAAATGATAGACTCATACAATGTAGGAAAGAAGGGCAAGCAATTACAAAAGAGCAGTTGTCCTTAGGATGACATACTTTTGCCTCGTAATGTGTAAGACTTCCAAAACAAAAAAGAAAGAAAAGGAAAGAAATGTACAATGTACAATATATAACAGTGTATCCATACAAAAATATTACCTTGAACACCAGTCACAAACAACACCAATCACCCCCTTCCCTCCCACCCCCCATCCCACCTCTGCACCACAAGAAAGAAAGAAGATATACATAACAAATGTAACCAGTAATCTCTTTCTTGAATCGGAAAATACAGTACATAAAAATAAATATAACAAGCATTCCGTGTGGTCCAATCCCACTATTCTCTTCGCTTAGCATGCAGTTTACTGTGCCTTTCATCCACTACTGCAGGTTTGTGCTTGTAGTGTTCTTGATTTGCATCACTAAGTCCAGGAATTTTCTGGAGCTCTTCCACAGATTCTATTTCCTTTCTACGTCTTCGGTGCCCAACAACATCATCTTCTTTGTTGTCAACATACAGTTGCTGCATGATACTTGAACCTTTGACTCTCCCATGTTTGTGCTTGTCCTTATTAACATGGTGAAGATAATAGTGGTAATCGCTGTCCAGGTCAAAATGGTTGTGCCTGTGTTCATGATGAGTGATTCCTCGCCTTTTCTGAGAGTCATGCTTATGATGCCTTATTTCCTTCTTATGATGTTTCTTAAAATAAATTTGTGACAGGTTTGCATCATGTCCATGCTTTCGGTTGTGTCTTATTTTTGGCTCATCAATTATATGATCTTCCCACCAGTCATAAAGAGGATCAAAGAGTCCCTTTTGATGTAGAAGCCAGAGTAGCACAACCCCTACAACTCAACAAGTTGGATAAAATGTCAATCTTTTCCTTATTCCAAATTTGATCTTATGTTTCCCAAATTGAAAAGAATGTCATTCAAACAAACAAAAAAAAAATACCTGTTGGAAAAATTGCCAAAACTAAACCAAACATCACCATCCAACTCATGCAGATATATTGGATGTGGCAGCGGAAGTCCAAAAAACCAGAGCATTTCATCCTGCTACCACAGGAAACATGGGAATGAGGTCAAATACTAATAAAAATGGCATATAGACAATAGAAATGGTAACTATAATGTATGTGAAGAAATATATACTGTAAAACTTTTTCTGAATATTCGGGTTCTGATCGCAGATAAACTTAATTGAACCATAAATAGTCAATAGAAGAGAGGGGGGGGGGATGATATAAAAATTCTTTTCATGAGAAGTCATTTTCAGACTACACAGAAACGCTCTTTGGTGCAGCAGTCAGCTATGGGGAAGTAGTCGCAGATTCTGCAAGCTGGGTGGTCACCAAATTCTCCACTGGCAGCTCTACAACAGCCCAACAATTCTTTTCATGGAAGTCATTTTCTGACTACAAATAGAACGGCTCTCTCGTACAGCATTCAGCTTTTGGGAAGTAGTTGCAGATGCTGCTTGCTTGGTGGTCACCATGCAGTTTGTAGCTCTTACCACTACCACCCTAATATAAGTATAGAAAACACTTCTTGGAGAAACATATTCTGGCCTAAAAATTTATAAATTTCAACTTGGAACTTCAATTAAATGCATTCTTTCACTTGTGAAAGAAGATTGATGGACAGAACCAGTTGGCATATAGCAGCGAGAGGAAAATACTTATATCTGCATTCCAGACATGTACAGACTTGTCTCCAAGAGAGACAGAAGAACTGTTACTAGAATGAAAGTCCATTTAGCTGCTATGATGACAGACAATTAATCAATACATCTGTGTTGTAACATCATAGTCCTGATAGTTAAACACTTTCCTACATTAACAGGGAAGTATATAAATTTTCCATCCAGACAGCATGCAAGTTGTCTGCAATGGGTGAGGCATGCTGTTAGCATCTGCAACTCGCTTTAAGAGTTATCAATCAGGTGTAACTTGACCTTAATTCACTATAACTTTACAGATACGGAAGACAATGGTAACTCTACGGCACATGCTATAAACAAAATTTACTTCTAGATCACTGGCCTTATGGCCCAGAAGTGCCATCTTAAATAACACTTAATAGATGAGGCACGACTCTCCCAGTTCTTATGGCCAGTAGATCTACCGGCTATTAGCTCCACAAGTGACACCTCACCATGAAAGAGATCCAATGGTGGCTTCAAACCCTAAATTCCCGCCCTTCTTTCTTGTTGAAAAGTGTACATATATTGTTTTCAAATACATGTTTACTCAAAAGTATTACACATGATTGTTTGGAATGTACATATGTTGTTTAGAAAAACTGGCCCTTCAACTGGTTGGAGAAACTGGTCAGATGCAGAACTCCTCTAAGGCATATGCTCTTTATGGTCTGAAAGTACATATTGCTTTCTTTTGTGGAAATTCCACAGCCCTAGGGGAAAAACTGCAATGCATACCCACTCAAGCAACCAACTGAAAGAAGGGACACGGGATCTGAATCCAGCTCGGTCTGATAACCATAGATTTTATTAAGGATATATTGTTCTTATTATAAGTGATACTTGAAATCATGTGACTGCAACTCAAGTTTTTGATTCTGAAAATTTTGTTTCAAGGTACGATGGTGCTCAGACGTCAATTTATGAAGTATTCATGATCGGTACTACAGGAAGTAATAACAAGCACTAAATACCAGAAGACCAGTTCTGAGAAGTTTCTTTGCATATGAGTTCTTTACAAAACAAACAGAATCCCAAGAAAGCAAACTCCTAAGCGCCAGCCATAAAAATAAGACACCTAGACTTGAAAGTAAACACTTAAGCGTGTTTCATGATTATATATATAATACCTGCAGGTTTGTCCAGTGATGAAGTCTACCAAACCAGCCCATAGTTTGTTCCACAACTCTTCAATGGATTCAAAAAAACCAGTTATACTATTCTCCGGTGGTTGAAAAGGAATCTGAAATGAGAGTGGTTCTCAAGAATTAGTAAATATGTAACTCCAACTCAAATGGAATTGACCAGTAATCCAAAAAAAAAAAATTTTACTCCATCTCAAAATGAGCGTCCCTTTTTAATTTTTCATAGGACATAAGGAAGTTGACTTATCAGCAATTTTGTTACCAAATATCTAGCAACGCTCTTAGTGTCCACATTATTGGATTGCAAGTGCACATTGGGACAAGATAGTTGGCAAAGGTGAATTTAGTAAATTTACAAAAACACTCATATTGGGACAAGAAATTTTACAAAGGGACACTCGGTTTGGGACAGAGGGAGTACTACTTATTTAAGAATACAACTGAATGCCAGCATACCATCTTAATTTGGCATCAAGAGTTTGAGGACTTTTTACAAATGACATTTTGCCACAAAAAAATGCATACAATCATTAAGTAATTTTTTCAGCATAACTGAATGCACCATGCATTTGCAAAATTTTCACAGGCCTAATACTTGATAAATGAGAAGGGCATATTTCTTTGTACGCCCATTGGATATCCATTTGTCAATTCCAAGCATGAATATTTGGCCCCCGTTTGGATGTCAAGTTTCAGTTTTCACTTCATTTTCCACTCTCACTAAGTAGTTACTTTCTATGAGAGTTGTTGATTCGATAAGCAACTCTGTGTTTTCATTTAGTTACAGTTTACTTGGAAAATGCCAGTTTGTTTTCTTGTTTGGATGAGAATAGATAGGCACAAAGAGGGAGCTCTCTAGATGGTAACAAGCGATCTACATATTTCACCATTGGAGATTGTAACTTTTAGATTTATATAACGCAGACGCACCCTAAAAAAAAGTAGCCTAGGATACCAATCTTCCAATAAAGGGAAAGATCTTGATATTATCAAGAGGTCTTTGTTTCTCGCATTACCCAAGTAGATATGAAGTTGGAGAGCCACAGAGAGAGAAGCGCTTGGCAGGGATAGTATCTTCACCATTTACTCTAACATCTTAATTTGAGTGGAATTTTGTAAACAATGCTAAAGGACATATGAGTGCAGAGACCTCTCTTTTGGAACTTCTAAAACGAAGAAAATAAACTAAAAAGCCCAATCATTTTCTCATAGTGGAATTGCAATGAACTCCATAAAGTAGTCATAAAATCCCGGGGGAGCTCATGGACATGCAATAGGATCTTCTGTGTTATTTCGACTATATTTCGGATCAATGCCAATCAACTCAAAAAGTCATACAGAATTGTAGAGAGTAAGTATTGTTTTTGAAGGAATTGAAGCAAACGATCCTCACTTAAATTCCATACATCATAGGCAGAAAGCTCATATACAAATACGACTAGCCATATCCAAGTCCATCAAAGGTCAGATCAGGAGACAGAAAGTCAACTTCATGCTCAGCTACACTTATTCCCTCTGCATCCATTTTACATGAAAGACACAGTTCTGCAAGAATTGCACTTGGTTCTTTCACTTAGTAGCTTTTGGACGGGAATTGTGTAATGAATTGCCTCATAATTTAAGCATTCTCATTATTCTAGAATGTCTTTGACAATGCATGTAACTAACATTCTTTTTAGTCAGTTCACCAGGTAAGAGAGGCTTAACAGCTATTGGTAACATAAAAGTCCTGAAAGCATCAACAACTATCATGATTTCTCGGAGATAATGTAAAAAGTCAAATTATAAACATTAAAATCAATCGATTAGCAATACATGCTTGATTACTCGCGTTATTATGAAATAAAAGTTAATTACTGCCAGACCTGTGATCCGTTGTCAAGAATAGTGGCTGTTGTAGTAAATTGGCACTCAGCTCTATCAACTTCATTGAAACCCGAGTCCTTCAGAATAGCTGGAAACCATCATAATCAATACAATTCCCTCTTAGTTTCAATTATTGAAAAAAAAGGCAAAAAAATGCCATGACTCCCAAATCATACCTGCACACACATATTTGGCTGCTTGATCAGTGGTTGGGTACAATTTGAATGATCGGGTTGCAACCTCTCGTGGCTTCATAATGTAGAATTGTTCCTGGAAAAAATTTTAATTTCAGAATAATGGATTTATCATAAGAGACAAAAATATGGATCACGTACACACCTCCATTTGGCTGACACCTGCAGAACAATCAAACTGCAAGATGGAAGAACTTGTTCAGGATTGAATCCAAGAAAAAACAAATGAGACAATAGTTAAATCAAGTTCCAACTGTGTGTAATTGGAAATATCAAAACTAACAATACAAAATACTTTAGCTTTCTGATCGAAAATAAAAGACGTAAACACTGGCTGACCCAAATAGGTTTTTGCGAGGAAGAAAGTTTTAATTCAAGGCCAATATTATCCTATTCTTATTTTGAAGTTGCAATAATTCTTCTATGAATTCCCAGGCAATAAATAAGCGTAGAAATCAAAACTATTTGCGTTAGAATCTTTCATAGACTTCTAAGGTACTTTCTACATTCTGTCTTAAGGGCTTCAAGTATATTGTAGATCCATGGTCCAACAGATTAAGCTTCAAGGCAGAAAAATTTCTAACATGGTTCCAAAGTTTCAATTCGAGAAGTCTTTTTGAGATGTCTATTTTTTATATTCATATGGTTCATTTAACCCGGTATTTCTGGTCCTTCTATCTGCATGTTAATCTGAAGCAATATATATCCATTAAAATCTTCCTAACCTTTTGTTAGGATATATAATTGACAAGATTGTCATGTACATGCCTGCTTTTGGTTCCTTTTATTGATTTTAACACGGGATACTAATGGTGATTTATAGGATAGTGTGACTAGCAACTCATGACAAATTCAGAAATAGCTAATTTCGTGACTAGGGACAAGATTCTAATAATATTAGTATTCTTATCACATTAGTCCATCTGTTTTGGAGGTAGTATACTTTCCATGTGGAATGTTGTAAGAAATCAAATTGTGCTGTTATGCTAAAATTTCTCAAATCATCTATCTATACCTACATTAGTATTCTTATCACAATTCTCAAATCGTGTAATTTAAATTTTTAGATTCTGGGCCTTTTTGGCAAGTTACCCTTCCTCATTTTAATTTTCATGTCATTCTACATGATTAGTAGCTGCATACTCAATCCCCTAAACAATGATTGCTGGATCATAAATCCTAAAGCCACCTATCTTAGCAATGAATCTTTGAAATTCTTGACTTTCCATCACCAATTCTCCACAAAAAGAAATTCGCACCTTAGGAGGGATCTTAAAGTACCAGACCATGCCCAGGATATATGTAGTCCACACGCACGATGATCATCAGGTTGAATTTCCTGAGGACGTCTATAGGACATCTGCCTCTTAATACAAAGGCCATCTCACAAATCACTCAAATTCATTTTCAACAGATTAAACCTTCACTAAACCAATATGATCAAGGCCGATGAACCATTACTTCATTTCAACCATACATATATCAGAAACTCTAGAAGTGTAGATAGCGCCAGAAGAAAGGTTAACATGCAAGTGCGTATGGATTCAGAAAAAGTGCTCATCAATATTCGTCCTCAAGTAGTAGTTTCATCAACTCGGATGAAACAGAGTAGAAAACTACTGCCTTAGTCCATTTGCAACCCCATTGATGGAAATATGGTGCAAGTAGTTTTATGACTTCATATAAAGCACAAGCAATATCAGTGTAGCTCCTAAGCACATTAAAAAATGGTCACAATGAAGTCCAAGATGAAGCAGAACAGAAACAATTGTTGGGAACTAAAAGAGGCAAGTCTAAACTATAACATTTGCCCCAAGCTTACCTGACACATAACTAACAGACTTTAAGTACTTCTAAAAGGTCATGAAGATCTTAGATGGAAGACTACCATGTGAACAGCAAAAGTTCAGTAGGAATACCGTTAAGCTGTATGACGCTTCCACTTCGCCAATATTTTTAGTCGTGATTGTGGCAATCCCGAATTGAGTAAGGGCTTCAAAAGTTGGGACAGTAATGCTTAAAATTTTCCCAGGACTCCTACAATAACATGCACGTATATGAGTGAGCTATCCAAAAGATCACTCGTACATTTGAACTTAACAATATGTGCAGTACTAAACTACAAAGTAAAGGTGTAGCATAAAGAACATCACGATGGATCTTTCCAGGGACCTAGCTGTAAAATTACTAAGCAATCAGATTCAGCAAGTAAGTACATTCTCAGATGGGATTTTTCCATGGCCCTACGTTGTTGACAAAGTCTCAAATGAGATCAACGACAAAACCAGATTATGGTCTGATATGCGATAATTTCCAATCATCAACTCACTCTATTAGGTTTAAACCTGACAGGTACTTCCGCAAGCGCGCCCTGAGAGGAGTAGGGTGGAGTAGACTTAAATACTGACCGCAATTCGGAACCACTACACAAATACCCCAAATTAAGGATGCCAAGATTCATTAATGACAAGAAGAAACAAATATGATACATTTAAGAAGAGTTGAGGATTCATGTACTAAAGTTGCATGAAATCAGGATAAATGGAGAAAGATTATATGGTCACATGTGAAGACTATCAAAGAAGAGAACTGAATCTAATTGAGATGCATTAAGGAAAAGACGGAGACCAACAAAACTTTTGCTGAGGCATTCTAAGACAGATCACGATCATAACAACAGCTCCAACCCATAATGGAGGAAACTACTTTAGTTTCTGTACATAGTTTTGCAAGCAACATAGAAATAGGCATAGTAATGGAGTTAATATTTAAAAATTTGCTAGCGTCTCTTCAATAATAACAAAATTAGAGTTGGAAAGTTAACATTAACCTTTGATAGACATATTCTATGTCATCTGCGCTTAATTCTATCAGAAGGTTTGTGTTCAAAACTTCAGTGATTCCAATAGAGAACGAATGACTCCCTGCATTCTGCATATAATTGTAAATGGTTGACATCCAAAAAATACACAAGCATGTAAATTTGAAATTTAAAATTGTTGAAACATAACTGGCTGCTCGTTTATCCTTTCAAACCTTCCTTGGACACCATAAAGAGGCACCTGCTTCCTTCTGATACGATTCTGGTCCGCCTGTACATGCAAGGTGAAAGCAATTATTATAAGTTTCTAAACACTACCCTATTATCCAAAGACTAAAGAAAACCTTCTAAATGCATCAATGAGAAATGAAAATATTCTTCAAAATCTTAAAAAGGATGCATATTGAAAGGCCTATATACAATGAATTTGTGATGTACATCATAATAGAATGGACATTTCCATGTTAGTCAAGTTTCAACCAAAATTATCAAAGTCCTATCAAGATTTCTCCTTTCATCATAATGAACAAAATCCAGTCAATATTTTCACTTCCAGCCAGCGACTAATTAATCCTTTTGAGACACAAAGTACAACTTTGGCATGTTTATGCATGATCTCAAGCAGCTAACTTGATTAATTATTTTATTTTTTATTTCCTATAAGAAAAGGCACAAAGGACGAAAGAGAGGTCCGTCAAATTACAAACGAGACAGAAAAGCAAAAATCTAAAAAAGTAAAGCGCCCCAATCTCGCTGAAGAGGGAAACTCCAAAAAGACACCACTCCCCTAAGCTCAGAGAGACACCATAGCAACAAGTCTATCCCAGAGGAGAGACCAAGCCAGCGACTGATCCCAGAATGTTGTGCACAGTAGAAGACTAGGAAACAAATTAACAGAGTATAATAGGATCAATCACAAAGAAGAGAGAGAGATTGGGGCCAACGGACTGTCAAAATTTTATTAGAGGCTCACCCACTAAAACGTTCTAGGTATACAACTATTTATATGGATACAATAGAAAAAACCCAAAAACCCACCGCTATGCGGTCGCACTATGCTGCCGCATACGATTTGTAAAGCTTCCATGCGGCTGCATGGTTTCCAGAACCTTACGCGGACGCCTTATGCGGCCGCATGATTTCCAGTGTTCCATACGGACGCACTATGCGGCCGCATGTTTTCCAAAATCCCGAATAGTCCGTACCGCACCCCCCTTTGAGGTCCAATCAAATCCTACTTCCTGCCCGAGGAAACTGGCCTCTTGCCTGGATAATCGAATCATCCCATTCTCACACACAGAAAAACCTTAAGTCCTCTCTGTTTACTCAAACCACATGACTGCAACACACCCCCCCCTCCCCACTGCCAAAGCAAGCTGGCATATTTCCCCCACAAAACCTCCAATGTGCATCTGAAGAAAAGTAGAAGGTGAACCAGGACAGACCCACTCTTCCTTCACCACCTCAAACAAACTATTCTACAGAATAAGATTCATGGGCGCAAATGCACATCAGGCGTCAATCCAGAGAAATCGGATTATACGGTCTGTGCCTTTGCAAGATATCATTAGTGTTGAGGTTGCTAAGAATTAAGGTCCTAGCAGACACTCTAATTTTTAAAGGAACTTCAGCTTCCCATATGAAAGAAGAAAGTGGAAAAGCAGACGGACATGGAGAATGGATCAAGTGGGAAAGAAAGGAAAGACAAGAGTACAACCCTGAACCCTCTAAAATGCAAACTTAAGAGTCAGGACTATGGGAAAAACGCACTTGAGATAGAAGATCAAGCATCATAAGAGCCTTCTTGGTCTCCCGATCATGAAGTTAACTTGATTATTATATAAACCAGAACTAGTATTTGCAGCTTGGAAGAAAAATGTGTTGAACTATACAAATTGATAAAAGATAGAATTGTATTATGACCAGATGAATTAAATGAGCAATACTTACAAATGATAAAATAAATAATTCAATGTGAATTGACTCACCTCCCAGAAGTTCCACAACTGGTTATGCAAGCAACTCCAAAATGGTGCAGAGCAGAAATCTGGCTGCCCATTAAAAGCCTCATAACTCACACCAACTTTGTTACACTCAAAGCCATCTAAGGTAAACCTGACTCGCTCAAGCAGCATCCACATAGAAAAATTTCTCCCTAAATTTTGTGGCTGACCTTGGCTACCCTTCAACAGGAGATAGAAGGAACAGTTAGCGATCCGAGACTGCATAAATACTGAGATTGCAATCAAGCAATTTATTCCTCATTGACTCATTCAATTGCAATAGTGCTAGGAACTAATATATTCATTTCATAGTACAGAACCTAGAACAATATAATCATGCTCGTTGTGCTTTATGTCCTTGCTTAGATACCTTAATAGCATAAGACGGCTCCAAATCCAATTACAACACTTCTACTGCTTTACAAACAACATATAGCAATAACTTATGTAGAATAAATTCCATATAGTTATTATGTGAGCAAGAACCAACCTCTCTTGAAGTTGGCTAATAATAGCCTCTTTCAACTTGCTACTCTTATTGGGACCAAACTTCTGCATCTAGCCCAGAGTACTAACTTCATGAGCAAACATTGCATGATAAAATGACGCTAAAAGAAATCGACCAATTGGAACAACTACTTACATGCCAGTGTTTGGTCTTCGAGGAACTAAATAATAAAGACGGAGGAAGAAATGCTGTACAAACTTCTTTTGTTGTTCTAAAACCCTCTCTGGTGCCAAAAGTCGGTTCCATTCATAACATGAACAGATCAGTTACTGCCATATTCTTAATCCCTTTTATCACTCGCACTCTGTTTCATCATGTACACGCAATAGTGCTGATACAAAGTCAATTTGTTTAATACAGCGGTCATCTATAACACTTGGACTCTGCAATTACCTGAATATACCTCTTTCATTTTACCATTATTCATTATCACTTTGAAGAATTTTAACTATCAAGATTTGCTCAACAACCACCACCTAAGATGATTTTGGATGGCTATATCCACCTTGATGTCTGGGAATGATCAGTCTTGAAATAGAAAGAAAAGTTAAGGCTCAAAAGTAAAGCTTGCTGGACATGTTTTAAGAGTAATCCTCTATCGGTAGTTTTTTTATGGCAGGAGTGAGAAGTAATCTCTCTTACTTTCATCTCTGCACGACTTCAAGTTATTGACGACTAGTTCCTGGTCCCAAGGAGGATGGACACGGCTGGTGAGCATCAAACTTGTTTATTTGCATGTAAACAAGTTCAAGGAAAAAATAAATCCTTTCTGAACACTGAAACTTCCCCGTTTAGTAACTGGCAAATGAACAGAACTTTCTGAAAACCAACCAAGACCAACACTCCTAAATGTTTCTGGTTCCCCTAAACTAGATCAACTACGAATGAACGTTGATCAGTGGACTTTGGTGCTCTTTTCAAATCTTTGTGCATGATCTATGATAGTGTCTTCTTTAAAAGTGTTGGTATTATATAGAATGCTTGTGGAAAAAGACGGTGAAAATCCTTCAAAAGTGGTTCAACTGTAATATTCTGAGTATGTTTGGTGTAGTACTCCCTTCAAACGCAAGTGAGTAGATGCAGCAAAATTAAATTACTATAACATGGCTACTTAAAAACCAAATGCTAGCACTAACGAGATCTAACTGGATACAGCACACCAACAGGTGAAATGCTCTGGAAGATTCAAAATTTTCTATAACAAGACTAGCATTAGCCATTAAATTAAATTTTGCTTCAAGACGTGTAAACATTAAGGTACAAGGTGCTTCTCTCTTACTAATGCACAATCGTGAATGCAGTGATTTCCCACATCCTTTAAAATAATTCTGCTTCATATGTCACCCCTTATGTTCAGTGTGTTGGAAAATGGACTTCGTTCAGAAACTATAAAACAAACATGAACTGTTCTACCATTGGAGAAAATTTTTCAGTTATAGATGGTTAGAAAGTACGCAAAAAGTAGACATCAGTTGTATGCAATAACAAGCTTTACAATTCAATTCAATTTGCACTAAAACTATATAAAAATAAGATAATGGGCCAGATACTGTCCTCTTGGATCGTGGTAATGGCCAATACGCTTAAGCAGTGACTGATATCAGAGAAATTAGTAAGAGTAAAGTATTATGCAAAAGAATTAAAATGATCAATTACTGCTCCAGCATTCTTTTCATGAAAATCAGAGAAGTGAAGTAAGAAGCGCACCTGCCGTGGAATTACAAGGTAAAAATTGTCAAACGACGGAATATTTGTGTATCCAACATAGTCTCCAATAAGATTCACCCTTAAGAAGTTATCATTTGATACGGCGGTTCTATTCTCAGGACCCACAACCACTTCCTGCAAAGACAACAAGTTACAACGTCCGCAGTTCACTTTACAACATAATGCTTTGCAGTATCCCCATCAATCATATAATGAATACAGTCCTCAATATTGCTCAAACATAACATTGGTCAGTTTATATGATGAGAAAAGCAAAGGAAAAACAAAAGAAAAATAATTAGCCATATAGAAGAAAAATAATCATGACTGATATTAGGATATGTTATCAAAGATAATAGGATGTAATCTCAGATGGTGAGTCATGTCGACATTATTGTTAATCCTGGTGGACCAGTTAAGGAATGTTAATATAGACTATTTTTTATCTGCATAAACATAAGAAAGCTTAGACGGTATTTGTGTTGTGCATAGCTTGACAGCGCACAATATCTATCGTTCATTCAATTTTTATACAAATACATAATGATTAATTCAAAGATAACAGGAATTTTTATAGTTTAACTAGAGGTGTGCCCCGCTCAATGTGCAGAGTATCTTTTTTGTGACCCACACTATGCACTGCCTCAATCTCTAAGCGCATGCAGTCTATCCAGTGGAACACTAGTGCAATGTGTGTACCTTGGAGACAGAAAAAAAGGATATTGAAAGACGCATCAATAGTACAAGCATAATACAAGAATTACACATTTATCTTACTAAAGCTGGCCCTTCAGTTTAAATTACAACAGTGTCAAGAAAGTGAAATACTAGGCAGAAGATAAGCAAGAAGTTCAATCAGCAATTTAGGCAAATGACTGCATTAAATTGTAAGGTCATTTACATGGAAACCGATGTATAGATAAATTAGACTCAAACAACATACCGAGATTTTTGATTCCGTTTTCACTTCAATTCGAATGCTGTATCCAACTGAGCTTTGGCCAATTCCAAACACATGAAACCTAAGTGGACAACATTAGAACTATTTGTGGATTATCTAACGTTCAAAAGTTGTAGGTTAAGGAAACATCAAAATCAAAAGAGGCCCAATGAACATAATTTATGATTCAATAGCTATACCTCACTTACAGAGTATAGAGTGTGTTTTTTTTTAATAAGAAAATTATAAAAAGGCGTCAAAACATATCTGCTACTAAATCTATAACTTCCTCAATTCATAGAATAATTCATAAAAATTACAATAGCAATAAACAGTATATATTAAAGATTTTCATCATCCAGCTTTCATACTGTGACGCAAAAAGATTCCCAACTTTTGAAATTTGTTGTTTTTGCGACAAAGTATGGGAGATAACAAAAAGAAAAAACAGAATTTAGAGTTTCGTGGACCATCCCAATTTGAGACTAATGTAATAAGTAACAACAATAAACACTTGCATAGAGTAAGGATCATACAAAATGGTGGTCACTGACAGATGATGTCAACATTAGAAACTATGATGTGTATGCCGTCCAGTGTAATAAAATGGAGAACCATTTTGTTCATTCTATGCTAAATTAGCTAAAGATTAATGTGTGAGTAAATCAAGCTGTAAAAGAAAACAGAAAAAATAATATCCTTACCAATCACCTGGAAAACGAAGACAATGTGCAGTGTTTGCCTTCCCTTTCACCATCTTGTCAACTAATTCAAAAAAAAAAAAATTAATAATTCAGAAACTCAAACCTGCATCCTGCATTGAAAATTTGCCCACGCCTGATAGAACAGCTAATATCATCACACTTACAGAAGTTTCCACATGATGAAGGAACCCTACGCTGGTCCCCACAAGGGCAACAGATTGGCTATCCAGAATGGATTCAAAAAAGAAAATAAAAAACAAGAATTAGGAAAAGAATGTAAGGGGGTCAAAGTAGAAAAGGTAGAGTGAAATATGAATTTGACAGTACAGTAGTTTGGTAACACCAATAAATTGCAACACAGTTCCTTGCTTTAATGTATGATTTATTATTTTCATTTTATCTCGATGAAGTTAAAATAGCATAGATGCACTAATTAGAATTAAAGCATCCTCGTACAATTAGGTTTGAATCTCGTTCCTTAGTTTCGCAGGAATATTTCACCAAATTGTTTATTGAAAATATCAGGTTAACAAGAATAATAAATAGAGTTGTGCTACGTATGGTTACTAAAGTTTAGTTAACAAAAGCTTACCAAGTACATATGATTTGTTACAAATTATAGGTCCCATCACTTATTAATGAGACATACAGAGAGTGCAACCAATCACGTGATTTACCAAACTTTTGGTTATAAAATGTTGGTATCCAATATCCACAGCATATACAGATAAAAATGCTCGATTGAAAGTGCGAAGAAAGTCCAATTAAAACAGGGCCTTTTGAAATTTGACTAGAAACAAAATGATTAGATCTCTAAAAAAAACCTTAGAAATGTTAGTTCCCACAAAACTTAGAGGGCCTTTAGCAAAATTAAAAACTGGGCCAAAGAATAATGAGTACAAGTATAAGGGGATTAAAAGGAAAGGTTTGGAAAGGTCAAGGGCCCAGGGGCACCTTGGCCTTACATTGGCTTCATAACCACCCATGCCCAAAACATGTTTAAACAAAATCTCACTAGACACTAGAAGAGTTTTCTGTGTCAGGAGCATTTTACTTGATATTTTACATTGGCTTCATAACCACCCATGCTCAAAACATGTTTAAACAAAATCTCACTAGACACTAGGCGAATTTCCTGTGTCAGGAGCATTTTGCTTGATACTTTACATTCAATTTTTTTTCTTATTCTAGGCTGACTTGTTAAGGACCTAGGCCAATCATATTTAGGTGAAAATGACAAAATTGGATGATTCTTGGGATCACAGTGCAAGAAAATTCTCTAAAAGGGGTAAAATCATACGCCATAAAGATTTAATCATCTTTTCAACAATTCTAATTCATCTAATTCAGTCCACACATTTATGCCGCAAATATGCAGAAACATGAGAGAGAGAAGCCTGGGACCTATAAGTACTTTCATGTGTTTGATTCCATGTCTAGGTAAGAGAAAATCTGTTACCCTTTGGCCCTTTGCCCTCACTGAACACGCATGCAAGCACAACGAGTAACAGGCCTTAGTGGGATTTTTATTTTATTTTCGTTGATAAGACCTTAGTGGGATTTTTGAAATTAATCTAAAAATAAGGTAATAGCATCTAAGTTCCTTTTAGTTATGAAGATAAAAAAAGAAATTAAGGCTTTTACACATGCGACAAACCAAGAAAAAGTTGCATTTGCATATCTATAATGATTAATTATGATTAATGACATTTTGCTGTAAACAAGTAAAGACTGGTATCCAGCACTGAAAATTGCATATCTATACTGATTAATTATGACAAATAACATTTAGCTGTAAACGAGTACAATTGGCAAAGACTAGTATCCAGCACTGAAAATATTACCTGAGTGCGCTCGATTATGTTGCCATTCTCATCTCGCAACCTTCAAGACAGAATAAACAGTTGGTCAAATTCACTGACACAGTAATCATATCTGTATCATAGAGTCTTGTATACTTAAAGATGGAATACTGACAAAAATTTGCAAAGATAAGCATGCCAAATAAAAATATTGATTTTCAAAAAGGAAAGTGATTATCAGATTCAGTCATATTCCTAACGACAGGCTCCTATACTCAAAACATATGGAAGTGCCGACACTAGTATTAAGTTTTGAGAATAATCTCTATGATACACACATGTAGGGCTGCTAAACGAACTGAGCCGAGCTCGCACAAGCTCGAGCACGGCAAGCTCGAGTATAAAGGAATCAAGCTTGAGCTCCAAGGCAGGCTCGGTACTGTAATTGAGCTCGAGCTCGAGAGCTCGCGATCCCGGCTGGAGATCGACTCGTTTGGCTCAACTTGCATGGAGTCAGCTTGGCTCAATTTATTTATAGAAAAAAAGATATTTATTATATATGAGAATTCATTTGCCTTTAAGTAAAAATAGCATATTATATTTTTAGTTATCAGTCTATAATATGTATTTTGAGTCTAATTAATCAAAATTAAATTCTTGAAAAATTGGTTAAGTTTGGTTGCTTGCATTTTTGTACTAAATATTTGGGGATATCCATATTGGGTTGGTTAAAATGAACCTTGACGATTTTCAAGCAGCCTGGGCCAAAACACATTTTAGTTGCGGAACAGATTGAACCATAACACTATAAGTGAAACTGAAATTAGTACATCAAATTATCTAAATCTCAGCAAAATCCATCCTCACATCATCTAGTTTCTTCCACGTTCAAACAAAAAATGTGTAGGATTAAATAAGGAATAAAGAGACAAATTTACAATTAGGATTTAGCTTTGGTCTAATAGTTACTATTTTGTCATAGGCTCGAACTCCGCTTGGGCTGCACTCAAACTCGTGGCTCACATAACAAGCTCGTGAGCCGAAAAGTTTCAAATGGAGTCAAGCCTACACACCTCCTTTGAAACTCGGCTCGGGCTCGTATAGGCTCTAGCTCAAAAAATTCTAAACCAAGCCAAGCTCAAGCATACCAAGCTTGGCTCGATTACAGCCCTACACACATGAATTAATCAATTTAGCAGCCAAATCAAAATTAATGTCAAAAACACATGTCCCTTTGAATGCGAGTCACTCAACCTAAATTAACATCACCTCTATAAAAAGTACAAACAAATTGCTTATGGATATTCCCATTTTCTAAGTTCCATGATCTATCTTCACCCTCTTGAGTTGCAGTTCAATAAACACCAAATAAGTATGAACTTGAATGCTGGATCTATACCAAAGGTACATAAACCTCTTGGCTCATGTACCACCAACATAACCTGTACTTTATAGAGTACTAACATAAATGTAAGATAAGTAGAGATTATCAACTGCAAACAAATTAATCATATGGCCTGTTGTTTATTCAAGAACATAAGAAAAGAGGCTGCAAATATAAAAGTAAGGAGAAAAGACTAAAGAGTAATGCACTTGCAGGTCATTTATAGAAAAGGTAATGAAAAGCTTAACTTAAAAGGTAAATGAGCTCATGATTTTCTTGCAAACAAGTGGGCATATTTTTTTTACCAACTCAGTAATATTTGTATTTCTTAATTTGTTATCTTTCAGACAGTTTTAAATATTTGTTAAACTCAACAGTTTTGAGTAGTTAACGTTTACAGTAGTATGAGAGATTGAGTATTTAATTTCAAGATGTGGATAACACTCAACTCAACTCAGCCTTTGTCCCAATCTTTGGGTCAGCTAGATGAACTTTTCTGCCATTCAATTCAGTCAGAGGAAGGTCATCACACACGTCAACTCATTCATATTTTTCTTTATTACGAATATTCATGCTAGCTTTGGTCTTCCCCTTTCCCTACTTCTAGTCTAGCTGATGTTGATACACTCGCACTTCCGACGGGTGCACTAAGCGGCCTACATTGTATGTGTCCAAACCATCTTAAGCAATTTTCTCTCATTTTATCTGCTATTTGAGTGAATTTTCCTGTCTCGCGAATTAAAATCTAGGTAAGTAACAATTAACCTTGACGACGGGTTTGACAACCTAAAAAAGTGCGAGGGAGTTTCAAAGTCATCCCTCCGCTTTCTAATGGTACCCGTTAGTTGTTCCCTCCAAAACCTAATTGAATGCTGGCGTGGCACGGTAAATAGCCACCTAACATGAAAGGAAAATAATAGGTACATTAAATAAAAAATGTCAAAAGATATACCCTATAAATACTACTTAAAAGTTATAGGGTGCATAGACTTAAAGCTGGCAAAACCATGTCAAGTTGGAAAAGTCCTGGTGCTTCTAATGTAACAGTACAATGGAGAGAGAGAGTTATTTTTTTTCTTTTATCTTTGGTTTTTATATTTTGCTTTAATACAAACTCAGCAACCAGAATAGTCACTTGGCCTTTTATGGCTGCCATATCCACAATCAATCAAGGTTGACGTGGCCTTTTTTTGTTGTTTTTCCACAAAAATAAATAGCACTTTAACAAGACAAAACATCCTTATTATTCATCTTATGTGCATATAATCACAGGTCAGAAACCAGACTAGATATTACTTGCCTCTCACAAATCTGCAAAACATCAGCACCAGCATCTGGCTCACATTTGCGCGTCTTTACATATAACTCCTCGGGTTTATAAGGGACATCCTAAAAAGAAAAGGTCATCTTAGCCATAACTATTGAAGCAACTGGTTAAGAAACTATTAAACAAGGAAATTAGAGACTTCAAAAGAAATGGAAAATGTAAAAAACAAGTGATTTAGATGCTGATGCCAGAGCTCATTATCATGTCATTAGCAACTACCTTTATCAAAAATATCACTCCAAGATTCCAATAACTAAGATAAGTTCAAGTTGCATAAACATTAGAGGTCTTCAAAGACCCAGGAAGGTCTTTCCATCACAAACAAACCCTTTGGGAAAGCAGCAGATTTTTGGGGTAATGCTAGGGATCCCAGTCTCTGTGTCAAACATTTGGTTTGTCAGGTGTCATTGATTAACATAAGGGACCATAAACTACCAAATCACATGCTTGACACACAGATAGGAATGGAAAACTGGGATTGAAAATTGGGATCCCCAGCTTTACCCAACGAGCACAACGAACCCCGATCACCAATCACCCAGAAAATTAAAACAGCATAACATTAATCAATTCAAAAAGACCACAATCTTGAGCACACTAAGTAGAAACTAAAGTTCGTAAAAAAATATACTTCTGATATGAAATGATCGAAAATATGCTCACATTCCAGAAGCCTAAACATTTTCAAATTCATGATGGCAGATACCATGTTTCCAAAAGAGCATGGAGCATGAAGTAAATTAAAGAGTAAATTACAGAAAAACCCCATAACTTATCCGGGGTTACTGGGTCGTACCCTAAAATTTTTTCACCCGACGATAAACCCCTACAAAGTACGAACTATCTGACCTGGAACTCAGCTTAACACCGTTAACAGAATGTTGCAAAAAGACGGGATTACCCGTGAACATGATTGAATGGACGGATTACCCTTTCTACAGAAAACCTTAAACTTTTGCTTCTTCTCACGCTCCCGTCTCTCTGCCTCACTTAAATTGATCTCAGCCATTCTCTTCCTCACTCCACAGCCTCCACCATTATCGCTTCCGCTTTCTCTGCGCCAGCCTTCTTTGGCCTCCTCCCAACATCTCTTTCCTCCTCAACCACGGCCGTCCATCCGCCTCCCCACCCTTGCCCCGATCCCTGTCTCCTTCCTTTGTTCCCCCCATAGCATAAGTCACACACGTGCACCTCCTAGCGATCTAGAACAGCGCCCATCCCCAAGAAGAACACATCAACAACCACGCAGTCCATGAGTCCAATGGTTTTTGCGACCTCCATAGAGATCGATCTGCACTCCCCTCACCCTTTATCCTTAATTAAGTTGATGGATCTTGAATCTCAAATTTGATTCTGACGCATGTTCAATAACAGCGCCAGCCCAGACGAAACTTCTAGCTCTTGCACCGATCAAGTTAAAACGGACAAATCATAATGTGCATTCGGTACTAAATTTTTGATATACTAACACAGAATAGAACAACAACTCAGAATAGAACAACAACGCAGTACATGACATGTAAAAAATGAATGAAACTGAGCCTTAGACTAATGCGAAATAAGTTTTGACATACTCGTATATACGTCAACTCATATAGAGCATAAGCTGCAGATTTGTTCACAGATATCACTGGCGGAATTCGAAGAGTTCGCATGTTATTAGTTGAGTTCTCCTCCACTTCCACTACTTCAGCCACTATCGAAGCCTCTCTTCCACTCTACAAGAGCAAAATTACAGCATAATCACACATGCACACACACACACAATGTGCCTGCACATACACACAAGCGCACAAACAACTCTCCCACACAGATAAAACACACGAACAACTCTCTCACACAGATAATACACACGAACAACACGAACAACTCTCTCATACACAGATACACAGTATGTGCGCACAAACACACAAGCACACAAAACAACAAAAACAAACACACACACAGCCCGCACAAACACACTAGCACAGGAGCACAGTATGTGCGCACAAACACACAAGCACACAAAACAACAAAAACAAACACACACACAGCCCGCACAAACACAGTAGCACAGGAGCAACTCTTTCACACACAGATACACATACAACACACAAACACCATATACATACACACACACACCAAATATGCACCCACAAACACACAAGTAGATGAACAACTCTCTCATACACAGATACACACACGGACAACACACAATCACATACATACATATACAAACACAATAAGGCCGTTCTTTATCTATTGTCATGATATAGCAACCTTCTGAATAAGATCTAAAGCATTGCTTCCATCACCGTACTTTTTGACACATTTAGGACCGATTCCACATTCTAAATAGAAAATGAGAAAACCTACAATAAGCTTAACTTTCACGAAGACAGTCGAGTCAGAAAGTCTTTTTAAAAAACACACACATACATACATTTACAAACAAACACACACACACACACGCACACGCACAAAGCACAAGCAAAAACACAAACACAAACGACACTTAAATGCACAAACAGATACACACATTGATGAACTAGGTGTACCGATTCGCTGGGGACGGCCAAGTCGAGGACGATCTTCGAAGAGCAATTGAGGGCACTGCCGGAATCGGAAACCTTCTCGCAGGATTCGAGCTTCGATTTGGAGAGGATTTGGAGTCCATATACGACAGGATGATAGAGAAAGCTAGAAATTACGAGCACGATTACTAATCGAAGAGGTCTCATTTCGCAAATGTGCATCGATTTCTGCTATTCGGGAGGGAGGGTGAAGGAAGAAAGAGGTTTACAGAAGAGGGAGAAAGGGGGGCGATTTTGGCGGGTAACTGCCTCTAAACGGTTGAGTTGCGGATCCCCGTTTTGAAACAATTGGACTTCACCAAAATTACCAACAAATGAGTAGGGCTTTTGAATTCAAAAAAAATAATCCCCCTTTTCGTTTTTAAATAATCCACCAAAAAAAAAAAAGCATTACTATTAACACCACCATTTCCTATTAATACACCCCAAAATAAATTACAAAAATACCATTATTTTGTTAGACATAAATACTTTTTTTCCTACTAAATACACCCACCCTTATATTACAACACCAACTAAACCTCTAAATACACTATTTACCTTTTTTTTTTTTTTTTCTTTCTTCTTTTTCCCCACCCCTCCCCTTTCTCTCTCCAATAAACCCCCTCCCGGCAACCCCCTTCCAGCAACCCATTAAACCCCCCCTTTCCTTCTTTTAAATTGATCCGTTCTTCCCCCCATTTTTTTTCCCTTTCTTTCCTTCTTCCCCTCCCCTCTCCCTTCTCTCCTTCTTTCCCTCTACCCAACCAAAAAAAAATTTCAACTGGCGATTTTTTGTTTGGGACTGAACTACCGAACAATCGGGGGTTGTTCGGTAGTTCAGTCCCAAACAAAAATTCCGGCCGGCGATTTTTTGTTCGGGACTGAACTACCGAACAATCGGGGATTGTTCGGTTGGCATTTTCCGAACATCACCGTGATGTTCGAAAATGCCAACCAACAACCCCGATTGTTGAATTCGATCCGAACAAATCGTCACCAAATTTTTTCAAGGGCTTCAAAGAGGAGGGTGGAGAAGAAAAACAATGAGGGAAGAAGGGAGAATGAGGAGATGAGGGGGTGTTCCACCATGCCGTGTGTGGGGGGTTAGGTTTAGAATGAAGAAAAAAAAAAGAGGGAATGAGGGAAAGAGTGGAGGTCTTTGGAAGGGGAGGGGAAGGGAAGAAGAAGGGAGGGGAAGGGAAGGGAAGGGGGCGGGTCTGTTGAGGGGGTGGGGGTTGGATGGGTTAGGTTTAGAGAAATAAAATATTTGGGAAAGGATAAAATAGAAAATGTTGGGTGGTGTATTTAGAAATTAAGTTAGTTTGAAATTAGTAGAGGGAATGTATTAAGAGAAGCGGTGTATTAATAGAAAAAGATGGTGTTAATAGTAATGTCCAAAAACCTTTCTACTCAACCTAGTACATTCTGACATTTTTTAAATTATCCAATGGAGTATTCAAAGAAATAAGGTTCAAATTTGTATTTTTATTTATTTTATACATGCGAAAAAGTTTGAAAAAAAGAAAATAGTAGATGATTTAAGAGCAATACGTGATATGCTAACATGGTGCACCACGACTACTAGTGGTAAATTATAGAACTAAAGTAACTTAAAAAGTTAGATCCACCTTGAGTCCCTTTTGGCATTATAGGGAGCCACTATTGGTCATAGTACATCACGTAAGCATACTATGTAATGCTCCGAGATTATTGAATATTTTCTCGTCGAAAAGGAAAAAATTGCAATGGCAATTGGTAATAAATAATAGACTAATTAATCAATGACAATTTAGTATGGGGTGCGGTATTTAGTTGTTTGGGATGCAACATTTAGCATATATAGAAAATAAAATGAAAGATTTTTTTTTTTTTATATGAGTTGGATACAATAACATGTACCACTAAGTGCACCCAGTAAAACAGTGGTGGTATAAACATTAATCCCTTAATCCCATATATATTGGCCAACAACCAATTTTTATGTTTTGGATGTCATAAAATTTTGGCCACTTAGATACCAATATACATTAATTAATTAATTAAAATTTTATTATGTCCTTAATCAAGAATATTAAAACTCATTCGAATACGTGCACAAATGAAAAATAAAGAGTATAAACAAAAATCTAGATATTAGACATTGAATATGGAAACATTTATGAATTTTTTTTAAATGTGTGTTTTTATATATAAAACCAAGGGAATAACTGACTAGAGGCAGGGAAAGACCAACATATAGTAGAGGATAATAAGAAAGGACACAAATAAATATATTTTGTGTGATGACTGCATCAAATCAAGCCTAATGACAAAAAAATTCATATAGTAAACTCTAAGTAATTAGGACAAAGATTATTTGAGTTTACGAAAATTGAACTGAGGGGGTTAATTTGAGAACATTGTTGACGCATGTTAATGAGCAACATTTTTTTGGATTGGGATGATAAATAACTAGAAAATGAAGATAATTTGTTACACATCTGGTAGAGTTGATTTCATAGGTGAATCTCTTGTTTGAAATAAGATGATATATGCTCAAAATAAATATTTATTTATATGGAATCAAATCTCCTGTGCCACAAATTGTGTGTCATTTGTATGCCCTTTTCATCTCAACTATTGATTTATTTATCTCAATTATTTACATTAAAATCAATGATTGAGATAAAAGGGGCACACAAGTGGCACACAATTTGTGGCACAGGAAATTTGATTCCTATTTATATACAAATTTAATAAATTTACTTTTGCTAACTATCATGTCCTAGTGTTTACTTGCAATGCTATAATATAGACAACCTTAACGTATACGTGCTACTAAAATAACATAAACGTCAACTTATTTAATTATAGTGAAAAACTAAAAATTAACGCTTATTTTAAAATGAGTAGTACGGTGTTCGAGATATCTTATTTTATTGTCAAAGAGTTTTGGTTTAATTTTCATCTGGGTGGCGCTATTTGCACCCCCAAACCTCTAAATACACTCCCATCTTATTTTAAAATCTATAAAAAAAAAATAAAAAAAACTTAATACACCTCATAATTTTTCTATTTTGCCCTTCCTAAACTATCCTAGTTTGAAACTCAAAATATTCAACCCACCCTCCCTCTCTTCTAAGGCAATCAGCGCAACCCCCTCCCCCCAAACAAAACTCAGGCAGCAAAGGAGAGGAAGAATGTTGGATGTGATGGCTCGATGTCCTGGCAAGAGGCCGGCGCCCTCCGAGGGCATAGGGCGAACGCATGACTCACTGGAATTTATGCGGCCGCATAAGTATTCTGGAATCCATGCGGCCGCATAGTGCGTCCGCATGGAAATCTTGTGAATCGCATGCGGCCGCATAGTGCGACCGCATAGCGACGGTTTTAGGATTTTTTCTATTTCCTTATAAATAGTTGTATACCTAAAAGGTTTGTACAAGGTTAAGCTTCTAATAAAATTTCGTCAGTCTGTTGACCCCAATCTCTCTCTCTTCTTTGTGATTGATCCTATTATACTCTGTTAATTTGTTTGCTAGTCTTCCGCTGTGCGCAACAAAGAACAAAAGAGAGAAAGGAAAAAGATGACCCAAATTCAACCCAATAATTCTGGTGTGTTGTTAGAATGTAATTTGTATGTCAAATAGTATTTAGGGTTGAGATAGCAATTTGTATGTAAATTTTTTTGCAATTTGATTATGAAATTGGAGTTTTTTTATAATGTAAATCGGGTTTAGAGGAAGAATTGCATCGGAGTTATTCGGTCAAGAGTAATAAAACAAGAGTAATGTTATGTGCACCTAAAGAGTGCACCAAATGTGCACCAAAATTGCACTTGACATCTTCTGATCGGTTAAATAATTTGTGGATCCTACCACTTAAAAGTCTCTGACCAACCAAAATATGTCAAGTATAATTTTAGTGCACATTTTAGGTACAAATAACATTACTCATAAAACAACGCTATGTTGTTCGATTATGGTTGGTAGAAAAACACTGAGTTGTTCCACCAAGTCTGGCCGAACAAAAAAGCTGAAAAAATGTTACACAAACATTTATCATTTGTTCCACCACTCTTGGCCGAACATTACTAGGTTGTTTATTCAACCATGGTCAAACATTGTGCGCCGAGGACTTTCTAATTTTTGAAGGAAAAAAACAATGGTGTTGACAATTTTTAAGCATAAAATGAGAAGAGATACTTATAACTTTGCTCCATATTTAATTTTCACACCAACGTAGAGATTTAGGGTTTAGGGAATGAAAGTTTAGGGTTTAGGGTTTAGGAATGGTGGTGTAATTGTTGGGGGTGTCTTTAGAGGCTTTGCCTTCTAAGAAAGACATTTTAGAAGGACATAGAGCAATAATGTCTTTTTGATTAAGGATATTTTTGAAAAAAGCCAAAAAAAGAAAAAAAAATTTAAGGGTTTGGTAGACAAATAGCGCCACTCTTTTCATTTGTTACACTTGAGAGCGATGCATGCCTTAAAGCATCCACAATAACAATACTCTATATCACACTTTAAAAACATCGTTTTATTTCAATTTTATTTTTTTAACACTCTAAAAAAGAATTCACTCCAACAAACACCCTTTATATGACCCTTTAAAAATTTAATCTCTCTCATCTCAACTAACAAACCTAATTACTATTATATTTTTCCTCTTTTATTTATATTTTTCCACCACAATTAAAATAAAATATTTTAAATTTTAAATTTTATATACTATGAAAAATATATTGTACTCTCTCCGTCCCTAAATTATTGTTTTGTTTAACCCAGCACACAAATTAAGAAAAAATAATTTACTTGATTATTAATATTGGTATAATGTGTAATTTCCTTTAGTGTTCGTGTGTATATGACCCATAATTAAAGTAGAGAGAAAAATAAGGGTAAAATGGGAAAAATAATCTCCTAAAAAAGAAAGTTTCAAACAAGACAATTATTTAGGGACGGATAAAAAAAGAAAACAAGATAATAATTTAGGGACGGAGAGAGTATATTTTAATACTTAATTTTTATTCCAAAATATTAAACAAAAGTATATTGCACTCAAATAAAGTGAAAAGAATGTGGATGATTTGAGTCACTATTCATGTTAAAACTCACTTTATATTTGAAAGGTAATTTAATTGATTTTAGAGGAAGAGAGTGGACTAGAGGATCACTATGAAATTAAAAGAGGGTAAAAAACCTTTAAAATTACTTTTAGAGTGTTGATGGAGGGCACCACTTTGAACGCTCTTAGAACGGTGGTATGACATGAGCTAACTATCAATTTTGTGTGGCCCACTTGTAGTTGTGGAAACCTTCACACAACGCTGCCTCTAGAATTACTTTTTTTTAGACTTAATTAAATACGTAATAAGAATAAATCCTTTTTATTTCGATGGCTCCATTCCAAAGTGTGACCGACCTAACCTGATCTTTATTGGAACTTAGAATAGCATTAAGGGATAATTATGTTTTTGATCAACGTATTATGGTTGGGGAGCAGAATTGACAATCGTACTATCAAAGACCTACTTTTGCCCCATGTACTTGTATAAGTTGGAAATAATTGACACACCCGTTATCTGCCCATCCAAAAATTTAACGGCCGTCTCCAAAAACTTAACGATCGTTTGACGTAGAAATGATTTTTGTGTTAAATCTCCACCGTGGCAGCCAAATGGTAAGAAGATCATGCTTGATGCACGTGATCTTCTTTTTCAATTCATAAACCCAGGTACGCTGTTAGGATAGAGATTTAACATCAAGAGGAGTGGTAACTACTGCAACCAATTACCCACCAGCTACTGTCCCGGCGGTAGCATGAACCAACAAATTCTCCTCATCTCCACCACTCTCAGACGACACCTCCATCAACCCCCTCTTCGCCGCCTCATAGGCCGCAAAATAAACCAACGTAAACGGTGCATTCATCATCACAGTAGTCCTATAAGCTGCATAAAAACCCCCCAATTCTTTCTTCAACAAATACCCTCTTCACACAATCCCCGACTCCCTTATACGGACTGTTGTTCAATTGCAATCTCTGTTTCACAACGTCTATCGGTGTAATCACTGCACCACTATACACAGTTACACACACTCCAGAAACAACATGAGCTAAGGAGTTGTTTTGATTTTCAATTGTTAAGACTTTCTTGAAAAATTCGTAAACGAAGAAGTAAATAGCGTAAGGAGGTCCAGCGCCGAGACCCATGGCGGCGATGCCACGGTAAAGGCTGGTGGGACCCTCGAACTTCAAAATTGAGGAAAGTGATTGACGGAGGTTGATTTGCATTAAACAAGGAGATGACCCGATTGCCTACATACGGGTCTTGAGGGTATCAACAGGGAACATGGCCATGTGTTCAACGGAGCTGGGCGATGGAGCCAGCGACCATGAATTGCCAAAAATAAAGGCCGTCGTGGGTGGGTGGAGAGAGGGAGAGTTTTGGGTTTTGATGGTGGTGGTGGTGGTGGTGGAAGGCACGCTGGTGGGTTTATGAATTGAAAAAGAAGATCACGTGCATCAAGTATGATCTTCTTACCATTTGGCTGTCACGGTGGAGATTTAACACAAAAATTATTTCCACGTTAGACAGCCGTTAAGTTTTTAGAGACGGTCATTAAGTTTTTGGATGGGCAGATAACAGGTATGTCAATTGTTTCCAAATTATGCAAGTATATAGGACAAAAATGGATCTTTGAGAATACGATTGTCAATTCTGCTCCCCGATCATAGTACTTCGGTCAAAAACATAATTATCCCTAGCATTAACAGATGGTCGGTCTCCTTCATACATTGCTTGCTTTCTCACGTTTTGTTGTTCCAACTATTTTATTTATTCACTCATTATTTATGAGTGTCTTTTTTTAATTTATCTTTCTTTCTAGTTGTAGGTGATATTCGGTTTTGGGTATAAACATTATGAAAGTCAATAAAGACGACGTAAATAGCCTTTCTTTTCAGTTTTCAAAAATAATCTTTCTAAAAAAATTTAAAAAGATAACAAATAGTGTATTATAGTGATAAGCTTCTTATTCACAGAAATAAAAATAAAAAGGTCACCCACATGAATAACACTAATATTCTTCCAATTTTATTAAAAAGATTTGAGGAAATTTAGATAAAAGCAGGAGAATACTCAAAAATACTTGAAGATGAAAATAATAGAGCTACAGCAAGAATAAACAAAAACCACCAATTACAGCATGCATCACAATCTTGCACCTTTTGCAAAGTTACAACACCATAATGCATGCAATTAATGATTTCTGTTATTTTTACTATATACTCCCTCCGTTCCACCTAAAGAATTCATATTTGAAAATTCTAATTGTTAAGAAATATATTAATGTCATTGAAGTTAGTTATAATTACAAAAATTCTTAATTGCAACCAAAATGATTACAACCCAAGTGGAGGGTACAGACGAAAGATTATAAAAATTGTAAGCAAATTTTTTTTGAAAGTAGGCTCTTTAAATGAAACGTCCCAAAATAGTATAGTAGACCATTTTCCTAGAAGGGAGGGAGTATGTAAGAATTAAGATTACTCTTTGAAAACTAAATGTAGTTTGAGTATCATTAAAAAATTATAGAAACAAGGGTTAGTATCCCAAGCTACCCAGAATCTCTAAATATCATTTCTATGAAAAAAAAACAAGTTACAAACAGTAATTTACAATGAGAGAAATGCCTCCATTTTAGCCCACTCACATAACTCCAAAGGCGCGGGGGCACAACACAAATGAACGAAAAGGGCAATTTTCTTTGTTACCTACCTAAGTCTTTTCAATAAGATCTGGTATAGCCCTAAAATGGTTTGGAAAGTCTATGGCAATCGAAGCCCAATAAAAAAAAAGGGGAATATGGGGTATCATACATTTGAAAGAACTTCACATGTCTAAACAACCTGAGTCTAACACTAAGCGGACTAGACTACTGACGGGGTCGGGGGAGAGTCGGTGGGTCTTCAACCATTTCGTACTGAACAACAAAGTTATCCTGCAAGCAAACCAATTACGTAAACAAGGTTTAAAAAAAATATTACAGTTGGTCCATTTAACATTATTGAAAATAGTAAGGAGTGCAAGTAAACGGTGCCAACCTTTCGAACTGTATCCCAAGTGTTGGGATCAAAACAGAAGTAACAACCTCTCTCATAAGTGTTTGTCTTCACAAGAAGTTCCACTTTTGGGACCCTTGCAAACCACAAACGGAGCTCCCGATGATAGAACCATCCTCTAGCATGCCTGCAACAGAATGCCAAAGACCTGAGTTAATAAACTAGCAACTAAACCATGCCTTGTTTTGCCGAAGTGTACATTTGCAGTACTCTAGTGTGAACACGAAGGTCATTCATGTACATGTACTACGAAAAATAGCTAAAAAGTCAACTTATTTAATTTTAGAAAAAAACCTAAAAAGGGCCACACAACTAGGGACAGAGGGAGTAGTACAGAGCTTTTTCTTCATCCCCCTACTTTGGTCAGTCCTATGTGCCCTCAAAAGAAAAGAACAAAAGAATTTTACAGTTGAGATTGCTGGGTTCAGTTATTATTAACCAGCATTCTCCCGATTTTCCATTTCTTTAAGAAATTCTCTAGAGTTTACAGAACATAATTATTTCTGCAGACCAACAGGAAGGAGGAAAAACAAGATGTAAAATCCTAAGCAAATTATGGATGGACATACAGTTCATTGGCTGCATACAGCTGGGCCTCGTCTTTTGGCATGCTGTAAAAGGAAACAGAATTATAGTCAGAAAGCATACCAAGCAAAAAACGTACAGGACAAGACAGAATCATTCACCTGTAGAAAATATAAAATAACGTCTCTGGACGAAATCTCAAAAAACAATCTTGCTGCAACGATCACAAGAAACATTAGAATTTGTCGAACGCATATAAGACTTCTTAGCACAAACAGATATAATAAAGAGCTCACATTTAGTACAGGGGGTGGTTTGTTGTTAAAACATTCAGGAATGTTGTAATGAGGCTCTCCCTTGGCAGGCTCTTCAGACCATGGTGAGGCAAATCTTTTATGAAGACTCTCAGAGGAGTTCAAGTTTAGGCCTAGTGTCATCAGATCAATTCCCAGAGCAAGGGAAGACAGTTCGGGATTACTTATCCTTATGACACCCAACAAACCAAGCAATCCAAATCTATCAGTGACAGCTTGGGATGACTGGGTGGACTTCATGTCCTGATCTCTAAATGGGTTGACCAAGCGAAATTGTGACTGCTTTTGGAAGTGTTGGTACTGCTGAATAAGTTGATCGTACGATCCCCCACCTGAGACTGCATTTGATAAGTTCATTGGCCTTAATCCAGTGGCAAGCATCCCCGTGTTGCGAGCCTGAGAAAAAAGAGGTTAACGTTTTATGGAGCTAATCTCTAAAACAATCTAAAAATCATGATGACAAGATTCTTGATCCAGCTACTATAGAAAAAGGATAATGAAGGAATCATGAGTGAAACAGAAATTCTAAGAGCATTCACAGACGGATATTCAACAATACCTCAGAACCATGAAAATGGTGATCCAGATTGTTTGCTGGTAGATAGGAGGGACCGCCACCATTTATTGATGGAGTATGCTGCTGCTGTTGATGTGATGAATATGCGCCTCCTAAGCTGAATCCGCCTGACCTTCCCACCTGAAAGATCCAAGCATAAGATAGTTACGACAACACAGTGGCTTTTCAGTATTAGATTGCCATCATATATCTAACAGGAATACTGGAACTCACGGGCATATGCTGGGATTGCATCATAGAGACTACACTATCACGAAGCTGTTCTTTCTGGTGCATATTGACTGGAAACTCGGTACTACCTCCTGCTTCAGAGACAACAGTAAGAATCCCAGAATTGTTGGTAGTTCATTTAACTTATAAACCCACTTATGGGACAAAACAAAATGTATCCTCTAGTAGAAGATCAAATGCCATTAGAACTAAAGCAGCTAAACAGAAAAATCTTAATGAAATAAGCATCCCGGACCTCCTTGTCCTGAATACATAAGTAAACAGATGAAGGCAGACGATATAAATCAAAGACATATATCTACTACTTGCACACATACATACCTACTTGCCAACAGATATATATACAATAAACCTAGCTTTTGAGTAAATACCCAGAAAATATGCTAAATAGTCTTGTTTTGGTATCATCTTTTCTTACTCAATTCTTTTACGTTTCAGCCCTCGTAACATTTTTCTCACGCCTTTTGCCATTTAGCAATGAGAAAAACTGGCAGACTTTCCTAACTTAAAGATTAGAAATCCACTATGAAGGAAACGAAGATGCAGTGAAGGACAAGCCATATATCTTTTGATAGATGAACATATATAATTGGTCGTGGTTATGGTGCAATAGTGATAAGTATAAACTCCATACCAGAAGAGTGACTTATTAGGCCTAAGACGTAGCAGCAAGTCCTTCCAACAGAAGAGATAGGCCTAGCAGTTCTCAGCAAAGAGACAAAAGGTTATAGTTACATCTAACACGACAATATTCTGGCAAAAAGTCCTTTGCTCAAGGTGCTACCCCATGCCAAGGAATACAAATATTCTTCGACTGGTACTATGGCATTTTACCACAAATTCATTGAAGAAATGTAGTACAATGAGCCATTGATATCAACCAAAGAAAGACCTATGGATGATTATAACAATAATGCGCTTCCCAATTACTGACACATAGTACTTCATGCTGATTTGGTGCAAAAGTTTCTCAACTCTGAGGAAGCACAACAGTTCTACAAAGGTGAAATATTCGTGTCAATCTATATAAGAAAGACAAACACAAAATGCATAGTGAAAACTTCCTTAACATGTCTACAGTGTTAAGTTTAACATTTTTTATTGGACTTGTACTGACATTTCTTGTGTTCTTGTCAAAACATGACAAGAAAGCCATGGATTAGGTATTTTATGCTGAAGAAAAGGATAATGATCGTCAACAAAACAATTTAAATCTGGTCCTAACAGAGGTAAGACTGCAGAAGATGGCATTTAAGAACAACTTGGAATGGGGGTCAAGATAATAATTATAGTAAATGTTACTCAATGTTAGCTACACTCAAACAAGTCTCTTGGCTGAGAGAAAAAGAAATTCGTATAACAAGATTAGTCATTGTGGCACACGCAATACGTGTACAATAATTGAATATATTTTTTCTTACTTTTAGCTTATCTCTCTTCTTTTGTTTATCTTCAAGTTATTTTCTCTCCCCTATTTCATTCATAAAATAATAACTATCTCATAAATCCCTTGTTTATATTTTCTCTCTTCTACAACTTTCACACATACGGTTCCCTTTCTTTTTTTCTTTTTCCCTTTCCTTCTTCCGTCACATGTCAATTCCAGAGAGAAGTAAAATGTGTATGGAGGCTGCTAGTACAAATTGGCCTTTCTCGTTTAATAGATGGAATAGATAGATAATTGTTTCTATGATGTTTATGTCATTAACATGTTTAGCATACAAAAGCAATAATAAGATAATTTTTGTACAAAGGCATGGATGTCAATTGGATAACCATCATTGCAAGTCAGAACCATAATAAGTTGATAACCTCATCTCTTCTCCGATTGATGGACATAGATAATACATTTCATAAGTATGTGTGTACCAATAATGCTCATGTCCACATCCATACACATTTTCTGCTATTATTTACCAATTTCATGTGCCACTATACGACAACGACAGTACGACACTATACAAATCAACTCAATTCAGTCTATGTCCCAGCATACAGGCACATGACACTACTTTGCTATTTAACATTAACAACTATACAATGTTAAACATATTCCTCGCACTAACAAAAGGAAAAGGTCCAACAAGAAATCTTTAAAATTCTTATTCGATTTCACATTTCATCTCTTAATTTGTTTTTGCTGGGACTGTCCTCCAACCCATCATTCACTCAAATCCCTCAATAATTTCCCGTTAAATAGTCAGCCATTAAGTCATCACATGAGCTTCAACGGGTTGTTTTACGGGTAAAATAGAATACTAGTTCCTGGACTGAAACAGAAAAAATTTACTTGCACTTTACTCAATTAACAAAAATGAGGGCAACTAATATTAGAAACTTCAATCCCTAACAAAGGCATAAGAATCAGAACACTTCATCTCTCTTTCACTCCACCAAATAACATACAACCATGGCGTGTATGAGCTCGCCTGATCTGTACTCAATTGCACCAGAAGCACCCTTCAGCAACCATCCGTAATGGGCACCACAAGCCACGAGCACGTAGATGGCTGAACTAAAGAAGTCATAATAGTAGGTGTTGTGTATGTCTCTGTGAGTATGCGTGCATGTGTGTGTGTGTGAGAGAGAGAGAGAGATGGCTACAACTGGAGATTTGGGCCGCGGTGGTAAGTGGACAAAATACCACAGACACCTACCATCACCTAGGTTGCACGGAACGCCACTCAGCCGGCGTATCGCGTTTCGGATACGTGTCGGACACGGATACGGAACGGATACACCAAATACGGCTCAAAATACGTACCGGGGCCGAATTTGAATTTTTTAAAACTTTGGACACGGGACCCGGATACGCTTACTCGAAACCCGGATACGTCTCCGGTCAGATCTAGCTTCCAATCTTCACTTTTCACCCAATCTAAGCACAGATCTGCTATCTCCTTGCCCTGGCGAACCTATCTGTGCCTTCGTCATCACAGGAAGTCACCGGAGTAAGCAACACGCGCCACACGCGCCACACGCGCCGGTACCGGCGACGGGATTTTTTTGCCAGACCTCCACAGACTTGGTTGCCGGCGCCTATACAGGTTAGTCTCTTGCTTGGTTTTTGGATTGTGGGAGTTTCAACCTATTTTTGGTGTTGTTCTACGACTGCTGCCTGCCGGAAGTTTTTTTTTTTTTACTTTATATTCTCTTGTGGATTCGGAAGTGAAAAGAAATGAGAATGAGCAAAAATACTGGTTGACTGCTATCATTTTGAGGAGAAGGAAGAAAGATTAGGAGAAAAAGAAAAGAGAAAGAGGAAAGGAATGAAAGTATGTTGTATTATGTTTTGGTTATTATAGTTTTTTATATTTATAGTTTGGTCCTTGTATTTTAAATATTTACATATTTACCCTGAACCCGTATCCTATATTTTTCAAAAATCTCGTATCCCCACTACAAGCACCACTGAAGCCCCGACCCTCACAGATGTTTTCCCTCTTGCCACACACCTCCTCCATCATAATGAGAGAGGTGGTGGTTGAGTCGTTAACATTTGAGAGTATTATTCTTTTCCCACATAGCCTTAACTTTTGCAACTGTGACTGATAGGAGAGTGGGTAAGGAGGAATAGGTGATGGAAAAGGAAGAAGAGAGAACTGGTGGCTGAAGTTGAGTAGATGAGGAAGTACCCGCGAAGTGCTTGATCTTCTGCTTATGTTTCTATATGAAGTACTCCCCCCGTCCCTAAATTATTGTCTTGCTTTCCTTTTTTTTCGGTCCCAAAATAATTGTCTTATTTGAAAGTTTCCTTTTTAGGACAACACTTTTATCATTTTACCCTTACTTTTTCTTCCTACTTTAATTATGAGCCACATGCACATAGGCATTAAAGGAAACTACACACTATACCAATATTAATAATCAAGTCAATTGTTTTTTCTTAATCCGTGTGCCGGGTCAAACAAGAAATAATTTAGGAACAGAGGGAGTAGTATTTATGGTACTGTTTCATTTTTCCTATTTTGACCCCAATTTCTGGAAGAATACCACGTAACAGGCATTACGGTTGACTGAAACAAAAAAGTGAGCTGAAGGATATGACTGCGACAAAAACGAATGATGGGACGAAATTCGAGTCAGACACAAGCGGAGAGATATTTTTGTAACTTTTTCCCTAATAGTTAATACAACAATTATATGTATTAAATAATATACTAGCATGTATAGGCATACTTTCAGGATTGTAATGTCAGCAAACCAGTGCCTTCTTTTGGGGGATACGTGCCAATCATTATTCATCAGCTGTCATTACGACTTGAAGCTCAGTGCATTAATGATATTCTAAAAACCAGAATAGCCTGGTTTGTTTTCAACTGGGAATTAGGGGAAGTGACACTGGTTCTGTGTGAAGAGTCGTACAAGCCTGTGTTCACTGACTTGTGTCAAGTTGCTTGCTTGGAATATCAACCAGCGGGAATACATAATAGAGATATCATAATGTTGAGCATGTGTAAGTGTCAACGATTCAACATAGACACCTTCATGAGACCAAGGAGAAAGAGACATTTGTTAAAGGTATGTAGGGTAAGAGAACTGAATCTTTTACTTTGAAGAAACAATCATATAAACAAAACAGAAAATCGTCAGCTGGGCTGAAACGAATCATAAACAGAACACTGGAACTGTAGAGATCCCCAGCATTGGCCTTAGAAAGCAAGACCAAAACTGGGGATAAACCACAAGAAGAAAAACTTCCTATACACTTTACAGTTCACACCACCTAGTTACCCAAGAAGAATAAAATCTCGAAGGAAAAAAACCCACAAAAGAATCAAGAAGACGGGTACCAAAGAAGCAAACATCACCCTTAGCATCATAGACCAAATGTTCAACAGCGACCTTTTATGCCATAGAACGTTAAAAGAACTTGAAACTAAAAGTTGGAATTTGGGAAAACAACCAGCTGCATTTCTGGACAGCTTCATAGCCCTTAGAGAAATCAGTTTTGGCAAATGAACAACTTAAAAAGTACCGTTTCGATACTTCACGCATACTCCTCCCTATATGTCCATGAGAGTGTACAAACTTTCAGGCTGAAATATGTCCTCTGAGAAATGGTTGTATTTCCCTTAGCTAGTAAAGAAAGCTTTCCCCAAAAAAGCTGTAGACTCAAATGTGGCTAAATATGGAGCGTTCATGCTTGGAATGTTAAAGAATGCTACTGATTTAAGGCATGTAACTATAATCGATCTAAATATATCAAAAACACTTGTCTGGATAAGTTACACAAAAAATCAAATCATCCTTAAGGACTATATTGTCGGAGAGAAATAGCTTACACGCAATCCTTATGGAGATCAAATAAACATCCTAACTACTTGTGAAAAAGAAATATTAAAGAACTATATTCAATATTCAGTTAACAACAATGCTAGTGACAAACCAAACATAAAACAAACATCTTACCTTTATATCCAGGTAAAGCAGGAAAATCTTCGTTTTGAATACTGAACTCTTGGTTTTGTTGCATAAACCCAACATTTTGTCTCCGCCCTAAACCTATGCGCTCATAAGTGAAAGAACATTTTATAATTGTTATATGCAGTAGGAAGGAACAAGAGAAACGAAGGTGATGATGTAACTTTATAGGTTTAGTTACCTAGTTGACCTTGAGAACCACCAGCAGAATTAAGATGTCCACTCAACTGAGGAAAGTCATTTATATCAAAAGGAGCATGCTCACGGGCATTTAATTCATTTATTAGTGCTATCGAAGATAGATGATTATTCCCCGCTTGGAATTGGTTTTGTGATAGTGGCCCTCCACCAGTAGAATAAGAGTTTCCCAGCAGTGATACCATCTGTGGTGCTGAAATTCCATGTGTCAATTAATTAAAAAGACGACAAAATTTTTGGCTGAATAAAAAGTTGTACTTTTATATGTAATGCATACTGCATTACAAGAAATCTTCTTTTAAATATTGTAATGAATCAGCTTAGATTATAATAAGGTGAAGTGCAGATTATGGACCGAAAAAGAAATACACTGCATTCCTGTGGGCACTTGCAAAAAGATAAAGGTAGCTACTTTCTTTTCATTTTCAGTCAATTCTGATAAGTCCCAAGTTGCATATTACTCCCTCTGTCCCATTGAAGAGGTATACATTCCTTTTTAATTTGTGCCAATAGAAGAGGTGCATTTCCTGTTTGGGAAACTACTTTTTCGCATAATATCTTTGATACATTTTGAGTTTGGTTGAGATTTTTATTTTTTTGGATAAGTAAAGGAAAGTTAGAATTAATAAAAAGCGCCAAAGGAGGTGACGCATCCTGTGTACACTAGAAGTATACTCACCCAAAAGACCTATCCCGCAATAAAACTTTCCAAAAACTCTACAAAAGAATTATGCACACATGACACTTACTCCGTGCACCAAAAAAAAAAGAGTATGAAGTAGGGACGTCTTCAACCTATGTATAGACATTTCCTTATCTCAATAGCCCTACGATTCCTTTTGTTCCAAATTGTCCACACACACACACAAAAAAATAAAACAGAGGCGCAGCATCCCAAATATAACTTTTCTTTCTCTCTCTTTTTTTTTGTTGATAAGTATCCCAAATATAACTTTTCCAGTTTTCCTCCGCCTCCAAAAAGGCCTACGATACCTTTAGAGAATTATCATATACTATCAACTAAATCAGTTGAAATTGTGGCCACACAATGCTATGGTATTTTAAGAAGTTAGTCGTTATTAGGACTGGCAACGGAGCGGTTCGGGAGCAACCAAACATAACTGTTCTCATTTTCCAATTTAATTTTATGCCCCATAACTGTTACATTCCCCACCAGAACCAATTTGTCCCCCCATATCTATTCCCCACCAGAGAACCAATTTGTCCCCCATATCCATTCCCCACGAGTAACCAGTTAATCGGGAAATATCCACAGGTAATTGGTCAAACTAACAATTTAGTTTAAAGCATAGTTATTAAAGGCGACCGAGGCGCTCGCTGAGGCGAGAGCCGAGGGTATGTCACCTCAAAAATCTCAGGCGAGGCGATGTTAGAGAAGTGACCCATGCGACCGCCTGTTTCGCCTAGGCGCGAAGCAAGAAGCGAGCAAAGGCGATGCCCGGTGGAACATTGGGCGGATTTCAAATTTTTTTTTTTTTTTGAGATCTAGACATATTTTCTTAGATCTAGACAAATCTACTAAAAATTTGCCCAATCCAAGACCACATTCGTCATCTCCTTGAGAAGGCGATCAAATCCATATAATTTTTAATCTCACTGGGTCGCCGGAGAGTGTACAGGTCAGATTCAAAGTTGGATGGCTAATTTGAAGAAGATATAGATGGTTATTGTTTATCTTTTTTGAGAATCCACCTTTAACCTTCGAATTTTCAAAAAAAAATGTAGTTTTTTGTTTAAATACCTAACTTAAAAGTTAAAAATAGTGTTATTATTATTATTTGTGGACTAAGTTACATAAAGTATTTTTATTTATAAATAGTTTATGAAAAAATCTACAACATATAATATTTTTTAATCTTTTTTTCTTAATTATCGCCTTGCTCGTCCGCCTCTCGCCTTTCGCCTTTAATAGCTATGGTTTAAAATAATTGAATGATTAAAAAACACTCAAAAAGAAACTTTCAAAGAACATACTCCTACTATTTAATCAAGTTCACAAGACTCAATAAAGGATAACACTTCTACTGAAAACTCATCATAATCATGTTCATAAAAGTTATCTAATTAAGTAGTTGTGCACCTCACAAATTCACCAAATATTAAAAAGCTTCATTAAGTGACGAAGAGGAGCGATCGACTCAACGGTGGATTCGCATGGTTGAAAATTATTTTAGGGTTTTAGTGTTTTACATCTAACATATTATGAAAAGGGATAAAATTATATTACTAAATTAGTGATTAGGGTAACGGTTTGAGGAATGAGGCGGGTACTGCTAATACCGAAACCAAACCATTAGCCAATTTTTTATTTCAATTATTCCCAGTTACCCACACTAGTCAAACCAGTTAATAACCCTCAAATGCGATTCACCTTAGTTCGGGTATCCAAGCTTCGGTTCGAAACTATCATTCCTAGTTGTTATTCAACATTTTTATTAATTTGCGCAGTATGTCAAAATGTACCTCTTCAACTGGGACCGAGGGAGTAGAATTTAATTCCAGGACATATGCAGACTCTGCAGAGCACTCTTACCAGTTAGATTTAAGCGAGAAGCAACACCAGGCATATTCAATCCTCCACCTGAGCTTAAACTTCTTCCAACATTTGCGCCATTAACAAGGTTACCCATCGAGCTTATAATTCGTCCTGAGTTCCCTAAATTCTGTGATATGCCTGATCCTGGAACAAGACTCTTGAAGAAATAAGGGCAAGAAAAAGTCGGAGGACAAGAAAGGCATCGCTTCCCATACTATTATTTGGATTAATACAAAACAATACCTCCATTGTTCGTAATCCCTGAATGTCCATGTGAGCTGGCAGAAGATTGCTATAGCCAAAAAGCAAGTGCCCATGAGAACAGAATTTGTGTATGTGTGCATGTTTGTGTGGGAGAGAGAGAGAGAGAGAGAGAGTACATATAGGGAACAACCTTTGCACCACACAACACACGAAAATTTAAAGCTAAATACCTGAGAAAGTGCAACAGGGAGATTATTTACTGTGAAACGCCCATTAGATATACTTCCTGCAGCTGGTTGGACACCACTCATAGGACCAGCGCCATTCAATGTTGAATTCCTTGATGTATATGTCCCCGACATGTTGGCAATATTGAAGCTTCCATTTATGCTACGCAACCCTAATGTGGTTCTTATAGGAGTGAATAATAAAGATACCCAATAATAATTTCTTCTTATGCATTTACAACAAAAAACTTGCAAAAATTCAAGTAAACCTATTCCATCAGAGTGATTAAGATCAGCTGCAGCAGATCCAGATTGACTAGAAAAAGATGTTGTAAATGCTCTTCCAGTTGCATCCGGAAGATTTGGAGCTGAACCATTCATGCCTGACTGCAACCACATATCACATGGCATTAATGACTACATTTCCAAACAAGGAGCACGCATGCACAAGGAGTAGCGATGAACTTCGAGGATAAGAGTTGTGAACATTAAGTCGAAGAAAAAGTACAAAAAACTAAATATCAGATAATATTTTTAACTCCATTGCAAAGTCCAGCCAACACACTTCAGCAGCAAACAGCAATTATACCAGTTTTCGGTAATGGTCACCAAGCAGAGTGAGGAATAAAACATACATTGAGTAGCCCGGACATTGCTGATGAAAGTCAAAACGAAGGGCAGCAAATCATTCTTCTCCAGGAACTAATCCTGATGGTGGATTGAACGCAAAATTATCTCTGGAAAAGAATATATATAAAGGGTATTCAGCAGATCTGATCATATATCAGAAATTGTTGGGCAGGGGAGGGGGTGGAGAAGTTTCTTTTAGAAAAGTTAGGATGTAGAAGCATGAGTTCAAAATCACCATTGCCTTGTAACTATACAATTTAAGAGACAACAAATATAACCTTCCACTTACTGATCTTAGTACCTTAATTGTTACTGCTAACTACTCCATGTGCCTCTCTGATTTAAACTAGGTCATTTGATAGAATAAATTCCATTATTGACAAGAACCATAAAGGAGGAGAAAATTGTATATAAGGAGGATATTCTGATGGAATCCCAAATCATCACTCTGAACCAATGTTACCTGCAACACGGTTCATTCCCGATCGTGGAACGGGTACAGTAACGCCATACGCTATGCAGTCTAAAACAACGAACAATAGGGGCAGCTTCGTGTATACGTAACGTTTAAGGAGTCTTCCTAATTACGTGGAACGTATGAATTTGTGCTTCCTAAATTAATCTAATCTATTAATGTTTGTGCTAATAGATGAAAAACTAGAAAAACGCTGCGGAACGCTTAATTTAGTGTTCTGGAACGGAAGTGTACCATGTTTGGGAGCATTCGCTAGGGAAGTAGAATTTTCGGAAACATAGCTCTGACCTAATTAATGTAAGACTAACAGCGAAAGATAATGGAATGAAGTTAAGGAAGGAGTGAATTTATCCTTTACTTCAAAAAATAACTCATATGCCAATGATATGTAAAAGAGTAGAGATGCCTTTGCCTGGACCACATACACATGTCAAGGTAGATGTAGACCATTGATAATGTCTTTGAAAAAAGGTTTAACAGGCCCAAGAACACTTGGGGCAAAGAACTCAGACCTTAGTCTCACCTTATTCTTGGGGTAAAGGCCTCTCTGAGAGGCTCAGAAGAGTTGAATAATGTGCTCTTGTTCCAGATAACAAAAAATAAAAGATAATCATAGCAATATCAAGAAGTGGCACTTAGTCCTATGCAGTAACAATTTACTTAAACAGACACAGTATTAAGGATCTCAAATAAAGCACTACAGCCAAATATTCACTTTCTTTATGTGGGATTGTACTTTGAGAGATGTCGACTGGGGCAGGTTTGGTTACTGTCCTTTAAGCTTGTTTTTGTTAAGAGAACGGAGATGATTTTAGAATAATAAAGCAACCAAATTCAAAATATTACAAGTTCTTTGAAATCAGCACTAGTAAGTATCACCTGCTGTGCCCAAGAACGTCGAAGAATGAGGAATCTCACATCTAGGCCACGTTAGCACCCAATTTCCATCAACCGAGACAATCCAACATCTCATCTTGTGAGCCGTTAATACTACAGCTCAGTCTTCAACAAGTGTTTTGTTTCTATTATTTACGTATTTGATTTACCTTTCATTTAAGTCATCACAGGCTCATAAAGAATTTAAATCTTCATCATGAAGTAAAACATACAAATATTCCTTTTTTACAAACAAAAAAAGTAGAATTTTCTACTCATGGAATCATCATCAAACCCAATAAGACTTAATTCCTTGACTAAATCAATAAATCTTAGATCAGTTTCTGATATTAGGCTTGCTTCAAATATAAATTCCCCCTTCATTTCAAACTCCACTCACAGATTTTTAGGTTCTGATTACAGGATCCAGCACATATATTGTGCAGTTACTTCGTTTCACTCTGTGGCACCAAAAGTAGATCACAAATGCATGTCGCTACTCCCAAATCTACCTCTTTTTCCTTTTTATTTTATTATTGGCTCTCTCTCTCTCTCTCTCTCTCTCTCTCTCTTATGTATATACATCTATGTATGGAGACAAGGGAACAAAAAACTGAAAATTATACACGGCCATACATTATGAATAAGTAATTATTTGGAATACACAATCTTCGAGTAAGCAATCAAAGAGAGACATAACTTAAATTTAGATTCTAACTAGTAGCCAATAAGGTAACTTAATTCAACTTCAGTAGATTGAATATAATTTTGTTCTTTGGAAATGTTGAAGATTTAGAAATTTAGTCAACATTGTGGAGTCTTGCCACATGTCCTCAAGCAAGGTATCAATATATATATATATATATATATATATATATATATATATATATATATATATATACATACCTCGACCAACATATTGAAAATGATCCAAAGAATTTTAGTTTAACTCTAAGGTTGAATCATGATCCATAGATTGATGTGTCTGATTCCATGCAATCAATGAAAGACCAGGGTAATGATCCAAAGAATTTTAGTTTAACTCTAAGGTTTAATCATGATCCATAGATTGATGTGTCTGATTCCATGCAATCAATGAAAGACCAGGGTAATACCTGAATAAATCGCTACAACCTTAGAAACTTTGGGGAAAACCTTAAAAGATCAAACCGTGATGAAATTTTGGAAAATGATCCAGCTTTTAATTGAATTGTCCTCTTCAACATCCAATAGCATCATGGCGGTGATTACATCCATTGTGAGTTAGAGACTAACCCAACTTGATGATGAAGATGGTGCGGATTCAAGAATAGGATATTCACTGCCTAAACCAAGCAGCTCTCATGGCATGAGCTGTAGGTAATTTGTTACACGTGAGGGCAGGCTGGCAGCACATGAAGAAAGATGAATTTTGAGGGGCAGTATTGGAACACAAAAAGGAACCACCAAGAATTAGTAGGCCCATTCTTGTCGTATACTATATACGAAAAAGAAAGGTGAAATACATATACAGTGGACCCACTCAAAAAGCGATCAGTTCAAAAAACCGTTAGAATGAGGTAGGTGTTGGCAGAGATAAATTATAGCTTAAAAAAAACTTCCCGGCAATAGAATTACCCTGCAATTTAGTCTTTCCAAAAGAACGGGGCAAAACATACTCTACATCTCCTGCAGTCAACCACCCTAAAATCAAAACTGCTCTTTTAACATACTTACACACTCAGCATGTTACATCAAATAAAAATCTCGCATTTAGTCGTTAATAAAGCTCTACACCACCACTGAAACTAAATATGACTACCGTCATCCTAACTCGCCTCACTTGAGATTGGTCAAATCAACCTCACTGAACACTCAACCATTAACCTTAACACCCAGATTTTGAATTCAAAATCAAGTCAATAACCAAACAAATCAATCCCAGCATTAGCAAGCGAAAATCAATCTCAGCAAAAAACAATCACAAAACACAAATTTATAGTAAAACAACACCATAAATCAATCCCAAACTCAAAATCACTCCAAACAACACACATTTTCTAATCTAAAATTAATAATTAACGGTCAAGTGTACATAGAGGTGTATAGCAAAGTGTGTGCGCGTATGTGAGCAACTCAAATAACAAAATCATTTCCGATCACATATAATCTTTAATCAATACAAAATTAAAAAATTTAACAACAACAAACATGGATTGATCGATTTGAGAGATGAAAAGCGGAATTGAATCGATGAAGTAACGTATGGAGTGATCCAATTGAAAATGAGTCAAGTTACCTCAGTCGATCGTCGTCTACTACTCGAGTCCTCTGTGAGTGTATTGAATCTGTTTGATTCTGACGAAGGGGCTTTTTGGGTTTATATTGGGGTCGGGGGTTCCCTACTCTCTACAGTGACTTCTCTCGCTGGCGATCTCTTACGCTCCCTCTCTCTCTCTCTCTCTCTCTCTCTCTCTCTCTCTCGCTATTTGTTTGTTCTACAGCTGTTGCGAGTTTTCGCACACCACAGTACTGCAATAGGCCCACGGCCCCCTCGGTCATTCATAAATGCATAGATGGAGCCTCAGACAACTTCATAAATGCCTCAGAGTAACTAAGCCCTTAAACTCGTCTAATCTTTGTAATTTGGCCCAAACGAGACTGATCAAACCCCAACTTATGCTGCACGAAACCATGACAATAATACATTAGACCGAGCATATTATGATAAAAACTTAGAAAATAATTTTTGTGAGGACAATAATACATTAGACCGAGTATATTATGATAAAAACTTAGAAAATAATTTTTGTGAGGCGAATTTTCGATTAGATATGCTGTTGAACTGAGCTGTGTGAGGTGGGGCCTCATCTTACAAATTAGGATTCGTACGAAAGTCTCACATGAGACTTACTCGTAAATAATTAATGATCAAATAATTTTACAACAATAGGTGAGATTTAAAGTGTTAGATCTTTAGAACATGTTTGGTATAGCGTTTATAAAATACAGTGTTTTAAAAATATAGAGTTTTAAAAAATGCAGGTCTTTTCTTATAAATGTGTTTGACATATCATATCAATAAGCAGTTTTTTTCCTAGCAGCGTTTTAAAACCTCCTCTTTGGAAAAAGTTGGGAATTTCAGCGTTTTAAAACGTAGCTGCGTTTTGAAAACGCTGTTTTTTCTGCCGCAATATTGAAACACAATTTTTGTAAATAAGCTGCGTTTTGGCCAAAACGCACGACCAAACGAACTCTTAATACGCAATACTAATTATTGGATGTGCCCAAAAAAATAATACTAATTATTTGTTAAGAAATATTGTAGTGATGAACATTTTTATTTGCTCGCTATCTAGATAAATTATAATAAATTAAGAGGAAAAGATGGTACTATATATCGTTTATTAAGTATGAGAAATGTCACGTACGTTTTGCAACCTCTTTTAAACCATATCAATGAGCTAGAAGAGAGGACCATGACCTACTCCAAGTTGATCAAAACATGGTTATTAATTTAGTTTGGATTGGCCACAGTTGTTCAAGTTTGTCGAGGTGTTATCTATTTTGCATGCTTTATTATGGGTTTCTCTTCTTCTTTTTCTTAGTGTCCTAACGGGACATGGGAATGGATTGAACCTGATACCTCACACTTTGTGAAGCCCCAACTCTACCACTGGACCACCCCTTGAGGACTTTTACTTCCTACTCTCGCTCTTCATCTTTGATGAAATAACTTACTGATTTTGTAAATCTCCTGGAAGATATCATGCACCTCTATTGTATTAGGACATTTTATTTTACGCAACAAATTTTATACTTGTAGTTCATAAAGACCAAAAAGTTAATTTTTCAGTGGCTCAACAGCTAGTCATGTTTGTTAGACAAGTAAGGAGTATTGTCTATCGCTCCTGGACGTGATCAATCTAATTGTGGTTGTTCGACATCCTATATTTTGCAATTTTAAAGTTTGGTTATAGCTACCTAAAGATACCAAAATATCTTGCCTCCACTTGGCAACAAACGGAACACGTGGTCATTGCTGACCTGAAGCACGGAGGTCAGCCTATCTTACCCCGGGCTCCGTTGACAGCCCGGAGCCCGAGCTCATATAACCATCATCCAACCCCGGTCTTTCACTGGAGCTCGAAAGGACTGGCAGCTCGCCATCCACACCGAGCCCGAAAGCCTGCAAAATCTAGACCCGGGCTACAAGGCTACAATCCTAAGGTTTCCACCCCGGGGAGTTGAAGATAGTCAACAAAAGTTGCCATATTTAAAGCATATCTGCTACAACGTCATCCCGGGGCCACTACCAAGCCTTTCATTGGTCTACCAGTGACTATCTGCACAACTCCCGGCGGAGATCTGTTTTCTACATCAATGCTGATCACTTTCCCTTAAAGGCTCGTCAATACAAATAACGGCTGTCATAAATGGATATGTGACTACCTGTCCGAGGCTGACATCTGCAGGCCCACTTGCCTCAAGCCAACATTCTTCCGGTATAAATACAAGGTGATTGTCTTCATTTATGACCTAAGTTCTATTAAACACTTACAACTACCAAACCTCCCAAGCTTTCAGAGCATTTACTCCTAAAGAACAGTCTGAATCCTCACCGGAGACCATAACTTTTACACATATACTGATTATCTCACCGGAGGGCTTTAGTTGGACCACGTCCAGCTCCCTAACGGTGCTTTCTTAACTTCTCAAGTATCTGCCGGAGGACAAGTTCCCTTTACACTTGTGCATATTGAGAGCCGGGGCATCCTACCGATATACTAGCTGCATACGTGGACTTGACAGGGTCACTAGAATACTTTTGTATGACCTCTTGCTTCTCTATATATATTTGAACTTTATATCTAAGCTGTATGATCTATTTTTTTATTTTATTTTTTTGTTGCTCTATACTATAATTGGATGTATATATGTGATTGTTGGTTGTATATGTTGTTTTTCGTTGTTATAAAGAAAAAAATAAACAAAACAAAAACAAAAGTAATACATTGTGAGAAGTTATCAATGTATATGAGTCTCGTTGTATTTTGTGTTTTGACACTAAACACATGGAGCCTTAATAAATATAATCGTGGGTTTCCAAGATATACTCCCCTATTGGTAACATAAAAAAATTTCAATTAATTTTTATCAAAATGAAGATCCATACAAAGTTCAAGATATTTGATAAGGTCAAATTCTTACAAATATTTGTTTAACTACTGTATAGATCCCGTAAGTAGAATATTTGTTGATATAAATGGACCTTTTGCTACAAATATGCATGTGTGAACTTTCAACAGTTAATCCTTCCCAAACCTCCGTATGGCCATATATATATATATATATATATATATATATATATATATATATATATGAGAGAGAGAGAGAGAATAAATTAAAAGAGAAAATTTTCAACAACTCATTATTGGATAATGCCAACATATATCATTGCTTTCGACTATTGAAAACAAGTCTTATGTGGTGATAGGAGTATAAGTCAAAAGTGCTCGCGTGGAGCTTGATGCAGGATCTTTCAACGACCTTCATATAATGAATTAAAACAATACCATGATAAGAAAACTAGAATGAAGGGAGTAATAGCTAGCAAGAAAAATACTAATACTCTCAAATCTTAAAGAACACCATGAAGCACAAGTAAGCCCTCGATCAGCCATTATTTGGAGACGTATCACTCTCTTTGGCTGAGAGTACGCCTAACTTACTGTTTTGGGTGCATAATGAGTATTTGAGTATTTAGTAAACTTTTGTGGCATATATCAAGTATGCCCGTCTGACCTGACAAAACAACTTATATGGTCTTTGACTGGACAGCTCCTTTAAAAGAAAGAGAACAAAAGGCGTAAAAGTGAATTTCTAAAAATGCCCATCCCAATTAAGACGATGACTTATAGTGCCGTTTAATCGACAATGAAACGATCACTAAACGGCTAGTTGATTGTTTAAACGAATACTAAACGATCACTAAACGACCAAACGAATAATGGAACGATTAAACGTTCATTAAAAGGTTTATCAAACGGTTAAAGGAAAGTAAGTTCACCTTGAACGTTTAAACGTGTACCAAACGGGCTGACCAAAATTTTAAATGAATAGTTTGACCGTTTAAACGCGTACCAAACGACCGTCGTTTTGTTCACAACTACTTAAATTAATTTTCTTCTATTTTCAGACCACAGCAAACCTTAAAACCCTTTCCTCTATTTGCATTGTGTTTAATCGACAATACTTCAACTCAACTGTTTGTGCTTGAATCACTCCATACTTTGAATCTTATTCAGTTGGGTTTACGACCACACTTCAACATCCGTAAAATCACAAAAAGGTAATTCTTCGAAAGACCACATCAAAACCTTAATCCCTTTCCTCTATTTGCATTATGTTTAATCGACTATAGTTCAACTCCCACTTCAACATCCGTAAAATCACAAAAAGATAATTCTTCCAAAACGTTTAACCCTCGTTCAGTTATCGTTTATAGTTTATTTTTTTGCAACTTTATTTACTGCTTAAATTTATTTCAGTTCTATGTTTGGTTTAGGTTTTATGTTCTTTTGATTGCTCTTTTTGTAACAATTTTGTATTTCAATTGGGTTTTTTAATCTGTGTGTTGTGTGTTTGGTTTGTTTAAAATGAATTGTTTATGTCATTTCTGTTTACAGTTTATATTTCAATTGCAGACAATATGGCATTCCTTCTTGAGCGTTCAAAATGGTTCGACTTAAAAGGTACATGCCAGTGTAGACTACACATAGTAGATGAAGTGTATAATAAATTAGACGATGTACACAAAGATCTGTTCAAGACATCCTACTTTGAAAACTTATACAACATGCGGGATAATATGAATATGGTGTGCAAACTTGTCCATGTACTAAATATGATGAAGATTAAGCCAATCAATAGTTTGAAAGAGGTTTGGTTTTGTATTGGGGGTAAAAAAAATCAGATTTGGCTTCTCAGACTATACCCTTATTACTGAATTACACCCGGGTATTGAGGAAAATTTCATTTCGAAAATCCCTGGTGGAAACAGATTGAGGAATGAATATTTTGGTAAGAGTGAAAAAATCCATCAAGCCTAAAGAATTGATGGAGGCATTTCTGAATCTGACAAACAATGAGGAGGACCGATACAAGTTGGAGATGCCACTTGTATACGAATATGTTTTGAGAGCTCGGAAAAACACAACACAAATTGACGCGATGATTTTGGATTTTGTCGACAACTTAGAGGTGTTCAATAGATATCCATGAGGAACAAGGACTTATAATCACCTCCTAGTTGGACTCACAAGAAAAATTGAAGGTCGCATAAACCATGTAATATACTATGGCTTCACATATGCACTACAGGTAGATGTTTAAAATCAGTTATTGATTAAATAACAACTATTTATTCTCATATCATGTTTCTAACTACAATTTTCTGTAGGTTTGGGCATTTGAGTCCTTCTCCGGCATAAGAAAGGCGTTTAATTTGTAAGAGACTGAGCAAAAATATCCCAGGAGGTGTAAGTGGAAGGTGGTGGGGAAGTTGGCAAAAAATGTCAAATATGATAAGGTTCTTGCATTGTTGGAGACAGCACAGGTAAAGAATTAAGAGAATTTTTATATTTTTGTTGTTGTTTGTTGATATGATTTGAGAGAATTTTCTTATTGATTTATGAAAAAGAAATACATTGTAGAAAGGAAAGTTCATACCATTTTACAGAGAGATAGAAAGTATATATACAGCTCTCTTATAACCAACTTAACTGCCAAAAAAATTAACACATCACTTACACCCTTAAGCTATTAAGAAATTACACACACCACCCTTACAACTTATATGTGTTGTTTGTGAATTGGCATGATGGTGATTTTATGCCATTGACCTCGACCTCTGAAGAATCTCTTCTGCCTTACGTTCTTGATTATCCGTTGACGTGGTAACAAAACTTTGATTATTATATTGAAGAAGAGGCAGGTAAGGCAAATGAAGACGTTGCACCTGAAAACCAATCTCCACAACAGAGAGAAGAAGCATCACCTTCTCATTTGCCTCAACCTGAAATTAATGTGAAAGATGCTCATAGGGATACACGTATAGATGCCACTACAGATGCCCCTAGAGGTACCCCTCGAGATAATTTTTTTCATTGATTTGATGAGGGAGGTTTTGGATTCTGTGGCTACTTTGGAGAGGTCTTTGGGGAGCAAGATCGATGCATTAGACCTGAAGGTCGATGCATTAGACCAAAAGGTTGATGCATTCATTGTACAAATGAGGGAGAGGTCGAGCCCTAAGGGGGATAGTTTTTTAGCCAGATTTCAGTCTATGAGGGGGAAGCCCGGGATGTTTTGGGGATAGAGATGAGGCAGAACCCTGAGGCTTGTGTGAAGACACACAATGAGGATCAAGTGGAGACGGGGACGATACAGAGCCCTGAGAGGACTCTGATAGAGGATCGTGGGGATAATGTCATAGTGGAGACAGAGCAGGCTGGGCAGCTTGGGGATAATGTAGAGGAAAAGCAGGCCGGGGATAATTCAGAATCAGAGGAGAGCTCAAATCAAGGAGGATTTAGAGTTAAAAGGATAAGAAAAGAGCTCGTTTCGTGAATGTTCTGAAGACTAGAGTGAAGAGACAGAAAAACCATTGGCGTTTGTGAGAACTCCCTACACTACTGGAGTGAGCCCTCCGGTAATAGAAAAATCCAGAACATTCGTCAATGGTTCGGAAATTGATCACTTCCAAAATCCAGATCCTGCTAAGCTCGAACGGTTCATGCGTTGGTACGAAAATGACAGTATCAAGTAAGACTCTTTACTTTCTTATTTAAATAACAATTAACTAGTTAGTTATTTTTTGTTATCATTTTATTTAATTACTTCTGCTATTTCTTAATTTTCACAGACCGAATAGTTTGTATTTAGGTGGATATCATATCGCCGATGGCAAAGCGTGGTTTAAACTTGTTCTTGAGGAAAAAAAATATCTTGACGATCGGGTAAGTTATTCTATTAAATTAATTACATTCTAACTTAATAATATTGCTTAACTCTTATATTTTAATTTTTGCCTTTTCAACATATTGATTTGGCCATTTTTTTGATACAAGAGAGGCAATCGAATTATCTTTTATCTTTTGGGCGGCACCCTGAAGCTCTAATGGACACTGTGTTCCTAGAGAACATTAAGATTGAGGTATCAAATTTAAAGGCTACTTACTCAACTAAAAAAGAGATTCAAAACTACAAGTTCCCAACACATATTATGAATTTTATCTACGGAACTTGGAACAAGAATGAAAGACCGTGGAAAGAATGTACTCACTTATACTTTCCAGTCTCCCTCAATGAACACTGATTTTTATGCGTAGTTGAGTTTGAGAAGTCAAAAGTGTATGTATATGACCCCAACCATACCTGACTAACCGTGAAGCAAATTGCCATTGAAATTGATCCTGCTCTCAAGCTGATCCCACGAATGGCAAAGCAGGGTGGAATTAAATGTAATAGACTCACCATAAACAGAGTAAAAGGCTATCCAAGACAAAGTCATGGGTAAGTGATCCATTAAATTGATATGTTTCGCTATATTAAAATTATTCATTGACTGTATGAAATAATTGGTGGTTTGAATATGTCACAGGGGTCCATGTGGAGTTTTTGTGCTTAAATATATGAAGTTTTTAACCACAGGAAAGTTGGTGAATCTTGTAGACAATCTTCATATAATGAAATGGAGGAAGAAGTTGGTTGTAGACCTTTATTGTTTAGATCTAGATCCATAAAGAATGATAATATAATTTGTTTATAATTAGATTTTTAGTTAGTTGTTTATAGTTACTATATTATGTTCTATTTTTTGGGATCTTGATATGTCTATTGAAATGAATAAGTAATTTAAACGAATTGTTTAAACAATTAAACGATTTATAAACGAATCGTTTAAACGATCGTTTAAACGTTCTGTTAAACTATTTTACGGTTAGTGTAAAATAGCCGTTTAATTTTCTCTTTGATTTATCCGTTTAAGTGGAATAATTTAAAATAACCGTTTAATCTTCTCGTTTATTCTATCCGTTTAAACGGTTAGTTTAAAATATGTGTTTAATATGCTCATTTATTTCCCCCGTTTAAACGGTTAGCTTAAAATATCGTGTGACTATTGCACTAATCACAAAGGAGACTGTTCGGCCAACCGGTAGGTATTTTAATATAAATTCAAACAAGTCATTATTCTCAACCATTCATTTCCACAGAATATATCACGACAATATTTTCATGGTCAATACTACACCAAACAACAACAACAACAACAGTAGCAACATGGATGCTTACTCTTTCCAAATGAAAAGAGAACATGATGCAATTCATCGTGAAGCTGTTGAATTGATCAAAAGATTGATACCGTCATTCGAGGAAGATATGTTCACTTACCCATTTCTGCACCCAACTCCCCTGTTCAAAATAAATGATGCATTTCTTGATACAAAGGTAGTCATACCTGCTGTTGACCTTGAAGGATCCACTGATTCAAGTGTTAATAATAATGATGTTTAGGTTATTTTAGTTTTTTTTTTTCTATTTTTTTGTACTTCTTATGCCAGTTCAAAATATATGGTGCATTTCTGTTATTTGGTTTTATAATATATAAAATTATAAGCTTTGTTGAATATTATTTATTTACCCATTTCTGTTATTTAGATTTATTTGGATGGATGTTAAACGGCTATATGAAAATATAGGTTCGATAAAACTATATGTTGTAATTGCTTAAAATAACTCAGAACACAATACATAATAAAAGTTTAAACTTATACCATTTAAACTTAAAATAACTCAGAACATAATACATAATAAACGATTTGTCGTTTAAACGTAAAGGTGTTCGTTTAAACATCGAAAAACTATATGTTGTAATTGCTTCAAATAAGGGTGAATTACACGAGGAATTAGATCCTGGATCTACAATGGTTGGATCTACAATGGTCTCACCACAGAACAGAATACATAATAAACGTTTAAACTTATACCGTTTAAATTTAAAATAACTCAGAACAGAATACATAATAAATGATTTGTTGTTTAAACGTAAAGGTATTCGTTTAAACGTCGAAAAACTATATGTTTGCTTAAAATAAGGGTGAATTACACGAGAAATTAGATCCTGGATCTACAATGGTTGGATCTATAATGGTCTCACCACAGATGTGAGATCATTGTAGATCTTAGGTCTTTCCCCTTCTACGATTGTTGACCCTTTTGCTCTATGATCGCATTTCACATGAAGAGGGCATTCTGTAAGAGGTGTAGTGGCGACAGCCAAGAAGGCGTCTTCCCCATGTCCTTCATCCCATCATAGCTGATGATGGAAGTCATGATGGCTCGCAAGATACTTCTTGCGCTCCTGAGGTCGCCATAAGATACTTCTTGCGTTCCTGGAACGGGCAGATCTTGGAACAGGCATATGTCCATTTGACATAATGCCATGGGAAGCAAGAATATTTACGCGGGACGAGCCAGGACATTTAGGTTAGATCATGATGTTGCTTATCTTAAGGGATTTGGAAGGAATGTAGTGTAAGGCTTTGAATGAGAGTTGAGTTCCTTAAATAGATATTTTTGAAAGATGAACAATTGAAAATATTTGAAAAAGAAGGTACATGAACCTGTTTTTTGAAAATATAAAAAGTTGATATTTACACGGCAGACCTAGTTGACAAGATGTATCAACCTTTTTTAAAAAATTATAAAATATAAAAACACAATTTCATTGACACTAATAACAGTTCAGTAAACATTGAACGAATTGTCGTTTAAACGTAATAAATGTTTAAACGTTTATTACGTTTAAACGTTTAAACGATTTGTCATTTAAACGTAAAGGTGTCCGTTTAAACGTACATTTAAAAAAACCTGGCTATTGAGATTCTAAAAAGACTGTTCAGACTCCCTGTATTATATTATAAATTCGAGATGCTGAAGTCAAACAAGCAATTCTCAAACATTCATTTTCTAAAACATGATCTCATCACGATATTTCTATGGCTGATTCTACGCCAAACAACAACAACAACAACATGGAGAGAGAACGTAATGCAATACGAAGCGAAGTAGTTGAATTGATGAAACGATTGACCTATTGGTTTGATGAAGATGCGATCCGTAAGTGTATTGTGCACCCAACTCCCCTGTTAAAAATGTATGATGCATTTCTTCATGCAAAGGAGTCTGTACCTGTTATTAAGGTTGAAGAATCAAGATATTCTAGTAGTAATGATATATAGGTTATTTTCCTCTTTTTTTTTCTATTTTTTTGTACTTCTTATGCCAGTTCAAATTGTATGATCCATTTCTGTTATTTGGCTTTATAATATATAAAAATATAAACTTTGTTGAATATTATTTATTTGGATGAATGTTAAACGACTATATAAAAATATAGGTTCGATAAAACTATATGTTGTAAATTGTAATTGCTTAAAATAACTCAAAACATAATACATAATAAACGTTTAAACTTATACCGTTTATGAAAAATAAACGTTTAAACTACTTGTCATTTAAATGTAAACGTAAAGGTATCCGTTTAAACATAAATGTACCGTTTAAGCGTACATTTGAAAAATTGAGGCTGTTGAGTGTCCTAAAGAAGACTGTTGAGGTTGAAGAATCAAGCTATTTTAGTAATAATAATGTTTAGGTTAATTTCCTTCTTACGGAGTATTTTTTGTTTTTTCTTGAAGAATCAAGCTATTCTAGTAATAATAATGTTTAGGTTAATAACAATAACATAAATAAGGCAACAACTAACAATTCGTTTAAACCACATTTCGTTATGGCAACATCAACTGTCCTTTCCTATCATTTCTAAGCACATAAACAAAATAGGCATTTACAATACATAAAACAAAAACAATTCCCATGTACATCTTTTTCCAAGCATTTTGTTTTTTTAGCATTCTCAACTTAAGCTCAAGTCTTTCAATTTCTTTATTTAGAGATAAATTTCTCAGTTCTTTCTTGGACAACTTCACTTCCATCTTTAAAATTTTCATTTGCAAATCATGTACCCAATCTCTATGTTCGTTGATTACCTCAATCGCTTTCTTAGGAAACTGATCTACCCATTCAAAGTACCCACAATTCTTTTGGGGGTCCTACAAATAATTGGACAATTGAACATATCGTTAATATTATAATCCTTTTTACTACAGAAAGGATAAAATAAAAGTCGAATACCTTGTAATTTGGACATCCATTAAACCTCATTCCTGGGTTTTTTCTGGTCAATGACGTCCATTCTGGAGCTCTCAAGCCACATCTACAAAATTTATCTTGAGATTTGCTGCTTTGTTGTTGAGCCGAGCCAATTGTTAAAGATGAAGCCATAAATTGTTCAATAAAGAAGAAACAAATATATATATATAGAGAGAGAGAGGGGGGAGAGAAAGAAAGATTAAGAGAGAGAGAGAGGAGAGAGTAAGAGAGATAGAATGAAGAAGGAAGATATAATATAATATACTCAAACTTAATTTCCCGCCGAAAGGAATTCAAATAAATTCAGAAGATATTTCAAAAAAATTAATTCAGTCTTAACGTTTAAACGTTTAAGGTGATCGTTTAAACGATGATTTAATCCAAAAGATAGTTTATAAGAATATTTAACGTTTAAACAACCAATTTAAACTTCTAAACGATCAAATAAAAAGATTACATGACCAAATCAAAAGTTTAAACGAACGTTTAAACGATCATTTAAACATTACATGACATGACCAAATCAAAAGTAAATGAATGGATTAAAAGTTTAAACGATCAGATAAAAAGATTAAACGATTGACATTTAATCATTAATCACTATAATAACTCATTTATTCTCTTGACACTTGCGCTTCCACACGTACTTCTCAATCCTTTGTGACCTTCTCTTGGGTGCACTTCCACACACTTTCATTGTAGTTGCAGCTAGTCCATCAATAACTGCAGGTGCCTATTTTAACAACAAAAAACATGTTAATACAAACTATAAGATATCACGAGCTGAGTTATTTTTAGCATATAATACAATGTAACAATTATTTGTAATTAACTTTTACCAGAGCAGTCCCACCATCTACAGCTACAACATTTCTCAACCCAATTTTGGTCTCTTTGCACAACGAGTGGTTCATGCTGCTTCAAAATCTACTATGACGGAAAAAAAATCCTAATTTCTTGACATCAAACCACTAATTTTACATCACAAATTAGGGATTGTAAAGAATAATCATAATTTGAAATTTTAATCGAACAAAAGCCCTAATTTCAAGACATCAAACCAAGTTTGCATACCTTGAATTTCGAGTCGTCCTTTAGTCTCTCCTTCGTTCTTCAATTCAATTCTTCAATCTCTCAGTCAAGCAGTGATAATGAAAAAAAAGTCAAATGACGTGAAATGCCTTGAGCGTTTGGGTTAAGGGCACTTATGGCCACGTGCACAACATGTGATAAGACATGTCGTTATGTTTCGTTACGACATATCGTTATGTTTCGCTCAGTTAAAACATGTCGTTATGTTTCGTTAAGACATATCGTTATGTTTCGCTCAGTTAAACATGTCGTTATGTTTCGCTTAGTTAAAACATGTCGTTATGTTTCGTTAAGACATATCGTTATGTTTCGCTTAGTTAAAACATGTCGTTATGTTTCGTTAAGACATATCGTTATGTTTTGCTTAGTTAAAACATGTTGTTATGTTTTGTTAAGACATATCGTTATGTTTTGCTCAGTTAAAACATGTCGTTATGTTTCGCTCATTTAAATCGTTATGTTTTGCTTAGTTAAAACATTTCGTTATGTTTCGCTCAGTTAAAACATGTCGTTATATTTCGCTTAGTTAAAGCATGTCGTTATGTTTCGTTCAGTTAAATCGTTATGTTTTGCTCAGTTAAATCGTTATGTTCCCTTAGTTAAAACATGTCGTTATGTTTTGTTAAGACATATCGTTATGTTTCGCTCAGTTAAAACATGTCGTTGCATTTCGCTCAGTTAAAACATGTCGTTATGTTTCGTTCGGTTAAATCGTTATGTTTTGCTTAGTTAAAATATGTCGTTATGTTCCGTTCAGTTAAATTGGTATGTTTCACTCAGTTAAAACATGTCGTTATGTTTCCTCAATTAAATTGTTATGTTTCGCTTAGTTAAAACATGTCGTTATATTTCGTTAAGACATATCGTTATGTTCCGCTTAGTTAAAACATGTCGTTATGTTTCGCTCAGTTAAATCGTTATGTTTTGCTTAGTTAAAACATGTCGTTATATTTTGTTAAGACATATCGTTATGTTCCGCTTAGTTAAAACATGTCGTTATGTTTCGTTAAGACATATTGTTATGTTTCGCTTAGTTAAAACATGTCAATGCGTTTCGCTCAGTTAAAACATGTCGTTATGTTTCGTTAAGACATATCGTTATGTTTCGCTCTGTTAAAACATGTCGTTATGTTTCGTTCAGTTAAATCATTATGTTTCACTCAGTTAAAACATGTCGTTATGTTTCGTTCAGTTAAATCGTTATGTTTCGCTCAGTTAAAACATGTCATTATGTTTCATTAAGACATATCGTTATGTTTCGCTCAATTAAAACATGTCTTTATGTTTCGTTAAGACATATCGTTATATTCCACTTAGTTAAAACATGTCGTTATGTTTCGTTAAGACATATTGTTATGTTTCGCTCAGTTAAAATACGTCATTGTGTTTCGCTCAGTTAAAACATGTCGTTATGTTTCGTTAAGACATATCGTTATGTTTCGCTCAGTTAAAACATGTCGTTGTGTTTCGCTTAGTTAAACATGTCATTATGTTTCGTTAAGACATATCGGTATGTCGCTTAGTTAAAACATGTCGTTATGTTTCGTTAAGACATATCATTATGTTTCGCTCAATTAAAACATGTCATTGTGCTTCGCTCAGTTAAAACATGTTGTTATGTTCGTTCAATTAAATCCTTATGTTTCGCTCAGTTAAAACATGTCGTTATGTTTCGTTCAGTTAAATCGTTATGTTTCACTCAATTAAAACATGTCGTTATGTTTCGTTAAGACATATCGTTATGTTTCGCTCAGTTAAAACATGTCGTTATGTTCCGCTTATTTTCAGCCAAAAAGTCTGACCTTTATTTCCCGCCGAAAAGAATTCAAAAAAATCAGAAATAATTCAAAAAAATTCAGGCCATATTATTTAAACGTTTATTTTCCGCCAAAAAATCTTACCTTTATTTCCCGCCGAAAGGAATTCAAAAAAATTCAGAAATAATTTTAATAAAAATATATAGTATTTAAACGTTCGTTGGGATCGTTTAACCGATCATTTACTCCAATTGAATTTTTATAAAAATATAATGCAATTAAACATCCAATTTAAACTTCTAAATGATGAAATAAAATAAATTAAACGATCATTTATTAAACGTTTAAATATATAGCGTTTAAACATCTAATTTTTATAGCATTTAAACATCAAATAAAAAAAATCAGGAAAAATTTTTTATAAAAATATTCAGCGTTTAAACATCCATTATTTATGATATAGATGTTTATACGTTTAATAGGTGATTGTTTAATGTAACATAAACTACTGACTTTCCATTCATTAAACGAACAGGAACAGACACAACAAATACGCTGAATTCTGAAATTAAATAAAATAAATTAAACGATGAAAGAATATTTAGCGTTTAACCAACCAATTTAAACTTCTAAACAGTTTATTGATTGCGCTGCAACTTAAATTGCAACAACTAGGGCAAGAGTACCTTGCCGTATCAAGTAATATAGTGCGTAAGCACAAGTATCGATCCCACAGGGAATGCACGTAATTTTCACTCCAACTAAGTACCGAAATTGAGCTAGCTAATTATATTTGAGCGAAAATAAATTGAGAATAAAAACTAAAAATAAAAGAAAGCAATTAATATATACAATGTCGCAAAATGGTTTGGCAGCAACAAATCAAGATAAAAGATAGGATTTATAGGAATGCAATATTTTCTAGTCTAGCTCGTGATTAATTTAATCCTCTCTCTACTTTTCTTTAACTCAAGTCTTGGTAGCCGGGAACACTAAATTGGTTAACTACGAGCTCTCGCCCCTATAGCAACCCGAATCTCCCCTACCTCGCGAATGGCTAAGGTGGATTGATTGCATGTCAAAACAAGTCCTCAATTGGCTATCTATGAACACTCGTTACCTCTCGGCCTGGCGTCACATAGACAATTATTGTGTTTTCGAAATTATAGGATGGGCTCTCGCTACTATCCTATAATTCTAGTGATCATCTAATGGGTAGCGAACCCATCGGAAGCATTAGGAACACACAATAATAACCAAGATAATGGGTAATAATGGGTAGAGAAATAATCTCTCTATTTTTCTACAAGGCATGCCGGTAGCCGGGACATCGAAAGTGGTTAAAAACCCTAATTTCCTACCTCTCGGTGGAGTGATCGCTTCACAAAACAAGTACTCCCATGGCTATCGGTGTGTGTCAAACACCAACTACTAATTTGTTCGGTCCGAAATGATAGGTAGCTCTCGCGGATCCAAACATTTCTAAAATCATTTAATTAGTGGCCAATTAATTAAAAGCATTAAGCCCACAAATTAATAACCTAACATGCTTGTATACTAAATAGAGAGAGAGATAAAATTAAATCACTACAACGACATAGAAAAATAATTGCATTTCATAAATCAATTAAGCACAAAGCCAATTTCACATTTTACAAAATCATTCAACCCTAGAAAATATCTAAAATATAAATTGGAAGAATTTAACCGGCAAAGTCGCGAGCAATTCCGAGATCCGGGGTTGAAATCACTTGTAGATGCTTCGTTGGCCCTTGATTTGAAGCTCCAAACCTTCGAAAGAGATCAATCAATGGAGGAATGGGAGCAATTTTTTTTTTGGAGCAGCCCCCAAAGGGCTCACAGCCCCCGTTTGAGACTGTCTGTAATTGTTTTGGGGCTGCTTTGGGAGAGATAAATGAAGGCCAAAGAGTATCCAACAAGCCAATGGCAAACTAGGAATTAAACTGAAGTTCAGGGGCTGGAGGGACAAAAACGGAGAAGAGAAGGGTTGCTGGTCAGGAGGACACGTGGCAGAAGCTGGAGCTGCCACCGCATTAATGAAAAGTCTGCTTAATTGCTCCGGTGCCCCTGAGTTCTTCAGGCTGTCTCCCGAAGTCCTTCCCCCTCCAGCTCTCTCATTTTAGTCCTCCGTTAGCTCCGTTAGCCCACCGTTAGCCTATTTTGCCTTGGAATACTTAACGGACTTTGACGGAATGATTTGTGGCTCAACTTTAAAGCCCGAAATTGCCTCAAACTTCATGCTAAAATCATTGAAAACTCATAAATACCTTGGAAACCTACAATGAAGCACAAATACACAAATAATAATATTTCCAAGAATATTTAACTCAAAAATAGCACAAAATAAAAGGAAATAAAGGGAAAAATTCGTGGAAATCTTGAGCTCATCATTTATAGACACAATTACTAAATTTAAATACAAATACAATCCAAACTAAATTCAATAGAATTAATACGCTGAATTCTTGAATTAAATTCAAACAGTTACTAAATATGTGATTGCCTATCGCTCATAGGTGTTTGATCATGACAGGACAGTCTGTTGTGCCCTACTTTTTGGCACCTACTGCATTTTTGTCTTGATGGAAACTCTCCAGTTGACAGTATTCTCGCTGTTCTACGACGTCCACCTCATGGTTGGACTAAAGGTGGCAAGATCGTCATCTCTTTAATATTGTCTGGAATGTCCCATTCATCTTCATTTGGCACCGGGAGGATTGTTCCGACATATGTCAATCTCCAACACTCAGCGGAATAAAATGTTGAACACATCGGATAGACCGAAAAACTTTTCTGTTTTGCCGCTGCTATTACATGCTCGCATGGTATGTGGTCTAATTAAAATTTTATGCAAGTGCAAGTACTCCCATCAAAATTAACAATGAAGTTTTTGGTACCGCTCCTCACCACATAGTTGTACGCATCAATGATGGTACCGCTCCTCACCACATAGTTGTACGCATCAATGAGTTCAGCCGTGAACTTCTTGGACAATTCACCAGACTTGCGTAATTTTTCTTCCATTGCTGGGGTTAATTGGGTTCCGCAACGTTGTGCGTCCTCACGCCTCTCAGAAAACCAAGCTTGTAATTTTTTTTCGACACTATCAAACAGTGCAAGTATAGGAGTCTGTTGGGCTTTTCTAAACACTGAGTTCAGAGACTCTGCATTGTTTGAGGTCATGATATTGTAACGGTCTCCTTTGAAATGTGACCGGGCCCAGGTTTCAAAATTTGTTTCGCTGAGATACTTCCACCCCTTCTCGTCAGATTTCTCAATTTGGGACATATGCTTTCGAAACTCATCAGTGGTATAAGTCTCTGCCGCTCTCTTAAAAAGTGAGATAGTCTCAACCTTTCAAGTTACATTCCTTAAGTTGCCTTTTATATGATAAATACAATGCGCATGACGTGCATTTTGAAAAACAATTCCGAAAGCACTAATAAGACTCTTATGTCGATCAGATATCACAACAAGTTTATCATCGTCACCTGTTACTTCTTTCAACTTCGTAAAAAACCAAAGCCACGAAGCATCATTCTCAGAATCAACAATGACCCACGCAAGAGGATATATCTGCATATTTCCATCCTGGCAGGTAGCGATAATCAACGTACCTTTATATCTTTCAGTAAGGAATGTTCCATCGACAACAACTACTGGACGCATTGCATGGTGAAATCCATAAATGCAAGGACCGCAAGCCAAAAAAAAAAGTACTTGAAGCAGTTTTCGCTGTCACGCTCTAAAAAGTAGACAGTTTCTAGATTTGTCAATGTCAAGTTATGGGCATATGCGGCCAACTTAGTGTAACTATCCTCAGGTGAACCCCTTATCTGTGTTAAAGTAGATTCTCTACACCTCCTTGCTTTTTGATAACTTAGTTGCACCCCAAAGTCTCGACGAACGTCATTCATGATGTCTGCAGGTCTATAGGTAGTGTGGCAGTCCTCGAACCTTGGCGAGATATGTTTTCCAATAATCCACGATGTTTCTTGTCTATGATCAGCAGTGGACATATTTAAAGGGCAAGTATGATCAACTGTATATTTTTGAACCTAAAAATAATCACATTCTGAGTACTTTGTTGCTCGTAAACGCCATGTGCAATTATCATTGACACACACAACTATGTACACACTTTTGTTCGATTTTTTGTTTTGAATTGGAAGTTGTAATGCAATGCGATCATGTGCACAGCTTCCTGAAGCTCTCTCTTGTTATTGAATGCTTGGTCAACCTTCAAATCAAAGTCTATGGGTACCAATCGCGATGTACTTCTAACTGAAGAAATAAGATGCTCATTTGTGAAGTTATTTTCTTGACTAAAATCATATCTTGGCGGTGTATTGAAGCCATTTGCATTTTGATCAGTGCCCCCACCAACTCTATTATTTTCTTCCGGTTCAATTTCAGCACCACCACCAACTCCATTATTTTCTTCCGATTCCATTTCAGCACCACCAACTCCATTATTTTCTTCCGGTTGCATACCAATTCCCTCATTTCCTTCACGTTGTATGCCACAACCAAATAAATTATTTTCTTCTTGGCTCAAAATGGTAATACAAATGGGAGCATAATACCCTTGTTTATTGAAATTGAAGCACCATTTGACATGGTTATTTGAAGTAATCCGGACAAGAACTTGAAAACATGGATTTCCTGGACTAAGAAAACCAATCTCTATATCATCAACTTTACAAATATTTTGTGTTGCAGCATATAACTCTTCGTATGAAGTGTCTATACTTAGTGGAAATCCTACGGCCGTCGGGCTGCCACTGAATCTCCAGGACCATACTTTGTTTTCATTCTCAACAAAATGTCCAAAATAACAAATAGTAGTCCAATAAGGGGAAGACATCTGCAATGCATAGAAAAATTGTAAAATAAGATTGCAATTTCATTATATTATATTAAAATAAAAATAACAAATTGATACTGCATTTGTCGTTTAAACAACATTAACTTTGTCGTTTAAACGACGAAAATTTTAAATGGTGTTTGAGTTAGTTATAAATTAAGGCCGTTTAACCGACCACTTAAGGTCAACTAGTATCGTTTAAACAATGAGACAGAAGGGGATGTTTTAAATTGTCGTTGAGTTAGTTAAGAGATATGGTGTCGAGTAAACGACTAGTAAAGATCAATTAAAATTTTAAACGACGTCTGTTTATACAAATTAACAGTCGTTGAGCACTCGTTTAAACGTGCGATAAGCTCCGTTTAAAATTTTAAACGAAGTCTGTTTATGCAATTTAACAATCGTTTAACACTCGTTTAAACGTGCGATAAGCTCCGTTTAAACGATTATTCAAATGATGTTTAATGACCGATCAATTATAGATTAAACGACACCTCTACCTCAGTTTCAAATACGAAATACGTCACCCAGATCGAATATTCTAGTAGAATTTGTAGTAAAATAAGTGCATTGAAATGAATTAACATAATGAAGGGGCGAGGCGAAAGACAAACCTGAATTCAAAGAAGAAATTACTCACACGTACGAACAAACGATGAGTTGTGAACGGTCGATGAATGAAATTTTAGGGATTCAAATTTAGAGAGAGAGAGAGAGAGAGAGAGAGAGAGCTATTGAGGCCTTATTGGTTAAAGAGACAAAAAAAAAAAGGCATTATGGATCTTTTCTACTGAGGCCTTGTGAAGTGTTGAAGTGAAGCTATAAAGGTAATATAGTCATTTCAAAGAAAAAATGACATATAAGTTGTTTTGAAATAATTTAGGCCATATAAGATCTCAAGGGATTTGATTAGGCCATTTTTGAAAAAACCCCTAAAGTTTTGGATATTGTTAAATATTTTTAATTTCTCGAAAACATAGCCTGATTATGTAGGACATAATTATATATGATTTTGTCAAATATAAAAAAGATTACCTTAAAACGAACCCGCATATCTTTTGCGTAGTACTAGCTTACACATAATATTAATTAAGGGTTAATGACACTACAAAGTCCCTCGATTATGGCCGATTCCACTAGTAATCCCTTAACAATTTTTTTAAATTTTAGTCCTTTGACTATGAAAATTAGACACGGTTGGTCCTTTTGTTGGATGCCGTTAGTATTTTTCCGTTAAATTGCCCATGTGCCTCTCACAGGCGGTTGACTAAGGGCAAAAAGGGAATTTTGCCTGCATCTTCTTCACCAATTCTTCAAACACTAATCTCCAAAACTTACACACACACAGACCATCCCATTTCCATTCATTCAAATCCCACTCTAAACTTCTCTTCCCACCCGCTTTCAAATACGACATCATTGGACCATAAAAATGATGAGCCTTCCCTCTCAGTTTAGCCTCCATTTCCCAAATCAAACCCACCAGATTTACAACCACCACAATAAAACACTGTCTAAAAGTTAAAAGTCTTTAAATTCACTGCCCTTGCATAAATTTACCCAAAATAACCCTAACTTAAATACTAAGATCAAAATTAACTTCCCAAAATAGAGAGAGAGGCGCTGGAAACCAAAGAATCGGTGGATACCAGCAACAACACCAGATGCCAAAAGTCGCAACCCAGGAAGTGAGAGAACGAGAGAGGCGTCTGAAAGCATTGGTCCTAGGTGAATATTTTCCACCATCGGACCGAACCGTATGCTAGAATCATAGCAACATATAGGGGTACGATTACGGCAAGAACATCGTAAATGTCCTTCCTCGTTATCATCTTTCTTCAAACAGGGTGAGAGAGAGATAGGGGTGCTAGTTGCCTTAAAAAGAGTTTGCCTTGAATTTGTGTGGGTAGGAACGTGTGTTAGTGTGTGTCCTTATTCCTCAAACAGGGTTTGGTTTGAAATTATGTGTGGGTTTGTACTGTGTGAAAGATGATAGCGAGGATTTGGAAGGATTGGGAGAATTCGAGCCACATGAAGGACATGAAGATCAGGATGGAGTTGTTGAAGAGCTGGAAAAAGAAGAGTTTCCGGCGACGGAGGATGACAAAGAAGGTGCGGAAGGTGTGGAGGAAACGAGAGAGGTAAAAGATGTAGGACCAGAAGAAGACGTGCCCCGATGGACGCGTGTTGAGGGGGAAGCAGAGGAACCATTGAAATGGGGTGGTTTTCGTGCTGCGCCAGAACCATCGGGTGTTCATGGATCTCGGCGGTGGCGGAGAAGAGGATACGGTGAAGATGGTAGCTGAGATCAGGGCCATAGCGAGGCTATAAATAGCCGGGATGGGGCCCAAGGGGACAGGACAGCGACGGTGGAAGATGAGGAGGTGGAGAAGGAGAGAGAGGATGACATAAGAGGCGATGCTGGTGAAGATGTTGTGGGAGGGGGGTGGGGGGCTGAGATGTTGTGGGGGGAGGAGAGAGAGAGAAAATAATGTATTGTTTTAAGTATTAAAAAATATCTTTGCACGTAAAATTCCATAAATATCCTTAACCAAAGGCACGTGATGGACACATGACGGACTTAACCGAAAAATACTAACGGCATCCAACAAAAGGACCAACCGTGTCTAGTTTTCATAGTCAAGGGACTAAAATTTGAAAAAAATTCTTAAAGAACTACTGGTAGAATCGATCATAGTCGAAGGACTTATAGTGTCATTAACCCTATTATTAATTATATCTCAGATCCCTCCCCATTCTTTTTGTGTAGCTGCTTGTTGAACTCTCAAACCTATTATTTGTTTATGCTTTCGGTATAGATTTGCAAGTGAGAAAACAAGTTATACCAATGGCAGTTCTTACATAGGATGCATTCGGGATATGAAATAAGACGGTAGATCTTCTTTTGCCATAAAATAAGAGTTCGTTTTTTTGTTTTTTCAAAAGAATTAAGTAAAATGACTTTTTGAGCATATTTTGCAGAATATATTTATAAATACTCTTAGGGTCATTTGATAGTCAAGATTAAGGCAGGATAAGATTAATAAGCCGAATAGTCGGATGTTTGGCACACAATAGGCGATCGGGACTAATAGCACGAACTATCCGGATAAAGTCCTTATCCCCTCGCTAATAATACCAAGGTTGAGGGTGATATTATTAGCGCTCTCACTAAAAAAACATATAACTAACATTTTTAAATTAAAATTATTTCCGATTTATAAATGAGGATTAATAGCGAGGACGCTAATAGCACCGGAATTAATAATACTCCTTATCATTGTCAAACTACCAAACAAGCCCTCAGTGTTTACCTTGCAACATTGGGACATGCTAGACGGTTGAGTGAGTTTAGTAACTCTATCATTTTACAAGAATTTATTTTTCGAAAAGAAAAAAAAACTGAAATGAAAGGAGTATAACATATGAGATTGGGGAGACAAAAAGGACCATCAAACTTGATGACAAACATAGAGTCTTAGCTCTAATATATGGACAAAATGGTAAAAATATTTTTCTACAAAAAAAGTTTTGAGATAATATAATTTTTTTTAGAATGGACAAAAAAAAAACATAAATAATTTAAGAATGGAAGGAATAAGCTAACAAAATTGCGATATCTAGTACTAATGGCTCATGCAGGAATTTACCACCGAATAAAGGGCAAATACGGAATCTAACCTAAAATTCTGGACCAATCACCATCTCTGTTTCCCGCCAAGTCAGCGAAATACTCTTTCCTGATTCGCCCTACGTTCGCCTCGGGAAGGACTCTTAACAAAATTTTTGCTTCATTTATTGAATTAGTAGGTTTGACTCTTTGAACAATATAACAATATTTTTGAAATAAATATTTGTAAAAATAATAATATATACTACTCCTATATTTTTTAAAACGAAAAAAATACTACCATCATTTTATTATTTATTAATTTAAAATTTTATCAATTGCTAAATCACAAATAGTGCTTTAGTGAAGAAAATATGCTAAGAGCACCTCCGGTAGGAGCATTTTTTTTTTCCTAGATGGGTCCTGCATGCCACTCCTCGTTGGATACTCAAGCTCACCTTCTGCAACCCATTTTAGAGTTTTTTTTTTTAGGAAATTGTTGACCGGTTTCATTTTTAAAAAAGTTTAACCCTTAAAGTTTATCTTTTTTTTTTCTTAACTAAAAAAAGGCATTTTGATAATTTTTTTCTAAAATGTGCCTATGAACACTCTTTTATTTTAGAAATTCGTTAAAAAAAATACACACACACAAATATAAAAAATATTTAGTTACATCAAAGAAATTGAAAACTTGTAAACGATTTCATGTTGTTAATATAGTCTTCCCTCATATTTAGGAATCTATTTTCATGCCTATAACACGAATTTGATCACAATTCGATCAAATTCGAATTTTCTGAGTTCATCCCGTTTTTCATTGTTCTTGGGCGGTTTTGACTACTTTTAATCTATGTTTTAAGCTTCGAATTTGTTTAAAATCAATCTCATATTGTCATCCTAACTTAGTACTATATTTGTGCACAATTTTTCTATAAAAAAAAAATACTATTTTTGATATTCAAATCGAGCTTGGCAGTGTGCTGTCCAAAAACAGAGTGAGATGTTCTTGGACTGATTTTGAGACTTTAATCAATGATTTGAGTTTTAATTCACTAATCGCAGTATGCTGGGCAACGCAACGGGATCGACCTGCCCGGTCAAGTGGTAAGGGTCGAGGAGACAGTGTCCCTCATGGGGGTTCGGGGGCAACGCCCCCGAAAGGTAAACGAAAATGAAGTCCCCTCCAGCAATTGAAATTCAAACGGCGCCTTGATTGCTCATCGCGATACCTTGGTTTGCTCATCGTGATGCCTGTGTTGCTCATCGCGATACCTGTGTTGCTCATCGTGATGCCTTGGAAAATCAAGTCCCCTCCAGCAGTTGAAATTCAAACGGTGTTTTGGTTGCTCATCGCGATGCCTGTGTTGATCATCGCGATGCCTTGGTTGCTCATCACGGTGATTAACCCACGCGATGCCTTGGATTACTCATCGCGATGCCTTGGGTTACTAATGCGAGCGTATTTTTCTTTCATTAATGGCATAATCGTCTTTTCGCCCTAAAAATACATTTTTTCGATTTTAAAAAATATGACTGAATTGGAGCGATTACAAATATTTAAAAAGGGACCGGCCCGTAATTCACCTTTTTTTTAGCTTTTCTTATAAACACTCAAGTCCACAATAAAAACTCAAGTTCACCCTCTATCTCTAAAATTAGCTAAATCACATTTTAAATATAGAATGTCATTTAGTTGAATAGTAACTCTCACAATGTAGTGTTGGGTGATTCAAATTTGGGCTATTTTCATTTTTGTTATTTAAAAAAAATATAAGCTTTGGAAATGAATCATATTACCTCCTTTTTTTAATGTTACTTTGATAAACATATTATTATTATTAATTTTTTTTACATTACTATCGTAAACTTTATCAATCAATTAAATAGAAAAAAACATATTTATTTTATGAAATTTGTGGATTAACTATAAAAAAATTTCAACCAAAAAATTATTTGTCTTGTATCATTAATATATTAAAGAACCTATTTAAGAACACACATTCTCATTCATTTTGTTTCTCAATTTGGTTCTTACTGAATCCCACTATACTTTTTAAATACAACTAAATTATTTTGTATTTTTCAAACAAATTAATTAATTTATAGTTTTAATTAATATATTTCATATTTAAAGTATTTAGTATAAATAAATTAATTCATTTATAGTTTTAATTACTCCCTCCGTCCCTGATAAATGTTCTAGTTTTTATTTTGAGATGTCTCAACTAATGTTCCTAAAGACTTTTAATGTACTAATTTTCTATCATTCTTTCCAATATACCCTTAAGGCTTCATTAAATATAGTACATCCTAGAGAAACCCACTTGTTTAGAATAGTGGAACTCAATTAATGTTATGAGTATTATCGTAGAATACTTTTTACAGCACATCATTAATTATATTTATTAATTCTTGTATTTTGTGTACTAGGAACATTTATCTGGAACGAATGGAGTAATATATTACATATTTTAAATATTTTGAATAAATATATTGAATTATTTATTTTATATATTCCATATTTCAAATATTTCGTTCAAACAAAGAAATTAAATTATTTATTTTTTAATTTATAATTTTCAAAAAAAAATGGTTTTCAGAAAATTCTAAAAACAAAAAGCAAAAGGATCAAAATAGAAACTAAGAGCATCACCAATGCAAATGTGAATGTGGAAAAATTGGGTGCCACCTATGATTTACATATTTTTCAAAGAAAAAAAACTCTTCAATGCAATTGTAGAGAAGGAATGTGAATATGATGTGTCAACTAAATTCTTTTCTATTGGTTATTAGATAATTAATTTTTAACTTCCAATGCACATTATCTTTCTTCACAATGTGCATTGGAAGTCAAAAAATCAATTATCTAATAACCAATAGGAAATAATTTAGTTGAGACATCATATTCTACAATTGTATTGGAGAGTTTTTTTTTTTTTTTAAATGTGTAAATCCTAGATGAGACCCAATTTTTGCACATTCACATTTGCATTGGTGATGCTCTAAAGGAAGATAGAGAGAGTGCCAACACGTGGACATAAGTGGCAGAGACGTGCAGCAGCGCCTTCACGAAGCTTGGAGGCACGTGAGATGCATTTGCTTGCTGCAAAGCGGCGTGCACCCACGCTCGTTTCCTTGGTCTGGGCATTGGCTTGCACTTAATTATAAGTACTATTCAATGTTATTTTTAGGATATAGATTGAGTTTTTTAATTCGATTATCTGATTATGATTTGAGTCCGATAATTAGACATGTCCAAACGGTTCGAACCGCTGGTTCCAAAAATCGCCAGACAACAAACCGTAACCGAACCGACAAATCACAGTTCTGATTCTGATTCTGGTTCCGGTTCCAAACCGTAATTTTTAATTATTTTTTTAATATTTTCTTATAATTTTTTTCAAAAAAGATTTCATCTTAAAATTTTGTACAAAGCATTTTTTAAAATTTTGAAACTTTGTAAACTTTTCATCTTTGAAATTATAGAGTGAATAAGGCAATTTCAAAATTTAAAATTTAAATTTTGGCGATTTTTCACGGTTTGGAAGGCGGTTCCGGTTCCCGATTCAAACCGGCGGTTCACGGTTTGAGAAATTGAAAACGAAACCGAACCATGTAACCGGCGGTTCCGGTTCCTCATGGTTCCGGTTTATGCGATTTTTTGGGCGGTTTGGTTCCGGTTCGAACCGCCGGTTTCGAACCGTTTAGGCATGTCTACCGATAACTCGATAATTTAACAAATCAAATTTGGATTAAGGATGATCCAATCTGTTAATAATCCGATACGAACGGATATAAAAAATATAGTTGTATTATACATACATAAGTTACCTATGTTGAGTTTTAAATCATTGGTAATTACCTATTTCAACAAAATATAATTCTTCTACGCACTATAATATCTTACCAATATTGTAATTCATGTATGTGTAAGTTGAAAACATGATTTTTCATGTTCGTTTGACCTTTAGTTGAGTAAAAGATACTTTAATATTATTTTTATTCAATACTTTAATGAAGCTCTAATAAAATTTTATAAAAATTTGAATTCAAAAATTTATGATATAAATTGAGTTTTGAAATATTGGATGGATAATTTAATCCAATCCAAATTTAATATTTTCTTAATAAATAGGATACTCCCTCCGTCCTGGATAAATGTTCCTACTTTTTATTTTGAGATGTCCTAACTAATATTCCTAAAGACTTTTGATCTAGCTATTCTCTAACATTCTTCCTAATATACTCTTGAAGCTTCATTTAATATAACACATCACAAACAAATTCAATTATTTAAAATAGTTAAACTCAATTAATATTAATGAGTATTATGATCAAAACATATTTTACAGTATATTATTAATTAATTATGTTTTTTAGTTCTTGTATTTTATTCATTAGAAACATTTATTCAGGACGAAATGAATATAAATTTAACTTATTCCAGCCAAATTCAATCTATTGACAGGCTTAACTCCACCAAACCATTGTGGATGTAGTATTTCCGCTCGCCTCGATAATGACATTTCACACACGTCGACGCTTCGTAAATCCTTCTTCTACGCGGCAAATGAAACCTGGCACAACATTTTCGCGTTGGGAAATGTAAGTATGTAACTGACGTTGCAAATCAAGTTGACCTCCCTAAGTTTAAGGTAAATTATACATGCTCCCCCTTATATTTTAAATATTACAAATATCATCCTTATACTTGATGAACATAGAAGGTAATGTCGAGAGAAAGACCCATTTTATTACCTCTATACAAATGCAATTACCGGTCTCAAAAAACTTAATGATCACACATTTACCACATTGAGATACTATTATTTTACCAATGCCCATTCAAACATTTAATTATTATTCTCTCCGTCCCGAATAAATATTCTTAGTGGATAAAACACAAGAATTAAAAAATATAATTAATGATATGCTGTAAAATGTGTTCTGACAATAATACCCATAAACATTAATTGAGTTCAACTATTTTAAATAATTGAGTCTCTTTGGGATGTGTTATATTAAATAAAGCTTTAAGGGTATATTAGGAAGAATGGTAAATAATAGGTAGATTAAAAGTTTTAGGAATATTAGTTGGCACATCCCAAAATAAAAAGTAGGAACATTTATCCGGGATGAAGGGAGTACTTTCTTAGCTAGAATAGGTAACGTTTTACTAATGCATCTAAGAGCCCGTTTGGTCGAGCGTTTTGGCCAAAACGCAGGGATAAAACGCAGCTTATTTGCAAAAAATGTGTTTCAATACTGCGGTAGAAAACGCAGCGTTTTCAAAACGCAGCTGCGTTTTAAAACGCTGGAATTCCCAGCTTTTTCCCAAAACGCAGGTTTTAAAACGCTACTAGGAAAAAAAAGCTGCGTATTGAAGAGATATCCCAAACGAATTTATAAGGAAAGACCTCCGTTTTTAAAACACTGCGTTTTTAAAACACTGCGTTTTGTAAACGCTGTACCAAACGAACTCTAATGCTTGTTGCGGTCGAATACTTTTATATAGGGACACAGAAAGAGAAATACATGAATAGATTTAATGACTGATCATATATAGTTGCTAAACTTAAGAAAAGGTTATTTTGAGTCAAATGTGTTGTTCTTGAATTTTGCAATACTAAGCCACACTACTTAATTCTTTGAGTTTTCCATTAAACCTTAAAATATAAATATTTGTAAATTTTCAATTACATTATTTATTGACTAAAGCAAACATTCTTTATAATACATTGTTATGTAATATTGCATTCAGATTTTGATAAAACCTCCAACAAGCCATAGAAATGTGGAGTCATTTGAATTATGTATACCTTTTCATTTTATAATGATCACTATAAAAATTTACTTCTTTACTTTATAACTAGTTTTACATCCGTGCGTTCAACGCACGGATATATATATATTTTTTAATTAAGTTATATTCAAGTAAAATGAAGAGACAAATAAAATTAAAAGAATAAATTCAGAAAAAATAATGTTGGATGTAAGTATGTAACTACTTAAATAGAAATACATCATTGTATTAGTAATATCATATATTTGGAAAAAATTTCCTAATTATACGTACACATAATTTGTTATTCCCTCTTCATCGCATATCAATATCTTCAACACGGTTTGTTACCCTAACTGCAACATACAGTTGCTCATGGCTGAACACTGATTTATTCAGGAAGAGTCATACATGCGACAGTGATTGACTTTGACTTTTATTAATTTTCATTGTATGATGATACCACTAAATGAATTTGTCTTCTCTGGAACTTGAAGGACAATCTCACATGTGATGGAGACAATGACATTCTTAAGATAAACACTTTGTTTCCAACATTGTTTCCATTCAAATTTTTAGCTTCTATAACGTGATGTCCAAACTTAATTTGTAATGATTAGTCTTTGTTCCATTGACAACCCTGCAGCATGATAAATGTTCTCAATAGTACCATCAGAACACCAATCTTAAGTGTTAATTCATGACTAGGCAATCCTAAACACTTTAAAAAAAAATCAAATGAAAAGTTTACCGACTTTAATACATGCAAACAACTTGTCTTGCTCCCAATAATTTCTTCAAGAAAACTAAAGAATTTATATGTTAAGAAATAAAGTAATAATATTTCTAAACATTACTTCACAATGGCTCACCACTGAGTTGTGAGTGACCAAGTTGCGTATGTTTATAGTTCTCAAAATCAAATCTATCAAAAAAATAGAAATTAATACAGGTAGCTAATGCAAAAATTCTGTTGAAAAAGAGTAAATTTTAATAGAAAAATTTATAAAGAAGGATATCAATAATTAGATATACCAACAATGACGAACAAAAAGGAAAGATGCAAAACCAATAAAAAAATGTAAAATAATACTTACAAATTAATTTTGGAACGATAGGATAAAGGTTTAGTTTTACTCGTCTTTGAGGGGTGAACTAATAGAAGAGCAGGGACTTCACAAAGTATGAGGTCTTAGGTTTTATCCCTTCTCGCGCCCCCTTAAGACACACACAAAAAAAAGGCTTAGTTTTACTCGTACCTCATATAGGATATTCATTTTTTATGACTTCTCCTAACTAACGAGATTGGCAAAATAATACTTCATCCTTTTCACTCAAAAAAGTCTTTATTTTATCTATGAATCAGATGTTCCAGCAAGCAATGACCCTCTTTACGAAAATAAGTTAAACCAATTTTATTAGGTTTCAGTTTAAAATTTGAAAAACTAGTTTAATCATCAAAATTAATTAAGAGTTTTCATAGAAATAAATTTCAGTTTAAATATTTGGCTTTCAAAAATTGAATTAATATTCAGGTGGAACAAAATTATGTACTTGTCAATTAAGTTACGGTACAAAATCTCGCATAAGTAACTAATCTTGAGTCCTCCATAGTTTCTCTCACGGTCTAAATATCAACTATTAGATCTAACAAGGGATTTGTTATACATAATTGAAAGTCAAGGGTGATGATCAAAGCTGACAAAAGTATAGGCGTGGACACGTAATTTATTCAAATATAAGGGATTAACTGTTATATTCAAAAGTACGGATTTTATATACGGAGTTTAAGCCAGCGCTCTGCAAGTTGCAATAAACGAAACCGCGCTTAACGCAGGCCACCACCGGCGACATTCCCGCGAAAACACCGTCATGAAAGGCGAAGAATCGGAATTTTCTCTCTTCCGGACTTTGGCGGATCGGTGTCGGAGTTTGGAGGCGAGTCATTCCAAGCTCAAAGAGCAGTTCGACGTGCTCGTGCAAGAGCAGAGCATTAAGAAATTGCCGGAGGAGGAGGTGGCGACTTCAGGATCCCGCGTGATGACGTCATGTAACAGCTTAGTTCGCCGTCCCGGACTGGGTTACTCGGAAATTGTGTACAAGAGAGTGTTGGATTGTATGGGACATGCAGTTTACGTGAGTAGACCGGAGGCCGGCGAGATCATTTACTGGTAATTTTCAGGCATTATTTTTTATTGATTGAGCTAATTTTAGTTTGTATTCAACTTAATTAATCATTATTTATTTATTTATTTGATTTTTGAAGTTTAAATTTATACTTTCCATTATACTTGCGTTTGTACATTAATCAATGGAACAGTAATCTTTAATGTGGTCTGAATGAGCGTTCTAATTTTCACTATCAAGTGACGTGTTAGGATGCTTCATAAGATGTTCGATAGAAGTTCTATTTAGACGGTCTGTTTCAATCCCATGTTAAGGAATGTATTATTGCTTGTGAGAATGATCATGGAATTGCGCAACTTGGTAAATAGCGGCGAGGGGTCCTTGTTCATTTATTATTATTTTTTTTTTTGGGGGGTTGATTTTGTGGGAGGGCACAGAGGCCCTAAGAAAGAGAAACTAGCCTATATCTATCAACACCAACTGCATCATCATGTAACAGCTTCAGTAACTCATATAGCGTCCCAAGAAGTCTGCATGAACCAAGCTCGTTTTCTGGGTTATCCTTGGCTAACCCAATCAGCACGCATACTTGATTCTATCTACTCATTTACTACGAGGCATTCCCACCATATATGAAGCAATTCCTTGATTTTAAGCACTTTGTCGAAATTGAGATCATTGCTGCTAGCCTCGCCAATAACATCCAGAGTAGACTCCGTTTGAGAAATAAGTGATTTATAGTTAAGCTCCCAAGCAACTACAAGACCTTTCCAAATGGCCCATAGTTCCGCCTAATTTACCACGGAACCAACCCAAAGTAATCTTGGAAGCCACTTATTGACAAGCCCATGTTATCTCTAAGAAGTCCAGCAGCCACACTGGACTATTGACTTGAACCATCCACATTCAATTTGACCCAGTTGAGATGTGTTACATTCTCCACCAAGCTTGCTTCAAGCAAGTTTTGTGTTACTTCTCTTGAATTGAGGTACTTGGGTACTTTTCTTTTGCCAGATGAAGTGCCTCTGGGCATCAAAACTAAATACATTCTTGACTCGTGATATGGAATGCACATGCTACCTATAGCTACTTGAATCAGAACTTGTAAATGTCTCTTTCTTGTCGCAATCATTGCCCATCAAAGGGACAGACATTTTTTGAGCTATTGAATTGCAGATTTAGTTCCTTATTAAGCAGTTTTTGAAAAGAGAGTGGTTATTTTCACAAAGGCAACGGTGAGTTCCTCTCTCACTCTTGACTTCATGCAAACCTGTGTCTTTTCGACAGATACTCTTGAAGATTTCTCCCGCCATTCTGCAATTATAAGCACATCGATCACTTTTGTTGTCTGTCACCAATCGTTTCTTTGTCGTTTCAACTGGTTACATAAAACACATTTTCCTCTTTTTGTTGGACGAACTCCGAAGCGATGATGTTTTTTGCCTCAGCCTAATTAAGAAGATACTAAAAAATATCCAGCCTCCGCGTGGCACAAGTGGAACACGTGGCCATGCTTAGCTGGAGCGCGTATGACAGCTCACCTCGATTCCGAGCTTCGCATACAGCTCGGATCCCGAGTACGTATACCCTTCATCTTGTCTCGACCTCCCCGAGGAGTTCGAGGTGGCTAAAAGTGCCTTCCACGTCAGACCTAAGAGCCCGCGAAATATTAGACCTGGGCTACAACACTGAGACTCCGAGGTCTCCACCCCGAGAAACTGAAGATAGTCAACAAAAATTGCCGTATTTAAAGCCTACCTGCTATTACGTCATCCCGGGGCCACAAAGTGACTTGCTCTCTAAGTAAAGCTACTTCTAGAAGAGATACACACTTTTCAGAGAAGTTCTATCTTCTATATCAATGCAGGTCACTTCCCCTTAAAGGCTCATTAATGCAGATTGCAGCTGCCATAAATAAACATGTGACTATCTATACTAGGTTGACATCTGGCAGGCCCACCTGTCCCAAGCCAACATTGTTCCGGTATAAATACAAGGTGATTGCCTTCATTTATGACCTAAGTTCAATTAATTAACACACACGTCTCCAAAACATTCAGAGCATTCACTCCTTGAGTACAGCCTGAATCCTCACCGGAGACCATAACTCTCACCGATATACTGATTCTGTTACCGGAGGGCTTTAGCTGGACCAACGTACAGCTCCCTAACGGTACTTCCTTTCCATCTCAGGTATCTACCGGAGTACAAGTGTAAACGAAGGCTTTAGCTGGACCAACGTCCAGCTCCCTAACGGTGTTTCCTTTCCATCTCAGGTATCTACTGGAGGACAAGTTCCGTTGACACTTGTGCCTATTGAGAGTCGGGGCATCCTACCAACGTTCTAGCTATCACCAGAACACCTTTTGGCGTGATCAGCCTACTCAATGTGCCAACTGCCCCCTACTCAATTAATGACAGTTCGACTGAATATTTAATAATCAAATGTTCTCTGTTCACTAATTAATCATCTTTGACGTTATAATATGTTCTTGCTTTCTTTTTCCTGAAAAATGTGATGTCATGCACATGTGACTTGTAAACTTATGAAACTAGATTCAACTTGTAAACTTATGAAACTAGATTCAACTTGTTATAATGGCTTGTAAACTTATGAAACTAGATTCAACTTGTCCTACTGACTATGGTCTATTATAAGACAAGTTGGTATACTATTAACCAACCAATGGAGCTCCTGTCCAAATTATGATAGATGGTAGTTCATTCCAAGTGTACCACTCTTCGTTTTGGTTTGTCAGTATGGAATTCTAACTTATGTTGTACGTTTGTTACGATGAAGGGTGGAAATCGGATCCACCTGGTTTTGGAACTAGTTTAATGGATAATTATACATTCATATGCCAGAAGAATACATCAGTGAGTTCGATGGAGAATCTCTTTCCTTTGACCTATAGTTATAGGATTTTTGGAGATTTGCTGCGATTGAAGGTGGACTATAAAATTTATAAATTAGCCAATAGGAAAAGTTACGTCACTGTTAGCAAGTAATGGCACGGTCTCAGTTCCATTTTCAGAATTCCTTGTAACCATCATAGTCTTGTACAGTCAAACTGGCCCTCCTTAGCTTTGTTACAGGCTGACGCATTCTTGCTGGATTTGTGGATATTGCTGTCATATTTTTTAACTTGTCGTACCTTTCACTGAGGGTAGAGAACAGTGTAGCAGTTTTTCCCTTTTTCCCCTATTACGAAGAAAGACAAATTTTCTTTTTCTCGGGAATTGTCAAAATGGATAATTAGCTATTATGCCATATCAGTTTATAATTTATCTAGCTTGTTAGTAATGTTTCATGTCTATAATGTCTTATGAAGATTGAACAAAGTTCACTTCATGAACTGCTTGCTAGTATAATATACATCACATTCCATATTTATTTGAAGAAAATTTTACATTCAGGAGTCGTCCTGCGGAAAAACTCTATGGATACAAAGAATGTGAAGTACTTGAGCAAAGAGTTTTGGAACTTCTTATTGATGAAGAGCATTATGTGTCTGCAGAGAGAATCATGGGAAAGTGGAGCACTGGTCAATATTGGTCAGGTCAGTTTCCATTTAAGAAGAGATCAGGTGAGGTATTCATGGCTTTAGTGACTAAAAGCCCATTGTATGAGGATGGTGAGCTTGTTGGAGATATCATTGTTTCAAGTGATGCTGCTGTATTTAATAAAATAAACTCAGAAAACCTGAGAGCCAATCGCCTAAATAGAGTATGGGGATTAAACTTGAAAAAGATTCAGTGGCCTCCACAGCCACAAATTGCGTCGTCTGTTTCCAATCAGGTGCTTATTTATTAATTACACTCGTAACTTCCTTTTTCTTTTTCTTAATTAAATTTATGTATTGTTTCTTAATTTCTTTCATATGAATTTGAGACTGGGTGTTTACACTTGTCTGTTGAACCAACCAGGCATCAACAATATTATCACGGAAACGTGGAGATGAATGCACAACTTCCTGGGACAAAAAGGGGACAGTTCCGGAACCTCAAGATGTAACATCAGAAAAGCCACCAAAAGCAGTAAGCCTCAATTCTCTCGAAATATACTTTTACGTAAGTGAAAAGTGGATTCTAAAAGGAAATTCTTATTGTAGCATGTGAAGCCTAGTTTTGGACCTTTCAGTTTACACAATGTGAAGAAAACATTCGGCGCAGGAAGCTCTGCCAAGGATGAGTCTTCATGCAAATCTGCGCAACCTTCTAAATTTGTAGTTATTCCTTCCTATACTTTTTCTTGCTCTTATCTTTGATGAACTCCAATATATAATGGTTAATGTCTTGAAAAATTATCCAGTTGGGGAAACAATTCTGAATTCAAATAAATACATACAGTAAAGTCCAATTAGGCTGCCACATTTGCTGGATATACTGCGTGTGGTAAATATTATTTTCTGGATGGTTAAAGTACAGGAAAGATTTTAGGGAGGTATGGCATGATGAAATTGTCACTTAGAGATCACGGATTTGAACCAAGGAAATAGTCTCTTTCCTCGCAGGGGTAATATTGCATACATAGACCTCCACATGCCCCACAATGCAGGAATATCACTACACTGTCCTTTTAAGGAATGATTAATTTTTTGAAATTTTGAGAATCTGAAGTATTGTTCTTTAATTTTTCAGAATCAAGTGAATTTTTAATGTCGTAATCCAAAAAAAAAAAAAGATATGGTCCGTCACCTGAATTTCGTCAAACTAATTTTGGGTACCCTGTAGGCAGCGAAGGTCTTATCAAAGTTAAGCAGGAGCAGGGCCAAAGAGAAGGATAATGAAATTCAACAAAATGGCTGCAATGATATTTCCATTAGCAACAATGCAGGGAATGTTTCAGATCATTGTACACGTTCAATGGCATCAACTCCAAACCATTGTGTTATTGATGCTGAGCATGAAAAACACGTAACCTACAAAGGAAATTCTCTCTCTGCCACCAAACAATTGGCAAATACGAATGTAAATGCACAAACAGGCCTTGCTGTCATTGAGAGAGTTATTTCTTTTTGAAGCTCTCAGAAGAGAGAGGTATGGGTTTCCTGAACTAACAAACCTATTAATTAGTTGGTGTTACCAGGGCCGCTTGAAGATAGAGAGTTGGAGCCAGGTGCAGTTCATCGACAGGCAGATGCTAAACAGTCTACGAGTTCAGATGAGACCTGTACCGGTGGCAATGGAACTTCATTAACCAAATGCGAGAGTGACTTGAACTTGGTTGTTGATTGTGAAATTCGTTGGGAAGATATAAATTTCCGGGAAGAGATTGGGCAAGGTAGGGCTGATTGGTTGCATTTTGAGTCTTCATTGTTGAACACATATTCGTGTACCACTGTTGGCAGAAGGGAAGACTTCCTATAAAATGGCTCCTCTTATAGTTACCCTAAAATGCGTGGCATCCATCATTTCTTATAAGTACACTTTAGCTCAAACAGCATATAATGTCAGGTTTTCAGTTCTTTCTTGTTTCTAGAAAAAAATGTGTGCTGTCTTCTCCTGTTTCAGTGAGAAACAAGGATTTAACTATTTTTCCATTTCAGGTTCTTTTGCTCTGGTCTACCGTGCAATTTGGAAGGGATCGGTACATTCTTAGAAGTTGGAAGTTCGTCATGTTTTTATTTCAGATAAGAGTAATTTAAACATTTCTTAACTGAGATATTTTATAACTCATTTTTCTTGTCTGTTACATCAGGATGTCGCAGTGAAGGTTTATTTTGGAAATGAATATAGTGAGGAGGCTTTGCTTGACTACAAAAAAGAGGTATTTGGAAAATCAGCAAATTTGAAATAGCTGACTCTGATTGTCCTTTTTTTTAATAATAAAATAAAAATAAAAGCACTGTCGGCAATTTCACTATGCATCTTCTTCAGGTTAATATAATAAGAAGGCTCAGACATCCAAATGTACTGCTGTTTATGGGAGCAGTATATTCGCCAAAAAAACTTGCTATGGTTACTGAGTTTTTACCCAGGTAGTACCATCTCCTTTTATTGCTTATAACAATATGTGAGTAGTAATTACCATATTTTAAAATTCTTTTTAGCAATGCCAAGAAGTTTGCCTAACTTTGCATTACATCATCAGGGGAAGCCTTTTCAAAACACTTCACAAGAATAGTCAATCGCTAGATATCAAGCGGCGGTTGCGGATGGCCCTCGACGTTGTGCGTTTTCTTATAAAACTCGTTAATTGCAATCTTAATTTTTCTATGGGACTGTGTTTGTGTAGGGCATCAAAACCATTTTTCAAGTCTTTACTCTTTGGCTTTAGGCAAGAGGAATGAACTATTTACATCATAGAAATCCACCAATAGTACATAGAGACCTGAAGTCTTCAAACCTTCTTGTCGATAAAAACTGGACCGTGAAGGTACTGGTTGCTGAATAACGTCTTCAAGTATTTCAAAAGTTTGTTTTTCCAATTATTTGAACAAGTCATTTTGTAGCTGTTTTCCAGGTTGGGGATTTTGGCCTGTCAAAGCTGAAGAATGCTACTTTCTTAACTGCAAGATCTGGGAGAGGAACAGTGAGATCTTCACTTTTCTTCTCTCCTCTCCTTAAATTTGTTTATTTGAAACTCTTCTCAAGGCCATGTAATGCATTAATTTTGTTTCTTCTTTTTCTGATACAAAGGTTGGTTTCTTGATCTCCATTTTCTTGCTATGCTTATTGCAGCCTCAATGGATGGCACCTGAAGTGCTTCGGAATGAACCTTCAAATGAGAAGTATGGTCAAAAACTAATCTTTTTATACTTGTGCTAAAAGCATAGTTATTGTAACTGAATCAGCTAGTTGAACCATAACCAGTCACTAGACGAGTATGGTTCTCTAGTTAGATCATTTCTGCATTTGAACAAAACTAAACCACTCGTTTTCTTGAACTGATTATCGCCAATTCAACCAGTGGAAGAGACTGAGATTTAACCAAAAGTAAAGCTGAGTGTGAAGAAGAGCTGGCACAAGTTTGCCAGAGAGTTTAACTACCTTTTGACACTGCAGCTCACATCCTTTGAGACTGTGCATAACCATCTGGTTATGATTACTATGACTAGAAGTAGTATGTCAATGTTCTCCACTTAAGTACTATTAGTTCTCATCTGATGTTTTTTTATTTGATTATTCCCATCTTCACCTTACTTGTCATTCTCCGGATCCTGAATCTGCCCAATGTTGGGTCTGCCTCAAGCATTTCTCATAAATATTAATTATTCCATAAGATATACTATGTTTCATCAATTTTTTGTTTTTAGGTTGATGTCTTGTTTTCTTGACAAAACTTATGAGCTTATATAATGAATAAGACTGTAGGAGGACGTGACTTCACCATTTTTCCATTTCCTATCCATGTTGGTGATATCACAGGATGCTATTCTTTACACAGTTTTTCTTTTTGAATGGATTCCCAATTTACTGATTCAGCAGTGAAATTGGCTATCGTAGACATGGAGCCTCACCTTTAGGTTCTAGCTAATGGCAACAAGAAGTAGATAAATGAGCTACAAACAAGCAAAAAAGACTTGGCTGATGCAGTTATTATTCTATTCGTGGGCAGGTCGGATGTCTTCAGTTTTGGTGTTATCCTTTGGGAACTAGTGACAGAATCCATCCCGTGGAAGGACCTGAATTCTTTACAGGTATCCTCTCTCTCTCTCTCTCTCTCTCTCTCTCTCTCTCTCTCTCTCAGGCATACACACTCACACATACAATGGTTAGTTTTTCAAAATCCTTTACATTTATTTGTAAAGATCATCTCGGGTCAGCTTTTGTTTTGGAATTGTTGGAAGTATACATGCACTTTTTAGAATGTATGAAAGGCGTCAGACACTTGGAAATATTTAAATTTACCAGGAAAATTGTAAACATAAACACATACTACTATTTTCTAAAAGTAAACTATTGTTGATTGGCAACCTCTCTTATATAAGGTTAAAAAGAAGGGGACGAGGGGTTCGAAATTGCAGACAATGATCATAACTTATAAGGAATTGCTTGATTCACTAACCGGTAATATACTTCAATTCCACAAGGTCGTTGGAGTAGTGGGCTTTATGGATCGCAGGTTGGACCTACCAGAAGACCTTGATCCATCCCTGTCTTCCATCATCCATGACTGCTGGGAGAGGTGTGTTTTGTGCGGTACAGATCATATTTGATTGGGATTATATTTCTTATTTAAAGTTCAAACTAACCATTCCTCTCAAAAAAAAAAAACAGCAATGCACAACTTCGGCCATCGTTTAAAGAGCTCATCCCAAGAGTGACAGAGTTGATCAGCCAAGCTCCCAAACGGCCTGCTCCTAGAATTTCAGAGTCTTAACATTATACATTCTTTTCCTCAGATAGCTAGCCATTTGGCTTGTTGTCTAATGAAAGAACAACAACAATTACACGTTTTAGATGGTATAGATATAGAAATTTGCTTTCTCTCTCCGTTCCCTTTATTTCATTTTTGTAACATGAGAATTGAAGATGTCTATGTCACAAGACCGACATTCCTTTTATCCTCAAGGTATTCTTAATGAACATAACAATGTGTTCTTTATTCATTCTTTTACAGGCGCTACAAATTTGTAGACCTTTACATAAGGGATCATATTCGAGTTTTGTTAATATTGCTCGTGTTGGATGTTTAACTCTTGCATTTTGAATTCTGAGGTGATATTATTGTAGAGATCAAACAGTTTTGAATTTCTGTCTCTGATCTTAATTTATTTTTGTTCTTAAAAGTTTGTGATTGCGGGAGTTTGGACACTTTTCTTTTATCAAATACTTCATACGAAAGTAATCCTAAACAAAAATTGCTAATCAAAATTTGGACAAATAGATTTCTTACATATCTTTCTTTCATCGTTAATTAAGTGTCAACTCAATTACGGACATAAATCGCGGATAGGTGGTCATCCGTATACGGCATACAATAATTATCATTCATCCTCTGAGAGAGATAATAAACAAGTGAATGCAATATGTCGTTACTATGTTTAAGTTCAGATCTGAATTGTCTAAACTAATGAGTGACTCAAGTTTGGAAAGAGGTTAGTAGGGTCGATTCCTGCACCCCTAACTAATTACAAACTTAAGCCTCAAAAGGGGTTAATAGGATTGTCTAACTCTTCAAAATTAGATATCAAGAGAGAGAGTTGGACAAGGTAGTTGACAAGTTGCCACTTTTCCCTTGTTATATCCATGTTCGCTTGTTAGTAAAATGATGACGATGATCACTTTCTATAAGTCGAGAGTTGGTGTGGTGCCTCATTTCTTCATTAGGTAGTTGACAGAGTTGATGCAGGTGAGATGGTTTCCCACACGGTCAGTCATCACGAGCGCAAGGTGTGCTTCGACTAGGATAGTCCTGGTCAAAACTCACATGTTGGTTTCTCAGGTGAGCTTTCGAAGTTTTGTCCGGGTCAGCCTTTTGGAGGGGTCGGTTACTAGAGTGCAATCCACGCACAATGCTCGGTGGGCCCAATGTGACTAGGACATATTATGTGGTGTCCAATCAGTAACAAATCATAATCTTGTGCCATCAAGTGGTGCAAATATCTAGATTCATTAAGAAACACAATCTAAACAATTATTGTCAACCGATTGATCTGGTAGCAAATCGCAACCTTTGTGCCATCAAGTGTGATGCGGAGTGATATGGCTAAAAAATGAATTAACTAGTTAGAACTTAGAATGCACAACAAATTGATATACAAGAGGGGACCAAGAAAGACGACATTTTTATCTCTCACACGCGCGCACACACCCTTCCTAAGTCCAAACCGAGTTCCCCCAGTCAAAGTAGTAAGTCTGATGGGCCTGGACTGGACCGGCATTAATCTGAACCCACGTAAGGGTTAATTATGGCACCCTCCCATGAGATTTGACCAAATTATAGCGCCCTTCTAAACGTTTGAACAGTGTGCGGGAAGACCCAATGGATCGAACGGCCGTTAAAGTTGACAGTTAAATTTAGGGATAAAAATTAAAATATTACTAATTGACAAAATAAAAAATTAAAAAAACTTACCAGAAATCCCCATCTGCATCTCCGGTGAAACCCACCCCACCACCAAATATTTCAATTTATTTCTCATCTTCTCCACGGAAAGGTTAGAAGAATCATCAACTGACACCATGTGATGAAAACCAAAACAAATATCTAATCGCATTTGATTTTCGGGCATAAATGAAAAGCAATCGCCATAGGGTTTTACATTACCTGCTCGCCTACTTCTAGCCCCCGCCGTCGAATCAGTACAAGTGAGCAACACAGGTGTGTGTACAATTGATGGCTGATTATAGGGTTTTCCTTTATTCTTTCAAATCAAATAACACCAAATAAAAATCGGAAACAACTGCAAGCACCTTTCTAAAGCAAGCGCGCGATGTTGTTCCCGACAACTCCGATGAAATAAGCTCCGCTGACTTGGTTGCATTATTGACAGGGAATGGCCGTAGAAAATAGAAATGGAGGATGTGGGCGAAGGAGATTTAAAGGTGCGGTTCACAGAGTGAGAGAATTCTGGCAATTGTCTATTTTATCCCAAAAGTTAACGGTCAACTTTGACATTCGTCTGTCTTAGGGTCTTCCTACCTATTATCCAAACGTTTGGGAGGGCGTTGTCATTTGGCCAAACCTGAAGCGAGGGCGGCATAATTTACCCGCCACGTGATGCAATCACCAAATATGGAAGAATCCTGAATTCTGTACTTTAGAATTCTTTTCAAACTGATTGGTCTGTTGAAAATACACACACGTAAAGAGGAAGCTAGTGCCGTGTAAAAACTAAAGACCGAGCTAGATTTCAGTAGACAGATGGGTATAGTATGTATCTAAGTTCAGAATAGGGCCCGCCCCATCTAATGATGTTCGGTCATAGGCCTGTTTTGTTCAGCTACAAAGTCAAAACTCTTAAACCAAATAAGGGTTTCATTTTTCATCAATTTCTTTTCCATTTACATCTTGAAATAGCAAGAGCTAGAGTGAATGGAGATGGTTGATACAATGATACAAAGAATATTGAGTCCCAAAAAATAAAAAATTGTGTCGCGAATGAAATCATGACTGAAGATCTAAAAAATGGTTGATACAGTGACATTTTTTTTTTTTTGAATGTCCCAAAATAATTGTTTCATTTTTTTCATTTATTTAAAAAAAATAGCTGATTTATTAAAATAGTCGTTTTTCGTTTTTTTTTGGAAAAATAACATGAAATCTAACATTTTTGTAAACTCGTGTATATTCAATAGTGGACATTTATTGTTAACAAAAGAAAAAAAATAAAAAATTAGTGCAATATAAAGAAGCCAGTACAAGTAAGTAAAGTTATAATTCTAAAAAAATTAATTTATTAAATACTCCCTCCGTCCCTAAATTATAGTTTAGGTTGATCCGGCATAAGAATTAAGAAAAAATATTTGATTTAATTATTAATATTATATTTGTAATTTTTCTCTTTTACCCTTATTTAAAATAAGTAAGATGCAAATTTCTCTCCAAAATTTTGAATAATTCAATTTGTCAAATTTTGTGTAGTTAAAAATGAGAATTTGAATAATTCAAATTCCCTCCAATTAAGGCTGGGTTCCATAAAATAAAGAGTAATGATTAATAGGGCAGAAGAGGCAAGCCGAGTGACACGGCCTAGGGCCCAGGCCCAAACCACTCCATGGGTCAAAGCCCACTATAGCGCGAGTAGGCGCACCTCACCAAATGGCTTTGGTAACCTTTCAAAAGGCATGCGAGCACGATCTGTCCCTAGGAGCCAGGATGCAGCAAACAGGCTAAACCTCTCCGTCCACTCCCCGTGTAGTCAGGAGATGTGGCCACGTGGCAGAACGTCGCTGGCTAGATGTGTCCAACGGTTACGCCCATTATTCTAGGACTTATGCTCACTATACAGCGGTTATGTTCACCATTATTTTCACAATGATAAGCAATTAATGCTAACCCTATAAAAGCCTTGGATCAATTTCAAGTTGAGGTACGCACACTTATACTAGTAAATACACTCTGCCAGTTTGTGATTAGAGTTGGACACTTACTCTCACACCGAGGTGCCTTTGCAGGACAGGCCATTGCATTCACTCTAGTGTCTTCTCTTGTTTTTGGCAAATTGAAAAAAAAGCCCAGATATTCGTATTTACTCTCGATACAATCCACAACTTTCTGTACAGTATTAATGGCAAAATAATAAAAATATTTTTCAATAAAGAAAAGTTACAATCAAGATATTTTTTAGGAGTGATAAAAAAGAAAAACTGAACAATAATTTATGAAGGAGTAATTTTTTTTAATAAATGTAGCAAATAATGATGCGAATTTGGGTGGCAATAGGAGATCCATATTTGTTGACCAAAGCTACCCGTTTTCAAAGTTCCCACACAAATCCTACAGCAAAGTGGACTTTGTTTGACCAGTTCTTCCATGCCTGAAACTCCTGTGTTTGGGACCACGCTGTAAACGCCCACGTGTTACTAATTAATACTAATCTGAGTCTAAGAGGTTAATGACTGGTTATTATTGTCGGCATGTGGGCCCACATAAATATGCCCTAGATTTAGGTTGGTATTCTCATCGACGGAGTATTTTATTTTGTGAGTAATATTTTCAATTTTAATATTTCGATGACAAACTTTTTTTTTTTATTTGAGAAAATTTGGATCACTCAAGAGTTAGTGAAATTTAACCGCTCACATCTTTTATGATTGTTTCTCCAACCGTTAAATATGAAGGAGTGGTAAAAACTCACGCATGTTTTTGTAACGTGGTTTTTGAAGGAGTAAAGAATAGTTTAAGCTTTTGTAATGAACATTAATTCACTTGTTTAAGTCCATGGATAGATTAGCTTGCAAAGAATCCCTAGCTAGAGTCTGAGTTCAACTGCAGACAAATTTAGCAACTACTCTCACAATCTCACTAGTTAATTCTAGGCACTTAGGAAACTAATCAGGTCTAGACGGGATATAAAAAATAAGTCGTAATTATATATTTACACCATAGATTTATATAATATCTGTTACAATAATAGTAAATAATTAAATATAATCAAATAAACTAAAAGTAATAATTACATTACAAGATTAATAGTTAAAAATTAAAACAAAATTTAATAGTACCATTCCAAACTCTAAAATTTAAACTTTAAAACAAAATTACAACAAAACTATAATTCTTCTCTTTATCATTTCAGCAAACACCTTGACTATATGTTATTAAGGGGTGGCCCAGTGGTAGAGCTGGGACTTCACAAAGTGTGAGGTCTCAGGTTCGATCCCTTCCCACGCCCCCTTACGACATCATAAAAATAAAATATAAAAAAAAAAAAACAAAACACCTTGACTATATACCCACACCACACTGTCTATTCCCCAAATTATACCAAATTCCAACAACTAAATAAGAATCACAATATTTTCACAGAAAAACAATGTCAACAGAGTGATTCAACACAATGATTTCAACTTTTTATTTCATTTTTTTTTTATAAAATAGGCACTTAGAGCAACTAGTCGGCGCCTAAGCCGCCTAAGCGGCAATTTTTGAAAAAAAAAAAAAGCCTAATTGCCCGATTTAACTCTAGTCACAGCGTTAGGGGGGCGTCAAGCCCAATTTTTAGAACATTGGTTAATTCATAAATTGAGAGCCTTGTCACTTATTTTCAATCGCTCAAATATACTTCATTCATTCCTAATTAATTGTTATATTTTATTTTTTTGTCCATTCTAAAAATTGTTTTGTTACTAAACTTTACTTTTTTAAGAAAAGGGTTAATGACACCAAAGGTTCCTCGACTATGAATTTTTTTACGATTAGTTCCTCAATAAAATTTTGCATCGTTTTCATCCCTAACACTTTAAATTTTCACAGCAGCAGTCCTTTCAATGAATGCCGTTAGTGATTTACCATTAAGTTGCTCATGTGCCTCCCACATGCGTTTGACCAAGGGTGAAAATGAAATTTTCCTTATCATCTTCTTCAAACCCCAATTTGTTCAAAGAATTTTCGCGATATTTTTCAGTTCAAAAATCAAGAAGACTCAAATAACAAAGGAAAAAGGAATTAATAGATTGAAATTCAAGAAACCAACCAAATATTCAGCCTCGAGATGTTGGCTGCTTTCAACATTTACAGAAGATGAAGAAACAAGAGAACAACCCTGTTCCAAAATTACATTAATTTGGGGTTAATACTGAGAAACTGAGCTAATTTACAGTAAACCAATTCAAATCAACATAACAGTGGATTTGAATAAAAATCTTAATAACTATTTCTTGATTAGTGGGAATGAGCTTACGAGCATTTGAGCTGAGTTGTAGAGGCCAGAACCAAGTAGCGAGACCTCTTGCCTAGTTGTTTCAGGCACCGGACTGTCTGAAGACGAAATTATCAGGCCAGAAGATCTGACCATACGGACCAGATCGGATGCTATCCATGGTGCCTGGTTCCAAGTCCACGAGGAAGGCGCGCGGGACAAACCTTCCACAGCTAATCTCGTTGTAGTAAACATTGACGCACTCGAGTTGGAGGTGGCTGGTGGAGTCGATGCAGTGCTCGGTGCAGACGACTTCCTTGAACTTGGCTCCGATCTGGTTACAGCATTGGCCTCCCTAGATATGTAAAATCTCACACATTTTGTGTGGGTGTGGGTGTGTTTGTATGTGTGTGATCAGAGAGAGAGAAGGTATTCTCATTGATATGAAGAAAAAGGCCTGGGTTTGAAATTTTTTGTTTTTTTATTGTTTAATTATTTACTAAGAATTTACCATAATATCCTTGAAAAATGACATGTACTATAATGTAAATGATTGTCTTAACGAAAATTTTCTAGCGATATCCATCAAAAGGACTGCTGCCGTGAAACTTTGAAATGTTAGGGACGAAAACGATGCGAAGTTTTGTGACTAATCGTGAAAAAGCCCATAGTCGAGGGACCTTTGGTGTCATTAACCCTTCAGAAAACAATTTTACTACTTTATCCTCACTTTTCTTTCCTACTTTAATGATATTCTCACACGCACATGTGCTTTAAAGAAAATGTATGATTTTTTTTGTAAAGAAAAAATATGCTTAGTATTTATAATATAGGCAATTAATTTTTCTTAATCGGTGTACTTGGTTAAACATGACAATTATTTAAGAACACCGAGGAAGTATTAGCTTTTTAGTCATTTGATCAGTCAAGTAATTCTCAAATTATTGTTTACCTTGTCAAACTTTTCTAGTTTCGAATTCAAAACATTTAGTGTTTGTAGAAGAAAGATGAAGAAGAGTGTTCAATGTTTAAAAAGATGGTCAAATTGCTTGTGGGATCGAGACAAGTATGACATTCAACAAAGTCTTGTCGTTCAAAACTTCTACTACTAGTTACTGTATTACTAAGGCTTGCTAAATGCATTGCCTTCTCGAAAAATCCAGACAGGTGCCCAAACAATATTTTATAATGACAATAATTATAGATAATGATGCCGCAAGGAATCGCACGTCTGCTGGGCTGGACTGCTTGTCCGTTAGGATATCTGGGCTTAGTATGATCTGTCTAAGAAAAGAAGCAAACACTAGGTGAATGCAGGGGCTGACCCTGCTAAGACACTCCGGTGTGAGAGTAAGTTGCAAGCTCAAATCACAATCTAGCAGAGTGTAAGCTCAAGTCTTAGTATGTGTGTACCTTTGCTTGGAAGAAGTCCAAGGCTTTTATAGGTCTGTTCTTCTATGATGTAACGTCCATTCATAATTACCCAGGCGTGGGTATGAATGCTGGTGTAATGAGTATAACTGCCAGGAGTAATGGGCGTAACCGTCGGGCTCAACCGTCCCCGTACGTTATGCCACGTCCTTATCTCGGGCGTTATACAACATATCTGCTCATTTGGATCTGGTCGAGACTCGGATCATTGACTTCGAGTTACGCTCGCATATGACCGGGTTGGTAAGCTGCTCGGTTGCTCCATGTCGTCGCTTGATGGGCCTAGACCCATATTATATCTCGGGCTTGGACCTTGGACCCAAAGTTTGGGCACGGCTCTTTCTGGCCCCCTGCGCTCGCGGAGTATTCATGCTCATTGCGGGAAGCATTGCTCGTTGCCTTTGCCATGCTAAGTGAAGTGAACGTATGGTCCGTGATTACCACTCTGGGATCGTCTTGAAGCCGCCGCGCGCGTGTTCGTGGAAGGCAGTGGTCACGACGCTTGGGTTCTCGTGTGATGGAGGCGGCGCGTCTTCCCGAGGCGTTATCATGACCTACGGGCGTAGGCCCATGGGCTACCTCCGTAGGCTGCGATCCTTCCACGACGGTTGGATGACGTCGGCCTCAGGGTATAAATACAAGCTCCCTGGTTTGAGAAATCACTTTTACACATTTTGAATTTCAAAACTCCTTGCGATCTCGAGCTTCTCTCTCTTCTCATTGCGTCGCATTGTCGAAATCATTTCCGATGTGCATTGCTGCAATCACCGGTTTATTTACCATCTTTACTCGATTTCTCAAGCTCTTCAACTCGCGCGCAACCATGTCTCGCATAAGTTATTCTCCTTTTTGATTTTATTATTTCTTTGTACATTTTGTGTTTTTCTCCTTTTTCTACCGCTCAATAGAAGGAATCCCTCCTTTTAGTGCGGATCGAGGAACCTAGGATTTATCTCGACCGCTAGAACCCCATCCCTTTAGTCTATCCGTAGACCTAGAAATTTCCCTTTGGTTCCCTTGATTTTGTATAGGCGTAACCAATCTTCCTCCTCGATCCTTGTAGGTTCGACTCCCGTAGATTACGCGATGAAGCCACCGACTCGAGGCCACCAATTCGCAAGAAGCCTATGATTATGATCGTGGTCATGCAGCGAGCACCAGCTCCAGCCCGTCATCGTCTTCCTCTTCGACCAGCACAAGCTCAACTGATAGTGATGATGACCTTATTGTCACGAAAGTGGTCTCTCGTACCACAACCCATAACCTGGACGAAGTTGTGGGAACGAGCTCACCAAAGCCTACCCCTTCTGCTCGTCCTGCCCGTGGTGGACACCAGGCCTCTCGTCGAGCATCTTCTCCAGACCACTGGAAATCCTTCAACGACGACGAGAAAACCCAGAACTGGTTCTCCTCCTTGGGAATCAATTCCACCAACTACCGGGTGACCGTCATGAACCCTGAGGTTGACCCTTCTGAATACCGAGCTCAGGGCGAGAAAATGGTATTCTTTTATGATTACTTCAAGGTTGGGATGCGCCTACCTCTCGACCCCTTCCTCGTCGAATTCCTAACCTTGGCCCAAGCCGCTCCCTGCGATCTTATGCTCAACACCGTTAGGATTCTAGTATCCTTTATTTACTGTCGCACGCTCGGCTACGAGCCTTGCCTGCTCCTACTCGAAAGTTATACCAATTTTCCACCGATAAGAGCTCGGCCGAATCTCGGCCGCAGAAGCACAGGGCACTCAAACTGTTTTCCCCCTTCCCGAACAAAACTGACAAGTGGGACTGCAAGCCTCTCTTGGTCGAATCTCGAGCAGGATGGCCGTTTCCTCCTCCCTCCACTCATATCAAGGTGCCTACCTACAATCGGGATGCCTTTACCTCCGGTGAGAGTCGTCTGATGGACGCACTGAAGACTGCTCTCGGTGCCCGTGACCGCGACCAGGATTGGTTTTTTGACTGGAAGCCTCTGGTCACGGAGCATTACTTCCTGAGGCTCGCCGGCATTCTGAGCACAGAGGTGGAGGGGGTTATTCCACGAGTTACCATGGTCGAAGAGCGACCTCACCCTGCCTGGGGCCGTCATCAAGGTAACAGTTTCCCGAGTGAGTGTCAAGCCTGTAAAGACCTGGGAACCAGCTGCACGGCCCCCTTTCACCCTCCGGGTTGGCCCTTACACCTTTAACACTTCTCACCCTTTATACCTGAATACTAACCAATTTTCCTTTGCCCTGCAGAGATGATGAACATTGATGTCCTGGAGAAGGCCAAGAATGCTCGTAAGAAGGACAGCGCTGATCGTCAGCGCGAGCTCAGCCGCCAAGATCCAGCAAATCTCCCCAAAGTGCCTACTGGCACCCCCCAAGGAAGGAGCTCCTCCTCTGCTAAGGCTACAGGCAAGGCGCCTAGCCAGGGTCCCGCCGGCCCTCTTGTTCATGTCCGGAAATCTCCCCGCAAGGAGATGTCTGCCCATTCTGATCGCACCGCTTCTCCGGATACCCAAGTATTATCCAGTAGGAAGAGGTGTCGAGGCGGGCTCCCAATCGATCGCTCGGTGCGGTCTCGCGGCCAAGAGGCCGGAGCGCGCCGGGCGCCTACATCCGCCCCAATTACCCAGCTCGTCGTCAACCTTCCCGGCGGCGGAAGGTTTTACTATGCCCAAGGACCGTGCAGCCGCGGCGGTTGATGAATGGGCGGCCGATGTGCCAAGAATTTCGGGCATCGATCTGAAGGCCCGAGGGCACCCTGCTGCCTTGGTAGGGCAAGGGGTTTTGAAGAGGATTGTGCACTCTGGGGTGTACAAGGAGTGTGAAGAATCGACGAGCACCCTGATCGGTGATGGGGGCATGGCCATGTGCGAGGTAACCCCTTGTGTAAAAATTCTTTTACTTTGACTTATCTCTTCATGCTCTAACTTCTGCCATATGCCTCAGATTGCGACCAAATACCTCAAGCTGGCCACGCGTGCTGCCGATGGAGCCAGGGCTTGCTGCCCTGAGCGAAGATCTGAAGACAGCCAACCTCCTCCTGGCTGAAAAAGATTCCGAGCTTCAGGCTAAAGACAAAGAAGTGCTTGATCGCACCAGCGACGTCTCCAAGCTCGAGGTTGAAAAGCTGGCCCTTGTCCGAAAGCTCGATACGGCCAGGGTCAACGAGGAGTCCCTGAACTCCCGAATCTCCCAGCTGGAGGCTCAAGCAAAAGAGGTGAAGAGAAGACCGCCCTAAGGAGGAGGTTGAGCGTCGACCGCCCGAGCTCCCAAGTAAGCGATGTTCAGAAGGAGGAAATCATTCAAGCTTTCATGGACTCTGATGAGTATGGTCAGGGTATGCGGCCATACTATAGGCAAGGGCTTGAGCATACCTTGAGGATGGCAGCGGGCAGTGGTCACCCTGGCCTTACTATCGACCTTTTAGCTGAATGGGGTGCTGCTGAGCACTATGGTCGGGATGCTCGTCGCGGCCATGCCAGGTCCCCTTCACGGTGACGAGTGGAACTTATCAAAGAAAGTGATCGGGAGAAGGGTTTGGAAGCTTTGGTCCCCTCCGCCTTGGACGTTAATGTCAAGAGCGTGTTGGAGGCACTTAAGGAGAAAAGACTAGCTGAAGCCGACCAGAGCCCAACAGCGGACATCCCAGAAGCCAATGCCCAAGATCTCCCTCCTGCCTCCTAAATGTAGCTCTTCAGAGCAAGTGCCCTCTCTGGCCTGTGAGCCAGTGTCTTTTGTATTAATATTTTGTAACTATTATTTTCAATGTTATAAAAACTTTGTCTTTCTCAACTCCTTATGCTTCCTGCAATGCTAATGCCATTATGTGTCATATGCTCGCTATCTAAGCAAACAACTTTAAATATTGACTAAGTCACCTTCTCGACCCGCCGAGCAATAAGCAACATTACAATAACCACCTTGAGATTAACTAAATTACTTGCTCGCTCTCGCGATCATCAAGTAACATCAAACGTTAATCAAGGATAACCTTTAAACCAGGGTGCACTTATCAATACTCAAGAAATTAACTAAATCATGTGCTCTTTCCACGAGCAAACAATGACTTCAGACATTAACTTAATGAGTGTGCTCATCCCAAAGGTTAAACAAACACAAGTCTTTTAGATTAGGCATACTTTGAGGTCGCTTCACATACCTCATAATGAAAGATTTCCCAACCAAGACTCTGCTCGTTCCGTGAGCCACTCTTATTGTCCACAAAGAGCACATTCTTATATCACAAATGATTCTCATTAAACGTTGAAAACCAAACTTTCATTAAGCAAGAATGTCAACAAGCAACTTTGCGATAATACTTTTTGAGGTGATCCGCATGCCACGGATGCTTTAACACTGTTCCATCCCGAGCTTGTAACCTATAAGTACCCTCCTTGACGACTGAACAACCTTGTAAGGCCCTTCCCGGTTCGGTGACAACTTTCCTCGCTCCAACCTTTGCCCGGTTGCCTCAATCTTCCTTAGGACTAAATCCCGACCTGAAATGCCCGTTTATGCACCCTCTTATCATGATGCATTTTTGCTCGGCTTATAATTCACCATTTTCATTCGGGCCTCTACTCTCCTTTCTTCCAATAAGTCCAGTCCTCTTGACGAGCGGTAATGTTGTGCCCTTCATCATAATGTGACACCCTTAAACTAGGCAAAGCCATTTCAACCGGTGCCATGGCCTCCGACCCATAAGTCGGGGCAAAGGTGTCTCCCGTTGGCCCCATTGTTGTCTGGCCCAAAGTCCGACGTAACTCGTCTAGCCATCTTCCGCTCGACCTTCCAAGTTTCTCTTGAGGGCATGCAATACTCGTTTATTAGCGGCCTCGGCCGCCCGTTCCCGAGGATAGGCTGCGAGGACTTCAATGTTTAATATGCAAATTGGCACAAGCCTCGATAAATCGGTCGAAGCGAGTGCCATTATCGAAACAATTGCTCGTGGGACCCCAACGACACCGGATATAGTCATGCACGAAGTTGATGGCATTCTCTTCGGTAATGTTTGCTAGAGGTTTCGCTTCCACCCACTTGGTGAAGTAATCAATTGCCACGATTACATACTTGCAATTTCCCCTTGCTGTGGGAAATGGTCCAATAAGATCTATCCCCCACATATCAAACGGCCAGGATGCCACTACTAGACTCTGCTCGGTAGAAGGCACCCTAGGTATATCTGCAAATCGCTGACACTTGTCACATTTCCTCACATAGTTTTCAGCATCCCTTCTCAGAGTCAACCAATAGAACCCCAAGGTCAATATCTTGTCGGCCAAAGTCCTTGCCCCTGGATGTCCACCACAAACTCCCTCATGGACCTCTGCTAGCAACTTCTCAGTCACTTCTGGTCGCACGCATCGTAACAATGGCTTCGAGAAAGACCTTCGGTACAGAACTCCTCCTACCACCGTGTAGCGAAGCACCGCTTCGAATGACTCTAGCGACCTTTGTCTTCGGCAAACCTTGCTCAATGTACTCCTGTATCTCATCGATCCAACACCTCTGAGCCAACTCAATGTCCATCACCTTTTCTCGCGAAATTGCCGGGCAATCCAGATATTCTACCACAGTTGCCGGACTCAACTCTTGAATATCCTCAGTGGCCATCTTAGATAGGAAATCTGCCCGCATATTATCTGCCCGATCAATCCGTAACAGCTCCCAAAATGCTAACCTAGCCAACAGCTCCTTCACCAACTCGCGACTTAGCCAAAGTAGGATGGTTCACACCATACTCCTCGAACTTGATTAACCACCAGTGGGAATCACTGTATAACCAAAGCAATCACACCCATGTCCAGCGCTAACTCCAAACCAGCGACCAGGGCCTCATACTCAGCCTGATTGTTGGAAGCAGGAAACTTGAATCGTAAAGCGACCTCGAATTCTTCGTCAGTCAGCGGAGATACGAGCAAAACCCCTGCGCCACTTCCATCCTTACTTGCGCCCCATCTACGAGCAGTGCCAACAATCGTGCAGTCGTGCGACGAGGAGGCTGTGCTGGCCTCCGGAATGCTCACCTTTGGTACCTTATCCTTTACCTCAAAAGTTGTTTCTACCAGAAAGTCTGCCAAGGCCTGAGCCTTGATCGCCCTCCGAGGCTGGTAGTCAATGTGAAACTCTGTCAACTCAATTGACCATGTCAACAACCCGCCCGAGGAATCGGTTTGTGCAAGATTTTTCGAAGAGGTTGGTCGAGTACACAACAATCTCATGTGCGAAAAATAAGCTCGCAGTTTGATTGAGACAACAAGCGAGTAAGCTAACTTTTCGCATTAAAATAACGAGCTTCAACCGAGTCAAAGCCTTTGATACATAGTACATCGGTTTTGGCTTCCGGCCTCTTCCCTAACCAATCTGCGGCCACGGCGATCGGTGGCCGCGGATAAACATACAAACTCGCCTACCACGGGACTACTCAAGAGAGGTGCACCCAAGTAATCCTTTTAGGCTGGAAAGCTTTCGAGCATTCCGTCCACTCAAAGCTCTTGTTACCTCGCAATATCTTGAAGAATGGCAAGCACTTCTCGGTGATCGGAGATGAACCGACCAAGGGCGATGATTCGACCATTCAAACGCTGCACTTCCTTAATGCAAGTCGGCTCCTTCATATCCATTAGAGCTTTGATCTTCTCGGATTTGCCTCTATTCCCTTTCGTTCACCATGAATCCGAGGAACTTGCCCGCCTGTACTCCAAAACACACTGCCGGGATTCACTTCATGTTGTGCTTCCGCAAGTTGTTAAATGTCTCCTCCAAATCGGATATATGGTCGCGGCCTTTGGTTTTGACCACCATGTCGTCCACATAAGCCTCCACGTTCTCCCACTGTGGTGCAAACACCTTGTTCACCATTCTGCGGTACGTGGCCCCCGCATTCTTCGGCCGAAGGGCATCATCTTATAACAATACGAGCCCCTGCTGCTCGGAAAGCTGTCAATGGCTTATCCTGCTCATCCATCCTGACCTGATGATAACCCGAGTAGGCATCCATGAAGCTCAACATTTCGAAACCAGCAATGGCATCCACCGGCACATCAATCCTTGGTAATGGGTAGCAATCCTTCAAGCTTTATTCGGTCGGTGAAATCTACACACATCCTCCACTTGCCATTGCTTTTTTAACCATTACCACATTTGCCAACCAGGTCGGGTAATAAATTTCCTCAATGATGTCCGCGCGAGTAGCTTTTCAACCTCCACCCGAATGGCTTTTTCCTTCTTCGTAGAGTTGTCTTGGCCCTTGTATTGGCTTGAAATCCGTGCTCGCATTCAGCTTGTGCAATGCTACCTCCGGATTGACACCCCTCATATCCTCCACAGTCCAAGCAAACACATCCAAACTCTGCCGAAGGAAGGCTATCAACCTTTCCCGGCCCTCCGGTGTTGTTCCCCCCACCTTGATCTTGCTCGGGATAGGCGGGATTTATGATGACCTCCTCAGGTCACCGTGAGGTGAAAACTGAGCTTCCCTAACTTGAAGAGTCTCGATCTCCAACCGTGATTGTGGAGTATCCAAGCTGCTGCTCGGCTCTGCACTCACCATCTCCTCATCCCATCAACGGCCAAAATCATGCTCATGTCCATGGAAGTCGTGACAGTGAGTTTCTCCTTTTCGGTCATCGTGACGGTCCGTTCTGGAGTGTTGATTGTCAACTTTCCCCTAGCCTTGTGAGTTTCCTCCAGAAACTTCATCACCTGTTGCGGCCTACTTCGCTCGCCGACACCCCTGCCGAAACTTCACCTCGGTGGGGTACCGATGCCACGAGTGAAACTTTACCATCGGGGACGCCTGAATTGCGTTGAAGGGCGAGCTCGGGTCGATCACTAAGAATAAGACTTTCTCCATCCCGGATCTACCCTCACCCGATCACTTCCAACTCAATGGTCCCTTGATGCCCACCTTGTGGTTAGTAAATCCTTCCGGGCATCCTTTATACGGCTTCAAGTCCTTGTCGGATACCCGATTCTTGAAGCACTTATAATACAAGACATCCCTGGAAGCTCTGTGTCAATCAACACCCGGCCACATCCCAATAATCAATGCAGCCTCAACCACCCACCTCGCTGGCCGCCTTGCCTATTGCCGGCTCGCTCTGGTGAACGTATAGTCTCCTCGTCGGGCCCCACACCGACGGCACATAGGGCAGCTTGTTCAGGTGTAAATCGAGATTTCAAGCGATGGAGGCTAGGCTCCTCCTCCAATATAACATTCAACCGACCTCGTCGCTCAACATTACCCCTCTTCGGAGGCTCCTCCCTAGGCTCCCGATCATCCTGCGATCCCTGTTCTGCGGTCGCATACGAAAGCGATCTAGCCTCCCTGGTTCGGAATCTCGAATTTCCTCTCCTGCATGCAATCCTCCGTTCCATGCCCTATATCATTATGATAGGCGCATCGCCGTCCTATCCTCCGAGCCTCAAATGCCGGGTCCAACGGATCTGCAGGGGCAACTCGCACGGATTTCATTCATGATAGCCTCCCGAGTAGTGTTGAGAGGATCGAAATCCATGCGATCATTCGCCCGGCACGGTTCCTCCGCAACCCTTGCTCGTTGACGACCCATTCTTGCCCGCAGATCCTTACCATCCTCCTTTTATCGGTCTTCTTATCTTTCTTTTAGACCCCTCGGCGTCCTCCTCGAATGTAACACACCGGCTACGGGCGCGAGAAAACATCTCCGCCGGTTCAACGGTTCCTCATGCCGAACTCGGCCTTCACCGTTTCGCTCATGCCCCAATAAAACACATCGTGACCTCCTATCGGCCAGTCATCAACCTTCTCGAGCATCTTTTGGAACCGTTCCTGTATTTCCCAACTGTCTCGCCGTCCCTTTGTCTAATGCCGCAGGTCCATTCTAGCCTTAGGTGTTACCCCGCCATTGCAAACTCGACCAGAACTTACCCCGCGATCCGACCGGCTGTGATCGATGCTCGAGGAAGCTTCCGTACCATGTCACCTTGCCCCGAACGTACTAACCGAGCCTTGCACTTCGCGGATCCTTGGTAACCATATTGATTTGGTTCTCAAATCCTTGCAAGTGATCACGAGCATTCGTCTTCCCTGAGTACTTGTCAAACTGCAGCAATGGAACATCTGGATCAGTTGGCGCGGCCACAATCCAATCTGCCAAAGGGTCTTTCTCCTCTCCCGGAATCACGTATCCAGGTCCGGTGCGACTAGCTTCCAGAGCCTCCAATCGCAACTGCATTTCCTTCATCGCTTCATCAGGCTCATGCGCTGAACGCGCAGGTCTGACGGACCGCTCAGGTTGATGACTTCTCCTTGGCACAGAAGAATGATAGTCCGACCTACGTCCTGGAGACCTCCTCTTAGGTGAGGGAGTGCGTCTAGCGCGATGAGATTTTTGCCCAGCATCCCTACGGCTGTGTCTGGGCTGGGATTCTGCCTCTTCACTCCTCGCTCTGTCCCGGCGTCTAGAGCCCTCTGGTCGCCCACGTGTCTGACCGTCTGCGTATACCAAACGGTCATGTACACTTTTAGCCCGTGCTGACTCCGAACGAGCAGGACCTTTTCCCTTGTCCTTAGCAGCCTCTTCTGCGGGCACGGCTGTTCCCGTGCTATCCACATTGATCACATCATCCCGCCGTCTTCCGGCGACCTTGAGACTGCTGAGGCCTTTCACTTCGTGCGCCCACCGTAACCACAGGTGGGATAAGCTGTGTCTCGACCGGAACAGGAGTGTGCCCCATAGCGAGCAGCTGCTGATTCAGGGCGTACATTTGACTTAGGTACACTGCCTGATTAGCTAAAGCTGCAGAGCGAGCCGTATCGCCAACCGAGTCGTGCAGAGTGACTCGCATCCTTTGGCGTTCAAGTGTGCACGGAGCTCAATCCGCCGCCAGTTGGCGGTTCACATTGGAAGGCCCTCCTTCCCGAGTAGAAGCCGAGGACGTGACTCGTCCGTAAGGCGACAGTGTGGTCCCGTCGTAATCCCTGGGGGAGGTGGCAAAGCCGAGCCTCCTTGGCCCCCAACAGCCCCCGGAACCGTATTGTCACCCAAGGTGTCCCTTCCATTTCCAGCCATGCTAGTGTTAAATCAAACCCAACAAAACGCGTACAAACGGTCAAGAAAAAGTTTCCCGGCAATGGAACCAAACTGATGCCGCAAGGAATCGCACGTCTGCTGGGCTGGACTGCTTGTCCGTTAGGATATCTGGGCTTAGTATGATCTGTCTAAGAAAAGAAGCAAACACTAGGTGAATGCAGGGGCTGACCCTGCTAAGACACTCCGGTGTGAGAGTAAGTTGCAAGCTCAAATCACAATCTAGCAGAGTGTAAGCTCAAGTCTTAGTATGTGTGTACCTTTGCTTGGAAGAAGTCCAAGGCTTTTATAGGTCTGTTCTTCTATGATGTAACGTCCATTCATAATTACCCAGGCGTGGGTATGAATGCTGGTGTAATGAGTATAACTGCCAGGAGTAATGGGCGTAACCGTCGGGCTCAACCGTCCCCGTACGTTATGCCACGTCCTTATCTCAGGCGTTATACAACATATCCTGCTCGCTGGATCCTGGTCGAGGACTCAGATCATTGACTTCTGAGTTCTGCTCGCATATGACCAGGTTGGTAAGCTGCTCGGTTGCTCCATGTCTGCCCGCTGCTTGATGGGCCTAGACCCATATTATATCTCAGGCTTGGACCTTGGACCCAAAGTTTGGGCCTGGCTCTTCAGATAAGATTAATGAAAACGAATCCAATAAATTACTAAAAGTGGTGAAAAGAGAGAGTTTAATTTTTTTTTAATGAGATTGGTTAATTAGTAAGATTTTTTTTTTTTTCAACTATTTTGATCACATAACTTTTATACTTCTTACAACTCATGCATGATTTAAGGAAATAAAAAACATAATTGTACCAAACACTATTTTTAATATGAATAAGGGCATTCTAGAAATTTTATGTGAATACGTTATGTAAGGATTAAAAATCAAATAATAGACAGTTGTATCCCTCATTTGTATGGTGGCTCCATTCTAACCTTTAATTTATTAATTATTGTTTACGTACTTAAGGATACAATTAATTTATTAAAAGAAAATTATTCAATAAAAGAAAAAATTACTAGAAAATCAGTTGTCATTTTTCTTTCTATTTGCTCCCACTTATTTTCTTTTATTTTAATATTTAAAAATTTGTGGCAAATGGCACTGACGACACATATTTATATTGCTGTCCGGGATAGGCAATCAGGATAAAACCAAGCATGGACCTCGTCCTGATGAGCAAACGATCGGGCGAGCATGAGTTAAATCTCGAGCATACGATCAGGCGTGTATAGCAAAACAGGCCAGTAACTGTTTTCGGGAATCTCGGGACCACGTCTACTCGTATCCGAGATCCTAGGGAGGAAATCAGGGATTAACCTCAATCACGTCCGGCAGTTACTCCTCCTCAATTACGGGGATTGACACCCCTCAAAATCAGCCCACTAATTACTCCATTTCATTATAAAAGTCAAGCAAGCTCTTGGTCTAAGGTATGTTCACGATTCACAAGCTAAAACCCTGTCAAATTGAGAATCAAGTTCTTACTCTCACACCGGAGTGTTTTAGCAGGGCAAGTCCCTGCATTCACCCTAGTGTGTTTTCTTATTTCTTTCAGGTATTTAGCTAAAGCCCAGATATCCTTACAATCAAGAGAATTCAAGAGAGTTCCTGCCCACAACATTTTATGCATCATCAGTTGGCTCCGCTGCCGGGAAACGATCTTTATTCTCTTCCCTTGAAAACCTTATATCGCAAATACTCACGACTGAAACATGGTCCAAAACGGAAACAACCTTTTGGTGGAGGAGCCGGTCCTAGAAGGTGTAGGCGGTGAGATTACACAACCACCTCCACAATGACCCAAAGGCCAGGCACCCCCAAATCCAAACGCCGGAATGACCAGGTCACAATCAGCAGAAGCCCACGCAAATTCAGCGCAATTGGGCCACGTGGGACCGTCTAACATTCCCATGCTCCCTCAAGCAAATGCAGGAGTTGAGCTCCGAGACCAGATCAATGCTTAAAGAGCCAAGGCTACGGTTCTCGAAGGCACGCCGCTAACTGAGCAAGCTCGGTTGGCTGCACTGACGAATCAAGCGCAATACCTCAGTCGGATGTATGCGCTCAATCAACAACTGCTTACCATGGGGCAACCCATGGTACCAGTAGAGGAACAGCTCTTTCCAGACATCCCCCCCATGAGCGCTCCTCATCCTGCTCCCTCCGCGACGCAAAGCAGTCGCGGAATTCACCAGGAGCCTCCCAACAACCCGGCAAGTACCGGAGCTAACATGAGGAATGAGCAGCAGGAGAATCGGCGAGATAACTGGGGCAAGGCACCAATGTGTTCGGGAGTTCGAGGAGCTCCGAGCATCCATAACCGATTAACGATGCCAGAGGGCCCACGGAGGAAGAATCGTGCACGCAGCGAGGAAGCTGAGTCCTTGCCGGCTTCTCAGCGATTGAGAAGGGAAGAAGCCGACCATTCTCATCGGTCGAGGCGCTCATCATCCCCCAGGCGCAGGTCGCCTAGAGGAACGATGGACAGAGGTAGGCGAGCAGAGAGCGGAACCCGATCCCACCGGTCAAAGCGCACCCCATCTCCCAAGCGCGTATCGCCTAAAAGAGGATCGGACAGAGTTGCGCATAGCGGGCACCAAGAAGGAGAAAGGCACACAACCCGGCCTATGCTCACGCAAGCGAACCCGGACAAGTGCGAGGAGGTTAGACAGCGTCTGATCGCACTGGACTTAGGGCGAGCAAAGATAGACGTGCCATCGAAGGAAGACGTTCCGCTGACAGATTGGATTGTCCGGACCCCTCCAGATCCGGACATGTAAATACCCGTGTTCGACAAATATACCGGGAATGGCCTTGCTCGCGACCATGTGATAAGCTTCGAAAATCAAATCAACATGGTCACAACCAACCAAGCGCTCAAATGCAAAGCTTTTATAAGCACATTGAAAGAGAAGGCAGTGAAATGGTATGGCCGATTGCCCCGCGAGTCTATAACTGGGTGAAACGAAAGTTTATGACCGAGTTTAGTACCGCGAGGGCCACACCGAAAGCCAGGATGGATCTTTGCAATATTCGACAAGGAGCCACCGAATCCACCAGGCACTACTTCACCAGGTTCAAAAAGACACTTGGGCAGTGCGACGACCTAACTGACAGAGAGGTCACCATGTGCTTCCAAGCGGGATTGAATAAAGGTTTCTTGAAAACGGACTTGGGAATGCGACCACTTCTTGATCGCGGTAAAATGTTCACCCGAACACAAAGCTATGTCACCACGACCGAAGAGGGGGCACCCAAGAAGGGGAAAGACAATGACAAAGGTCACGGCGCGAAGGAGGAAACGGGTGGCTCGGGAAAAGGCAAAACGTATGGAAAGAATCGGTCTCGCCAGGAATTCGAGCCGCTAAACGCCCCGAAGGAGGAAATCATGAATCAGATCAGAGCAAAATTGCCAACTGCCATTCCTCTAGATCCAGAATTCAGTCATACGCGCGATCAGACTAAACACTGCGCGTATCACAATGACACCGGACATACGACCGAGGAGTGCTTCCAGCTCAGAAGGGAGATCCAGAGATTGATAAACCAAGGGAAACTGGATCGGTTCAAGGCCCGAAACCACGCGGGCGAAAATAGAGCCAGACAAAATCCAGGCTGTAACCGACAACCCAAAGGGCGAATCTCTGTCATTCTCGAAGATGAACTAAGTATCACAAAGCTGAAAAATCAAATCCATTTGTTGGACAAGGCCCCAACCATGCCCACTGTGCTCGGGAATCGAGAGGAAGCCATTACCTTCATGCAAAGTGAACTGGCGACCACGACCTTGGCAGCCGAGCAAGCCTTGGCCGTCCAAGCGAGCATAGATTGCTGGGATGTGGAGCGGATATTGTTGGACACGGACGCATCTCGCGACGTTCTTTACTATAACTACTTCCAACAAATGGGATACTCAGATGTCCACTTGAAGCCATACGTGGGTCACCTAGAGGGGTTCACCAATCACAAAGTGGCTGTGAAAGGGACGATTGAGCTAGAAGTCATGATCGGTGTCGGAAGGAAAACTCGGACCGAGAAAATCACTTTCCTCGTGATCGACCTCCGAGCATACTATAACGCCATCTTAGGCCTGCCCTCCATGGCCAAATTTCAGATGGTGGTCTCTGCCCCGTACCAGCGAACAAAATTTTCAACACCATTTGGGGTGGGGGAGCTGAAAAGCCAACCAAATTCAGTTTACAGATACCTCCAGGAAACATACAAGGCCAAACGAAAACTCACAATCTCCAACGGCAACAATGAAGTCGAGTTTTCCAGGAAGAAGGAATTTTCAAAGATAACGCCAATGCAAATGGGGGTTATACTCAACTCCACTAATACCGAGCAAGTCCTCGAGAAAAAATAGGAGTTAGAGGTGAAAACCCTGCAATTCAGGGATAACCCCGAGATCGAGGTTCATAGTGAGCTCAAAGAAATAACCATCAATCCGGCACATCCCGAGCAGAAAATTAAAATCGGGACAAGTCTTGGCAAGAGCGAGCGTGAACGGCTGATCACACATCTGAAAAAGAGCCTCGACGTCTTCGCATGGATAGTTGATGACATGAAGGGGATCAGCGAGGACGTCGCCCTCTACGAGCTAAACATTAGCCCAAATTTCTGACCAGTTCAGCAGCGAGCACGACAGTTCTCGGCCGAGAAAGATAAGGCCATCAAGGCGGAGATAGAAAAGCTGCTCGCCGCAGGCATAATTAAAGAAATCCATTATCCAACATGGTTAGCTAATGCAGTCATGGTAAAGAAGTACAACGGGAAATGGAGGTTATGCGTGGACTTCACAGACCTGAACAAAGCTTGCCCAAAAGATTGTTACCCGCTTCTATGAATAGATCGCCTGGTTGATGCTATTGCAGGATTTAAAGTTTTGAGCTTCATGGGTGCCTACTCCGGATATCACCAGGTCAAGATGGCAGAGAAGGACAAGGCTCTTATAGCCTTTCGAGCAGTTGGAGGACTATTCTGCTACAAAATGATGCCCTTCAGACTAAAAAATGCTGGGGCCACCTACCAACAAATGATCAACAAGGTGTTTGCCTCACAGATAGGCAGAAACGTGGAAGCGTACGTGGATGACATGGTTGTGAAAACCAAGGAGCGTGACCACATTTCCGATTTAGAAGAAACATTCGCCAACCTGCGCAAGAATAACATGAAGCTCAACCCAAGCAAGTGTGTCTTCGGAGTTCGAGCAGGAAAGTTTCTAGGCTTCATGGTCAATCAGAGAGGAATTGAGGCTAATCCAGGGAAAATCAAAGCCCTGCTCGAGATAAAACAACCTCAATCGGTCAGAGACGTACAAAGGTTAAATGGCTGCATCTTCACTCTGGGAAGCCTCCACTATTGTGCAGCCCTATTTTCGAGGAAAAATTATTTGTGTACATCGCAGCCACCGAGCAGGCGATGGCTGCAGTATTGGTTAGGGAAGAAGCAAATGTACAAAAATATGTCTATTATGTATCCAAGGCTCTGACTCAGGTCGAAGCCCGTTATTTCAATGCAGAGAAGTTGGCTTACTCGCTTGTTGTGTCAGCTCGCAAATTACGAGCTTATTTTTCTGCACACCCAATAACGGTATACACAGATTCCCCACTCAGAAAAATTTTACACAAGCCAGATTCATCAGACAGGCTATTAACGTGGTCAATCGAACTCACCGAATTCCACATCGACTACAAGCCCAGAAGAGCAATTAAAGCACAGGCCTTAGCTGATTTCCTAGTCGAAACAAGTTTTTCGGACCAAAAAATCGAGGAGGCAGAGTCAAATCAACCTGACCAACGGATAACACCCTCAAATAGACCAAGTGTCTGTTGGGAACTATTCGTGGACGGGGCTTCCAACAAGTCTGGAAGTGCCGCGGGCATCCTGCTCATACCACCCGAACAAGAAGACTTTCGAAAAAGCACTCCGTTTCACTTTCCCGATGTCAAACAACCAAGCTGAATATGAAGCACTCATTGCGGGCACGGAGTTGGCTTTGGACATAGGTATTCAGGACATCGTCATATACAGTGATTCTCAACTCATCGTGAATCAAGTTCGGGGGGAGTATGGGGTGAATAACCCCACCTTAGAGAAATACTACGAGCTCACGAAGGAGTTGCTATCCAGAATGCAATATTGGATATTAATCAGGATTGATCGGACAGAAAATTCTCGAGCAGACTATTTGTCCAAAATAGCAACAATCGAAATCTCACTTCTCCACCCTACTGTGATGATCGAGCATATCGAGACGCCAGCCATCGAACGGGCAAGAATCCTCGACATAGAAATTGCCGAGAAGTGCTGGATAAATGAGCTACAAGAATATATCGAGCAAGGAACCCTACCAGAGGATAAAGATCATGCTCGGACGATACAGAAACGCGCAGCTCGATACACGATAATAGATGGGGTTCTATATAGAAGGTCATTCTCAAAGCCCCTCCTAAGGTGTATGCGCCCAGAAATGACCGAGCGTCTGCTCGCAGAAGTTCATGAGGGTGTGTGCGGAGGCCACCCAGGTGCTAGAACTCTGTCTGATAAAGTAATCTCAGCAGGCTACTACTGGATGAATCTGAGGAGAGAAACAGAGAATTATGTCAGAAAGTGTGACAAGTGTCAACGCTATGCAGACATCCCTCAGCTACCATCTACAGAGCAGTCATTAGTAGTGGCATCATGGTCATTCGACATATGGGGAATAGATTTAATCGGGCCTTTCCCAACTGCTCGGGGAAACTGCAAACATATGATTGTGGCAATAGACTACTTCACCAAATGGATCGAGACCAAACCTCTAGCGAACATAACAGAAGAAAATGCCATTAACTTCATTCATGATTTTATCTGGTGCCTCTTCAGGTTCCTTGAGCAATTGTATCTGATCATGGAACTCAATTCTCTGAAAGATTTACGAAGGCCTGAGCGAACCTACACATCAAACACTGGCAGTCTTCCGTCGCATACCCGCAAGGTAATGGGCAGGCAGAGGCCGGTAACAAGCAAGTACTACGTGCCCTTAAGAGGAATCTAGAGGGAAGAGCAGGGAGATGGTTAGATGAACTGCCCGCTGCTCTTTGGGCCGTGAGAACCACGGTCAGGGGGCCAACTAGCGAGACTCCTTTCGAGTTAACCTATGGTTCTGAGGCCATGGCACCGGTGGAGATGGCACTACCAACAATTAGGGTCTCAAAGTTCAACGAGCAGACAAACAACCGTGAACGATTAGTCGATTTGGACTTACTTAAAGAAAAAAGACTGGAATCAAAGATGAAAATGATCAACTACAAGCAAAGGGCCAAAGGCCATCACGACAAACGAGTCCACAAAAGATGTTTTATGGTCGGAGATTGGTATCTAAGGAAAATCGAAGCTACTGGACAACGAACAGAGATGGGAAAACTATCACCGAACTGGGAAAGCCCTTATCAAATCATGAAGGTAGTCAAGGAAGGAACCTACATGTTGGGAACCAAAGATGGAACCGACCTGAAACGTCCATGGCATGCGGACCACCTTAGGAAGTATTATCAATAAGTAAGGTTAGTTCCCTACGAAAAATTGGTGAACTCAACTCTGTAATTGAAGCATGATGATGAATGAAATAGAGTTAATGTTTACATTACTATCATTCGTGCTCTTCAATTATGCTCGCAAGATCGAGCTAAACAACTTGTTATATTTCAAGTTGACACAATGCTCGCAAGATCGAGCAAAATATGAAACTTGTTAAAATTCAAGTTATTGTGGTTAGAACAATCATACACTTTAACCATGCTCGCAAGATCGAGCTAAACAACTTGTTATATTTCAAGTTACCTTGATGCTCGCAAGATCGAGCAAAATATGAAACTTGTTAAAATTCAAGTTAATGTGGTTAGAACAATCATACACTTTAACTATGCTCGCAAGATTGAGCTAAACAACTTGTTATATTTCAAGTTACCTTGATGCTCGCAAGATCGAGCAAAATATGAAACTTGTTAAAATTCAGTTAACACTGATACTCGCAAAAGCGAGCAGATCTAAATCTTTGTTACTTTCACAAGTTCAAAACTCTATTACTTGTTAATAAAAGAAATTACAGGAGTTAAAAAGTAAAAATAGGCACGCAGGCCAACAAAAATACAAAGTAGATCGAACAGATCAAGCAGCCGCCCCATCTCCTCCCACAACAGTAAAGCCATACTCAGGGGCACCAGGGGCAGCATCGGTCACGACATCCAGAGTACCCTCAACTGGAGTGGCGGGAATAACATCCGCGAGTTGACGGGCTTCGAGCACACTCTTAACATTTATGACCAAAGGAGTAGGAGGAGACCATTCCTTACGACCTTCTTCTTGGTCACTCTCCTTCAGCAACGCAAGGTCCTCTTCGTCAAAGGGATACCAAGCATGTCCGCGGCGAGCCTCAGCCCCATAATACTTGGATGAGGCAACATCCGCCAGGATGTCAACTGTTACCCCGTCCAAGTTAAGGCTTCCAAGCACCCGGAGAACATGCTGGACCCCCTGGTCGTAATAAGGGGAGAGTGCATTGGTCAGATCCTCGTTGTAGGCCTCGGATGCCTTGTAGCGAACAATGACCTCCGTCTCACTAACCGACCGAGCCTGCTTCGAATAGCGACCCAATTCAAGTTTATCCATCTCCATCTTGGGAACTCGCTCCTCAAGGTCCTTGTTCTTCTTCTCCAGCTCAGCATTCCGGGAGCGGAGTGACTTCTCGGTTCCCTTCAAAATATCAAGCTGATCCTTCAGGGCCTTTAGCTCGCCCTCAAGCTTGGTGACCTCCTCCGTCTTAGCTAAAACCTCCTTATCTTTGGCAAAGAGTTGGTCATTTCGCTTGGCTAGCAACGTCTCCATGCCCTTGAGCTTGCTCTTCAGGTGGCTCACTTTGGCCGAGGACTCGGAAGCTCGAGCAGCGAGAATGGAGAAGTTGGACATCATCTGAAAACATATGGTGGTCAGAGCAGTTGGAGATAAAGGAATTAACTTGAAGAGAAAAAGGGGGAAAGATTTACCTCACACATGGCTAGGCCGCCTTGTCCAAATAGGACCCTATTGGACTCACGGCTGTTACGGCGAACCACGCCAGCATGAACGACCCGCTAGACGATACCTTGGCCGCACAACGCAGCCCCTCCCTTCACGAGGAGATCGATATTGTCGATCACCGGAACGTTGGCCAACTTAGTAGTTAGAGCCATTGATGCCTCTCAAGAGACTGACATCTTGAAACTCGGCTCCAACCACGAAGATTTGCCCGTTTGTCGGGTATAATTTCCCGGGATATCCCCGCCACCACTTTTTTTGGGCGTACGGACCACTCAGTGCTCTCCTCGACACCCTTTCTTTTACGGAGGAAGAGGCCAGCGGGTTCAACAGAGGCCGTGTGATCGGAAGCTTCATCGAATCGGGCCACCAATGAGCGCCGAGGAGAAACCCGAGATGGAGCTGCAGGGGCCAAAAGAGCTTTTGACTTGCCGGGGGCCACAGCAGAGGAACCAACCTTGGGATCCCCCGAGGAAACTCTGGGCGCCGCCACGGCTGGTAACTTAGAAAGAGCAGAGTGCCGCTCGCCAGCATTCTTCTTGAGATTCTTGGCCTTGTCAATGTTAATTCTCTTCATCTTTGCGAACGAAGAAGCCATCAAAATAATAAAAAATGGAGGATAACGAACTAAATGCAAAAATAAGGGTCAGACCGGAATGATCCAGAGATGCAACACAGCTAGTCCCGAGCTCCTTGCAGGCTAAACATTCGCTAGGAAAGACCGAGCTCTGATGAGGACCCCAAACGAGGTGCGATAGCTCATCGGCCATCACTACTCTAGCAGGAACCCCCCCCCCACGGGCAGACGATACAGGAGGGCCAGACATAACAACTCGATGTCACCGGTCAAGACCTTCTAGTCAAACATCCAAGATTGAGTCTGACCGTCGATCTCAAAAGGTGCCTTTATCGTGGCATTCAACTCGTGATCCCAAGATACAGAAGCGCCGGCATTTTCTCTCGGAGGCAGGGCCTTGTCAGTAGCCGGTGGGAAGGGCCACCCTAACCGGGACTAAACGAGCAGCACTTTCTCGTCCCATTTCTCTGTCTTGTTGGGAAAGTCGCTAAACAAGCGAGGACATTTGGGTTTGGACCGGGCAGAAATTCGTTGGGTCCGCTTATCAGTACTGAACACGAAGTACCGCCTCAGCAACGGCAGCAAAGGTTCAAAGCCGAGCAAACGGCACAATACAATATATGAGCTCAAAATGCGTGCTGTATTCAGCATGAGGTCAAAGGGAACGACATGAGACGCCATCAGGAACTCGGTAATAAAAGGATCAAGGGGCAAACGCCACCCTACATGAAAGAACTCATAAAAGAAGACCACTCGATCTTGTTGATTGCGGAAGTCAATCTCATCATTCCGAGGATCGAGCACACGGACACGGTATATATGCTCATCAATCCCTAAAGTGGAAAACCAGTTTTGGACGTCCTTATCCTTATCAAAAGACCTCCACAGGTCATCCGAAGTCGCAGCAATGGCAGCCGACTTTGATCGAGAACCACGAGCTCGAACCCGAGCAAGTCTCGGTGAGCTCGTACTCGCTGCTCCGTCACTCCTCTCCGTGCTCGATTCCTTTGGGGAACTAAGGACTCCTACATCACCCACCTCAGCTACTCGAGTAACCTGAATGTCACTTGAAGACGCGCTCGATAATGAAAGTTGAGTGGTAGACTCGGAGCTCGGCTCGCTCAAGCCTTGCTCGCGATCATAGTCGTACACCTCTTCCGAATGGGTGGCTTCCGAATCAGATGTACAACGAAGGCTAATGGAGGATGACATCGCTACAAGGGAAAAAAAGAGAAAATCGGCTAAGTACGGTATCAACTAAAGAGACCGAAAGGGAAGAAACCCTAAATTTAGGGTTTATCGAGAGACGCGACCTAAACACTCATAGAGCACCACAATGCGAAATCCCCTTTTTCAGAGGCCAACATTCACAGGACAGCTACCCTACACTACCGATTCCAACTAATTCGATACCCCCTTCGGTAAAACCCTAAATGAAACCCAAATAGAAGACGAGAAATTGGAAAAGGGATATGAGCGGTTACGTGAGCTTTAAATGCAGAAGGGGAACACAGAATCGCGAAGGCCGTAGACTTGTTGAGACTGGAGAGATCTTTGAACTAAATAAAGGTTTTCGGCAGCAATGGCGTCTGAGGGAGATAGAAATCGTGAAGGTGGGCAAAAAGGGGGAGCCTGGGTATTTAAAAGGGCATTCCCCCACACGCCACAGTTAGTGGGCCCTCAACGGGCACCTACCGGCCCATAGGCTTGAGCCTACCTCCAGCATTAAATACATCTCAAGTTTAAGCGGGCGCGGCTCCCCAAAAGGACGGCTTGCGCACGCACAGTCACATCATAGCTCACAACCTTCTGACCTCACAACTAAGTTCTGATTGCTCCTCGCCACGAGCATAAATACTTCCTGGACAAGGAGCAGGGCGCCATTGATGACACATATTTAGATTGCTGCCCGGGATAGGCGATCGGGATAAAATCGGGCATGGACCTCGTCCTGATGAGCAAACGATCGGGCGGGCATGAGTTAAATCTCGAGCATACGATCAGGCGAGTATAGCAAAACAGGCCAGTAACTGTCTTCGAGAATCTCGGGGCCACGTCTACTCGTATCCGAGATCCTAGGCTGGAAATCAGGGATTAACCCCAATCACGCCCGGCAGTTACTCCTCCTCAATTACGGGGATTGACACCCCTCAAAATCAGCCCACTAATTACTCCATTTCATTATAAAAGCCAAGCAAGCTCTTGGTCTAAGGTACGTTCAATATTCACAAGCTAAAACCCTGTCAAATTGAAAAGCAAGTTCTTACTCTCACACCGGAGTGTTTTAGTAGGGCAAGTCCCTGCATTCACCCTAGTGTGTTTTCTTGTCTCTTTCAGGTATTTAGCTAAAGCCCAGATATCCTTACAATCAAGAGAATTCAATAGAGTTCCTGCCCGCAACATTTTGTACATCATCAGGAACCTATGTGGATTATATTGTTTACGGAGCCTGTGGAGCTTTATAGTGAAAATATTTTATTTAGTGAATAAGTAGTTTACTTTATCAAATAAGTTGGAATTTTAAGTGAATAAGTTATGTAAGGATTTATAATCAATTAATTTTAGCCAATTGTAGTGCTCATTTATACGGTGGATTCATTATAATAATTAATTTGGTTGATTGTTGTTTACTAAAGAATTCAACTAATTAAAGATTAACTTATTTACTAAAAGAAACAAAAAATTACTAGAAAAAACACGGGCTTCCACTTATTTTCTTTTTATTTTTTTTAATCAATACCAAAAAAATTAACTCCTACAAGACTGAAAACATTAACAATAAATTTTGATGGATCAATTTAATTTGTCTCAATGAGAATATTTTTGTAATATTCAAGAAAATAATAAAGTAATTTATCTAGAGTATCTTTATTAAAAATTATACCATTTCTCTTGAATAATAAATACTATGTAAGAGTAAAAATATTTTTTTCAGTTGATTTATAAAATACTCCATTCGTCCATAAATTATTGTCTTCTCTTTCTTTTTTATCCGTTTCAAAATAAATATTTTGTTTGAAAACTTTCTTTTTAGTACATCACTTTTACCCTTACTTTTTCTCATGCTTTAATTATGAGCTAGATACATATGGGCATTAAAAGAATTATACATTATATCAATATTAATAATCAAATTAATTATTTTTTTAATTTTTATATCAAATTAAATAAGACAATAATTAAAAACAAAGAGAGTAATAAATATTTTTTTTATAAAATTTAATAAGTAACAAATAATTTGGAGATATATCAAAATTATTCATTTAGCATTACTCAAACATTAATGCATCAAGATTCTTAGATCAAGAAGACAGCTCTTCCTAGTTCCTATAGCCTGGTAGATAAAGGACAGAGTCACAGAGCCTAATCTGGGGAGTAGATTTGGTCTACTATGGTCACATCCAATCATTATGGTATTACCGATACAATCCTGTTGTAATATCTTGTACGGGGCAAATGTTTGTACTACTACTAGGAGTAACAGTCTAATATGGAGTATTATTTCTCATGAATAATAAATATGAAGTACAGAGTATTATTTAATAATTTCTCTGTTCATAAAAAGAGGTCAACTATTTTAATTTGAGTTATTTTATTACTGTAATATTCTGTTTTTAAAAAATTATATTTATAATTTCTATAATTTTTAAATTTTACTTACCATAAACAGTTATATAAAAAAGCTACCTACTATTTTCTTGGTCCCTAAATTATTGTTTTATTTTTTTATCAGTTTATAAATAATTATTTTATAAAAAAAAATTTTAATATTTTTTTATTATTTTACCATTATTTTTTATCTTTACTTTAATTATGGGCCACATACATATAGACATTAAAAAAAATTACACACTACACCAATAATAATAATTAAGTACATTACTTTTTCTTAATTCGTGTGCAGTGACGGATTCAGAAAAATATTTCAGTGGGGTCACAAAATTTAACTATCGCTTAAAAAATTTAGAAATCACAATTCACCACTAGTTTCTACCTTATTGTTGCTGTTATGCGTGACTTAAAAAGGAAAAAAAATATTTGAATGGGTCACTATCCAAAAATTCACAGTTTTGTAAGCCAATTTTTTTTTTTGATTTGGGTCACTTGCCCCCCATCCTGAACTGTACATCCGCTATTGTTCATGTGTCGAATTAAATAAAATAATAATTTGGAGACTGAGAATATTTTTTTATAAATAAAATTATTATACTATAAGAAAATAACAAAACTGTTTTGACTATGTTTCACCTCTTCTTTTTCTTTATGAAGTTGTCCAAACTTATGCTACAAGTCTAGGAGATGATGACATGCTATTTCATGAGCTTCATTTCATCAGAATCAATAATTTCAATGTTAAGGAGTTAGTTCGCTCTATACTTCAAATTATATCACTTTACATGTTATAAAGCGCTTGATTAAAATGTATTTTAATGATACATTCTAAAATTTTGAGTATAGTTTTGTATGGATAACATTTATTTACTGGTCCCAATTTCGCTAAGATCAATTAATTTATGAGTCAAATCAAAGTGGACTCCTTTAGATCGAAATGTTTCAACTAATATGTGTAGTATTCCCTTCGCTCTTAAATTATTATTTGAGTTGATCTGACATACGGATTAAGAAAATTCAATTGACTTTATTATTAATATTGATATTGTGTATAATTTTTTTTAATGCCTATATATATATAGCCCATAATTAAAATAAAAAAAAAGTAAAGATTAAATAGTAAAAATAATATTCTAAAAAAGAAAAATTTTAAATAAAATAATTATTTAAAGACGAATAAAAAAAAATATAATAGTTTAAGAACGGAGGGAGGGAGTAAATATTAACTGAGATTTGAAGACTGTCACCAACACTCCCTGGAGCAATTAAGAACAACAATGATGCTCATTCAATTGAAAATAGCACTCCCTCCTTATTTAAATTATTGTCTTATTTGATTTGGCACATAAATTAAAAAAAATTAATTAAATTATTAATATTAGAATAGTATTGAAATAGTGTGTTGTTTTCTTTAATGCTTATGTGTATGTGATTCATAATTAAAATAGAAAAAAAAAATAAAAGTAAAATAATAAAAGTAATGTTCTAAGAATAAAAATTTTAAATAAAATAATTATTTAAGAACGAATGAAAAAAAATATAATAATAATTTAGGGATGGAGGGAGTATCAAGCTAGTAGAGCTCGAATTGATCAAAATTTCATTCGGGATTGACGCTAGAGCTAAACAAGCTAAGATTGAACACTTTTACAAGTTTGAAAATATTATCAAATTATAATTGAGCATTCAAGTGTTTTACTCAACTTATTTAAACTCTTATTTTAATAGTTGAAAGATAAATGACATACGCTCATTTGTTGTTAGATTGAAATGCTTCAACTAGTATCTGTATTTTATAATACTAATTGGAATTCCGAAAAATCCTTTTTTGCTTAAAAAATAAAATTCCCTTTTCTCTTCGATTTGTCCCAAAAAATGGTCTTATTTCTAAATATTGTAATAATTTTTTTAAAGTAATAAACTAGTAATAATGTTAGTGCAATTTAAAGAAATTACAAAAAAAAAACTAAAATATTAAAAAAATTGATTTATCAAATAAAATTATTTTCTTGAGACGCAAAGAGATTTATATTCTCTCCGATAAAATTATGTATAATAATAGCGTTCGTTCATTACAATATCAAAATGCAACTTAACAGTTACTCCCTCCACTTAATAAATTTTTTTTCTTTTGGTTGGTTTCAAAATAATAGTTTTATTTGTGTTTTTAGAGTAAATGTATGATCCAAAATAAAAATAACAAACAAATTAAATATAAAATACTCCTTCCGTTCCTAAATAATTATCTTAATTTCTTTTTTTATCCGTTAAAAAATAATTATCTTATTTAAAAATTTTTCTTTTTAGGACATTACTTTTATCATTTTACCCTTAGTTTTTCCGTATTTTAATTATGAGTTACATACCCATGTGCATTAAAAAAAATTATATATTATATTAATATTAATAATTAAGTTAATTATTTTTTATTAATTTATATACCTATTTAAATAAAATAATAATTAAAGGACGAAGGGAGTAATAAAAATAACATTTTAAAATAATATGATTACAAACTCAACGCCTTTTTTGAGAATGGTTAATGCCTAATGGTTAATAAAAACTCATGTCCTCTTCTTTATGAACGAGGAGAGTAATGAGAGGGAGAAGATTAGTCTGTATACGATACATTCTGTAAGAGACAAAAGAAAAAAAAATGAATTTCCTTTTGAAAGTACATAACTACCTACACGGACTTGAGGAAATTTCGTACATCAACGTTATAAATTCCATTGTCTCTTCTACCACTCCTCCTCTCCCCGTCCACATACACGCAGTAATCACACACTGCTTGTATCCTTCACACTTCACACACACGCACACGCGCACACACACACAACTCTCTCTCTCTCTCTATATATACATATAATGCCAACTCGAAACCGCTAGCCAGATATACGGTCAACTCGCCACCACTAGCACTAAAAATGGGCAAAGCCTCAAGGTGGTTCCGCGGCCTCCTCGGCCTAAATAAACCGGACTCTTCCCCGTCCTCGGGCCCACCACCTATTAACGCAAAACCACCCAAGCGTAGATGGAGCTTCGTCAAATCCTACAGGGAAAAACAAACCACCAGCGGCGCCGACTACCGCAAACTCTCCGTTGATACACCTCATGAAACCAACCCCGAGAAGACTGGTGATCGGAGCAAGCATGCGATTGCGGTGGCTGAGGCGACGGCGGCGGTGGCGGAGGCTGCGGTTGCTACTGCACGGGCTGCCAACGCAGTGGTCAAGTTGACCAGCAGCGGCCGGTCTACGACTCCGACTGGTGGCGTTAATAACGCCGGGGCGCATGTTAGCATCTCCAGCTTCGGGATTCGGGAGGAGTACGCGGCGGTTAAGATACAGTCCAATTTCCGAGCTTATTTGGTTAGTGTTTTCCTTCTGAAAACATTCTTGTGAAATTCTCTTTCTTAATCAGGCTTTGATGTCTTCAAATTTACTGCTAATGCCACTGATCATAGTGGAGTTAGTTTCCCAGAGAGTCAAAAGTGTGAATAATCCTTCCATCCCTAAGAAGAGTCACAATGTTTCAAAGTTTTAACTTTTTTTGAAATGAGACTTGGATGGCAATTTTCTTGTTTTTGGAAGAATTATAAATCAGGATATTCAAAGTGATTTTAAGAACGTTATTAGTTTTATATCCTTACAACTAAGTAATAGCATTGTTAAATATCGATCCGATAAATTGATCAAATTAGAGTATTTGTTTTGGGATGGTATGTAGTTTTTACTCTAAATTAACTGCAGTCGGCGCCGTTGATAATTCCGATCTATTTTCCTTCATTTGGGAGCGGTGAGGGTATTATTGTCATATCGTATTTGTCTTTCCTTACGGATGGAAGGAAGAAAGTGTTAATGACGTGATTTTGGGTCGGTAATGTGTTGTTGTCTAGTGTCAAAAATGTCAACAAAGAGAAACTTAGTTTTTAGAGCCAAACACAACTATAGGAGTCCAAACATCACCTAAAACCACAAGTACCATTCTGTCACGTAGCACAGTACATGTTAACCTCACATGGTACTCATTTTCAAGCTCTAACTAATTGTGTTTGAGATAGGCTAAGAATCATGATAGTCGCTCGACTCATTTACTTAATGAACGGAAAACAATCGGCTAAGAATCATGTTATAGCACAACTTAATGAACGAAAACAAGCCTAAGCGGAGTCCTTAACGCACCCAATCCAGTTCTGTTCTTTTACTGTGTTTGTTTTCCTTGAGCCATGGCCATGGGTGGGTGCAAGTGCAATCCTTTTATTCACTAGATTTCTGTACTCTGATGAATGAGAAATTGAAAATATTATGAAAACAATTGTCATCATGTGATGTACAGTGCTTTAGGCACGTGGTACAACCCATATTGATGTACATTGTATACAGCATGTGGTACAAACCCAAATGCAGTTTAGAAGTTTTGTACTATGTGTGTGTGTGTGTGTGTGCACCAAACTTGAAAAGATTTTGAAACAAAACCATGTGGACCTCAAAATCTACCCCACGTCCTTTCACATTTATGGTCTGTGATTGTGAAGTGGGGTTCTTTTTCACTTGAAATTTACCCCCATGGCAGGCAAGCTAGATGTCTAGAAGAACTCTTTGGGGGTAGATGTACTTTTTCCGTCAATTTTTTCTGTTGATTGGATTTTGTATGCCCTTTGTCAGTTGGGTTGTTTGCATTAATTTATGTTTATTTTGTTTGTTGTTTAATGTGGGAATGGGGTCTTGTTGATGAGGTTTGCTTGTGGTGTTAAATTTGGTGATGGGTAATACAATGCTGGTTTCCAATGAGGCAATGGCACTACTATGTTTTTTAATCCTATGATTGTAGGGGTAGAGGCATGGGGTTTTGGTGTGCTAATCTGGCTCGTTGGCTGTTTATTATTTTAATGGATTGTGCTCCATACTGCTGAGATGGTATTGAAATGGTTTTCACTTAGAAGAATACTTTAGCCCTGTTTGATACGTGGTTGGTTCCTTTTTTTTTTTTTTCAAAGTTTCTTGGTTAGATTTGTATTGATTGAATCAAAAAGTAACCAGAAAAAATACCACTTTAGATTTGTATTGATTGAATTAAAAAGTAACCAGAAAAAAAGAAAAAGAAAACAAGAATGCAAAAGGAACCACACATAGGCATGCAAATGAGCCCCTATAGATAGGAATTCTAGAAAACAAAACAGAAAGTATTAAAGTGTTTGACGTAGCCCCAGCAATGCGTTGGCGGTGGCAGTGTTTAACAATCTCATACGTTCTCTTTTCTGGTTTTGTTTGATTCTATCGGTGCTCTTTTGCTTAAATTTTTGGAGATATGTTTTCTTATTTTGATTTAAGAATGGAGTTTTCACCACCTTGTACTTTGCCCTGAACAATTACCTAATATAGATACATTTTTGGAAAAATAAATCAATGTATTACATATATTTTTCCTCTTCGGTGCAAATAATATGATTTTCTTTAATAGATTATTTTCTAATTATCATTTAATATATATCTTTCTTGATTTGTTCTTTAAATTCAAAAGGTTTACGGGATAAAAATTTAACAGTATAAACAAATTTATTTTATAAGAGTTATGGGTAGAGATTTTTGCATTCAAACCCAAACCCAATCCCTGTTTATATTTATTGGGAGTGATTGCTCTTTAGTGGGGCCCTTGGGTATTGGAATTGAAAAGACTAGGTCATGACTTGAACATTCAGATCCCTCTGTATCACGAACTGAGGTTTCTATTGAATATTATGATTTTTGCTGTAGATTGCGCTTGCAAGTAAAGAAATAAATTTAGTGCTTGCTTGGTTGCAAGAATTGAAATTCCATTTCATACTGTTTTAGTGTAATTTTCGTTTCATGGTAGTTCAAATGATATGAAATAGAATAACCACCCTTTATGTACCAAATGGACACTTGATTCTTTTAATGCACTTGTCTTATGCCCTGGTGGTTAAATGTGCACCCTGGATTTTAACACATATGGTAAGGGCACTTCGTTTGGCAAAATCTGGACAGTGGTGAGATAGGGTAAATTGCAACTCGGATTTCTCTACTATGTAGAGGAATTCTTATTATGCTGTTCATGCACGTATTCAAACAAAAAGCTTGGTCTTGGGATGTTCCTGCCTTTTTCCTTGACACTGTTGAAAGTTTTTCTGGATGGAAACTAGGCTGACTGGTTCCTTTAATATTCTACTGTTGTAGTTGTAGGCATTGAAATCAGCTGTTGGATAGCTTTTTCTTTTGTTTCTAGGGCGGCTGTTAGTGTTGTCAGATGTCTTCTTAAATTGCAAGACTCTTGTAGTGAAACTTTGTGTTGAGAATTAGGTGGTGTTGTCTTTATGGCGCCTAACACTTTTAAATTTTCATGTTTGTCTGTGCACGAACCCTTTGGGCCATAATCAGAAGATATTAGTCAACTTGATATTAGCTTGTTTTACATTTGACTCGGTCTGATTCATGTCAGGTTCAAGTAAAGCTCAAACATAATTTTATGTTTGAGTTATGAACTAGAGCAGCTCGGCTCTGTTTAAATTAGTTTGCGCATTACAAAACATTAACAATTTGTAACTACCGAGCTTATTCAATCAAGTCTAAAAGAGTTGAGTTCAACCACACAAAGGCCGGATCATTTAAAGCTTGACTACATCAAGCTTGGTTCGGCTCGTTGCGGCCGAGTCAAATTCCCTGTCCATTATCTGGGTGTCATTTTTTAATTTCTTTGGGTAGTATCTGGTTGGCTCTGATGCACCACTTCTTGGTAGACGTGTATATAAATTTTGCCTGAATCCTGTTTAACTCTCCATGTAGATGATTTATTTGAACTATGGCCTAACATCTTCTATTTGCTACCTCTTTCCCTCTTCTATTTTTGAAATTTTAGTCAAGGAGAGCACTGAAGGCTTTGAAAGCACTGGTGAGGCTTCAGGCACTGGTGAGAGGTCACATTGCGAGGAAAGAAACTGCAGAGACAATGCGAGGTGTGCAGCGAAGTATGCATGCACTAATACGAGCCCAAGCCCGAGCTCGTATAGGGCGGTCCCAAATTTTTGATTCCCCACATTCAAGCGCCAAGTCATATCAATTTCATCACCCTGTAAGATAAAACTTCTCCCTCCATTTTATTTCAATTTGAATTTTGGAGGGTACCCTTCCTTTATTGCTTGTATGGCTTTTAACTTTTGACAGGCTAGCATCCTGTAAACTGGATTGCCTCTTTTTTGTTTGTTTTCTATATTTGTCATTATATGTTCCTTTCTGAAAAAGACAATCTTCTCAGTCACATTACATAATTTTATAAAAACTTTGAATCTTTTGTTAACTAGATGCTAAACTGTCATAGTGATAATAACAATAATTATTAGAGGAAATATTAGGTCTGCTTACTAAACATAGCTTGACCAAGACTAAACTGTGTTGGCTTGGGTCTAGTCGAGGCCTAATATCATTTTAGGCTCGAGGTATAAATGAGCCCAGATCAATATGCTGGAATAGGCTCAAAATAAAATTTTCGGGATCCTTTAGTTTACTTTTCTTTGACCAATTATCTCTTAATCACAGGGGCCTCCAACTCCAGAAAAGTTTGAACATCCCATGCGAGCTGTGAGTACAAAACATCCGCCATCGTTGCTCAAGGTATGTGCTTGTGCTAATACACTTCTTTTTTCGGTTTAGGAAGATTATGGTGATCAACTCAATCCCTAAGTTCTGCTTTCCGAACAAATGCAGAGGAATGGCTCAAAATCGTTTGCCAAGGTAGATTACAAAATTGGTGGCCCAACTGATGAAGGAAAAGGTGATAAAATACTGGAAATAGATACCGGTAAACCCCATATCACACCCAAAAGAAGAAATTTGTTCCAATCTTCTCATCACGCTTCGTCTTCAGAGCAGAATAGTCATAGTCATAGCCACAGTCATAGTTTTACAACGTCAAGATGCTCGACTATGCACCAAACTGTCCCTAGCCCATCTTCTTGTGAAGTGAATTCTCTTTCTCCTCTGATATATGCTCAAGATCTCGATGAAATGTCGTTCTGTACTGCTGAAAACAGCCCTCAATTCTATTCAGCATCATCAAAAGGAAACAATTCGATGAGAGGACCCTTTGCTCCTTGTAAGAGCGATGAATCTCGAAGCTGCCTTAGTGGTTATTCAGACCATCCTAACTATATGTCTTACACGGAATCATCTAAGGCTAAGGTTAGGTCTCTTAGTGCTCCAAGACAAAGACCTCAGGTTGAAGTTTCTGGCACAACGAAGAGGTATTCCGTGTATGGATACGGGGATGCAAGACTGGGTACGCAAAGGTTTTCTACTATGCATGCCAATTTTGCGAGTAAAGCTTACCCCGGTTCGGGGCGGTTGGATCGGCTTGGTATGCCGGTGGGTGGTGGTGGTGGTGATGTAGGTGAGTTTAGTGGTGGATTTTGGAACAGATACTAGAAAATGTTAAAAGGGTTTACGAGGCTTTTTTGTTCAGTCACTAATCCTGCTAACTCATGTATCAAGTTAAATATTCTACTAGTATCTTAGGTAAAGCCTTTGTGTCTTTGTTGTAGATGTTGAACTTATCAGATTTGCTAATATAGATGTTCTATTTTTATGTGCTTTTTTGTCATGATACTTGTTAAATAATCAATTCGCATTATCGCATCATTTCGCAAACTTGTGGTTAGGTGTCGTCCTTTTCCCTATAATATTTTTGAAGGGATCTCAATCGCATAAGCTTGCTAAATGAAAAGAGGGCCTTTCTGACGGCTTGGATCTATGTAGATATGACCATCGGAACCAATGCCAACTGAAAACGTTAAAGAGTTGATTATTTAACAGATTTTTAATTTTAATTTATTAAAATTACTACACTAAAAGGTATTAAAAGGAAAAAAATATATTTAATTAATACCTTGAACTTTTAATTTATAACTTAATCGCTCTATAAATTAGTGGTGCACTTAACCCTATATATATATATATTATATATATATATATATATATTTTATTTTTTTTTTTTAAAAGGTTGAAGGGAACATAAACTTTATTCCAACTTTTATTATTATTATTTAATATCTTGAAGAATACAATTAAAACTATATGGTGCCTTCGATGTGGTTAGAACAAATGATTCCCGTTGAGAGTCGTGAAGTAACAGGGTGTCTCTGGTTGAACTTGAATACTTGATCTCTCTGTTAAGAAAAGTGAGTCTCTCTGTTAAGAGAAGTGAGCAGTACTAACTTGTGTCTTTGGTGAGACTTGAACAGCAACGGTGCCTCTTTGGTGAGGCTTAAACACCCGACTTCTCTGTTGAGAATAGTTACATACTAGTGTGTCTTTAGTGAAACTTGAATACCCGACCGGAGAAGTGAACGATACCAGTTAAGCTAAAGCTCGTTTGTAAAATTTAACGTTTTACATTTTTTTTCGGTGTTTTAAGGGGGCGTGGAAAAGAATCAAATTCAAAAATCTATATTTATTCATTAACTAAATTGGCTTTTTAATTCGGTCAAATAGGAGTATGTATTTTGATTTTGGATTACTCACACCATTAGTCCATTGACTATGGACTTTTTCATAATTAGTCCCTTAATTTTTTTTTCAAATTTCAATCTCTAGAGTTTCAAAAAATTACGCGGCTAGTTCTTTTAATGAATATCGTTAGTAAGATTCCGTTATGTGGCTCATGTGTTTTCCATGTGCATTTGAGTAAGGGCGAAAATGAAATTTCACATGCCCTTTTTGATTTATACAAGTTATTAGGTCAAGTGGGGCGTAATTATGTTATTTAATATTAATGTTAATTTAGTTAGGATTAGTAATAGTGTTAAAAATTAGGATTAATAATTATTACTCTAATTGGTCAAATAAAATCAAAAACTTAAGACCACCAGCCACAGCTCTGGCATCCCCAATCCCAACTTAATTATTTCTTTCCACGACGATAGCTTGAATCTCAGATAGATTGGCGGATGGGCTTGCTCACGGGCACTGCCACCTCTCCAGCGACTTCTTCGAATTCGTTCCCCAATCTTTCCACGTCATGTGATCAACCGTCCTCGTTGTAAGCTCCAACCACGACCGCTCAATCTTTTGGATTCACGCCCGGACCTTCACAGATGGGATAATTACCCAGGCTCGAGAGTACTTCAACAGTTCCCTTACCGTGATTTGATTCGGAAACACCGACAATTCTTCACCCTGACGAAGCTGACGACGACAATGAAGCTACCGGAATTAGGGTTTTGTGTTTACAGCACAGGGCATGAACGACATTTGATTCCCACTTATATTGCGAGGACGAGCCCTAGAACCGATTTCCCAACCTGATTCGACATGGTACTCTTCCAATTTGGGTTCGACTTCAAATTGGGTCTTAGAGCTTTCTGGATTCAAATTCATCTTGAAAGAACTTCTCGGGTTCAAATCCAGTTTGGGGTCTTTTCAGGTAAATCTAGTTTGGGGTCAATAAATTACTTCACTGATCAACTCGTAGACTGCCTTTATTACATTTACTGGAACGGTTAAGAGTGAGAGAGAGAGAGAGCTTTGCTTGACATTTTATTGGATTTAATTTAATTATGAAATTCCATGTATGCCCTTAATCAAATGCATGTGCAACGCACATGATTTACTTAACGGAATCTTACTAACGGCATTCATCAAAAGGACTAGTCGCGTAATTTTTTAAAACTCTAGTGACTAAAATTTATAAAAAAATTCTTAAGAAACTAATTGTAAAAAAATCCATAAACAAGGAACTAATGGTGTGATTAACCCTTTGATTTTTGAATAAATTTGGCGGTAGTAGTGTAGAAATGTCGGTGAAGGTGATGCCGGTCTAGTTACTTAGTTAGGCTGATGTACTATCAATTTATACGGATGGGACACACACATTTATTTGAGTTGTTATAAATTTGGCTTGGTCTCATCACTTTTCACATCAAAAATCTTACTGGAGTAGATTTTATTCAGATATGGAGTGATTCAAACAATCTTATTTTTATAAAATATTTTTAATTGATAATTAGGAAGACATTGCTACATTATGTTACCTAGGACTCATTTACGAGACTCAGATCCCATAAGCCATATATAGGACGACTCATTCATAAATTTATACGACATAGAACCAGTTAATTTTCTATTAAATTCAGGCAAAGTTAAAAACATAGCCCATATAAATTAACTTAAGATATCTAAGTTGTCTTTTACTACAGTCAATTTTTTGTATTTTTTTTTTACTTTGACGCACCAAGCTACTGCTCGCGGAGGACTCTCAAATTTTTATTGCTTCAAATTATTGACCACGTAAACCCTAAGTCAGCTCATATATTGGTTGCCCTGACGCGACTTGAATCAATTCATTCCACTATGTTTTATTTTTTCTTAAATATCAGGTGATCAAAGACTTATCATCGTTGTACGGGTACCGAACTCAACGTAGTCAAAATAATCATTTTTAATACATGGAGGAACTGTAATTTATGCTATACCAAGTCCTTGTCTTTGCGTGACGTTTTGAGCCAAAAATGATTATTCAGAATGCTGCCTCCCTTCCATCATTGACATTGTGTAGCGAATTAGGGATGGAGAGCGTTTCAATAAATAATGTTATGTATGTTGTTATATATATCTACAAAAGGCAAAGTTGTCATTGTCAACGAATACTCAAATCGAATAAAATAACTTTTTAAAATAAAGAGGTGCTAAATACAATACTCTTTTTATGCTAAATACAATATTTCTTGAGCAAATTTATTATTTTACCCATATTATAAATAAAAAATTTTTTTTGACAAGACCGCCGCCTCTAGGCGGTCCTATTCCAAACAATCACTTAAACTAGGCGGTCCTATTCCAAACAACCACCCATACTAGGCGGTCCTATTCCAAACAACCACCCATACTAGGCGATCCTATTCCAAACAACCACCCAGACTGGCAGTCCTCAATTTCCATCCATTATTTCGTTAATTTTTTTTTACACTTTAACACCCTAAACTTAACATTTTCGTTAAAAAATTAACGAAATCGTTAAAATTTTAACGGAACTTGGTAGAACCGAGCTGAGAACCGCCACCCCGAGGTGGTCTTCCTTTTTTTTTTTAATAATTGAATTATGGGCAAAATAGTTTTTTTTTTTCAAGGGGGTGTTGTATTTAACACTTTTGAGGTATTGTATTTAGCACCTATGTTAAAAGATATAATATGCTGGACGTGCTTAAAAAAAAAAAAAACACTATCTTTCGTCGTAAAACGTACAATTTATAAAATGTTCATCTTTAAAACACTTTACCAGACAAGGCGTAATAAGAATCAATGTTTTGTACCAAGAATCAATGTTTTGTACTAAAGACTCACAAGTTTTCTCTCATCTAATTCTCTTGTTTGTTCTACTACCAATTCCCTTAATTGTGAGTTTATATTATATATTTCCTCCATTTCAGGTAAAGTGTCCACTTTCGATTTTTAAAAATCAATATGTGACTAAATCAAATCAAAATTTGCATACTTTACTTTTGTTTTAGGAAATAAAATTTTTATTAATTAAAAAGTACCCTAAGAATACTATGAATTGCAACTTTCATAACTTTGTAAAAACAAATAAATCTATGTATATTATCAGTCAAACTTTAACTGAGTTGACCCAAAAAAAGTCAAAAGTGCCTATAACAGAGGGATTAATATTTTAGCTTCACAAGAGTTAGCACCAAGGTTTCGTGGTGTAGTTGGTTATCACGTCAGTCTAACACACTGAAGGTCTCCGGTTCAAACCCGGGCGAAGCCATTTCATGTTTTTGAATTTTTGCACCTCTCCTTGTACTAGTCAACTACACAGAAATCCTCAATAGGCTTTGATCCCATCTCTCTTTGTAAACTCCTAATTGAATTAATGAGGACGTGAATCGGGGGCTCTAATAGTAATTTGAGTTCGGGTTTCATGTTTATTAATTAAGAGTTATATTTTTAGAGATAATTTTGAAATTGTACTCTTTTAAGTGAAACATCCAAAATAAAATAGTGAACTCTTTATTCGAACGAAGGTATTATAATATTAATCAATCACAACAATGCAAGATGACCATTAATACATCTTTGGAATGTACGTTTGCACCAGATTATGAATTTTTTTTTGGGGTCTGTCACACTAGATTTCTTATCTTTGTTACTCTATCTCGATTCAAAGGCTAACTCACACGATTATATCACAATGAGAAAATGAAGTAATAAAAACAATAACATTAATACAACTACAACTAGAAAAGAGATACTGTATAACATTGTCATCTGGAATCGGTTTATACATGTATATTGTGTATGAAGATACCCCACAAACTTTCTATTACTACAACAGAAGACTAGAGGGCTTTATACGTCAAAAAGAAAACTTTGAATTTACATGAATGGGTAACAAAGATTTGGGCATATCGACAATAAATTCATGAAATATATAAGAAAAAAATAATAATAACACCGATGATGAGAAAGAATGAAAGTAGCTCAACAATTATGAATAGGACTCTCTTGATCAGTTATCACACTTCCATCTAGAGGTAGGCACACAGCTTAAGTAATGGCACCAGCTGCAATGATCGTTTCCATTTTCTCCTCGAAAAAGCATTACCAATCCCACTGTAAATCTGCAATATTGGGCAGACAAAATAGCTATTATTAGCATTAAAGCAGGCGAGTTTTGTGCAATTTACTAGCGACACAAACAAACAGTAGGCTCAACTGGTTTACCAATTGTTTGGACGCATACAGTGTAGACCAATTAGTGCACCCGTTAGGAAGTATGGGAAATTGTCTAACCAGTCCGAATAAGTACATATGACTGTTCTGTCCTTGAAGTTATAAAATATTATGAACATATTTCCATATATATTGGTAATAATAGGGTAGGGCTTCCGTTACATGTGTCTCAGTTCTGTAAACAGATTCCACATCTGGAAGTTGGCCCTTCAAATTTTCAAACAAAAAGAAAAAGGGTAGGACCTTTCATCTTTTATGCTAATTGGATTCATAGGTCAGACAGGTTCGGATGGCATGAACTCATAAACTGGACCCAAACGGCCAAACCCAACCCATTACCATCCCTATTGATCATAGCAATAAAAAATATTGGGTCCCATTCGGTAAAGCTTAAATGTGCAGTACCCATTAAGCTTATTCACTAGGAAACTGCAAGAAAAATGAAGAAATGGGCTTGTGTAGCCGGTATGACTTGGACATGAAATTACTTGTGATTTCAGACATACTTTAAGCTACTCTATTGCAAATCTAAGATTGTTGTGATAAGGCAGGCTTACCCAGCGATCAGTAAAATGACGGAAGCCACCCAGAACACATATTGGCAGACGGTGTGCTTGGACTTGACGCGAGCATCAGCGGGAAGATTTCGCCTCTCCTGCCATCCAAACTGGGGGCGGAGTAGCAGTACAAAACCAAGGAGAAAACCAGACAAGAAACCTCCAATGTGTGCAAAGTTGTCAACATGAGGAAGAATTCCAACAGCTAAGTTGATCAAGATGATGATAATAAGTGTAAAAAGAGCTGCAGCCTACAAGACAAGGAGAAATTGAGAATCAATAAACTCGCATCCTCACAAACTCAATGTACAGATAACAATTCTGGATATTTCTCATAAAACCCTTGCCAAACCAATCCAGTACTTGTTTGTCTGTGGGTAAGGCATTTTTAAGCCTTTCAAATAAGCTTGAACTGAGCACATACTTAACTTGAGCTGATCACCTAGGCTCAAGCTCAGCTCATTTACATAACGAGTTAAGCAGTACTCGAGCATGTTGCCAAGCCATGTATTGAAATCGTTTAGAACTGTCAAATTGGTTTTGGTATATTTTGCACTAATTTAAAATTTTCAAGTCAGACCAAGATGGCTCGTTTATGTCAGCAAGCTTGAAATTGTGTTCAAGCTTGGCTCATTGCTTCACAAGCTCAACTCGAATTGAGCAATGAGCTCGAGCCAGTGAGCTTTGTTTACTATCTATGTGGTGGAAACTGGGAGGGGTGTGTGTGTGTGTGTGCGCGCGCGCGTGTGTTTTGGGTGGGGGTGGCAACTTCTCAGAAAAATCAAATACTTAGTCACCTTATTGGCATAAATAGTCCAGTTAGTGATAAGCTCCGATAGCATAGCTCCGAGAAGTCCAAATAATGCACCAGAAGCACCAACAGAGATGTTGCGCTGTATGAAAAGGGACGAGAGTATGCTCCCACCAAGTCCCGCCAACAGGTAGATTACCCCCACCCGGACTGCCATTAAAATTGTCAAAACAAAAATGTAAGCATAGCAATCATTTTAACGATTATATTTTAGAAATAAAAAAAAATAAAAAAATTGGCATAGCATGGAGGTATAATTATCATAAGTGTAGATCGAAAAGAAGAGAACATACCAAATCCAAATTGTTGTTCAAGGCGGATCCCAATGAACACCAAGCTCAACATGTTTGCAAGTAGATGAATAACACCAGCATGCAACCAGATACAAGAGATTAGTCTCCATCCTTGATTCCCGTGCACTATTTTGTCCCACTCAAGACCTCCCAACTTTTCTAGTCTACAAAAGCACAAGAGAATGAGTTAGAAACAATTACATCCTTAAAGCAATCAATATAGTTAGATAATTCATTACAAAGCCCTCGTATCCTGAAATAAGTCACAAGTTTCATCAGGAAATTACATCCATGCGATATTTTAGTCATTTTTAGTAAACCTATGTATTTGACATGGCTTTATGATAGCAACTAGTCGACATGATCTCCTACATAGGATAGTGAGTTCTGATGTTATACAGAGATCATCCTAACAAATTCACTTGACCGTAGTTAAATCAAAAGCACAATTTTTCAGGAAGCATTTTACCAAGGAAATTTTAGTCATTTTTAGTAAACCTATGTATTTGGCATGGCTTTATGATAGCAACTAGTTGACATGATCTCCTACATAGGATAGTGAGTTCTGATGTTATAAAGAGATCATCCTAACAAATTCACTTGACCGTAGTTAAATCAAAAGCACAATTTTTCAGGAAGCATTTTACCAAGGAAATTTAAAATTCAAAAAACAGATAAAAGACATCACTCATCCAATTAGATAATCTTCCACCAGAAAATCGAATCTATGGCACAAATAGAAATTAAAAAATAGGTCTATATTCTATGCAAATAACATATCATTCAAATTAGGAGAAGTCATGAAATTCTAAGGAAACCACATTCCTAATTTATGAATCAAACACTTTAAGCCAAATGAAAAATAAGTGTAATGACTGTGAAATGGGCATGTGTAAACACAAGAACTTCACGATGAACTTCAAATCAGGTCCAGATAAGGATAATTCTATAATCAGCTACCCTCCCAAGCTTAATAAGTAATCAGAACCAACCCAAATCATCAACAATAATAAATACCAAAACTATTTGAGTCCAATTATAGAACCCCAAATGAAAAACAAGGGCAACTCGATCGTGAGATGGGTATGCGCAAAAAACAGAACTTTCTTCTAATTAGGATTCAAATACCAAAAATTCACAAAACCTGCCTCACTCACAACTTAATCAGCAAACCACACTAAACCCAAATCATAAACACCAACGAACAACAAAATTACTTCATTAGTCGAACTAAACGGAAAGGAACAACATGAGAAAACCAACTGTGAGTGGGCATGGGAAAAGGAAAAAGATAAACAATTAATTATGATTCAAACATGAAAATTTCGCAAAATCTAAAGCACCCACATGCTCAATCAGTAAACCAGACTAAATCCAAATCATAAACAACAGTAAATGACATAATCACTAATAAATTCAGCACTAAAACCCCAAATGGTAAACAAGAGGAAATCATCTGTGAGATGGGTATTGTCAAAGCATCAAACTTTCTCGAAATTAAGATTCTAACATAGAAAATTCACAAAATTGAAATCACCCAAAAGCTTAATCAATAAACCAAACAAAACCCAAATCATAAAATACAACAAAATGAATCAAAATGGTTGAGCAAGACAAAGAATTTACGTGGAAGAAGAAGGCCCGAAAAGCGGATTTTCCTTGAGAGGCTCAAACGAAAGTCTTCCAAGAAATCTAGCCACACAGCGCCCTTCAACCCGAGAATTGTGCTTGGGACAATCATTGACAATCATGATAACAACAAACATAGCAACATTGGCTACAACAATCATTGGAACCAGCCATGAAGTCCAATGAGTTTCCGAGTAACTGTCGGAATAGTAAGCAGATGAGTAATACGTTGGTGGGTAGTTGCTTGCTCTGTTCTTTGTGGCTCCATGGCTCTCTGGATCTCCATTTCCCCTCATTTTTTCTCTTGATTTCCCAAATTGATCTTGGTTTTTGACAGTATTTATTGAGCGAAAGGAGAGGAGTGGCTTGGAAGGGAAGAGGGGGGAGACTTGAAGTGGATGCAACTGCGGGCAGAGAGAGGGGGATGGATTTTGAAGGGGGTCACAGAAATTCAACTGCCGGATTGATGATCAATGGGAAATGCAAGTGGTGTGATATTCAGTTGCTTGTTTGGTATGTCTATTTGTTTATGTTAGGTGACCCGTATACACGGTAAGCAGTTTACCTGATGGTTCCCAACGGTTATGTGCTACCACATTGTCAGATTACGGATACACCCTTTGTTGTGGGGGTGGGTGTGTGTGTGTGTGTGTGTGTGTGTGTGTGTGTGTGTGTTTTGTGTTTTTTGTTTGGAGTAATATTAATGGATTAATTTGATCCTTCTCAAAAGTATTTATTGCTCCCCTAATTCTATAAAAAAAACATTTATTGCTCCCTAAATCATTTAAAAATATATTTTCACCTTTCACATATTTATTGTTCACGAGAAATTGTGCAATTTTCAATAAAATGTACTTTAGGTAAAATACATTTTTATTTTTTTATATATTATAAAAGTACCCCTAATAAGCCGTATCAAATTGATTTATCAAGATTTATTGTTTTATTTTTTTGGTAAGGTCATTCGTTCATGTCAATTGTATTGTTACACCCCTCAAGAGAATAGGCACACACACCGTACTAAAACAAATTCACCTAAATATGTGTGTGTGTGTGTGTGTTTTGTTTTTCCAATTTAAATACAAGAAGATATTTTGTAGTTTTTTCAGCCAAATTCACCTAAATGTGTGTGTGTGTGTGTTTTGTTTTTCCAATTTAAATACAAGAAGATATTTTGTAGTTTTTTCGAGCCAACTTTATGTGCACTTTAAGAAAATATGTCATCTTTGCGAGTCAAAGGGCACAAGGAACACACTCGATCCAATTATTTAAAAAGTTATCTGGTTTTGAATAGGATGAGAAATAAACTCAGTTTGTTAGTGCAATTGAAAAAAATATTTAGTAGTAAAAAAGAGTTTTATGTTTCAAATGTTGCTCTCTTTTTTTAAACAAAGTGAGCATTGAAACTAATGCAACACGTGTTTTCTTTCTGATATTATTTAAATAAAAAGTTCATTATTAAAGGTTATTATTTGACTTCGAGTAGCAAGATAAAAATACGGACAGTTTCCTTTTGGGTCGGGTAGTTATTTGTGATTGCAAGGCCCTATATTTATTTTCAACTTCTACTTTCAACTAATGTATAAGACTAGGTCTTTGTGATCGTACTTATGGCACGACGTCTGTATCAAGACTAAACCAAACACCTTGTTCTTTCCACTTCTTAAAATCAGAAAAAAGTATTGTTAAGATTTACCCCTTTTGGCCCCAATATAAGAAGCCACTGAATGTAATATATCCTTTTATGAAAGCAATACAGTTTTGAGTCACAAATTAAATTTAATGTAACACTTTACAGTAACAGATATAATAGGAACTCACAGCAAAATCTTTCGAAAACATGTCCACATTATGGGAAAGAAGCATTTATTTAAGGCAACACTTTATAGTAACAGATATGATCGAAATTCGCAGCAAAATCTTTCGAAAGCAAGTCATTATTATGGGAAAGAAGCATTTGATATATATCTCGTGCAAAATGCCCAATTGCAAGAAAAGAACAACTGCATCAACTCTCAGCTTCTGTAAGTTTTCACTTGAATTGGAAATTTTGACACCCACAATGCGTGCATCTTCTACAATCAGGTCATCTACCCTTGCTCCAAACCTAATCGTAACCCGAGCATACAAATACAAGAAACAACATAAACCAAATAGTAAAACATATACAAAACCAACCCTAATCCAAATGCACACATTTTTATATTTTCAGACAAAGCGCAAAATGTAACTCACTCCCAATTTCTGTAGATGTTGCCAAAAATTGCGAAGTAGTGGAATCAATCTTTCAGTTCCCATATGAGATTTTTCATCAACCAATATAATATTGGGAGCTCCAAAACGAACTAAAATTTTCATTACCCGGGATTATATAAGTTTCAACAAATTAAGTTAGGTAACTCATTATCACCAAAAAGAGAAAAAGGAAGTGCCCACATTTGATCCTTGTTCCTAAAGCGACGTACATCAAGGTTATGAATTAACGACAAATAAAATTAAAATCATCAAGTCATACCGTACCATGGGCGTGTAACAGAGACTATCGCTATTGGTGCAGATCATGAAGAATTGAAACTCCAAGCTCTTCCGTCTCGAGCATGGTCTTCTACTCTCCCTTACTCTGTGGACTTGTTCAATCTCTCGGTAGAATATAAATCATTCATACTGTAATTTTGTAGAGGGGCTTGTTTACTGAAGTTGATTTAGAAAAATCCCCACAGACTCCTACCAATAAGAATGATCAATAAATCAAACACGAAGTTAACAGAAAAGAGAAACAAATATATCTCCATCAACCATACCGTCAATGTATCAGCCATTCCCGATTCCAATAAATCGTCTCGTGCAGGCTGATTTAAGTTTGTCGGTGTAGATGCAATTCAATTAGCTTCACTTCTCAAATTGTTCAGATCAAATTCACATTCCCTTAACCTAGCCAAAAAGCACATCCTTTACATTTGGCTGCAAACTTCTATCTTCAAGGTCCATTTTCCGAACCTAATATCATGAAAAGCCAACATTGTGCACACTCTATAAAATATGTGAGACAATAAAAATAAACACACACCCACACATAATAATACCAAAACATTCTGCTTCATCCAGTCCAGCTTTTACTTCAAAAATCTTTTACTTTTTTTGTTCTGCAAACAACGCAAGTGATTGCATCTTCAAAGATCATTATCCATAACATGAAAGAAGTGGCAAACAGAAATAAAAGCAAGTCATTATAATAGATATTCGTAATATAAAACATATCATAAGTTACCTCTGGCCCATTTCGAGAGCCAATATTTTCTTTCTTGATGACCATTTATAACATTCCCTTTTCAAATTATGCTTACAACTTCCTTCATACCTTCAACTTTAACCCTAATTTATGAAAAAGTAAAGTTTCGATGCTAGCTAAATTGTTGTTTATCATTCCCAGGAGCAATAATGTAATCCTATAAATATTTGACATGTCAAAATGAGCATCCTCAAATGGGCAGGAAGGACTACGCACTTCATATCTATGGCATGTTGCATTCTACATTAGTGAAATCTTTTGTTTTTGACATCAAAAAATCAGCAAATATAAAGCTTTCCTGAGTCCTAACTTTAGAAACTCATAACCTATTTTCCAGACCCTGTTTCAATTACGTTTCAGGGGTATTACCCCTGCTCCTATCACAATTTCAGACCAAGGCCATTTATCATACCTCATGGTTTACCCTTTTGGGAACAGAAATTGTCTAGTTGCTACACTTGCTTAACCAATAATTATAATCCAGGGTCACCTATCCTAATATTCGCTAACAGCTTCCACTAAAATTCTACTCATTGTTTTGAATTCAGTTCCCTAAGGCCTCGATTGGTACACGGAAATGGAATCAATTCCGCGGAATCGATTACTAGTAATGAGATTCCACGGAAATAGATGAGAAAATGATTCCTAAAATGTGTTTCGTAGCATAAGGAATATGATTACTAATGTAGTACAATTTTCTATTATATTGTTTGGTAAGAAACAAAACAACTTGGAATGCAAAGCTAAAATTAAGGTAATTGACAACATTACCCCAATATATACAAGTATTTATAAATGACTTTCATGATAAAAATTAGATATTAACATTATTATTGCTCCACACAATAACAAGCTCTTCGATCTTTTTCAATTTTGGTGAAAATTTTAAATTATCCAACATCAATAAAGGAAGAAAAATTTATTAAATAAAAAAAATTATTGTTATAATTGAACTAGTTCAAATAAAATTAGTTTAAATATTTGAAACAATTAGAGAAAAGTACGTGTAATTACTTATTTAAAATAATTCCTATTTTATTCTCCTATATAGTTCCAAGCAATCACCGTTATCATTATATTTTGTGTAATTGTCATGCAAAGCATGCCAATTAATTCTTTAAAAAAAATTCTTATGGTGTATTTAATCTAAATCTTGTAAGATTAATCAATTCTAAAGCATGCTAATTCAAACGTAAAAATTAACACTACCATCATAAAATTATAAACTATTATTAACAAATTAAATCAGATGAGAAGAGTAAGAAAAGCCTTATGAAGAGCCCAAGAACAACGACGACAAGGAGTAAAAATTAACGACCGTAAAGTAGTTGAAACCAAATTAAGTTATAAATATAAATCAAATCCTTGAATTAATAGAATGATATTATCGTCCTTTTACATGGATTCCAACTATTAGGAATCCAAATCCCACCTCCTCCATCAGGATTGTGATTCCTTAAATTTTAGTAATCAATTCCATGATTTTAGTAATTCATTCATATTCCAAATATAATTCTTGCACCACCAAACTTAATTAATCAATTCCATGGAATCAATTCAGCGGAATTGATTCCATTTCCGTGTACCAATCGAGGCCTAAGTTTATTCAATGTGTAGATTTTACATATTCAAAACAGTACTTCAACCATTTGTTATCTGTCTCTTAAATTTCGTAATATTTATAGTTCTACTTTCAACTAATGTATAAAATGTTAATCATAAAATGTATTCGGTGGGGCTTATTAAGTAATAAAAAAGGAGAAAAAATACATTTTGACATTCGCGTAGTAATTAAGATATATTTTGACTACAATAATTAATTATCTACTATATTTATTAATTATTATTTAAAATTAGTTTGTAGTATAACAAAAATACCCTTTACTAGTCACTAGTATCATAATTATTTGAGTTGATTCAGCTAAGCTCATTTGGGTAAACAAGCGAACTTGAATTTCGTACATCAATATTTCTTTCAATCATTTTTGGACGTCATTTTGGTAAAATACTATTCAAAGAAAAAATATTTTATAATTATGAAGATAAGCTTGTATGGATTAATTTGAACAAAAATAGTGCTCCTCATTTACTGACAATATAAAAATTCGATATATATTCATTTTGTTTCTAATTTATATTTTTAAGTAAATATTTAAAAGGAAAAAATGCATTTTTTTTTCAATAATTGCCATGTCACCCTCATTAATAGCCAGATTTGTAAAATAGGTGATGTTAGTCTTAGAAAAAAAAAACCGTAGCATTCTCCTTCAGAATATTTAATATTGTTAAGGTCAATGAGATTCATTGAACTATTTTAAGTACTACAATGACTCAATTAATAAAAGAATTATTTTATATATACTTAAAGTGTGTATTAAAATTTTAGTTGTTATTTTTTGATTGCTTAAATGATTTGTGGGTCTTATTACTTAAAAATCTTCTGATCAACTAAAAAATGTCAATAAGAATTTTTGGTGCACATAACATTACTCTTAATAAAAAAATTAGGTTAATAAAAACTCATTAGAAATGTGAACTCTAAAAAAACCAAACCTTTCGAAGCCAAATTAGTTGAGTCATAACAAATGGCGAAATCAAAGTGGGTAGGAACACAAAGATGTGACAAAGTAGAGAATAAATAAACATTGTTCCTTGCTAGATTAGTTCAACGCGGTTTCTTACCAGTACGGCATTTGAGATTGCAACTTTTAACACCGTAAGTAGGCTGTTTTTCTTAAGAATCCATTAATGTTGGATCTATCTTTTTAAGTTACAATTTCTGATGGTACTATTTATCTCTTTTCGAAAAAGCTTGATTAGATAGTCCACCATCAAAATTCTAAATTTATATTTATTGTTGAGCCTCACTTTTCATGGACAAGTTCTACATCACTTTAACCTTTTTTATGTACTCTTTATCTTATTCCCCTCCCAGCTTCTTGAAGGTACCAGAAAGGATTCTTTCAAGGATATGGATAAGCAAGTACGATTGATTAACCGGAGGAATTAGAATTGTGATACTTCCTCCGTTTCTTAATTATTATCTTGTTTAATTCGGCATATAAATTAAAAAATAATAATTAATTTGATTATTAATATTAATATAATGTGTAATTTTCTTTAATGTACATGTGTATGAGGTCTATAATTAAAGTAAAAAAAAAAGTAAAGATAAAATGATAAAAATAATGTCCTAAAAGAAAATTTTTCAAACAATACAATTATTTTGAGACGGACAAAAAATGAAAAAAAGACAATAATTTAAAACAGAGGGAGTATTATGTATCTGAAATCATTCCACATATTACATGATTCAATTGGGGTGTAAGAAAACGACATTGTTTTAAATGTGTCAAAACCCTATTTCTAATTATCAACCTCGTTTGTATAGTCAAATCATTTAATAACATGACGTAATTTCAGATGCATACTATAGACACTAGAAAGAATCGAGGACCGGGCATCGAGCCAATCTAATTGTGTAAAATTAGACGGCGAAGTCTCACCTTCATGTGAATGTGATCTAGCACTCACTAGTAGTGTTTGGTACCCACAACACAATTGTCATGTGTACTTATTTGGAATAATTGTTGACTAGTTTCCTTTCAAAAAATTTCAACCGTTTCAGGCCCTTATTTTTTGTTTCCAATTATTTAAATCTATTTTAAGTAATAAATTGACTAATTATTCTAAAGTTGCTCCCTAATAACCTAAAATACGTTTTAAACTGCATATTCCTTGATTTACTCCTATAAATCGTGTCTTTTTTCATTGCGATTTCTTACCAAAATTTCCATCCATATCACATTTGATCTTTTGCTCATTCGATTTCGTTTTTTAAGTTTCTTCAAATTACTATAATCGAATTCACTGTGAAATCGAAATCTATGGATTCAATGGAAAATTATGTCATGCTGTTGAAATTCAGAGGAAATACTATTGTTTCGAAAATTTTAGAAAATTTTGGTTTATCTGAGTTGATCGAATGTAATAGAGATAAATATTGCAATTTTTAATCTGATAATTGTACTTTGAATACACTGTAGGATCACACAATAATCGTTATTTAACCAATGAAGAAGATTTGAAAAACATGGGTCATTGGCCAAAATTTTATTAGTTTGCATTATAATTGTTGATGTTTTGAAAAGTGATAACGGTTTTACTATACAAGGTTGATTTGTTATATTTTAATTTTTGAAGTTCATTATCCTATCATTGTGCATCGCGATGCAACAAACATTACTTTTGTTGGTACAATTATGTGCATCGCGATGCAACAAACAGTACTTTTTTAGTACAATTTTGTGCATCACAATGCACACTTTTTGTGCATCACAAGTGTAAAGTTGATTAAATACAATATTGTGCATTGAAAATAAAAGTTGTACATCGCGATGCACAAAAATAGTACTTTTTAGTACAATTTTGTGCATCGCAATGCACGCTATTATGCATCGCAAGTGTAATGTCAAAAGAAAAAAAAGAAATTACACAATGTTATCAGCACACATGCATAAAAATGCAGATGTAATTAAGTCTAAATTATTTACATTTCCAAATATATACAATTAGTATTAAAACATGTATTCAAATACATAGCAAATATAGCACAACAAATGTATCTAAAAAATATTGTTTTCAAACTTTTTAGAAGTTAAGAGGGTTTTTTGGTGTTTGATTGTGTTAAGCATTCAATTTGGTAGTTATTTTAGAGAGGGAAGACGATGCACCGCGTTTGTGTTAGAAAGAAGGGCATAGACGACATTTCACAAACAAATTGCCTTTTCGGGTTGAAAAGAAAAAAGTTATGCATCGCGATGCACAAAACAATACTTTTTAGTACAATTTGTGCATCGCGATGTACACCTTTGTGCTTCGCAAATGCAATGTTATGCATCGCAATGTTTGGCGATGCATCGATTTAGTTTGCGATGCATAGCGTGTATATTTTGCGTTTTTTAAGGTATAGATAGCATTTCACAATAAAACTGCCTTTTTTCGGTTAAAAACAAATATCGAGTCTTAAACTGGTTGAAAATTGTACAAAAGAGATCGCCCGCATTTCAGTATTTCACTCTAGTTATTTTGCTAGCGTCTCAATTGGGGTCGATTACCCATGCTGTGTTTGGCCTGCGTATCAGTTGAGACTTAACTATCCATTCTATATGTGGTTGCATATCAATTGGGCCCAATTGCCGATTCTATCAATGTGCCGTCTTAAACTCGATCGGTATCAATTGGGGCTTCATATCAATTGGGGCTCTCTTACCCATTCTGTCTATGTGGTGGACCACAGGACCAGGCTAGATTCGATTACCCATTTGCGTGTTTGGGTGCACACACAGGCCTCATACATCCATTTTGGGTGTGCTAGTGTCCCGTCTTTGGGCATGCTGCAAACCTACAACTTAACTTGAGTTCCATCCATCCGGTGTGTATGCACTGCAAGTTCGCAACTCCGACTTCATACATCCCACATATTACACACAGCAACTTGAGCTTCATCCATCCGTTGTACTTGTCAGGATCGTCCAGCAACCAGAGCTTTATCTGGCTAGTGAGTGTCAGGAGTGTGTCCTGCAACCCGAGCTTCATCTGGCAAGTGCGCACGTGCATGTTTGAGTGTGGGTGTGTGTGCGTGTGATTACACCCTTGAGCTTCATACACCTAATGCCTAGGTCATAGAAATGACCAAGTGAACAGAATAAACTGGATTGCAATATGAGAACCATTTCCAACTGAGATTAACTTTTCATCTTATTAAAGCACTGCAATTTTAATAGGCACATCATCCATCAAGTAGAAAGGTGTTATATTTCCCAAGAAGCCAGTAAAATGATACTCTCACAGAAAAAAAATCTGACAATCCCCAATTTAAACCAAAAGCTAAGTACTCAAAATATAGACCTCCATCAAAGAAGGCCATCAAGTTCTTACATGACATTTCCTAAAACAAAATTTTCGGTCATCAATTCCCAACTCCAAGATGAAGCCGAGAGAGAGAAAAACAAACAAAATTATCGCTTTCCACCACCACCACCGAGCTTAGCACCCTTGGGGGCAGCACCCTTGGGAATGTTACCCTTGCTCGACTTCTGTTTCGCCGTCACCTCTGCCTTCTTTGCCTTCTTTTCATCCTTGGTCTTCTTGATTCTCTCCTTGATTTCACTGAGGATATCAAATATTACCAATCACGATGTCAAGAACAAGCATGTGAAAAACAGTTTTGCAAATAATGCATGATAGGAACAAGTATTACCGTAGAGCAGCCTCACGAGCGGCATCTCTGACTTCTGGCTTCTCAGTTCTTCTCTTTTGGATGACCTCCAAGGTAGCACCCACAATAGACCTTGAATAAGGCTTCTTGGTGGCTCTGCGCCTCTTCTTCACGGCTTCAGCAGCAATATCCTATGGGCAAGATTCATACACCATCATAACAAACCCTCAATGCCACATCAAGCACAAAAACCCAGTAAACATGGAAATGAAAGGCACGTTTAAAAATAAATAAATTAATTAATAATTAAAAGGACAGTCAAAAACAATGTACCTTCTTGTGTTGCTTTCTGTACATTGCAGTCCAGGTAAGCTTCGATGGCTTCAGGCGGTTGTGGAAGTACCTCTTGCATTTTGAGTTGGCAAAGAGGAAGACCTTTCCATGGAAAAACAACACAAAAGTGTTTAGTCAAACCACAGCCCTTGAAGCAAAAAAACTGCCAAGCCCCTTTCACTGGCAAGCCAGCCAAAAGGGGAAAATGTGAAATCAAATATAGATAGGTAGGACATGACACGATGAACCATACCCACCAGTCCACCACCATGAGTTAAGATGAAATCAACAAGAAATTAAAACAATGGGTTACCTGGGAGTCTGATCGGATAAATCTGATACCTCTGCCAGGGTATATCTTGGCACCACTGAAGCGGCAAAGTTCGGTCCTGCGAAGGTAAATATTAAAGTACTTTAGCCTTCTAGAAATTTTGGTAATCATAAGGTACAGTACAACGATTTCATGAAACAAGCATATTATGTATGATTCCAATAATAACTTGCATAACATTTAGCGTGGGACATAAGCAAGCATGACACCTTGAACTATAGCCCGTTATTAATGCCTCTGTAACACGAAAGTCACAACACCGCGGAAAATGATAGAACAGGCATTTAAAGTGAAATGGGGTGAGGGTGTGTTCTCATGATAACATAATTCCCAGTGGTTTTCATTATTTTAAGTGATTCGTACTATATGACGAAAACCAAAAGTACATATCGTACTTTAAAGGCCTGATTTCGTCATTTTAAAAACACCTTGCTTTCCTCATTGGATTCCTAACCAAAAGAACACTAGTACTTTCATTTCACCCAAGCCAACCACTGCAGCTGTAATTCATACTATACACACAGTTTGTTTATACAACATTATACGTAATTATTTGCTATAATCAGTCAACTCGTCAGAGCACCAAATATAAAATCAGGTTTCACATCAACAATTCATAATCAAGAGCCTCGATACTAGACCATTGGTTTGGACCAGTTAAGGGACAATTTGTCACCCCACATCATGACAAGTTGTGGAAAAGAAAAAAACGAAAGAAACCAATAACAAAAATCAGCCGATTTTACACATGCTCATCTGAATATACTGATCTAAAGCTTTCCAGCCATTGAATCACAACTTTCTCCTTAACTGGTCCAAAAAAATGGTCCACTGCCGGACCCCTAATCAAGAACCATGAACACATTCACTAATCTTCCAACACTATTGCTCCATAAACTTCTTGTAAGAAATTACTATGGGTCATACTATCAGGCGGCCCCAAAGCACTTGTTAAGCACCTATTTATAGAAAAAATTTACATTGGAAATGACAATTAATCCGTGGAAGAATGTTCTTAATGCAAAATCCTTCTATAAATCGGTGTTTAACAGGTGTCACATGAACACTTGTTACCACTTCCTAATCATTACTAAGAAGACCCCATGGAGGAAACTTATAGTAACAAAATTTTAGTTGCGATCACGGTAATCACTATTCATAATAATCGGATATTTCCAGCCCAATGCAAAACATTTCGCATTAAAAAGTGCCCTTCAGGATTACCCATAACAAAATAGATCCTAGTAACGAGTAGCTAGGGACATTTGTTAAGGACCAAATTTAGGAGATATTTTGCATTAGGAACAATCACCAATACATTATGAAATATTTTCAAAATGCATAGGTAATTTCTAATTAGGAAAATGCTTCCTGCCACCAGGTACTTATAAGAGTCTAAACATCCTATAGATATATTAATCAAGTTTAGCCGGTTCAACATTGCAATTAATCAATGCATCCCCAAATGTAAATGAAAAAAATAAAAAATATATATAAAACAAACAAAACCCCATAGATTAATCCAACAACTTGAGGACGACATCCTCAATTTACATTTGACATCTGGCAAGGTTTAAGGGACCATATATTTCACTATAGATAAATGCAACAACTTGAGCACACATTTGACAAGCAAGCAATTCTCCAAACAATTGAGCACAAGTAAAGAAATTGGACAATGAATTAAATCAATGTAAAGAAGGAAACACGGGCATTGGAATAGAGAGCTCAAGTTATCGACGTACTTGAGAACCATGACGACGGCGGCGGCAACTGCTGGTCTGAGATTCGCCGCTCTGTCCTTTCCGCCTCTGGTGTTGCCGAAACCCTAATGACCCAGATGGCCAATTTAACTATGGGGAAAACTCTTGCTCCGTCACGGGTGAATACGGTGTCGTCCTCGCTGCATTAGGTTTACGTATGTTGTGATGGGCTTTGGCCCGTTGGTTATAATTGAGCTTAGTGGACTTTGGGTCTATGTCCGTGTCCTGCAAGTGTAATTTAAGGGGTGAATTACATGCCGGTTCCTTTTTAAACATTTGTAATCGCTCCAGTCCACTCATTTTTTTTAAAAATTGAAAAAATGTATTTTTGGAGCGAAAAGACGATTATGCCATTAATGAAAGAAAAACACGCGCGCTTCAGTAACATCATGCATCGCGATGCACTACTTTTGCATCGCGATACACCACTTTTGAAATCGCGATGCACTACTTCTGCATCGCAATGCACCAAATTGGGGCATCGCGATGCAACAATTGGTACATCGCGATCATCGCAGCCCGCTTTAGGGAACCAAAATCGCGATGCACCACCTATACATCGCGATGCACTATTTTTGGCATCGCGATGCACGACTTTTACAAATTGGGGAATCGCGATGCAACAATTTGTGCATTGCGATGCAAAAGTGGTGCATCGCGATGCAACAATTGGTGCATCGCGATCATCGCAGTACGCTTTAGGGAACCAAAATCGCGATGCACCACCTTTGCATCGCGATGCACTATTTTTGGCATCGCGATGCACCACTTTTGCATCGCGATGCATCACTTTTACATTCGTATTAATAAGTCTGATAAAATAACTCCTGCATCGCGATGAGCTATATATGCATCGCGATAAGCCATATCTGCATCGCGATGAGCCATATCTGCATCGCGATGAGCCATATATAGATCATTCGTATTAATAAGTCTGATAAAGAACTCCTGCATCGCGATGAGCCATATGTGCATCGCGATGAGCTATATCTGCATCGCGATGAGTCATATCTGCATCGCGATGCATCATCGTGACGAACTTGATTTTCGTTTACCTTTCGGGGGCGTTGCCCCCCCACCATGGGACGTCCCTCGACCCTGCGACTGGCCGGCGGAGTCAAACCCCTGCGTTGCCCACATCTGCGATTGGCGAATTAAATCAGTCCAAGAACATTTTCCTCTGTTTTCGGACAGCACACTGTCAAGCTTGATTTGAAGCTCAAAAATAGTGTTTTTTGGTAAAAAATTGTGCACAAATATAGTACTAAGTTAGGATAATAATATGAGATTGATTTTAAACAAATTCGAAGCTTAAAACAGAGATTTAAGTGGCCAAAACAGCTCAAGAACAAAGAAAAACGGGATGAACTCAAAAAATTTGAATTTGATCAAATTCGTATTTTATGCATGAAAATTGATACCCAAACATGAGGAAAGATTATATTAACAACATGAAATCATTTATACATTAATTTGAATCTCAAATCTGAAGCAACGATGTTGTTGAGGGTATTCTAGGAAGAAAATTTTCAAAATGCCTTTTAGCGGTTAAAAAAAAAAGGTGTACTGGAGAGAAAAAAAGTTTGGAAAAGTGGACCGGCCAGCAATTTCTCCTAATTTAAGGTCCTTAGTAATTTGATTAGCAAATTTTTTTTAGAATTGCTATTTACACCTCAAAAATTACTTAGTATACCCCACCCCAATATTTTCAACCCCTCAAAATACTAGGTACACCCTCATTAATTTTCTATTCTACCCTTACCAATGTTTTCCCCAAAATAGCAAGTACACTCCACCCCAAACACACTTCACCCTATCCTCATCCTTCCTGGTACACCTCACCCCCTTCCTCCTCCCTTCCCCCCCCCCCTCGCGCAACACAGCGCCTCCTTCCTTCCCCCAACACAGCCACCTCCTTCCTCCTCCCTTCCCCCGCCTCCTCCTTTTTTTTTTTTTTTTTAAACAGTTTGTTTGACACTGGGTTATCGAACACCCATAATGGTGTTCGGCACCCCTACCGAACATCACTATAGCTGTTCGACACCCCTACCGAACACTGGTAGTGGTGCCGAACAGCCATAGTGATGTTCGGTAGGGGTGCCGAACAACCTAAAAAAATGAAGAAAAAAAAATTATTTAGGTCTAAATTTATAATGACATTTTTGTAATTTTTATTGGGAGGTGTACTCAGCCATTCTATGGGTATAAATAGCAATTCACAAAAATTTTTTATTGCTTAATAGTATTCCCTCCGTCCCTTAATTATTGTCTTGTTTGATTCGGCACACGGATTAAAAAAAATAATTGACCTGATTATTAATATTGATATAATGTGTAATTTTTTTTAATGTCCATGTATATGTGATTCATAATTAAAGTAGGGAAAAAAGTAAGGGTAAAATGGTAAAGGTAATATCCTAAAAAGAAAAAATTTCAAACAAGATAATTATTCTGGAACGGATAAAAAAAAAAAAACAATAATTTAGGGACGGAGAGAGTAATTTTTTTTTAATTGAGCAAGAACACTTGGTAGTTGTATTTTAAAAAGGTACGTATTTAACGAACAATGATGCTCTACTATTTGTACCTTATAAAGATTTATTTGTATTGTCTGTGCGCCCCCTAGCTTTATAAATTGACAATGTTATCCAAAATATGCAAGTGGATGGCACTGTGTCAAAAATAACTGGCATTTAACAAAAAAATTGGATGAATAGACGGTCCGAATGAAATAAAAATTGTATACAGCCAAAAAAAAAACGCAATAAAAAACAGGGACATTTTTTTTTATTATGACTACAAAAACGTTTGGTGCATTTAATTTAAAAAATAAATAAATACTTTACACTTTCCATTTTTGTTTTTTTTTTTTGGTACATCCGTTTTTGTTTGTTTCAAATTTTAAGATTTAAATATTTATTTTGTTTTTTTTTTATTTTTCTTTTTGAGAACATAATATTCTTATTCCATGTCATACAAAAACATTAGACCATTTTAAAGTAAATTTCAAATACGGCATTTTCTGGTACAGAGGGAGTAATAACTAGCTCGGTCTTGCTTTAATATTGGAAGTTATCTTTGGTATAATTATAATTTGTGTTTTGCAATTTTTTTTTTTTTTGAGTATTTGAGAAGCTTTCAGAATTAAGTAGTTTTTGCAAGTCATTTCTGTAAAGATAATTTTCAAGTATATTAACAGAAATAAACCAGAAAATATTTTGCACGAGTTATTTAGATGAAATAAAGAAAGGGTCAACGGGGAAAGAGTTTCATTTTCCAGAAAATGCAGACAGAAACCAAATCCACAAGTTGCTTTCCATAGGTGTTAGCCTGTTGGGTGTTTTTTCATCAATATCGTACTCCCTCCGTCTCAAAAAAATAAAATAATAATAATAATAATAATAATTTTGTACCACCTTAACTAAATGTTTAACAAATCTCTGGTCCTCTAAAACAGAAATTACTTGATAAATCCACGGGTTAATACAGCTTGCAACTGCTTAAGCAGTTGTATAAAACTCTTCCCAACACATTAGAATCTTAAACATTTTCCCACAGAAGGGTCAAGCTCAAGCATGATTGTAGGTCTTTCTTCCTATCTACTTATGCTGCTTTAGCCGTTTCACGAACTACTGCAAGCTTGGCTAGTAGACCACATAGCTGAAGATACGAACCAACTCCATCGCAGATTCTCATGTGGGCAAATCCAGTTTCCTGCCAAAAAGAAGAGGCAAACATGACTGTGGGATTCAACAAGTAAATTATGGTTATATACAGCCGACTTGTGCTATAAGTGCTCAAGCTCCATTCTATCATTTTTAATCAAGCTCAAGCCAAGGAACCTATGTTCAAGCTCGCCATCACTTCACGAGAAACGAGCTATAAATGAGCACAGCTCGTGCTTTACTTCAGCCTAAGGCAAAAATATACTACTATAAATCATATAAAATACTCCCTCCATCCCTAAATTATTGTCTTGTTTAACCCGGCACACGGATTAGAAAAAACAATTGACTTGATTATTAATATTAGTATAACATGTTGTTTTCTTTAATGCCCATGTGTATGTGGCCCATAATTAAAGTAGGGAGAAAAAGCAACGGTAAAATGGTAAAAGTGACGTCCTAAAAAGAAAAATTTCAAACAAGACAATTATTTAGGGACGAACAAAAAAAGAAAGCTAGACAATAATTTAGGGACACAGGGAGTATACATAAATTATATATTTCTTGAGATTTGGCACATACAATATAGACCAATTAGTGCACCCGTTACGAAGTGTAGCGTATCAATATCAATTTTGACCAGAATAGAAATAGAGAAAGGAGAAGACCAATACTAACATGGACATCCGTAATAAAGAAAGATATATATGAATATGGTGTGTGTGATGACATTGCTTTCAACCGAATCGAATGGCAAAAAAGGATTTATGTAGCCGACCCCAAGTGATTGAGAAAAAGGTTGAGTTGAGTAGTAGAGTATATACTTCTTGAGATTGCCGAGTTTATGAGGCGAGCTGAGTTGGGCTCGTGGAACGAGCCTAAGATCATGTTTGAGCTCTACTCGAACCAACATGAGTCAAGTCAATCCGAGTTGAGCTTTTAAAGACTCGTCTCAGTTTACTAAACAGCTCTAGATATAAGGCTTAAAAATATAGATGTACCTTCATGAATTCTAATTTCAAATACTCTGCCATGTCGTAGTTCTTTATAATTCGGAAAAGAGTTGTGATAATGTCAGTTGGGGAGTAACCCAGATCATAGAGCTGCTTTAGACCAGAGCAAGCATCATCAAATTTTCCCTCGAGGACGTGGCGCACCATATTCTTCACATGCAAGGGATGTGGCTGATCACATACCTGAAAATAAACCGAAACCAACAAGAAATTCTTAAAGAAATGTGGTGATGATAAGAACGGACAGTGGTATGGCCAAATTTGTAACCTTGAAAACGTTTTCTTGGTTGACGAAGCGAAATCCACTGAATGTGGCTTGCAAATTATTCAGTGCCTGACGCATGTCACCATCAGCAGTGAAAATGATTGCTTCAAGTCCCTCTGGAATGTAGGGAACCTTTTTCAGGTTCATAGCAAAGAGAAACCAACGGCAGCACGAGTAATGTTGTCAGAAAAGCATGAGATTCTATAATGGGATGCCTGAATACAACTAAGATAACTAGAGATTTGCAAGTTTGGACCAAGTCACAGAATCTATGACAATTTTTGAAAGAGAACAAGAGTTGACTGCAACTCGCAAATTTAAAACGCTTGGTAAGAAAACTAAGGATTATTAATGTGTTCAACCACAGAACATTTCTTATTCTTCATTATGTAGATTGGGCAGAAAATGAGGTTTCTGGATATGGAAGAAGCTTTGTAAGGAGAACTAACGCCAATCAACTTTTACACCGTGATAATGATGATGGGGAGGGTACCTTGCTTTGGCTTGACAAATGGCACTCTCTTGGCCTTTGAAAGACAGATTTGGAGCCAGAGTTATCTATGATGCAATCAGAAATATAAACGTGAAGGTAGCAACAGTTACAGACGTTGACCCTTGCTGCATGTGTATATGTATTTGGTTGGCATGGCATGCCAATATCCTTAAGGCGGGAGCTTGGAACAGAGCAGGAGCCAGCTCATGCCCAGCATGAGCCCAGGCTCATGCTCAGATTGGGCCAAATTTTTTTATTTATATATTTCTAATTACAAGGGTTGTGTTTGATACACGGTTCATTTTGTGTTTCATGATTTTGTTCATGGTTTTCACTTTCTCTCTCCCTGGTCTCAATATTTTTCTCTTTATCTTTCTCTTACTTTTTGATTAATCATTACAAAATCACGAACTCATGATGGTTTTCACGTTTTCTCCCGTTGGTCACGCTATTTTTCTCTTTATCGTTCTCTTCCTTTTACAGTAATCATTACAAAATCACAAATCGCAAAGCAAACCATCTCTCCAAACAGGGCAATGGTTTAAAATGTTGAATGACAAAATTTGAAGAGTCGAAAGTATAAAAGAAAATGAAATATGTGTGTGTGTGTGTGTGTGAGAGAGAGAGAGAGAGAGAGAGAGAGAGAGAGAGAGAGAGTAGGGACATTGTGAGAACTAAGAGGAGACGTTCAACTCAAATCCGTACACTATTATGCCAGCAAAAAAGGGAAGATTACAACAAGTGAAGGCGAAAGAGCAATCATCCACACTTGACACGGTTGTGGATCACATTATCACATATTAACAATCAATGCTTCAAGCAAAAACTTATTATCTTCAAAAAAAAAAAAAAGGCATTAGCTTTAAAAACTTATGTAGATATTCTTCTATTTTGACAATTATTTGTAGGCTCACGGTGGCCAAAATTCCTGGCTTCGCCGCTGGCTTGGAGTACTTCAAGAACACTGGAAAGTTTGCAAGTGAGCTATTGCAGATGAGGTCAAGAAGATGGAAAAAGTTTCATGGGACATTTAGTGATTTGATGTTATGGCAAAACTGGGGTATAGATGAAGGTATACTAATCTGATTGTGTATACCCAGTGATATACCCCTGTGGTTTGTTGCATTTCGTTTAGGTTGATAACTAAAATGACTCACCCTGATTAAAGAGCAACCCAAAGCAATGGGAGGGCAACGGGTCAGAACTCAGAACAAACAAAAATAAGGACCAGCTAGTGTTTTGTCATGGGTGAAATTTTCCTTCATAACACAAGTAAGAAAATTGTACCTTCTCTGCTTCAACAACCACCATCAGACGGCTGAGGATCTCTTCATCAGATAACCTTGAAAACCGGACAAGGGCACATCTACTCTGAATAGGTTCAATTATTTTGGCAGATGTGTTGCAAGCAAGAGCAAAACGGGTAGAGTTCGAATATATCTCCATCGTCCTTCTCAATGCTTGCTGTGCTCCTGATGTCATGCTAAATTATATTCGACATGGCACAGGAGTCCCAAACCAACAGAGGTTAAATCAACTTAAAAGAAAATACTAACAAAATAGAAAAAAGTTTACATAACATGTTAAAGTAGTAAAAAAAAATGATCAAATAGTGCTTGCTAAATTTCTCACCGAAAAGGAAAAAACTTCCCATGTCAAAATAAATAAAATTACATCACTTACCTATCGGCTTCATCCAAAATTATTATTTTGTGCCGTCCAGGGGGTAGCGTTACTTTCTTTTGGGCAAACATCTTAATTTTGTTTCTCACAACATCAATTCCCCTAAATTTACAAGAATCAAGTAGCACGACTAAGAAAAGTTAGCAAAAAAGTTCAGGGAAAAAGGTTGTATAAGAGCCACTTAATGGTTCACATACCTGTCATCTGACGCATTTAGCTCTAATACACCCTCCTTATAGTTTGGTCCGAGGAGCTCGTGGGCAAGAGCTAATATACTAGTAGTTTTACCAGTTCCAGGAGGACCCTAAAAATGAGAAGCAATAAGCATACTCAATGAGAGTAAAGCAAATCATAGTTAGAGTCCTACCAAAATTGGTAGGCTGAATTCTTCTGCATAATATGATGAAGAAATGAAAGCAAGCTTGTCGCTTGAACAGAGATAAATAACATCATACTCAACAAGTATCTCTTGTCTCGATAATGACAATAGCTGAACTTTCTAGGCTATGAAAATCATTTGATTCACATTCAAATCGGACAATTCAGCACGATCTTGTTGACTTCATTTATATAGGCAACGTAACAAGGACTCTTCATTTCACTCGCCACCCCCATGTCGGACATGATCTGCGCAGACAAGGGCGTTGTGAGTCGGATCCTTTAAGGTATAAATGGACACGCCAGCTTATGATTTCATTCAAGTTTTCTAGGAATTTCATATAATCAGCTATCAACTCTTCTCAAATAGACTACCAAAACCTAGCTATATTTGACCAATTCCCATATTATATCCATAATTCTACAAAACATATAGAGACAACTCTTATCGAAGGGGGGTCGGTTGACTTGGATTAAGAGCACTCGGACGAGCGGAAGTACCATCTAGTTAACTAGGCCTCGGTTCGCTTTAGTATTCGGGAAGGAGGTTTAGGGATCAAAAAGATCCGGGTCTTCAACCGTGCGTTGCTAGGCAAGTGGTTATGGCGTTTCTTGATCCAAAAAAATGCTTTTTTGGAGGAAACTGGTGGTGGGTAAATATGGAGAGGGGAGCAATCAGATGGTTTCCGAAGGAAGTTTCCACTCCTTATGGCTCTAGTGTGTAGAAGGGTATTTCGTTAGGTTAGGACTATTTTAAGAAGTTTCTTTCCGTAGAAGTGGGAAATGGAGTAAGCGTCAGTTTTTGGAAGGATAGGTGGTGTGGCAGTAATGAGCTTTGGAGAATTTTCCCCAACTTGTTCAGCATTGCGGTGGATAAAGAGGCAATGGTGTGTTCGTACCTTGAGCTTTGGCTTTGATCGGTAGCAGTCAAAGCGCTTTCCCTTGGAAGACGATTTGAAAATCGAAATCCCCGAGCAGGGTGGCTTTTTTTGCTTGGGAGGCCTCTCGCGAGGCTATTCTCACGAGTGTTAATTTGAGGGTTAGAAGGAGAACTTATGTTAATTGGTGTTTCTTGTGTAAAAGGGATGAAGAGTGTCAATCACCGCACACTGCCAGTTGCTACAGAAATGTGGGCCTTGGTTCTTCGTTTGTTTAGTGTTTCTTGGGTTATGCCTCGGTCTATTATTGAGCTGTTCAGAGGTTGGTCATTGTACAAACACGAAATGTTGTTTGGGATGATACCCCTTAGGCTATTTGTTGGTGCATTTGGAAATAAAGAAATCGTAAAATTTTCGAGAACGTGGAGCTTGATACAGAAACATTAAAGGAGAGAGTGATTCATACTTTGCACTTTTGGTGTTCGGATTCGAGTCCAAGGGTTGGGGATACTTTTTGATGTGAATCAAGATAGCGCGAATGTTAAGTTCATACACGTGTTCGATGATTCGATGGCAAAAGATTGTGCATGGAAGTTCAAGCGAGGTTTGATCGTGACTATTCGATAAATTAAAATGCAAACGAAGCCTTTATAACGCATGAACGATGAATTACGAACTCAAGGAAACTTTCTAACCTTGATTCGGGCCTATTTTGATGTTACTAGAGACTATAGGGGGTGTTTTGACAAGTCAGTAAAGTTTGGAAGTGAATAAAGGACAATAAGAGACTACAGGTGCTGTTGTAATAATTCAGCAAAGTTGGCAATAAGCTAGAGGCAATTTCCAGCAATAGTAGCGCTAAGACTTTAGTCTTAGCATGGCGTGCGTTACTTTTTGGGATTTTGTTTCGCTGCCTTTTTTTTATTATTAAAATATTATTATTATTTGTCCTATTTCCTTAAGGATTGGTTCCTAAACATTTATAAGGTTTAGTAGAGTTTGTTTTTAGCCTATTTAAGGCCTTTTAATGTATTCTAAAAGCACAACTTTGAGATTAAATTAATTTGAGAGAATTATTCAATTCTTTTTTGTTCTTTGCGAACTTTTCGAACTTATCAGATTGTCCTGTTGGCATTCATCTTTTCTTTCTTATCAATTGGTATTTCATCCCAATTGTGACGAAAATCATTATACCAAGGTTCGTGGTCGTCTCAATTATCGGGTTGCAGCTATACATGCCAAAGTTCGTATTTGGACCGATTAATGTCATCTTTCATCAAACTTCCTTATCTTAACTTCCATTCCGCGTGAAATCGTGATTCATCGAGAATTCTTGGCGAAGATCGTATCACTTTTGTTCCTTTCATGGATAAATTATCCTTTTTGTATTTTTTCAAAGTATACTCCCTATATACATAGGACGCGTCACCTATTTTGACACTTTTTCTATATACTTATTACTTATCAAGAAAAAACATAAACCCATTATACGTGTCCAAGTATCCAAAAATTCAAGTTTTTTTGCGATCCAACTTCTAAACAAATACCCACACCTAACACCACCATCCGAGTCCTTATAAAATAATGTAGGATGTGAGTGTCCCCGAGTGGTGTGATGTGTGCTGGGTAAAGTGCTTGGGGTGACACTCTTTATCAAAGAACCTCAAAGAGTAAAAGCTGGGTGGAAGTCAAGACTGATTAGGTAAAGAGAAAGAGGGTAAAGGCGGATAGAGAGAGTGCTCTCTAATACTCGTTACCTCCCAAGTCTCAAGGTAAAAACTTGGTTCACATTATTGATTCACGATTTTTCTGTAAAATGAGGTTTGTGAACTCTATTTATAATGAGTATGGAATGACACAGAAAATATTAGAAGATTCCATGCTAGGTGTCATCGTCATATTGACCAACCAATCATCATAGGACAAGTGTCCCAAAAGTAGGGACCACAAGATTGCATACTAGGTGTCATTATCGTATTGACCATTCAATCATCACAGAACAAGTGTCCCAAAAGCAGGGACCACAATCACCTCTTTCTCTCCTCGGTAATTAGGTCACACGAATCGCACGTGCGTGATATCGCACACGTAGAACGAGTAAGATTTTTTTCTGACTTGAAGTTCCCAAAATCGGCACAGCCTTTTGGGGATTCAGGAATCCTAGGTCTAGCGTTGCACTTAGAGTAGATCGCCTAGTAGTACCCTAAGTCCAGTCATCCCTAAGGGATGTAAGTGATAACGGTTAGTTGTTGCCCTTACCGAGGCATAGAGTTAATTCCTTGGAACCATAATGTTCGGGGATTAGGGCGCTAGCTCTCGGAACAACTCAATCTCGTTAGACAAGAAGTCTTCCTAACGGAGCACTTTGACCTCAAGGTCAGCTAGCTCACAAAGACTATTAATAGAGTTGGGTGCAGCCGTAGAAATCTGGGTGTCATTACCCTTAGGTTAAAGCACTCAACCTCGGCCCCCCTTTGGCCTATCTTCCGGAGCCTAGTACGTTCACGTATGCTAGGTCTTAGTTCGGGGAAGATTGGGTAATTACCCTGAAGTGACGACCCTTGCTACACATAATATATAGGTGCATGTGAATAAGCTGAGCATTATAACCAAAGTAATTTTTTTCAAAATTGTGTTCCACGAGACCACTTTATGAAGGGTCTTTTTACGCACCTGACACAAAATCTATGTTAGTTGGTGCTTTATGTGCAAAAACAATGGAGAAAGTACAGACCACCTCTTGCTCCACTGCCGAGCGGCTTCGAATTTGTGGAATGTAATGTTGAGTTTGTTTGGGATTTCTTAGGTTATGCCCAAAACAGTTAAAGATCACTTTTTGAGTTGGTCATTGTACAAACGTAAACGGATCATGTTTGGGAGTCAACTCCTTTGGGAGTTTGTTGGATTATTTGGAGGGAGCGAAATAGAAGAGCTTTCGAAAATATTGAGGAGTCTTCGAGGGAGTTGAAGAATAGCCTTCTTCGTACTTTGTTCTTTTGGTGTTGTGAGTTTGTGGTTTCTCCCCTAAATTCCAACAATTCTTTTATGGATTTTGTTAATAGCTTAAATTTGTCTAATTAGATTTGTATACTCACGCATCACCTACTTTGACGCCTATGATATACATATCTTTACTTATCCCAAAAAAAAAAAAAAAAAAAAGGTCTTCAGGTTTTAAAACTAATCAACCCAACTTTCTCTCTCTCCATTCTATTCTATTAGAGCTTTCTAAGACATAAAACTGCCAATGACTTAAAACTGCCACTACACAAGGTCCAATTGGAGAGTCAAATCTCATTAACCAGTCTCCATTCATAAATGTTTTACATACTTATAAGAACTAGACTAGTAGAATAATACCAAGTTTAAATCTCATGCAAGCATTGACCTACATTACTCGACATGACCATTTCTATCAAGCATTCCTCCCATGGGAAGATATTATCCAAATAACTAGTTTCCCATTCCCATTTGTTGCTCTAAGAATCAAGTAAAGAGCCTAACTCTTTGTTCATCTGTCATGTACAAGTTCAACTAACACAAGTTTATGTACCACCTATAAAACAAATCTAGACCAGTTCAAGTACATCGTTTCAGCAAAAACTCCAGAAAGTTCAAATCCTCCGTGAAGAGATAGAATGGTGCTGGCCACCAAACTTTGAGTAGATTTTACCAAATGCAAGTGATTAGTTGGATTCTCTATAGGTCTCACCCCTAAGAATGGGATCCAATGTTTCTAACCAACCACTTGTATTTGCTAAAATTCTGGTGACCATATCATTACTGGAGAGGACAATCACTTATCCTGGGAACAACATTATGCAATTCCTTTTTCTTCATTTCAGCCACCAATTTGTCGAAAATCATAACCATCAATAAGTTCTAATGTTCTAGTCCCTTTGTCACAAAAAAATAGTCGCCTTTGATAAGTCTAACTTTGTAACTTTTGCTTCTTTATATTTCCTCTAAACTGCAACTTAAGTTATATATTCTTTTGCATGGGTAAGAGATACATCATATTTCCAGAAGGAAAGAAAAAAAATTGAAAGAAATGAAGGTTTGATACTTAAATTTTTGACCTGTGACTATTTTTTGGGGACAAACTAAAATGGAAAGTGTGACTCTTTTCTTGGGATGGATGAAGTATCTACCTTGAGCGAAATAGACCAGTCTTCTTATGAGAAACTCATGTCAATAACAATCATTACCGAATCCAACCCAAAATGTACCATTTCCAGTGTTCCATGCAAAGAGCCCCTTTTGACATTTCTTGGTCAACTTCATTAAGAATTGACCAAAATTTTATAGTATCAGTTTGCTTAACGTATGTTTAATGTAATTTTCAATGATTGAAATTTTATCACCTGGAATGGAATTAATGTGTATCAAATATTAATTTGATAAGTACAAACGGTAAACTTTTAAATAAAGGAAGAGGACTGTTTGAACGAAATGATGGACTATAAACTAAAACGATGCATGTTAGCGAGAGAGAGAGAGAGAGAGAGAGAGAGAGAGAGAGAGAGCGCGTGTGTGTTTATGTGCAACTGATACCTAAACTATTATACACTGAAGACAGTAAGTATTTAGCTCGAGCAGAAATTCAGAAAGGGTAAAATGGAACTAAAATAAGTATAGAGGATTAGCTTACGGCTAAGATGAGATTGGGCATGTTGCCATCACGAGCGATGACTTGAAGCCGTGAGACAGCGTCCTCGTTGCCGACGATGTCTGCTACTTTATTAGGTCTGAACTTCTCCACCCACGGAATTTCGTAGCCGTGGCTAGCCGATGTTGAAGACGATGAAGCCATTGTCGCCGTCGTCAATGGAGAATCGCAGTCGCAACGGAATGTTTGCTTGATTTGGATGAAAACAAAACCCTCCAAAAACCCTTCGATTTGGAGGGAAAATTAGGAATTTAGGCGAGAGAGTCGCTATTAACACGCTCTCTGGCTCTCCCCCGTATTTATTTGATTATAAATTTTGACATAAATGTCTCTATATATATATATATATATACTGTATTTTATTTTTTAAGTTTAAAAATAATTTTTTTTTGGACAGTTATTTTATTTTCTAGGTTTAAAAAAATATATATTTTGAATTGTTCGGCAACCCCTCGTCGAATGCAGGTGAAGTTATTCGGTCAAACAGTGCTGAACAGCTTAAAAAAATTGGGTAAGTACAGATTTTAAGGAAAAAAAATAAGGGGAAGGTTCAACATAAATTTGTCAAAGAAATAAGAAAAAAGAAAAAGAAAAAAAAGGATAACTAGTAAAACAGAGGAAGAATGGGAGGACTCACCTTTGAAACCATGGAAGAATCCTTCCTAGATTGATGAATAGTGATGGAGAGATTTGCACGAGAAAGAAGTGATGAACAGCGATGGGGGAGATGAAGAGAGATGGGGGAAGGGGGAGTGATGCTGGGAGGGAGGGAAGGAGGGGAGGGGTTGATTTTAGAAAAAATGTAGGAGATGTAAAATAGAAAAATAGAAGTGACCTTAAATTTTTTGGGATTAGAAATATAAGGGGGACCTTTGTTTTGTGTTATTAGATTTTGTAATTTTTAACTTTTTGGTATAGTAAACGTGAGATGAAAAAAAAGGAAAACAAACGTTTTCTTAATAATGTTAGAGACACTTAATGAGTATCAAATTTTGTATACATAAAAGATGTAAAATTTTATGTGTCATCGCTACCATCCATGAAATTAGCCTAGGGTATCGCCGTCAAAGGTTACAAATATATGACACTTTTGAGTCACTCAAATACCTGTAAAATAAACCAGATTATCTTGAGCAAGGAGGTGGGCTTTGCTATAAAGCTCTAGCATAGGAGTAAGTACAACTTTGGGAAAAATTCGACAGCAATTTTATAAGTGTTCAACAAAGTGTGCTCTTGGTTATTTTTTGAGATGTTATTTATAATTTAGTTGAGCTGGTGCTGCCTTGGAACTGTTGAAACTGCAAATCCTAGAGTAGACGAGTGTCTATCCTCGATAATAAGCCATGGCTCAAGGAATTTTGAGCTAGTCTAAACGTAGCTATCACTTGGTTGCTTGGATGGCATCAAGGGAGCCTCCACGATGCCCAGTTCTTAAAGGTGGGCTATTAGGCATGCCGCATGGGGGTCATGCCAAGTAGCCGCTGCTTGCCCAAGTGGTGTGTGTTGGCGCTTTCGATTACTTGGGCAACAGGTTGGTTGGCGCTACTTGACAAATTGGGCAATAGGCTGCAGTTGAACTTAGGCTCCATTTGTTTCAAGAAAAATAACTTTTTGAAAATGATTTCTGGAAAATAGCTTATTGAAAATGAAAAGGTTTCATTTTTAGGCGTTTGGTAAATCTTTTGAAAATATGTCAGAAAATATTTTTTGGTGTTTGGCGAACATATGAATTTTTTACGAAAAACCCATCATGAATACATATAAAAGGTTATATTCCATTCGTCCTAAAATTAGTGTCCCCTGTTGAATATACACTTATTTTTTTAAAAATTACTTTAAATAATTTCTTTGGTAACCCCCAATTATCACTAGTGGTATCAAATTAATGGGAGTTCATCTACTTTTCAATCTCACAAATAACAATAACATAATTGATAATTGACTTGAAAAGTGAAAACACATTTCAAAAAATAATAATAAAGAAAAGAAAGAGATAATTATTGTGGGACGTCCCGAGATGAAATAATAGACACTTACTTTAGAACGAAGAGAGTATTTATTAAAATTGAGTAATGCAAAGGTAATATTAGGCTCCAATTTCAGTCTCAAATTAAAAATTATATGATCTTAAACATTATACTAGAAAACTTCATGTACTTTTCAGCCAAATATTTTCTTCCGTGTAATACTCTCTTTAAAATTAAAGTATTAAAAAAATAATTTAAAATTTTAAATCAACGCACTAAAGAATTTCAAATAGGATATATATAGCATGTTCACTCTATCTTAGTATTTCTAATTGAAATATCAAATTAAAGTATTTTCCGAATTCAACCACTTGAATCTGTAATATTATTATTTTTTTCTCGTCTCAAAATGAATATTTACTTTTATTTGTGATCGTGAATAAAAGTGAACATTTATTTTGGGACGAACATGAATATATTTTTCAATGTTATAAAAGTTTTCATAAATCTTGACAATATAAACAAAAAGTATATAAATAAAACTTTGTTCGTAGAATCACTTCAAAATATTATGGTAAAATATTATGATTATTTTTTTGAACGGAAAGTTAGAAATGAATATAGCACATCCAAATGTATAAAGGTGATATTAGGAGAAAATTGAAATGAACACGTTTTGGAAATGACTTACGAAAATTGAATCCGTAAGTTATTTTCCTAAAAAAAAGACTTCATTTTTGTTGACTTGTAAAAGATCTTACATTGACTATATTTTTCAAATGTTACAAAATACTAAAAAATAAGAAAAATATTTTTAAAAATTATTTTTCATAAAATAAACGGAGCCTTAGTGCGGCGATGTGAGGGGGTTATGAGGCCCCTGATGTACTTTTTTGCCCTTGTCTTAAGAGTATGGTGATACAGTTCTACTTTGGATTAAAAAGTAAAATTAACAAGATAACACATATGATGTTACATTATTGTGTACACACATTTTGGTACTCGTTAGGTATTTTCAACATTACTCAACGAAAAAATAGTAAAAATAATGAAAAGAAAAAGTGGAAAAATTAAAATAATGTCCTAAAAATACAATGATGAACTCTCCCGATGACTACATTTAGGCCTCGATTAGTACACAAAAATTGAATCAATTTCGTGAAATTGGTTCCATAGAATTAATTAATAACGTTTGGTGGTGCAAGAATTATATTTGGAATAGGAATAGATTACTAAAATCTTTGAATTGATTACTAAAATTTAAGGAATCACAATCCTGATGGAGAAGGTGGGATTTTGATTCCTAATAGTTGGAATTCATGTAAAAGGACGATAATATCATTCTATTAAGTCAAGTATTTGCTTTATATTTATAACTTCATTTGGTTTCAACTACTTTACGGTCGTTCATTTTTACTCCTCCTCCTCGCCGTTGCTTTTGGGCTCTTCATAAGGCTTTCCATACTCTTCTCATATGATTTAATTTGTTAATAGTAGTTTAAAATTTTATGATTGTAGTGTTATTTTTACGTTTGAATTAACATGCTTTAGAATCATTAATCTTACAAGATTTAGATTAAATATACCATAAATTTAAAAAAAAATTGGCATGCTTTGCATGACAATTATGTCAAATAGAATGATAACGGTGATTGCTTGGAACTATATAAGAGAATAAAATAGTAATTATTTTAAATAAGTAATTACATGTATTTTTCTCTAACTGTTTCAAATATTTAAATTATTTTTATTTGAACTAGTTTCATTATAACTATAGTTTTTTTTATTTAATAAATTTTCTTACTTTATTGATGTTGGATAATTTAAATTTTTCACCAAAATTGAAAAAGATCGAAGTAGTAGATCTTGTTCTTTTTTGGAGCACTAATAAATATCTAATTTTTATCATGAAAGTCATCAACAAGTATTTGTATATATTGGGGTAATGTTGTCAATTACCATAATTTTATCTTTACATTCCAAGTTGTTTTGTTTCTTACCAAACAATATAATAGAAAATTGTACTACATTAGTAGTCACATTCCTTATGCTACTAAACACTTTTTATAAATTATTTTCATATCTATTTCTGTGAAATCTCATTACTAGTAATCCATTCCACTCCATTTTCATGTACCAATTGAGGCCTTAAAAATAATGAAATGTGTCAGTTTTCTAGGAGTAAAAGGCTAAACTCAAAATACCAAAAATACCGTGTTGAATACACCCAATGACTATGTTTGAATGTAAAGAATGTGTCAATTTAGAGCTCGTTTGGTACAGTGTTTACAAAACGCAGTGTTTTAAAAGCGCAGTATTTTAAAAAAAGCAGTGTTTTAAAAACGAAGGTCTTTCCTTATAAATACGTTTGGGATATCACTTCAATACGCAGCTTTTTTTTCCTATGAGCGTTTTAGAACCTGCGTTTTGGAAAAAAGCTGAGAATTCCAATGTTTTAAAACGCATCTGCGTTTTGAAAACGCTGCGTTTTTTGTCGCAGTATTGAAACACATTTTTTACAAATAAACTGCATTTTAGTTAAAATGCTCGACCAAATGGACTCTTACAATGAGTAAAAGGTTAAACTCAAAGGGCAATTACTTCGAGTTTGGCCCCTCAATCTCAAATAGGGAATTATTGGGTTGCGTCTAAATGTTAGGGAAAATATAGAAAAAATGGAAAATGTTAAAGGTTACTTTACTTTCTTTTATTTATTATTGGTTTGATTGTAAGTTATGTGATTGACGCTAGAATTTTTGGCAATCTTTAAAATTATATTTTTCTAAGAAAAACTTTCTACAAATTACATCGTATAAGATTTAGTATCGCAGTAAAGTTTAGGAACAAACATTTTTTAGCTTTCATTTTAATCAAACACATCCAAGAAGTGAATTTCTAGTTATGCTCCTTTCAATATATATATATAGTTTAGCATGCACTCTATAAGACTATAACTAGTTAAAATATACTGTATTAAATATATATCAAAAAATAATTAAATTGACCTTAAAACGTCAAAATGCAACTCTTTATGTTTTGAGACAAAGTGAGTGGAAGGACTTTGATCGTTTAAAACAAAAGGTCTTGATTTTGGACCTTTGTGCATGCATTTTTTTTGCGAGAGCTACTCACTTTTAGCGCTCAATAATATCTCAGAGATTAGTCGTGGGCTTTTAGATCTAGGTATACTTTAGGAATTAAAATACAAAATAAATAATAATTTAAATGTAATTTTAAAAAATATATAAAATAAAAGTAAATATTAAAAAATTGTACCTTTTAAATATTATTGTTGTTAAAAGAGAGAGAGAGAGAGGGAGAGAGAGAAACAATTAAAAAATAATAAAAATTAGGCCTTATTTGAATAGGTAGCTTGTTTTATGATTTGCATTATTTTTTTTGTAATATTAAATTAAAAAGTACTCCGTAGAAAAGAGATTGAGAAAAATTACTAGTAATAATTTTAGAAACCGAAAAATCAACGATGTATACAAACTAATCTTGTCAATGGATCGGATATGCAAAATAAAAATTCGATTTGTTAAGAAATTATCGGATTTGGATCGAATCAAATTATCTCTCGGATATTTCAAAACTCAATCCATATCCTAAATTTTTGGATTGTATTAAGATTTTTTCAAATTTTATTCGACCCTCATAAAATATTGAATAAAAACAATATCAATGTATTTTTTATTCAATCAAAGGTCAACACAAACCTGAAAAAATTATGTTCCCAGCTTAGACAAATATAAAAGACAATGTTAGTATGATATTATAATACGCAGTAAAATTTATATTTAGTTAAAATAGTAATTGTGAACGATAAAAGCTCGACATAAGTAAGTTTTATATTACTATATTTTTATATCGAATCGGATCAGGTTGTTAAAGAATCGAAACACCCTTGATTCAAATTCGATTTGTTAAACTATTAGGTTATTAAATTCGATTCACAATCGGTTTGAAAATTTCAATTTATATCTTAAAAATAACATCAAACTCAAAAATATGAATCTCAACTGATAGCCTCGCTACAAACAGATTTACAGTAAATCCAAACTGAAAGGAAAGAACCACAACTAAGAAAATGAACAATTAAAAAAACGTATTTTACATTTTTTATTGAAGAAATTATTCTATGGACGTGACAAGGCACGCTTTCTAAAATTGTAAGGAGGACTGGAGGGGTAGGTAATGTATCCGAGTTCACTTTCCAAAAGCGTAAAACCGTCGTTCATCTGTATCATAATTCCTTAGTTCTCTCTCTTCAATGGATTAAACCGGCTCCAATTCCAATTTCAATTCCAATTCCAGAGTTAGCTTTTTCTCAATTCTAACCCTGTAAGAAATGCTGGCACCGAGCTCATCAAACATGATTCCGACAACAACTCCGTTACTAACCTCCAGCGACGATGACCGGATCCGCCGCTCCCTCCGTCGCCAAAGCCTGCGCGAAGCCGCGCGGTTCCTCCGACGAGCCAGCAGCCGTCGAATGATGCGCGAGCCGTCGATGCTCGTGAGAGAATCCGCAGCCGAACAGCTGGAGGAGAGGCAGAGCGATTGGGCGTATTCAAAGCCGGTCGTGATTCTCGATCTCATTTGGAATTTCGCGTTCGTTGCGGTGGCGGTTGCGGTTTTGGTTTTGAGCGCGGACGAGTCGCCAGCCGCGTCGTTGAGGTTGTGGATTGTTGGCTACGGGTTGCAGTGCGTGGTGCATATGGTTTGTGTTTGGAGTGAGTATAAGAAACGACGCCGGAGATGGAGAGAAATGGACGATGGGTTTGGGAGTGGGTCGGGTTCGGGGTCGACGCCGGGGTCGGCGTCGAGAGGGAACGGAAGTCGGTATGTTACACTGGCACAATTGACCGAGGAAAGCACTAGGTATAAATTTACAATAACTGTAATCAGTATTACTTGTTCGATGAATTTCGTTGATTTTATTGGTGCCTTTGGCATATGCTGTGCTATTTCAGTTCTGCAGTTTGATGTTAAGATTGCTTGTTAATTGTTATTATGAGTAACACGTAGGTCAATATTATTTGTACAATATACATGGCTCAATTTGGTGGTCAGGCCATGGATGTGCTATATTTTTTTGTACTTTTTGTAACCACAGTAGTATTTAGCTCTGTGCTCTTAAATGTACTTACGGACTTGTGTCCAAGGAAAGCTTACACTCCTCTTCAAAAACATTTACAAACATGATTATGTGCATTCAACATCATTGGATCAGGTACCATTATACTGAAAATACACAGTACATTTATACAAATCACCAGCAAGTCTTTTTTTTTTTTAAATCTAAAACAGGCAAGAAGAGGGGGGGGGGAGGTTGGATTTGACATTATTGTGGGGCGTGTTAGCTTCACTTCCGTCGAGTTTGCTCCACAACAATATTTTATGTAACGCAAACATCATATATGTTTTGTACTGAATGTTTTTGCTCATTTTATTGAATTTGTATGTCTGGCAGTACTGCAGCAAAGCATTTGGAATCTGCTAATACAATGTTTTCATTCATATGGTGGATCATTGGGTTTTATTGGGTTTCTGCTGGTGGGCAATCAATGGCACGGGACGCTCCTAAACTTTACTGGTTTGTGTAAAATGTTTTCTCCAATCATATATTTTAGTTTAAGCCTGTGATTGCGACTGAACTTTATTTTTGGTTTTGTGATTTTTGAATTGCAGGCTGTGTGTAGTTTTCCTGGCCTTTGACGTGTTCTTTGTTGTTTTCTGTGTTGCACTGGCGTGTGTCATTGGAATCGCTGTTTGTTGTTGTCTTCCGTGTATTATTGCAGTCTTATATGCGGTGGCAGATCAGGTATCTCGTTTGCCTTGTATACATTCTGTAAAAATGTATTCGTTATTGTGTTGATAAGAAATCTCAACGTATGCTTTTCGCACATAGTTGATTTGCTTTTGCTATATTTAAATTTTTTTGCTTATGAGAACATTGTCCTTTAGTATGTACCATGTTGTTGACATTTGCATAGTAGGACTTTAGGGTTTTGGTTTTCAGACACCCTCAACTTGTCCTTATCCAGTTTTGTGAATGAACCCTCTCCTGAGCCATTTGGCACATCATGTTGCAATTTTGTAATGCCTCAGTGACAAGTAAGTCACTTGGAGCTGATTTGCTAAGGCTTGGTAAATGCTGTGAACTTGTAAAAGCTGATTGGTAAATGAGGTGTTAGCTGTCGTTTATTGGTAAGGATAAAGTTATTCAAGCTTAAAATGGTCTGCCCGAGATTGGTCCATGAGGTAAATGGGCAAAGCTGGAGCTTGAGTAGTTTACTTTCCTTGTGGCTCTTTAAGTGGAGCTTGAGTAGTTTACTTTCCTTGTGGCTCATTAAGTGGAGCTTGAGTAGTTTACTTTCCTTGTGGCTCATTAAGCCTTGTTGTCCACATACAATTTGAAGACCCCGCTCCTGTTATTTGTCTAAATCAACATTGGCAACTAATATGATTTTTGTATTTGCCAACATCATTCTTGGCGGTTGTAGGTGTCTGAAGCATTTATCAGTTCTTCTTCATCCCATCTCTCAAGCCCTAAAACGCCAATCTTACACTTTCTTTAAATTGCACTTTATTGTGTTTTGTCGGCATCCAACTCACAATTAAATCACTTCATTGCATCATATGTTTACTGAAATGTCGACCCAGTCCTCGCTTAGAGCATTAAGTGATCTTCAACAAATAAATTATACTTCTATCATCAAGTTTGGATAAAATCATTTTTGATATACCTACTAATTTCTCAAAAATAGAAATACTGAAAGATGTATTTGTAAGTGAAAAACATAATGTTATTCTCTAGGTATTATATTTCACTAGCTTGTCGCTAAAGCCGATTGGTGGTTGCTGACGGAGTTGTTCCATCTTCTTTTGAAGGAAAAAGGAGATGTATAGCTTTGGTGGTAACTGGTAAGGACATTCATGGCGGTCATTCATTTGGCACTATTGTTGAGATAACAGAGGCTTAATTGCTTCTATCACTTACACACAATATAGATAAAGATAAAAGTAAAGGATTAGTTATTTAGAAAAATCATGGAAGATTCTTTGTCATGTTGTTATATACATACTAGATTTGTTGATAATTGAAGCCTATCATTAAGTTTAAGACAATTCTTGCTATTTCAGAGTAAAAACAGGAGTAAGATATAGAATACCTAGTTTTGAGTCTAATAAGGAGTCTCGTGTGAGGGGTACAAGTGATGAACATTGCCCATGAATCATGATTAAATGCTGATATTCACTTACTATCAGTTTTCAAACTCATAATATTAATGAATATAAGTATCCAGTTTATAGCAATTCAGACCTCTTGCTTATAGGATTCGACATCTACTTCGGCTGTATTTGCTTCATAGGGCACCTGTAGCCAGCTTCTATTGTTGTTACTCGCTCCTGGAATTTCCATTTTTTCAGATTCCCAATGAGATTGAAGTTGATGAGCTCATATCTGACCTTTATATTTGTGGTTTCTTGTGTCAATCTAATGTTCTACTGCTTTCCGTCTCTCTGCCGTCATCTGCGAAGCTAAGGTCCCTTCATAACTTTGGTTTCTTTGATTCATGGTAAGCTTAACTAACGATTACAGGCAAATTAGACAACTAAAACAGCGATGAGTCCGGATGTGTGTTCTTTCCATGCTAGTGAGCGAGATGCATTTGCCTCTCTTCTTCATTGTGAAGTGCTTGCTTTTGTGTGGATGTGAAAATTGGCGTGTTTGGTGAGTCTTGGGTTAGTCCTCGCACTGTGGAGGATTTGTTGGTTCAGAAATTGAGTGGTTTTGCATAAGGAAAATGGAGGAAAGCCCTGTGGAATTTGTTCTGTCACTTTGTGTATCTGGGTTGAGGGAATTGTAGGATTCTGGAAAGCAAGAAGCTATCTTTAAATATGCTATAGCAGCGTGTAACGTTTCTGGCCTCTCTTTCGGCCAAGACGTCGGGGATGTGTGAGGGTCTGCCTTTGAATGAGATGGCGAGAAATTGGCGGGCAGCTCTTGGTTAATCGTTTAGTTGGGTCTTGTTCTTTTGTGTGTTTTGTCGGATTGTCTTAATGGGCCTCAAGTCCTCTGACAAATTTATCTTCCTCATTTTTTCATTCTCTGATTTAACTTTCCCCTGAAATCAGGAAGGAGCGAGCAAAGAAGACATTGAACAACTGCCTAAATACAAATTTCGACGCGATGGGGACATTGAAAAGGTTAATGGTGAGATACAAGGACCTTGTGGAGGAGTGATGACTGAATGTGGAACAGATACACCCATTGAACATGCCCTTCCACCAGAGGATTCTGTAAGTGCTCTCTCTCTCTCTCTCACTCTTACACACACACACACGCACACATTTCTTAGATATGATTGATTAAGATGACAATTATGGAAATATGTAGGAGTGCTGCATATGCCTATCAGCCTACGACGACGGAGCTGAGCTCCGACAGCTTCCCTGTTGTCACCATTTCCATTGTAACTGCATAGACAAGTGGCTTTACATCAATGCAACATGTCCTCTCTGCAAGTACAACATCTTGAAGAATAGCAGTCATGACAGTGAAAACGTGTAGAAGGAAAGGGAAAAATCATCTGTTCTTGTGGTTTCTGCTTCTGCGGTCTTGCATATGCAATTATAAATATTTATATACAGAGTGTATTACGACTAATTAAATGGTGTCACGTCTATTGCTGCTATTCCTATGGTTGCTGTTGTGATGCTACGATAAAGGTTTTTCCTTTTTGGCTAGGGAATATTTTGTTATATTAGGGAAGAACTGCATTTTCGACATTCGACATTCGTAGAATATCAATTTGACCATCATAGTATTCAATTCACCGAAATGACCATTATATTAACAAAAACGCTATAAATTAAACTTGATTTGTTAGTCGTCGTAAAAAATTTAACTAGGGTGTCCAGTGGTGTTGGTGTGGACATAGGGACTGTTAAAAAATTACTAAATTGGAATCTTCATCTCTCGAGCTGGATTTCGACGGGGATACATACTTCCAGAACCAGAAATGAGAGTTTCATGAGAGATTGAGGGTTCGATCAATTTTCATTTTTAATAAAAAGTAACTAATTAGTTTTAATTTATGGCGTGTTTATTAATACAATGGTTAATTTGTCAAATTGAATACTATGATGATTAAAGTACCATTTTTTAAAATAATATGATGACCCAAAAAATAGTTAAATAGTACTATTTCATCATATTAGATGTGTTCTTCTGTTTGTTCATGGTAGGTAGGTGTAAATTGTATGAATACGCGCAACTGAAATTACCAATTATATTTATTTAAAGATTAATTATATCATTAGTCCTTTGACTATTAACCATTTCACCGTTAATTTCTTAAGAATTTTTTTTCAAATTTTAGTCCCTAAAGTACCAAAATTAGACACGCGTAGTCTTTTTGGTGGATGCCGTTAGTATTTTTTCGTCAAGTCAGTCATGTGCAAGTCACCTGACTTTTTTCTGGGTATTATTGAAATTTCACGCGAGTCACATACCATTATTTAAGGATGTTAAAGTAATTCCATCACTTCTTAAGGGTATTAAGGTAATTACATGCTCACTTCAATATACCCTTCAAAGGTAAACCCAAATGGAACCTAGAAGTTCGTGTACCACAATTTCTTCTGTTGGAATCTGGCTCGGGATCGTCTAAGGGACAGTGTCTGCCTCAAGATCACGAACGGAATTGGCCATGGGTACGCCAGTTGTTGAGGATAAACGAGCAGAAAACGGGGACCGTCGTTGAGGAAGGTGAAAATCTGAGTCCAAAGAAAATTAGGAAGATGAACCATCAGAAAGAAGCAGGAAACGGGGACCGTCGATGAGGAAGATGATAAAGGAGATGGATTAAGAAGGGAAGGAGGGAGAGAGTGAAGTAAAAGGGGCTTTGTATAAGAAAAAGGATCGATGTGTTTGTGTGTGTGTGCGGGGGGAGGGGGTATATTGACGAAATTCGGTGGTGGACTTATTGATCGTTTCGATGCTTCAAAGTTCCCTACCCGATTCGGTTATTTCTTCCATTAAACAAGTTTAGGGTTAGGGATGGGTCTCGGATTCATTGGGGGAAGATGTGGGTGGGAGATTCAGATCCCCCCTCTAAAGATTGCTTTCCCTCGTTTGTTTTGTTTCTCAACAGTTTATATGGCTCCTACTTTCAAATTTTTAAAAATTTTGCTTCCATTTTCGATCTCATCTGAAAGCTGCTACGATGAAGTAGAATGAGAGCAATTTGTTTTTGCAGAGGGCGAGGGTTTGCCGGAGATGGAAGACGGTGGCAAGGGACTGAATTAGGTATTTTTTTTTAAGTTTTACAAACTGAGAGAGTGAGAATCATTAAATTAATATAAATAATTTAAAAGTTAACCTTAATTTAAAAAATAATTTAGTGTTAACGACACTACAACTTATACAAGGGTACATGAAATTTCATAAATGCCCTGAACCAAAGTTACGTGTTGAGCAAATGATTGACTTAACGGAAAAATACTAACGGTATCTACCAAAAGGACTACGCGTGTCTAATTTTGGTACTTTAGGGATTGAAATTTGAACAAAATTTCTTAAGGAATTAACTGTGAAATAGTTAATAGTCAAGGGACTAATGGTATAATTAACCCTTTATTTAAATACAATAAATTGAGAGTGAATTATTGGACTTTGTGAGGATTTGTTCAAAAATAGAAGATTTTGCCATTATATTTTAACCAATATTTACATTTTATCATTATACTATTTTTGAGATAAAATTATCATTATTGTTCGAAAGAGATATGCAGTTTCGCCATTATCTAATTTTAAACAGAATTAATTTCAATTGTCTCCTCTTAAAATTTTTCAAAATGTTGTGAAATACTTAATGATAGGCTGATAGCTAGTGCTAGAGAGTAGATGATTTTTTAGTCCTTAAATTATTAGGGAGTCTTTTTTTATTTTTCTTTTGAGGGTTAAAAAATAAGTTATCTTATGAACAAAAAAAAGTATAGAAAGAAAGAAATAGTATAAACATAGTAACAAGAGGGAAAGATATATTATCTAAATTAAAGAATAAGAGAAAAATATTTAAATTAATTACTCTATACATTTTGTCTTATTGTATCATAATATAATAAAAATAAAACATTAAATTTAAAGAGATCCAATCAACTAACTAATTTCGATGATAGTTAAGGATGATGGCGAAATTGGAACATTTTTTAAAACTACAATGACAATTTTGTTCAAAATAGTACAATGATAAAATTTAAAGATTGTTCAAAGTGCAATGACAAAATAGACAATTATTCCATTTGTTCAGGGTTTTATTACTTTGATTTTTGGTTTTTCACTTTTTCCCCTTGGCTCCACCGTTTTTGCTCTTTTACTTACAAAACAAAAATTCAAACCTCAAAATCAACTAAAAAAAATCTTCATGCCAAACTCACTCTGAGAGCTTGGCAATTTTATAGGATTGGTTGTAATGAATAAGGAGAGCTAGATGCTTGGATGAAAATACACTTAAAAAGTTAAAATATTCTTTGGAATCCCAGTTTGTCCAACCTTCCTCGAAACTATTTTCCATTGCACCAAGTAGCATTATCGAAGCCAAATTCGCTGAGGTCTGTTGTTTGTGGTAGTTATTGGACTTGTTTTTTTGGGTTTTCACTTTCTTTCTTTTTGATCCCACCAACTTCTCTCTGTTTCTATCTTATTATTTATTTTCAGTTATTATAAAGCGAAAATCCAAAACTCAAAAATTAACCTAAGAACCTCCATGCCAAACACGCTCTCAAATTCTTGGATGACTTAGTTGGATGATTGGATGAAAATACACTTGAAATATACTTTGAAGTCCCACTTTGTCAAATGCTTGGGATGACTACTATGATGCAATGTTTGGTTCATGGATTTGTTTGAGGGTAGAAAAGAAAACCGGAAGGAATTCATATTAATTTTTTATTCTCTCTCCTCTTTTCTATTAATGATGCTGAAAGTTTATAATACTTGCGGAGAAAATCGTAACACAATATATTTTTTTAAATACTTTGTTTGAAGTATTCTGCTATCAAGTGACCTAGTGCAACTTGTGGCTTGTTTTCCAAGGGGAAATTATATATATATATATATATTTTAAAGGATTTTGCTAAAAAGTGCTTTGAGGATACTTTCACCATCCAAAATAAAAGAAAAAAGATAGTCCTACTATGATTTTTCTTGGTCAACTTGATTAAACTTAACTATAAATTTATAAAAGTTTAATTATCATTATGAAATTTTAATAATTGTTGTTGATGGTATTTTCAATATTGTGTCACTGATTGAGATTTTATCATCTAATACATAATAAATGTATGTTAAACTAAGATTTAATATTGTGCTAGATTGACTTTCTAATAATGAAAGTAAATTTTTTTTTTTTGTGAGTTGTACTCCCTCCGTCACTAAATTATTGCGTTGTTTGACCCGGCACACTGATTAAGAAAAAACAATTGACTTGATTATTAATATTGATATAGTGTGTAATTTCTTTTAATGCCCATGTGCATGTGACGCGTAATTAAAGTAGGAAGAAAAAGTAAAGGTAAAATAGTAAAAGTGTTGTCTTAAAAATGAAACTTTCAAACAAATTATTTTGATACGAACAAAAAAAAAGAAAGTAAGACAATAATTTAGGGACGTAGGGAGTACGACAATTTAAGGATTTGAAATTAGAAAATGTCATTTTGAACTCTCGATACAATGACATCGAAATTTTTTACAACACTTATGTAAATAATGAAAATGTAAAATATTTTCAAACTTGGGTCAATCTATAATGTAATAATGTTGGTCTTTCGATGATTTATTTAAAATCATTCTAACTTATTTGGAATCACTTAAGATTAGCCAACTTAAAACCATTCTAACTTATTTGAAATCATTTAAGATCAGCCAACCTTATAAAGCTTAAGCGGACGACGGTTTGTCTTTATAAATGTCAACTGATTCCACCTTGAATCAATAATTGATAATGACTCAAATATTTTTAAATAATTGGCACAAGAACAGTAGATTGATAATATTTTTTGTTGTACACTGATCCGTTAGTGATTATTTAAGATTATAAATATTAGTGCATTTTAAAATCCAAGTTTGACCAACTTGGTAATGGACGTATCAATCTTCATAATGTGAATCACTCTACATTCTGTGTTCATTAATTATCTGTTTTCTTTGACCAAACTAACTAAAGTTTTAAGCATTGTCTTATTACTTAAAGTTTCAGTCATCCAATTTACTTTACATCAGTCTACACTTTAAAGTTGTCTCATAAGTTGATTCTTCAACTATCCATTGACCAGTTGGTTGATTTATTTAAATCCTAATTTCCGTTGCCAAAGTTTTACAAAGGTTTTAAAAACTTTACAAAAATTTTTATAAGACTATTCACCCCTCTCTAGCCTTACCAGTTGCATAAAGTCAACTTACAAATAATGTCCATAAACACTCATGGTGATGCTAAAAAGATCGTCGGGGGTGCAATGAGTTTGGATATGTGGCTTGTCCTTCGTCCCCTTCAGCTGCAAAAACTAACCGAATTATCTAGGTGGAAGGTTGACCACGTGAAAAGGTTTCGATGTGGGAGAAAGAATATGTTTTGAAAAAAATTCTGCAAGAGTTTTGGTAGGCTAAAAGAGATGTAAATGCACCTCAAATTGATATGAGATATTTATAATGCTAGAATCCTTCCCAATATAGGGTAAAAACAAGAAGGTGATCGAGTCCAATCCCAAATATTGAGGCTGTGATCATAGACTTGTCGTTGCTAGGATTTCTTGCTCTTTGGACCATGCTCACCTGTAAAGAATATCGGCATTGCCTCTCTGCTCGACGTAGATGTCGGCTAGCCTTATCACTACGACGACTAGACAATGCTCGATTTGGCCGAGAAATAGACTTTAGCTTGCATGTCCTCCGGGCCTCCACCAGGCGCCTAGAGACTGAACTCTTGAATTTTGGGGCTTAAATTACTATTTTGCCCTTGATATTGTTTGTGGCACTTCAACTCCCTACTCCCTGGCATTTACTTTTATTAAATTACTTTTTTTGGTAGTACAAAATAGAGTTCAGATTCTCTGTGCCACAAGTGTGTGCTGTTTTTTTGTGTCACAAGACAAATTTAGTATTAAATTTAAAAATTTAATCAAAATTAAATAGAGCATTGCTATTAACACCACCCAATCCTCTTAATACACCCCCCAATTTAATTACAAAAATGCCATTATATTATTAGACATAAATACCCTTCTTTTTACTAAATACACCACCCTAAATATTAAAACACCACACAAACCTCTAAATACACCACCAAAACACCACCACCTAAACTTCTAAATACACCACCAACCAATTCATCAATACACCCTCTACCATAACAAGCGGCTTTATACGTTTACGCTGAGAACTCAAACTTTTCAAACCCAGGAAAGAGACCAAGCCAAACACTCTCAAGAACTTCAAACCCAGTTTAGCATCCAAAGCCAAACTCACAACATCCATACTTCCAAACTCAACTACAACTTCAACTTACCATCTCATATCAAACTCCCATTACCCACGAACGACGTAAAGCAACCACATTGCAACAAAATCGACATGGATACTAAAGAAGTAAAGCGGACCATTGATGTAAGTATTCTATACCGTTTTCAAGTTTTCAATCCATTTTTTAAATTTCGGACATCTTGGGACGTAGATTGTGTTCGGGCGGTCCATGGAACACCACGGTGGTGTTCGGTGACCACCCACCGAACATACTTGATATGTTCCATCGCGCAGCCGAACGACAGGATGTTCTGAGTTATGACCGAACACCACGGGGATGTTCGTTAGGTGGTTCCGAACACCTCTATGGTGTTCTATAGCTTGTCCCGAACACCACCCATTTGTTCCGGATATGTCCCGAACACCACTATGGTGTTCCTTAAGTCCTTACCGAACGAAACTTTTCGGGTTATGTTTTGTTGAAATTTTGTTTTGTTGTAAACAGGATTCAAACACATTGTCTACGAGGGTAGTGTTGCGCCGGTTGGTAAGGAGATTGAACCGGTTCAAGATATCGTTATGGATTACACCAATGTTTTCACGACGCATGAAATGTTTACATCTCGTGATGCATTGTTTGATTGGGTGCGTGTGACGGGAAAGGAACACGGGATGGTGATTGTAATTATCGATCCGATAGTGGGTCGTGTAAAAAGAGCTCGGTTAGTTTTGGCATGTGAACGTAGTGGGAATTAGGAATTCAAGAAGCCTGGAAAGTTCTCTCAAGTAAATACCGAAGAAGCTACCATGGAAAAGGACGTTGTGAGCAAATCAAAGAGGAAAAGGGAAAGCTGGAACGAAGAAGTGTGGTTGTCCATTTCGGTTGAGGGTAGACAAATATCGGTGATGGACCTTGGGCATTGGATGTTCAATGTGGTGTCCACAATCATCCAAGCGCACTATTTGGAGGGCCACTCATATGTTGGTCGATTATCGGCCAAGGAGAAAGACTTTGTCATTAATTTGTCTCACACAAATAGTAAACCCAAGGACATTTTGTTTGGGTTAAAAGAAAATTTTGTAGATAATAAGTCCACAATAAGGACTATCTACAATGCTCGGTTGCAAAATAGAGTTGTAGAGCGTCGGGTCGATCTCAAATGCGGCGGCTTATGTTCAAGTTGAATGAGCATGGATATTTATATCATCACATTCGTGTGAGAAGACCGACGTTGTCAAGAATATTTTCTTCGCTCACCCAACGGCGTTGATTTATTGCGATGTTTTCCGAGAGTCCTATTTATGGATTGTACATACAAGACAAACAGGTACAAGTTACCTTTGTTGGAAATTGTTGGTGTCACCTCGACGCAAATGACATTTCATATTGCCGCCGCGTATTTGGAGTTTGAGCGGGAAGAGAACTATCACTACTAGAAACACGCTAATTACTGTCGGAACATTTACTGTCGGAATGTTCCGACAGGAATTACTGTCGGATAATTGAAATTACGTGGTATTTCCGAGATGCATAATTTTTGGCGGGATAAATGTTCGTCGGAAATAATCCGACGGTAAATATCCGGCAGAATTACGGTATATTCTCGAATATACCTTTTCGTCCGACAGAATTCGTCGAATAAGCCGACAGTAATTTTCCGACAGTAAATAAGGGAATATTCTTCGAATATTCCTTTTTTCCTCGTCAGAATTTTGGAGATAAACATTACGTCGAATCAAACGGTAAAGTTCGACGATATTTCGACGGATGATTTGTCGGAGTGTTCGGTAAATTGAAATTAAAACCCTAAATCTAACCCTCCCCAAATTGACATACTCTCTCTCTCTCTCTCTCGGTTACGCTCTCTCTTTGTCTTCCTTCACTGAATATCTCCGCCTCCGCCCCCCCACCGTCACCACCGCCCCCTCCCGCCCCAGGCCCCTCCGGCCTCGCCACCGCCTCCTCGTCGTCCGCAGCCGCCCTCGGCCAGTGCTCTCTCTCTCGGTTCACTCTCGCCACCGCCCCCTCCGGCCGCTTCCCCGCCGCGCCGTCTCTCCGTTCCGTCTCTCTCTCCTTGCGCCACCGCCACCCTCCTCTCTCAAACCCTAGGTATATATTTTTTTTTAATTTTTTATTTTTTGTATTTAATTTATGTTTTGTATAAAAATTGTATGTTGGGTATGATTGCATGCTTTTCTAAAAATTGTATGTTAGGATTTTGAACTTCTTCGTTAATAGTTAACGTTTTCCCAATTTTATTTAACACACACACACACACACACACACACGTATAACCTGGGAGCTACCTTCCACCTAATCTATCAATTATTTGCTAAAAAAAACCACCCCTTAAATTATTCAATTATTGAAATTAGATGACATCAATAGGGATTGGGATGATCCATTTATTTAATAGTATGGAGGTTTCTAAATTTTATCGTACATTTCGTATTTGGGCAACATACGCCAACTAATCGATCATATTTTATATGATTTAATATATCTGTTGAGATTTTCTAGTTTATCGTCTATGTGTGCATGTGGATAGCGTATCCGGTTTCGCATTACACAAGAGAAGCCTTTAGCGATAGGAATTTATTTTCAATGTTACGCATTTGATCTCTTTCGATTTTGATTTTGGAATTTATTTTGTACAAGCGTGTGCCAATTTTGTTTCTTGTATTGATCCCGTTTTCTAATTTTTATTTTTGCTTCTCAAACGTTTCAAAAATTAGTTGGAGTGCTTAGCCTAATAGATTCATCAAGGATTAATTTAGTAGTTCAATTGAACCTTGACATTATGAAATCTAGAAAAAGAAAAGAAGTTTTGAAAATGCTAGGATGACTCTTAGATTTGCTTAAAGACTCAATTTTGGCTAGACTAATAAGTTGATGCGATGGGGTTTGTAGTGTACTCGTGCTCTTTCTCTGAAAATAATAATGGGATTGACTTCAAATTCCATGTTTGATAATTTATGCTTTGCGACGGGGTTTCGAGGTCGAGTCGGATATCGACATTCCGGTTGTTCTAGCGAGCGGCGTAGGCTTGCGGTATGTTAAATAATGTTTTTAATTGCACTTTGTTATCTTGAAGTTGGTGTGAAATGAAGAAGTAGGTGTTGGAAAATATCGAAGATGCCTATTTGAGGTTACCTATCGTAAATACTATTGAAACATCTGTTTGCGTCGTTCCCCTTACTTAGGAAACTTTGATTTACGTTGCACTTTGGTAAAGAGGCTATTGGTCTATATGGTCACATTACCGAGTTTGTTGGGAGTGTTAGACTAGGTGCGGTTCAACCCTTTGCAATTTTTAGCCTAAAGTGATTCTAGCTAACTTTGTATTTAGCCTGCAACCTTGTTGTGTCGGCCAACCCTTAGTACTTCATTAAGCAATGGTTCGAGATTTTGTACTCATAGAGTCAAAAGCATTAGTGCGATCTCGTTACCAATCTATCATCTTAGTGTCAAGGTGTTTGCTTTATTATGCGAAACTTTTAGTTATAGTATGGATGAGTTTACTTGTAGGTGGCTCTCTCCATCTTGGCCGTCTTCTAGTATTAGTTCAATTGACCTCTCTAGATCACGTATATATGACTTCCAGTGAGGTGTTTGGAATGTTCTTCTTTTCGTACCTTCTTGCTGTTAGTGGACATAGATTAATATAAACCCATACAAGTATTCTTGGGCAGTTTCATTTGTTCTTAATTTTAGGTTAAATATAAATATGTTGAACCACTTGCTATTGTATATTCTGTAATTATCTTCTTCCCATCTTATAACTCTCATTCCCTATGTTTAGGTCTATATGGTCACTGTTACCGAGTTTGTTTGGGTTGCTTCTAACATCTTACGAATTTGATCAATACTAATTTTATCATACTTCAATGCTTACATATCCAAGTATTTAAGTTTATATGAGATAATAACTTTATGTTTGGAATAGATAGCTCGTAATGTATTAGAGGCATTGGGCCCAAATGTTTTTAAGGTAAATGAATGGCTTGTCAAAACAAGCTATAATACTTTAAAGGGTAATCTGTTTTCAAAAACAGTAACTTTATTAGAAATTTTTTTCAAATTAAGCTTCTTTGGTCCAAGTCTAAAGGGTAATCTGTGTTGATTTAAAATCTTATGTCGCTTTATGTACTGTTCAATCTTAATCTACGAGGAGCTTTATGTAGACTGTTCAATCTTAATTTACAATATCTGTCTTTTTTTTTTTTCAACCGGCAATATTAGAAACATTCTGTTTTGGGATTTGATTAGAGTTGTGAATGTTTGGATACTTTGGAAAAAAAATTAAGATTAGTTTATTATAATAATGCTAATATACCAATATTTTCATTCATATTAAGCATAGTTTGAAGTAAAAGCTTTGAAATGCTTTGAACTAGAAAGACCAAAATTAAGATTAGTTTTCATGACTTGTTAGTTTATCTTACTCAAATATAACTCAACTTTCAATATTAAGCATAGTTTGAAGTAAAGCTTTGAACTATGACACTTATTTTATTATTTATTTTATACATGTACACAATCATTATTAATTGTTGGGTGTATGTGGGGCCTCCTAATCATTGTGTTTGTGTTTCATACTTGTAGTAGTAGTAGTAGTATGTTTTTTTTTATAATGCTAGTAGACTTTTAACTAATTTAAACTCATTTAAAATGCTAGTAGACTTTTAACTAATTCCTTCTTAGACTTCATAGGTTGTTCAAGTTTAATATGTTGATATTGCATATTCTCCATTGAGAGTATTATGTTGATATTCATGCATTAGTTGAACCACTTAATGTGTTTCACTTCCCTTTAGAGATTTAATGTCTCTATTGTATGCCTGTAGCAGGATGGTACGAACTAGGAAGACTGCCAGGATGTCAGTTATGCATCCGATCTTATTTCAACTCAGACACGCATTACGAGAACTGAGAGAACTTGAGGACCAATTGAATGTGGCCCTAGGTGAGACACCCCGAGTGGAGCAAGTGACCCCACCGAACCCTCCTGCACCTACCCAAGACTCCAATAGGGAATGTAATCATTGAGAGTGTGTTACACTCTATGTTTCGACTAGCATGTGTAGTATGTGGTATTGGTATCCAATGATACCGATCCGTTCCGTTGAATGTATTTAGAGTTCGAAACTCTTATTATTATTTATGTTGACCTTGTGACTTATTGACGTGAATAGTGCATCACGAGCATGTTAACTTGAGATTCCGTTAGCTTTTTATATTGTCGGCTTGTGATGGGATGTAAGCTAAGAAATCAACTTTGACTTAAATCAATTAAACATATATTTCATCGATGATCATTCATTAATAAATTATAATATCTGGACACCAGTCGCACTTCGGTGGTTCTTAAAGTTATCAAACTTTAAGAATGGACGGAGTAGAACAAAAGGATATTATTTTTCATTAATGAATTTCGCTTGTTTCTTTACCCTATAAAGTTTGAAATTTCCCTTAATCACAACCTTAAATTCTAAACCCCAACCTAAACCCTAAATTGGACCCTTAAACAACCCTAAACCATATCTAAACCGTATCCAGTTAAAATTAATCAAATATATTTATCTTTAAAAAAATCAAGTTTTTAGAAAATTAGGATGTAAGCTATATAAGAAATCAACTTTGACTTAAATCAATTAAACATATATTTCATCGATGATCATTCATTAATAAATTATAATATCTGGACACCGATCGCACTTCGGTGGTTCTTAAAGTTATCAAACTTTAAGAATGGACGGAGTAGAACAAAAGGATATTATTTTTCATTAATGAATTTCGCTTGTTTCTTTACCCTATAAAGTTTGAAATTTCCCTTAATCACAACCTTAAATTCTAAACCCCAACCTAAACCCTAAATTGGACCCTTAAACAACCCTAAACCATATCTAAACCGTATCCAGTTAAAATTAATCAAATATATTTATCTTTAAAAAAATCAAGTTTTTAGAAAATTAGGATGTAAGCTATATAAGAAATCAACTTTGACTTAAATCAATTAAACATATATTTCATCGATGATCATTCATTAATAAATTATAATATCTGGACACCGATCGCACTTCGGTGGTTCTTAAAGTTATCAAACTTTAAGAATGGACGGGTAGAACAAAAGGATATTATTTTTCATTAATGAATTTCGCTTGTTTCTTTACCCTATAAACACTAAACCCTATCTAAACCCCTAAACCCGATCTAAACCCTAAATTCTAAATCATATCTAAACCCTAAACACTCACTCTATCTAAACCCCAAAACTCTATATAAACCCTAAACCATGCCTAAACCTAAATATTATCTAAATCGGTATCTATCATTATATTCTCGTCATTCCCGGATCTAAAGCGATCGTCCCAAATTTCCCACATCAATGTAGGTTTATTGGATTCAAGATGGGAGATCCTTCAATTGAAGTATCTCTTTCATTCGCCGTGGAGCAATTACTAGATAAAATTTGTGTACGTCGTCGTTAATTATCTCTGCCGCCGAATTAACAATATTTAAGAAGAGGAATTCTTGAAAGCATCCAAGGACAACGGAGATGCTATTCTTTATGTCGTTGATAGCTGTCCGTCCTTTCATAGATCCTACAAATATTGCTCGTGAAGAAGAGTTCTCGGCACTTGGGATGACCTCAAAGGGTTGAAAACTATTCTTATGCCGGAGATGCTACTAAGTTTTGTTAAAGCTTAGTCTTAACTCCAGTGTAAGGATACTTTGCAATCCTTGTGAGCTCACTCCCAAAGTCTTTGAAAACTCTTTTCACCGGCAATATTTTTAGGCTTCAATGAACGATGGAGAGTCAACGACATAGGGAATTACAAAACTCCGTTGCCCTTGGATGCTTTCAAGAATTCCTCTTCTTAAATATTGTTAATTCGGCGGCGAGATAATTAACGACGACGTACACAAATTTTATCTAGTAATTGCTCCACGGCGAATGGTACTTCAATTGAATGATCTCCCATCTTGAATCAATAAACCTACATTGATGTGGGAAATTTGGGATGGGTTTGACGAGTATGATGATAGATACCGATTTAGATAATATTTAGGGTTTAATACGATGTAACAGGCGTGATGTCGACCGATGAATTGTGATTACCGTAATAAGTGTATTTTTCTCATACTAATCATTTGTTGCTTAATAGGAGTTATGTCGTGACGATCGCGATTGGATGTATAATCGGAGGTTGCCGAATCGTAGTGGTATTACGAGATGAGTTCATTAGAGGTTTGAAGAGTTTTATCGAATTTGCTCTAGCGAACCCCAAATACATGAGTGGTAACAACATAAGGTGTCCATGTGATGGTGCAAAAATCGAAAGTACTTCCCTTCGATGATTGTGGAGAAGCACCTTCTCCGATACGGGTTTCAAGTTGGGTACAAGCGGTGGGTAGCTCACGGTGAGCAAATCGAGTAGTGTCTAGGCCGGAAAGTAACCGGAGAGGATTCTGTACGTGAACTGAACCGGTAAATACGAGTGTGAACGATGAACCATTTCGTGGTATGGAAGATATGGTTAGGGATGTTCTTGGTCCTCATTTTGGACCGGTCGGAGAACGCACGTCAAGAGGAGCCAAATCCCGGCTAGTAAGTTCATTGAAGCTATGGAGTGCGCAACGGAGAAGTTGTATCCGGCTCGAGCGGACCGTTTTGGAGGCGTGGTGAGTTCCTAAACATCAAGTCGATTGCAATATTAGTCAATCTGGTTTCAATCGTCTTATGAAAGCGAAAAAGCTTTGCGAAAGGGAATAAGATGCCGAGAGAACTTCTATCGGACAAAGAAGATGGTTGGGCATATTGGGTTGAAATATGAGAAGATTGATGCGTGCAAGAATGATTGCATGCTTTTCTACAAGGAAGATTCAAACTGAAAGAATGTTCCGTGTGTGGCCATGATCGATATAAGCCGAAACGGAGGGTAGTTCGAAACGCAAGAAGAATGAACCTTATAAGCGGTTGCGTTACTTGCCGTTGACTCGAGATTGCAACGCCTCTACGCGTCTAAAGCTAATTCGAAGCTATGCGTTGGCACAAAGAAAGCCCGCGAGGATGGCGTGTTGACTCATCCGTCGGACGGCTTGGCTTGGAAACAATTTGATGCAACCCATCCCGACTTTGCCGAAGCTAGAAATATCGGGTTGTGCATATGCGCGGATGGTTTTACTCCTTTCGGGCACGGGCGAAGTCCTACTCTTGTTGGCCGGTTATAGCTACCGTGTACAATCTTCCACCGTGGTTGTGTATGAGTGATCCTTATATGTTCTTGTCCTTGTTCATACCGGACCGACTAGCCCCTGGCAAGAACATTGATGTTTATCTCCGCCCTTTGATTGACGAGTTGAAAATGCTGCGGGAAGACGGAGTGGAAACATGGGATGCATTCAAAAAGAAAATTTTAAAATGAAAGCCGCGTTGATGTGGACGGTGAATGACTTCCGCCTACGGGATGTTATCGGGTTGGAGCACACATGGGAAGCTTGCATGTCCTATCGTATGGATGACACTAAGTCGTTCACACTCGAGCACTCTCGTAAACCTTGTTGGTTTGATTGTCATCGTCAATTTCTAGGATGACCACCCTTTTAGATCACGAAGCGCAATTCACCAAGAATAGGGTTGAGCGTGATGAGGCGCCTAGGCGTTTGAGCGGTGAAGCTGTTTATGAAAAGGTGTCTAAACTACGAAGACAGGTGGGGAAGATGTATGCAAAGGATAGGCTGCGAGATTTTGGTGTAAAGCATAATTGGACCAAAAGAGTATATTCTGGGAGTTGCCTTATTGGAAAGATAATTTGATACGCCATAATCTTGACGTCATGCACATTGAGAAGAATGTGTTTGACAATATTTTTAACACCATTATGGATTGGAGGGCAACTACCAAGGACACACCCAAAGCCCGAATGGACATGAAAGACATATGTAAGCGGCTGCCTTGGAGCTAAAAGAGGTCAATGGTAAAACAGTGAAACCGTCGCTCCATACGTGCTAACCAAGGAACAAAGACTTCTAGTGTTGAAGTGGTTGAAGGGATTGAGGCTTCCGGACGGTTACGCTTCTAACATCGGAAATTGTGTAAATGTAGACGAAGGAAAGGTTCATGGTTTGAAGAGTCATGATTGTCACGTGTTACTGAACAGGTTACTTCCTATTGCGCTTAGAGACTTGTTGCCCGACAATATATGGATTGCGTTAACCGAGCTGAGTGAATCATTCAGAGCGTTATCATCCAGCACTCTGCGGGTTGATGACATGAGAAGACTCGAAGCGAGCATTGTCGTGACGATTTGCAAACTTGAGAAGATCTTTCCTCCGTCTTTTTTGATTCTATGGAGCATTTACCGGTCCACTTGGCATATGAAGCTAGGGTTGGGGGTCAGTTCAATACGGATGGATGTATCCATTTGAGAGGTAATAACTCGTCTCATAATAATCGTTTTCATGATCTATAACATATTTAAAAGTCGGTTATAGATTGAGTAACATTTTTAATCTGTCATTCATTAATGAATTAGGTATCTCGGTCATTTGAAAAGGAAGATGAGAAACGGGGCAAAGGTTGAGGCCTCAATATGCGAGGCTATTATTATAGAGAAATTGTTGCCTTTGCCGCGCAATATTTTCATCCCGATATTGAAACGAGATTGACTCGGGTTGGGCGCAATTACGATGGTGGAGAGCCCGATGTCAATGAGGACATCTCAGTATTTAATGCTCCGGGTCGGCCACTCGGTAAACCGGTTAAGACTCGAATGCTAAGCAATAAGGAGTATGAAGCTGCGAGACTCTATATACTCCTTAATTGTCACGAGGTTGAGGAATATCTCAAGTAAGTTAATTATCAATTTCATTTAATTTTAGATAGTCGTCGATTCAAATTAAAGTTGCAAGATGCACAAATAACTCGTATAAACTCTAAACCTAATGCGGTATGTTCGAAGATCAAGCGGAGATGATATATCGACGAATTGCGAGATATCGGGACAGAGAAAGAGTTTCCGTCGTGGTTACGCAAATATGTAAATATCATTTCTGGCTCGATTTATATGTAGACCTCTTATTAATGGCTCGATCATTAAAAATGTCTATTATGCAATACTTTTCGGGTTTTGGAGCATCCTAATGACCCGCGAGTCGCGAGATTATCTCACATATCTGCAAATCCGTTGATGAGAGTTACTATATACAACGGATATTATGTGAATGGCTATGTCTTCCATACAAAGGAATACGGGGAGGGAAAACAAACAGATAACAGCGGTGTCAATCTTAAAGGCAACCTTGACTATTATGGTGTCCTTAAAGAAGTCATCGAGTTACGATATCTCGGGAGGAAAAATATAGTCCTATTCAATTGTGGTGGCGAGACGGTGCGAGGTATAAAAAGCACGACTTGTTTGACCTAATCGATGTGAAGCACACGTCTAGACATGCGGGTGATGATGTGTTTATCTTAGCATCACAAGCACAACAAGTCTACATGACACCATACCCTTATCGGCGGGCGATGAGAGGGATGGTGGGCATTTGGAAGACCAAGGCCGAAGCACTATTGATATAGCATATCGGTCGACGACATAACTACGAATCGTCACTAGAAGGATGTTATCAAGAGGATGAAATGCCCATACCTCCCGTTGTATCTTCGATAGTCATCCAATGGATGAAATGCTCGTGCCTCCCTTGGGCCGGAGATAGTATTGCCGTTGATTTGCCACCTCCTTCCCGTCGAAGACGAAATCCCGATTATTGAAGGTGATGCGAGAAGAAGACGAGGTAAGAAGGTGAAGAGGATTGGATGTCAGGATGAGGCGAAGAAGAACTTGAGTTTTGTAGTAGCGACTCAAACGGCGAGGCGGAGAATCGAGAATGAAGAAAATGCAAACACGAGAATGAAGACTACGAGTAGTCTTGCAATATGTACCGTTTAGGCTCTTTTATTTTTGTTAGAAAGTAAATGTCATGTGTAGAACGCTATTTGTATGTTACTTGTTATCATGAAGATGAGAGATTTTAATTTATGTTATGTATTTTAACTTAATTGTCATCTAAACTTAGCGTTAATTGTCAACATTAATATACTAATTTATATATAGACATGTCGGGACGAGCCGGTAGAGGTAGGAGTCGGACACCTAAGGTCCGACTTCTACCTACATGCACTGGTACACGGCTACTGTACTGCGGGAGGAGCGATCGACTTGGATCGGCCGAGGATGCACCCGACTCTCCCCACGAGCCGATGAGCGGGGCGGGTCCTCATCGACTCCGGATCATGGACACGCGAAGATGGTCGGATTATCGTTACCATCTCGGCCTTAGCGATAAGTAATAATATTTCGGTTTTCAAATTTTAATGCTTGTACGACATTGGTTACATGTTAATTGCATATTTGTATAATATATTTGTTTAATATTTGTCGGGTTTGCGGGCGGGTATCCCGATCCGACCCGCTTCCTTGGACGTATTCTGCGACGAGATGAGGCACGAGTGCGGCCACATTACTCTAGCGTGCCTACGGCGACCGAGACCGTGGTGGGATGATTTTAGGGTAAGGATTCTAAGGATATATAAAATATGTTAATGTTTAATAATTTAATAATTTCTATCAAAGTTTATAATTAATATGTTTAAATTGGTTAAATTTGCGGCTTCATTATTGTTGGCTGCGCACTCGGCCGAGGCGCACGAGGCGTTTAGGTTGATGTGCGCGAAGAAGTTCCGCGACTGGATTTACGGCATGAAGAGGGCGTGGGCGAGAGGAGGGTGAGGGCTCCAAATTTCATCGATGATGTCGGCGCCGATAAGTACATTATAATAATATACTTGATTTAATTTCATTCCTTAAATAGATGAGAGATTTTGTATATATTGTATCTCTATAACAATTTTAACATTTTCACGGGTATACGAGGGTTGGGATTCCGATGACGCTAGAGCTGCTGCCGATCGCAACGAGAATAGGCGAGCGGCACGGGGAGGGGTGAAGCACACCTCGGGGTCGATCAACACCTCAGAGCACCACTTGCGCATGGTAAGGACTTTAATGTGTTGTATTGTAATTAATTAATACATGCTTTAATTGTTTTAGCGGTGCTTTAAATTGTTTTGTTGGGTAGCCATGTGGATGCTATGAAATCCATGGCTGAAAGAAGGGCACTAATCAGTGCAAATATGTTGTTTTATAAGGGGTTTGAGTGTAAATGTAGAGTTTTAGAAGGGTTTGAGTGAAATTAGGCCTTTATGAATTCATCAAAACATACATATTATATGTTATTGTTTTACTTATGATTTAAATTGATTTGTTGGGTAGCCATGTGGATGCTATGAAATCCATGGTGGCAGGCACCGGTAACAATTAGGTTGTTTTAGAAGGGGATTGGGTGTAAATGAGTAGTTTTAGAAGGGTTTGAGTGTCAATAGGCTGTTTGAGAAGGGTTTGAATGTCAATAGGCCTTTATGAATTCCTCAAAACATACATATTATATGTTATTGTTTTACTTATGATTTAAATTGATTTGTTGGGTAGCCATGTGGATGCTATGAAATCCATGGCTGAAAGCAGGGCACCGGTAACAATTAGGTTGTTTTAGAAGGGGATTGGGTGTAAATGTATTGTTTTAGAAGGGTTTGAGTGTCAATAGGTTGTTTTAGAAGGGTTTGAATGTCAATATTTGTTTTAGAAGGGTTTGAGTGTAAATAGGCCTTTATGAATTCCTCAAAACACACATATTATATGTTATTGTTTTACTTATGATTTAAATTGATTTGTTGGGTAGCCATGTGGATGCTATGAAATCCATGGTGAAAGCCAGTAACAATTAGGTTGTTTTAGAAGGGTTTGAGTGTAAATAGGTTGTTTTAGAAGGGTTTGAGTGTACAAAAGCCTTTATGAAAGGGTTTTCGGTTTAAATAGGTTGCTTTAGAAGGGTTTGAGTGCAAATAGGTTATTTTCGAAGGTTACGAGTGTAAATAAGTTGTTTTAGAAGGGGTTTGAGGGTCAATAGACTATTTTATAACGATTTGAGTCTTAATAGGTTGTTATGAGAATGAATTGAGTTCAAATAGGCTGTCTTAGTAGGGTTTGAGTGTATATATAGGCTGTTTTTATTGTTTTCTTATAAGTTGATCGTGTTATAGCTTACTATGTGTTCTTTGCTAATTTTAATTCATTATATTTGTAGAATCAATACTACGGTACCGAGGTACCGATGGTGATTATTTCTTTGCGACCCACGCCACTCCTGCTCCTCTGGTGTGATTCGCCGATTGTCTTTGTCGATGAGGAGAGAGAGCATTTGTAAGTATTACTTAAAATATTTTAATTCTATTTTGTTTATTAGTTAATGGTAAATGTTAATATTAATGTTAAAATGTTTTTGTGACACGAGAGCCTATAAGGACTCTATGTCCACGCAGTCGCCGAGGGCTTGTCCGGACGACCCCGAGGTGCGACGCCATTTGTCTCAGACATTTGGCATTCGGTCACTGCGGAGTCAAGGAAGAAGAGGGAGATCGCCTCTACGGCTTTGGTGACCACGGCGCCGCTGCATTTAGACCAGGTGGATCGACTTCTTCCTCGGCGACCACGTCTTCGGTCCTCGGAACCGATCGGCTACGGCGTGCCTGCTCGAGAAGACGCGAGACTCTCGGCGGCGTTTGCAGCAGCGAGCCGAGGCGCAGCGACGCGGCAGCGGATGGAGCGGCAGAATGCGCGCGGGAGGAGCAGAATGCGGCGGCGGCGAGCAGTAGAGCGGCTGCGGCAGTTATGGCGGCGGCGGCGGCGGCGGCCTACTAGGCGTATTTTATTTGACCCCCTCCACAGTAGACCCTCCACGGTAGATACATTTATTTTAGTCTTGTAATATATTTTAATTTGTATATATATTAATTTTAATTTAGTTTATGTTTTAGTTGTTAATTAGTTTTATTGCGGTGTGGTGTGTGTGATTTGTGTATATATAATTGTTATATCGGGTGCAAAAAAACAAATTTAAAAATTTCAAATTTTATTTTTTATTTTAATTAGTAATTACGTCGGAACTTCCGACGGTAAATTAAATATTATTCTACCAATTTATTCGTCGGATATTCGACGGTAATTCTGTCGAGCAAGAAATTCTTGTTGGATTGTCAGACGGTAATTCTGTCGGATATTCCGACGATAATTTTACCACTATTCAATTAGTAAATTCGTCGGAATATCCCGACGGTAATATCGACGATAATCTTGTCGGATGATCCGGCGATAATTGCGTCGGAATATCAACGTAATGTCGACGGTAATTCTTGTCGGATCCTCCGACGATAATTCGTCGGACTATAGCCGATAATTTGTCGGATTATCCGGCGATAATTCGTCGGACTCATTCTTGTCGGAATATAATTACCGTCGAAGATTTCTTGTCGGAAGCGTCGGGCTCGTCAGACGAAAATACGTAATGCGTCGGAATTTTTGAATTACTGTCGGAATTCTCCGACAGTAAATACGTGTTTTCCAGTAGTGTATACGTGGGCGCTGACAGTCTTAAAAGGATTGATGGACCAATTCTCTCTACCCCACGTGATTGTTACGGACAGAGAACTTGGTCTAATGAATGCAATTCAGAAAACATTTCCCGACTCGAGACATTTCCTTTGTCGGTGGCACATTAACAAGAATATTTTGGCAAATTGCAAAAAATTATTCCGTGTGAAGGATAAATGGGATTGTTTTTCTATGCAATGGAATACGTTAGTTCTCGCGATCTTGCGGCAAATTATGATGCCTTGCTACAAAGACTCGATCGGACTTCAAAGATTATCCACTAGCCGTTAAATATGTCATGGAGCAATGGTTGATGCCATACAAGGAAAGATTTGTGTCGTTATGGACGGATACAGTCATGCATTTTGACAATACCACAACAAATAGGTATCTATCATTTTAATATCGGCGTATATTTGATTGTTTTATATATTTTGTTAGATATATACTTAATAAGGTTGTAACTTGTATTTCGGGGTGGAGAGTCAACATGCATTGTTGAAAAGACGGCTTGGCTCGAGCCAGGGTAACTTTGAGACTTGTTGGCGGCAGATTCACACCCTCATTGAGACTTCACACACAGCAATCAAACGGTCTTTTGAGAAGAGCAAAAATGTTGTCGGCATAAATACAAATCAATTGTATTTAGAGAGCTGCGAGGGATGGTTTCGATGCATGGATTGAACTTGATCTATGATGAATTGAGCGCTATTGGTGAACATGGTGTAGACCCTCTGCTGTGTGGGTGTATACTGAGAAAGAGATGCGGGCTGCCTTGTGGTCATGAGATTGACGAATATAAGAGATCGGACATGCCAATTCCACTTGATAAGGTTGACGCCTTTTGGAGAAAATTAGATATCATACCTCCAAAGGTAGAAGATCCTGGAATTGTCGAAGAAATGGGCAGCCGATTTAAACAAGAAATTGTTGAGCTATCGTCCAAGTGGGAACAAGCACCTGAGACCGAGAGGTTGTTAATCTTAAAGAGATTGACTGAAATAAATCAGCCTCCAACGACATCACTTACTCATCCCGTTGAAAAACAAAAAGTGTTGACTCGTGGTCGTCCTAAGTCTGTAAAGACTAAAAAAGACAAGTCAACCAAACGGGATCCGAGTAAGTTTGAGTATGTCCAATCCATAGAAGATAGCTGTTCACCATGCGAAGAGATTGCATACGAGGTTGGTCCGTCCATTAAACAACCTCTTACCCTCAGTTCGACACCGGCACTTAAGAAGAAACAGGTATTTTTCTTTTTATAACCTTTTTTAAGATAGAAAAAAACCTGGTTATACGCTTTTCGAAATATTTATGGATTGATACATCTTTTTTCAATAGGTTGTCCGGCAAAGGACTCGAATCGCGACTACGAGTGGTTTTATCCAACAACTACCATCACATTTGCACAATTGGATTGTAGAGACAAAAAATGTTAAAAGTGATGGTCATTGTGGATTCCGTGCCGTTGCAGACCAACTTGGCTTCACAGAGGACTCGTGGGGTAGGATTAGAGGAGCACTTCTTCACGAGTTGACTACCAACCAAGAGTTATACAACAATGTGTTCATTGAACATGGTCGCGTTGAAGAAGTGTTGCATATTCTAGACTACTACAAGGAGCCAGCACCTAAGGAACACTGGTTTTGTTTGCCAGAAATGGGTCATTTGGTCGCATCGGCTTTCAATGTTGCGCTCGTGTGTTTGGATTTACAAATTCCGATGACGTATTTGCCCTTAAGAACCCCAATCCCAAGTGATCCACGGATGATATGTATTGGATTTGTGAATAATGATCATTATATTCAGGTACACACCATATCAAGGATATTATCTGATGTTATTTATGTTATATATATCCATGATATTGATATGTCGTATATTTTGTAGGTGTTCTTGCGCGAGGGTAGTCCATTACCACCAGTTGCAGATAAATGGAATACATACCGACTTCAATGTGCAGCTGGCTGGAAAAATTGGATTGGCGACCGACTTAATATGTATAGTGACAGTGTGGGAACCAGCGCTATCGGTCGAAGCGCTGCGACTATCTCTTTAGATTAGCTTCAGTTGTAAACCACTATGTTCATTACTTTTATAAATCAACATGTATTGTAAATCAAATTGTGAATCAATTTGTGTTGTAAATCAATATTTTGCTTTTATGTCATTTAACTTATAAGTAATTCCTGAGTTAATACAAAATGCATACCATCAAAAGAAATAATAGTAACACATGACTACCAATGTGCATAATACTATAACATCGTCTTTAAATACAACAATATCCAAATTGAAATACATAATACAATAGTCAACTTCAACTAACACTTCTCCTCCTACGACTAGACGCAGTGCGAAGGTCTGCACGATGTGGTCCCTCATCATGGACCTCCTAATGCATCATATGCTCGCAGGATCACTGACTCAAACTCTTCCCTGGAGATAGATCGGTCTCCAGCTCTCAATCGTTGTACCATCGGTTGCATTAAACCCCGTGCAGATCTGACAATGTCCCAAGCATCTAGCGGAGCAGTATCAGCTGCGTTGCTGACGTAGGCGGACCGACGGTCGGGGTCTTGAACGATGGGATGTGAATGTGTGTAATACCATTCAAGATATGAAGGGTCACACTGTGGTCGGGCAGGTCGACCAAGTCTCTCGTCAGATAACACATGACTATCCCATTGTACAAAGTACTTGACAAGTACCCCCATATCGCCCGATCTGTTGGGTTTCCTTTCGGGGACAGGGAGCAATAGGGACGTATGGAATTGTCGTACATATCCAAACTGTCTCGTGCTCGATCGGGATGATATGGCTCCACAATGGTGTTTGCTGAGATGCATCCATGGTAATACGAGATCAGGTGGAACGGAAAATGTTGTCTCACCGTCTCGGTATATGGCTTCCAAATAACCTGTACCAATTTAAAAAACAGATTAATACTACATGTATATTTGACACGAGATTTTCACGTATATAAAAACAGTTAATACTCACTTCACTGGGTTTCATGGAGTCAAGAACCTCACGCACGACATTAATCTTTCGATAGAAGTTCCTTGTCCACCCTTTGGTAGCCACCTCTTTGCAAGAGGATTTTCCTCATTGTCTTGCACGTTATGTGGAGGCCTAAACACGGAATCGTTCATATATCCATGCCTACGTGAAATGCAATAAGAAGACACAATAATCAGTTCATAATCTATTAAATATTTAACACAACATATTGAAAATAAGTAAAAATATGAACTTCTTACCTCCAACAACGTGGAATATCCAGCCATTTGTTTGGTTGTAATCCTAGACGCTTGCCCTAGTCTATACAGATAAGCAAGAGTGGCAGCTCCCCATGCATATGTATGAACACTATCAAGCTCAACCAAGAACTCCAGGTAAGAAGTATTTACCCGAGTGCCACTCTTATCAGCAAAAATTGTACAACCTAAGGTGTACAATAAATATGCCCTAGGAGAAGGCGCGCCTTCGGATCATCGACATAGCATCTTCACTAAACCTCTCCCTAAGCCACTCTAGCCTAACAGATGATCCCCACCGCGCATTCCTTCTATGGCTTCGGCGTATGAAACTCCCAACCACCGCTCAACATCAAAAGTAGATCTTTGGTGTACTACTCCGTCTTGATAAAACTGGAGTCCGTGATCGGAAGACCGAAGGCAAAATACATCATCCAATGTGATTGTCATTTCGCCAAAGGGTAGATGGAAGCTATTGGTCTCGGGGTGCCGGCGTTCCACAAATGCACCGACCAATACTTTGTCAACTTCAAAGTAAGAGGTTCGCCTTAATCGAAACAACGTGGACGCTTTGACAACGTCCAACCACAAAGGGTGACATACATCTCTGCGACAACTCCACCGAACTAATTTTTCGGTATGGTTATTGCACTTGAGCTCTCTCTCTTCCCCTGCCATATCAACCGTGCTACGTGCGACTCATACGTAGTCGGTAGAGATGGATTAACGGGACCACCAGAAATAGAGTATATGTCTCGTCGCCAAATCCTCCCTAACATTTTCTTCTCCTACATCTCCAACATTTTCCTCTCTATTATCTCCAAAACCCATCTCTTTCAAAACTATAGTCGGTCATGTGTACAGGAGAGTGTTGTTGTTCCGGTGAGACGTGTGGGGGATCCTCAGGCGGTTGTTGTTCACGCCGAGCTCTTTCTCTTGTTTGAAGCGGTGGGTCTTCTTCTTTCGTAGACATTTGCTAATTTACTGCAATAATCACAAAATATATCAGAGGTTGAAGAATATAACATATAGAAGAAATTGAGGAGGTATGAAGATCATCCACACCTTTGTTCGGGAAGCACACTAGAACACCTAAGTAGTGTTCGGGCAGAGTCGTAACACCTTAGTGGTGTTCGGTGTCTTATGGAACTTGCTTCGGTGTTCGGTCTATGAAGTGGAACATGTCGGATTCGGTCGACTTATGGAACATAGGGCGTGTGTTCGGTTTGATACTAGGAACACCTTTGTGGTGTCGGAGACACCCCGAACACCTTGTGTTCCGAGGACCGATCCCGAACGGCTCATTTTTGTTCGAAGAACCAGGCCCGAATTCCTTCGATCGGTTAGGACTTATAACACAAATTAAAACCCAGCATACAAATTGAAATCGTTTGAACTTAAAAAGTAGAAGAATTTCATACCTAGGGCTTTCTTCATTGTTTGAATTTGATCCTCTTCTACTTCGTGAAATGAAGGTGAAGCTTCTTCTTCTTCTTCTTCTTCTTTCTTCTTGGCTTCCTTCTTCCTTGCACAAAGCTGGGTTGTCAATGGTGTTGTTGGTGTTGTGTTTATTTCTGGAGGATGTTAACAACGGTGTAGGAGGTGTAGGAAGACGTTTGAAATTGAAATTGGGTTTGAATTGGGTGGTGTATTGAGTAATAGGGTAGGGGTGTGATGATATTTGGTGGGTGTATTGGGAAAAAAATAATGAGATAAGTGAGAGGGGTAAAATAGGAAATGTGGGGTGGTGTATTTAGAAATTTTGTTGGTGTAAAATTAGTGGGGTGGGTGTATTAAGTAAATGGGTGTATTAAGAGGAAATGGTGGTGTTAATAGCAATGCTCAATTAAATATTAAATTTGCGGCACAAAGAGCACACAATTGTGGTACAGAGAATCTGAATTCTACAAGATATGAACGTGTTCACCCATAATATAGACTTTTAATTTCAATAAGCCATAAGCCACGACTCATAATCGTAAACAGTCAGAGAAAAATTCGCAAGGCGGAAAAAAAAATAAAAGAAAAAGGTCAAAGAATTCGGCTTCATACCATTGGCCTTTTCGCGCCCCTCGAAATTGGTACCTTTCCCCGTTCTAAAACGTAAGGGGAGTATCCAATTTCCTCCTCCCCCGATTCTCTCTCTCTTAGTTCGCCGGAAAAGAGATGGAGCTAGAACAATGCCGTCGGGATCGCCGGAAGCTTATAGATTACATACTGTCATCAGGCTTGATTAAGGAAATTCGAACTCCGTCTGGTCCCACCACCTCTCTTTCCAATATCGATTTCGATAATCTCAGTGCGGATTTTGTACTCGATTGCATTCGTTTCGGTAACTCTTCATCACCTTCTTTTTAACTGGAAAATTTGAATAATCTCCTGTTTGGCTGCCGAGAAAATTTAGCTACAATTTAAGAAGTCAAACTCTTGTTTGAACATGTTTAGCTCTTAACTATTAGTCTGTATAAGCACTAGCTTACATATTTTTGTTGATTTCCCTTGGACTTCATCCCACACAGTTTATTTAGACGTATGGTTTGGGTTGTGATGTTCCCATTTCTAGTAATGCAGACAAAATTGATATAAAGTTCTAAATCCTAAATCTCGATTGACAACTTGGTCAAAAACGGTACTATCATTTTGTGGGAGGACTCACATACTATACAACCAATCATAGATTGCCAACTACTCCCCAATTCCTTAAAGAAAAAGTCCATTATCACTTTTTGAGAGGTTCCCCAAAAAGTCTCCACTCTGTGATCTTCCCTTTTTGAGAGTGCTATTTTTACCATTTTACCTATAATTATCTTGTTCCTTCAATAATGGTCACATTGGAAAGTCCAAATCATACAACTATTTTGACTCAACTCAACTCAGTCTTGGTTCCTATCACTTGGTTCAGCTATATGAATCTTTCTCCGCCATTCAATCTAGTCCAAGCAAGGTCCACACTCATTCATAACTTTCTTTATTGCGGATGTCCACGTTAGTTTTGGTCTTCCCGTAGGCCGTACCCTTACTTCTAGTCTGATTAATATTGATACAGTCGCACACCCTAACGGGTGCACTAAGTGGTCTACGTTGTATGTGGCCAAACCATCTTTAGTGATTTTATTTGTTATTGGGGCGAGCAGTCTTGCAAATTTGTTCATTACAAATTTTATCTTTCCTAGTTTTATCACATATCCATCTTGACCTTCACATTTTAGCTACACCTATCTTGTTGACATGTTTTTTCATAGTTCCCAGCATTTCAATTCCATAAAGTAGCATGGGTCAAATCATTGTCCTATAAAACTTTCCTTTCAACTTAATAGGTTTACATCGATCACATTACACTCCGGATACATTTCTCTATTTCACCTAGCGTGCTTTTATTCTATGACCGAGTGACATCATCTGTAACCTCCCAAGCTTGATTAAATATCAAAATTTTTTTTGTGATATTTTTGACCATCTAACCTAATTTTGTCTCCATTGATATTTTTGACCGTTGAAATTGCATTCCATATATTTAGTTTTACTCGTACTCATTTTAAAGCCCTTGATGTCTAAAACTTCTCACTAGTCTCTAGTTTTGTAGCTTATCATTGACCCATTCTTCGTCTCATCAATCCGAACAATGTCATCAGCAAACAACATGCACCATGGTATATCATTTTATATATGTTCAGGTAATCCATCCATCACTAACGCAAAAGATAAGGACTTAAGGTTGATCCTTGGTGTAATCATATGGTAAATTGGAACTTACAAGTCTCTCCTGCTGTAGTCCTAACTAATGTCGCACCTCAGAATACATATCCTAATCACATCAATATATCTTACCCACCAAATTAACTCTCTAGGAACTGAATCATACAAGTCAATAAAAACCATATGTAAATACTTCTTTCCATCTCCATATCTTTCCGTCAATCTTTTCAATAAGTAGATAACTTCCATAGTCGACTTTCCTGGCATGAAACCAAAATGATTCTCCTATATCGTAGTTTCCCGTCTTAGTCTTATTACAACTACTCTTTCCCAAAATTTCATTGTGTGACTCATTAATTAAATACCCTTGTGATTCACACAACTTTGAATATCGTCTTTATGTTTATTTATTGGTACTAGAATACTCTTCCTCCACTCATTCTACATTCTTTTTGATATTATGATTTTATTAAGTAACTTGACTAGCCAAGACACTCCAACATCTCCTAGACACTCCATACCTCAATAGGAACTCCATTTGATCCTAAAGCCTTCAGAATTTTCATCTTTCTTAAAAGAAACTTTAGCTCACTCTCACTAATTCTACGGAAAAAGATAATATATCTACTTCTACTGCCCATATTATTTCCTGTATGGCTACGGTCCTACATGTTGCTCATTTAATAATTTTCAAATATATATTTTTCATCTCTTTTTAATTTCTTCCTCTTTGACTAGGACCCGTGAGTTTTAATCCTTAATACTTTTACCTCATTGATTTCTTTACTTTTCCTCTCCCTTTATTTTGCAAGTTTGTATATACACTTCTCCCCCTTTTTTGTATCCAATATATTATAAAAGTCATCGAATCCTTCAAAATATATTTTTCATCTCTTTTTGATATTCTTTTAATACAATCACACATTGTATTCCACATTTCATTGGTCTCACCTTCAAGATTCTATGGTGCATCTTTTAACTTGAATAGACTTAAGCTCTCACCTTTTATATTCCACCACTTAGTTCTCGGGTTCCTAGTGTCCTTTTTATATTGTTGTTTGTGTTTAGGGTAATATCTAGCAGCATAACTCTATGTTGTTAGTCTTAGTGATCTTTCCTTTTTGAGAGTGTTTTACCATTTTACCCTTAATTTGCTTGCTCCTTTAATAATGGGTCATGGGCTACACTGAAAAGTCCAAATCATACAACTATTTATAATAGAATCAATGAGATTTTCTTGATTTATGTGCCGAGTCAAATGGAGTTTAGGAATGGAGGGAGAAAGATTTTCAATCCCAAATTTTGTTTTCTATTTTGTCACTCTAGCACTACTCTTCCATTTATTTGTTTTAGTTACGGGATGCTAGGTAGCTCCAACCGAGCGTTCCTACCTATATTATTAGTTACTAATGTGCCCCACAAGTAAGTGGCTTGGGGCATGACTATTTTCACTTTAATACATCAGCTGAGAGTTGAAGTTGAAGTCAGAACGATTGTTTTGGGCTACCTAGCAATATGATTACTCTTTGTTTGTTTCCTCTTTTCCATGTTAGTAATGTTGCTCATTTTCTGTCTTGTTTTACTATTACTCTTTTACTTGGTTCGGAAATTTTGACCGGATAAGTTGATATATGTTTTGATTAGGTGGAGTGCTTGATATAACTAAAGCAACTAAGAAGGGTGCAGAGGAGACCACTTGGCCAATAATGGTAAGGAAGAGGTTTAGTTTGTTGATAGCATGTGCCGTTATGGTCTTGTGTCAAAGTTGATGGGTTTTGAGGTTCGTGTTGTTTAATGATGAGGACATGGATATGTTTTATTAATTTATTATGTGATTCAGGTACTGTTTGAGATGATTTTTCTTTATGGACAATGACACGTCTGAATATGTATGAGGTTGTATTGAATTTTACTTCATTTATGCGCAATAGCTCTGTTTGGCTTATTCTCTTTGAGGAATCTATGTTGTGTTAATTGTTGTTTACCTTTTTGAAAAAAATAAAAGCAGAAATAATGGCGGAAAAGCTACAAATGACAAATGACAAAAGATCCCGATTTGTGGCAATATTTGACATCCCATGTAAACAGAAAAACTTAACGCTATCAATCAGCTAGCCCCATACAATCTATCGATGTAAGGAGTTGATAATTTTCAAGGTGTGGACCATAATACCTGAATGAATTAGTGATTTTTGAAATTTTGAGATTTGAGAATTCAACAACAGCGAGCATCAACATCAGCACCCACTCAAGAAGTTTTGACCAGTCCATTAGTAAATATGAAGAAAGCACTTGATATGGGTTTGGAAATTAGTGAATGGTAAAAAAAGATTCGTAGATTTCAAGTAGTTGCAGAGTCATATTGTTAGTTCCCTTTTAGCCATCTGTTAAATGTGTATCCTTATGCGATCCATATTTCATAAACTAATATCTAGGATGTCACTTTTGCAATTAGTCTCTTATAAATCATCACATCAAAAGCTGACGTATGTTCCTGGCAGAGGTGGATGTCGGAGCCATGTGGGGTACATTCAATAGTTACATGTGCGTGGGAAGGGAAGTTGCATGTGGTTGCAAACCTAATACCGTCTCTTAAGGAGTTGCAAATACTTTCTAATAACCTGGAAAAAAATGAAGAGAATGTGAACAAGATTTTGATTGTAAGATTAAGTGATGGGGGAGTTTATGCTAAATGTCTACTAGGGGTTGCCAGCTTATTTGAGATTGTGATTGAGGTTTTGATTGCAGTAGATATGCTATTTTCTCTGGTTCCATCGCTTTATAGAAACTCTGCATCATAAAATTTACTAGAATTTGGGTCTGCATCTCTCTCATTGCCTTTTGTATGGAGTGGATATGCAAAACAAGGTGGGAGAATAGGCAGAGATGGAAGGGCACTAGAATAGTCTTGTTTATGGAGTCTTATGTGTCTAGTTATAATATTTATTCCTTTTTTCATTTGGAAATTACTTGTATATCCAAAGCACTTTCAAGGTGGGATACAGGCATTTCTTTCACAGGTTTTGGTAACAGGCTGAGTTGGAGCGTTGACCACCATAGGTCCACATGAGGCTCTTAAGATCTTGCCTTAAAGTTGTTCAAGGTAGTGGAGAATGGAGATGCTTAGTCTTTGTCTATTGTCCTTGTATTCTGGTTTGAGAAACAGAATTTTCTGATTACACTGATTCTGTTTTCAAGTTCATAGATGAATATGTGATAGATAGCTGGTTTTTGTTTTTTGGTATAACACATGTTATTTTCACATTACATTATACACTTGTGAACATGCTGTGAGGTGAGTTTTCACGGTGTCGCTGTTGTATGCATTTATCTATGTAGTGTGCTTACTGAATAGGAGGTAGCTTAACCCTGGTTTCTTACGGTGTAATTTGGTCTTTGCTGGATCATTTATTCATAGCTACTTGGAAGACCTGGACTGATGGATGATTCATCGCTTACGCACAAAAGAAGCCGGTAATGTTTTAGTATTACTTGACTCACCAGTTCCTTGGAGAAAATTTTAAACTAAGAGAAACCAGAACTACCATATTGGCAACCTTGCTTTCTATCAGACGGGGATATTGATTTTTCAGCTCCTGAAACTGCATCCATTGCAGTGCTGCCTCTACTCTACCACTTCTCGTGCTGAATTTGCAAGCCATAAATTCTGTATTTTCTCCTCCATCAAGTGGGAGGCCAGGTCTGTATGTGGAAGGGGTAGTAATAGAAGCAGAGTGAGGGATTGTGCTCTTTTATCCCCTGCCCATCTTTGCTAACTGCCTTAATTTCAAGACAAAATCGCTATACTGTAGTGAATCCACTCACATTGGTGTTGGCGAGGTGGGGTTGAGTTGGGTTCTCTTTTCTCTCTTTCTTTTTTTTTTTGGGGCGGGGGAGGGGATGACTCCTCAGCTTTAGGCAAATTACTAAATATTACTACCTCGGTCCCAGAATGAGTGGCATATTTGGATATGGAAAATCTTTTCTATTGCTGTTAAATTGTGACCCCTTCTCATTACGTCCTGGTTCTACCACTGCCACTGCCACTGCCACTGCCACTGCCACGGTGCCTATACATCTATAAATGATATGTTATTGTGTCTAGTCGAGTTTTTTTATATAGTGGTAGTTGAATAATCTTGGCCTTTTGTAAGTAATACAATCTAGATCGGGTTATTAATGCTTCTCCTTATGATTCCATGTTGGTAATTTGGTGCATTTATTTATAGAGAAGGTCCTTCCATTTCATGAAGTCTCTCAATATCTTTTTAGAGATGTTAGCAGAAGGGTATACATGTAGTCGATTTCTTCAATTTTTCTTCTGTTAGTGGTCTCATATCTTTTCTTTCATGTTCGTTTTACGTGGTGGGAGTGAAACTCGGGTTCAGTTTAGGAAGATTTTTGGGTTGGGGGAAGCCTCTTTGGCTTCGTCCTTTCTTCATATCTTCAGACTTCCATCTTCACACGATGCTTGTATTTTTGTTTTATGGTGAGGGAAGATTATTCATTTTCTTAGAATTTGCATCTCTCCCTTAAACTGGATGATATAAAGTCCGAGGTATTAGCTGCTTGGCTAAATGTTTTTGTTTTCTTTAGTTCCTCTAATATTTTTGGTAGGAGAATATGGCTTCAAGATTACAGTGGCATTTATACAGCCAACTCATTGTTCAAGACTTCGGTCAGTTCCTGCTTCCCTTCTTTTCCTCTAGCAACTTTCATTCAGAAAGCTAAGGTTCCCTTCACATTGAAGGCCAAAGCCTGGTCCCTTTTGCTTAATTAGCTGAATGCGAATGATTTGATACAAAACACCCCAAAAATCTCTGTCCTTGAACATGTGTGATAAACAAATGAAACTCCTGTGCACCTTTTTCTTCATTCTCCTGTGTGGTTCAGAGGTGATTGCTTGCGTTGTTTGGCACCTTGCCAAAGCTATGGGCTTGCCCTCCAAGCCTTCTGTTGATGGTTCTCAATGCTTTTATAGGTTTTGCCGTTTTGGGAATGACAAGGATGGTATGTGATTGTGGCAGTGTGGTGTCTTCGAGACTCTTTGGTGCTGGTGGGATGGAGCGGAGTTCCAGAACTTGTCAGGGATTGGGTTCTTTTTCTTTCTTCTCTCTGGGTGGTCGGTTAATGTTTTGAGCACGGATTTCTGGGGAGTCGATTAATTTTCTTTTTTGCTTTCTGACTTTTCCACTTTGTACATTTTCCTCTTCTTCCCATTCCATTGTTTTTCTCTTCTCTTTGGTTTACATCTTGTCCACCCCTTTTATACATTCTTTTGATCTTTAGTGGAATTTCACTTTTTTATCCAAAAATGAAAAAAAAGTTAAAAACTTTTTTCTTTTTCTTGGCAGTCTCGTTAGGAGTTGTCTTTGGCCTCTATGAGTGTCAAATCTCATAGGTGACTCGGTTCTCTTTTACCTTCTTGATTGAGGCCCTCACTGCAACTCTCCCCTCTCCCTCCCTCCTCCCCCCACCTCACATGTGCGCGGGTGCGAATGATTTGCTTAAGGATCCCACAACCAGTCAACAAGAACAGTTTGCTTCAGAATTGGAGGCCCTATAGGGCCTTATGACATAAATAAAGATTATCTGCTCAAGTGCGTGCTTGTCACACGCAGGGGATCTCATTCATGGTTGTTCTGGAGTTTAAGATATTGTAGATGTGTCCTGTCTCATTTGGAGCTTGCTTTTGCAGATATTAAGAGGTTTGGGGAAAGGATTTCCCAATTGATTGATAGGCCTTTCCAACCAAAAAATGCATTTTTTAAGTATGTGGTCCTTTTCCAGTGTTCAGGGATCATCACTTTCTTGCCTTAATTTATTCATTTTTATTTTGGCCTTAAGGGGGCGTGGAATGGGATCGAATATGAGAACTCACGATGTGCTAGGAGATAAAGTGATGTTCTTGGCATTGGTGGATGTGTTGCGAAACTGGAATCTGGAGGGCTATTCTCTACTGAAGAGCACTCATTGTTCCTTTGTTCTTTTTCAAAGTTATACCTAGTGGACGTCTTGCCTACTTCATTCTAGCTTCCTTTCTTAAGCTAATTATTGTAGTAGAAGGTTACTTTAGTAGAAGTGGGATTGCTGGTACGGTTCTACCTCAATATTCATCTACGTCACAACTATTATGCTTCACAAGTTTGTTTCACATTTTGACAAATTTTGGATTCAAGTAATGACATTGGGACATTTCATAGCTTCAATATGACATGGATACTCTTTTTCTCAAAACTTCTTTCTTGAATCTGGTAATTTAAATGGGAGTTAAAAGTATATAAGTACTACTCCCATTAAGCATTCTAAGTCTTTCACGTTGCTGTTTAATATGCTGAGCGAGGCATATTTTGAGTGGATGTCTTGTCTCAAAGCATATTAATTTTAGCTACTTTATGTGTTCTCTTATGCAGATACACTCTCAACTAGGGCATTCCTATTTTCTTGTTTCAGACCCAGATTCCGCTGGATCTCCTCCTCAGAGCACCCCACCTCCAATCGAGGCCAACCATGCTAAAATACAAAATTCTTTGGTTGGTCAAAGAGCAACTGTTTCTGAGGATGACCATGGGGTCAAGCATACATATACTACACCCACATCTTCAAAGTCTGTGAAGGACATAAGCATTCCTTCTCTAGGATTACCTGCCATAAAAACAGGTATTTGTTTGGTTTACTATCAAGTCTTATGACTTGAAGGGTGTAATGTAACTAAAGGTTTATGTGTAGGGTGTCGGGTTTATGAAGAATTTCAAATGTTTAACCTCTTTAGATTTCAACATTTACTCCTCAAATCTTTTTTAAATTGCTATGTCAACCTTACCTTCATATCCATTACTGGGAAGTGGAGCGCCTCATGACAGCACAGCTTACTGCCAACAAGCTACTGTATGGGAAACCTGCCAATATATTTAAACCACTTTTTAGATAAAAAGATAATCCTTAAATGATAGGTTGGTTTTAATTTTTTTTTTGGTGCGAAAATGATAGGTTAGTTTGTTTCTTCTTTTCTCTTTCCATCTACATTTTGTTTTTACTTACTAACGTAACTTGGTTTTATTTAATTTACATCCGTTTATTCTTCTCTCTCTCTCTCTCTCTCTCTCTCTCTCTGCGAGCTTCATTGCTAATCTTTCTTGGAGATCAAATTTCATAAATGCTGAAACTGAAATGACATGATCCAATTTGAAAACTACAAAGTTTAAATTGAATTCAGCCCAAGAGTGTGTCATTCAGTCTTTTGAGTGAAAAATTGTTTTCTTTATCGCTTTCTGTCTCTTTTTTTAATTTTTTTATTGTGTAGACCTTCATGTCTCGAGTGACTGATACATGGTTTTAGGATTTTAAAGGATTATCGGAAGATGACTTACGGGAATCAGCATACGAAATATTGCTTGCATGCATGGCGTTTTCGGGGTACTCTCTTTCTCTAACTGGTTCATCCGCCCTAATACTAAAGTTCTTTTGTACCCTATCATTATGCTTCTCTTGGTCTGATGTGAACTTAATCTTTGCCCCTTTCTGTTACGTTTCTTATCTTGATTGCTATTCTTAGGATTTCGAGTCATGCTTTTGACAACCAGAGGAAAGACAAGAGCTCTAAATTTCTATCTGGGTTAAAGAGTAGAAAGGATAGAAGACATAGTCGGTCCCAATCTGCTGATTTCCAATTTGAGCACATTGACACTATTCGCGTTCAAATGCAGGTGAGCATTTCCCAACCTACCCACATCCCACCCCCTCCCCCAAAAAAAAAAAAAGAAACAAAAATGAAAATAAAGAAAAAGGATAGTTTGTCATAACTGGTTCTTGTGCATTGATCCATACGCTGTCCGCTTGTGATCAAGTTCCAAATTGGGGGGTTGCATTATTCTGGTTATTTTAGGATTTAGCTGCTCGTGTAAGAGTGTTTATGGTCAAGAAAACCACGGACTGGATACACTCAGGTTAAGGCTTGCCATCGGATTAGTTTACGTCAATATAAAACCTAGGAATAAGCATACAGTTTTTGTTCCCATAGAAATCTGCGTTGTTTATTTTGCGAACTAGTTTTAGAGATGCCCTCTTAAAAGTCAATTTCTCAATTGACCTGCTGAGGTTTACTAAATATACATATACTGTAGTCTGTAGACACATCGGAAGTAATCAGTATGTTGCGATTTCCAAAAAACATAGAATTTGCTGAGCTTGAAAGAGATATAAATTTGAAGCAAGAATTTTTCACAGAAGAGGTCCAAAAAGACAATTGGGACTCGTAAAAGAGAATAAGAATTTTCTTCCACGATTTTTTTTTTTTGTGTGTTCTAAGGGGGCATGGGAAGGGATCGAACTTGAGACCTCACACTTTGTGAGGTCCTAATCCTAATTGCAATACCAGAACACACACACACACATGTGTGTGTGTGTGTGTATGTATGTAAGAAGCATCTTTCCTATTCTTTGCTGATAGCAAGCTAGTATAAATACTACATATGTGGCATGTATGTGCTAATGTTTTTAAATTAAAATTTTTAATTTTATTTTATCATGTTAATCCAAAATCTCTGATGAATAATTTAAAACAGACATAATACAAACTTTTACCACTCACGAAACTAGCATGAAACTCAATGGACTTCAAGTTTCGTCATTTTGCATCAGATATAACTTTCATAGTTAAAAGAGCCACTCTATCCACAAAATCCATCAGATTTTCTAGATGAAAAACAAAAAGGGTACCTGAATGCTGCAAGTATTTGGCATGAATTTGAACAATATATAGGTCTTTTCCTTGTTTTCGGTCCAAATATTTTGACAGAAGTGGATGGACTGGCTACTTTGACTATGAAAGTTAAAGTCCAATGACCCAAAGGACAAAGTCCAGTGAGCTTCTTGCTAGTTTTGCAAAAGTACAATGGGCAAAGTTTCTATTTAAAATACGATTTTAATGAATGAAAAGGTTGTGAGTCCACCAAAAGTACAAGTGCATTGGCTAATTGAACAATAACTCTTTACTTCAAGTTTCTGATGATTGAGATCCAACTAAGAAATAAAATTTGACCGAGTTAACTATTCAAAAACAGCTAGAAGAGTCCTCTGTCAATTTTATCCTATTCAACTTCCATCTTTTCCACGAACTCTTAAAGGTGCCAAAAATGAGAGTCCCATTGACAAATATAGGCTCTAAATAACAAACCTCTTGTTTTCTTTCCAAAATGTCCCTTTATAATTTATGGAAATAATGGTCCATGTTTGTTGGTGTAGATAATAGCTGGTCTTCTCATCCATATAGGAGTTGCATTCAACCATTAAATTATGCAGAGTTGGATTCTTTCTTTATTTACTTCCTTCGTTCCATGTAAAGAGTCTACTATTCTATTTTTGAATGGTTCCACTTAAATAGTCCACTTAAAAAAATTATGTCCACAATCTCCCTAACCTTTGTAATTTACTCTCATGTGATATAAGCATCTTGGTTATGCTCAAGCATTTTTGTTGCTTTGGCCAACTCGAACGATACTAATCTATCCCCTTAATTATTAGACTTTTCAAACATGGACTCCTTCATCGGCTTGAAGGGAGTATTTATTTTGTTTTTGGTTTTGATTTTGTGTGTGTTCCCCCCCTTCCTTTTGAGCCTATTATTTGTTTGGTACTAGTTTTTTCAAAAAATCTCTTGCATTAACCTGTTTTTGCCCCTCAAATATCATTAATGATTTTATTCCTCTTAAAAATATTTTGATAGAATCATGCATTTTCTTTCTACTGTTTGTTTCGGAACTACTTGACTTTCTTCGTTTCTTTTTTTAATGCACGTGGTACCTTAAACTCCTCTATCATAAAGACATAAACTGATACTCCCTCCCATCAAAAATAAGTGTCCCTTATTGACTTTACACGGGTTTTAAGAACTTTGTTAACTATGTGTGATTTTCCTTTAATATCCTTAAAGTATCATCTAGTGGTGTCAAATCAATTGGACCACTTTCTTTTTTCATCTCACACTTAGTAAGGGTATTATAGACAATTTGTTTTTTCCTAAAAATGGAAAGGGACACTTATTTTGGAATGTTCCTAAATGGAATAGGGGACACTTATTTTTGAATAGAGTGGGTATTTGTTTCTCCTACAAATACAATGTTGATGGACTTGATAAGGTTATCGTACATATAAACTCATGGAGCCCATTAAATTGAGTTGTGGGGACAAAGAGTACGGGGAAGGTTTGATTCCTCCACCCCACATTCTATCCGAATGGATATTTGCTTTAGTTATTTATCTCTAGGGCTTAAGCAACTTAATAAAGTGTATTATAATCTCCTTGTGCCAATCTCTTGAGATGACGTTTGTTGGTTAAATAATCTTATTTAATACTGATGCACAATATCTTTCAAAAGTACATATATGGATAAAAAAATAAAGATGCACAAGTAGCGTGTTATTTAAGTCATGTATGCCTATTTATTTCCACTTATTATTTACCTTTGTTGTGCTCAAACTAATTTTCTTACCAAGACATCACTATATATAGATCAAAATCCATTTATAACAAGCCCGATGCAACAAAGAACAAGTTTGCTGCAATCTCTCTTATCAATTTCCTATTGGTGTTTCTTGTACAGAGCTCTGATGAGTTTCTCTGAATTGACTCATTCCATGTTTGGAGTGAAAGCCTTATATAGAAGTGAAGTTGCTTCCTTCTGACTTTTTCTGAATATTTTCTCTTCTTTCCTACAATGATTGAAAAATGGAGATAATAAAGAAGTCTCTTCGTACCGCTTCAGGGTGTACGTTTCTTTCTCTGCAAGTTTTGCAGGGATCTTTTCACACACTTAACCTTGATTAGACTATTTATTCTATTAACCAAAAGCAAGAGAACGAGTTTTTTCTAAATTGTTTTCACTTTGTTGTGCTGACTTTGATTCGTCACACTAGATATTATAAGTAGTAGTAAATTGTCCTTTTAATCTAGATTTCAGAAGCAATGGATACATGCGTCAGGCAGTGGCTGATGCAGTTCGCATCAAGGAAAGCATCTGCAAAAATTGATGTTCTTCAAATCTCATTAGACCTTTTACATTGCATACTCAAATCTGATTTTCTCAATGAAAGGTCTTATACACAATGGAGGAAGCGACAGGTAATGATAACTGTTCTTCCTTGCCTTATTTCATTGTAATTTGAACATTCTTGTAAAGAGGGTGATTCCTAGTAGATCATAGTGTTCAACTAAATAAGAGATTCTTCTTTTTATCATTGCTGGTAATTACTTTGGCATATTCTCTGTTCAATTTAAAACGTTATCCATCATAAAGCGTAGGTTTCTTGATTAAAAAGACAATTGTCGTACCTATGAGATCACTTTTGACCACTCTATATAACCTCACATTGTTGACTGCGCTACTCTAAGCTCTCAAGTTCTTAGTGATGATTTCACTTTTCTATGTACTGCAATGCTGGTGCAGAGTAAGAATAGAGGGCCAGGAGTGGTGCACTCGTTCTATGCCAACCAAAAGAAGTTAGTTTCAGGGTGCTGAAAATGAACAAATTAAGGTTTTGCATACAAAAAAACAGCAGAATCCCTCAGAATGTCATCATCAAAATAATCCAATTTTGAGTAATTATGAATCTTTCTTCAGTTGATGGACATCGACTTATAAGTGCCGCTAGTCGTACTAGGCGTAGTGCAGGTTTATTCCCATTGATTCCTGAATCACCTTTAGGCCTAAAGATTGTTTTTTAATTTGAGGATAGGACAGTGATTCCGTTTAATGACACGATAGAATATCTGCCTAGTCAGTTATTAAGGAGAAAATAAGAAATATCTAAGTAGTTTAGTCTTGGAGAGTTGTGCAATCTATTTCTAAATACTTTGATAATTCATTTTGGTTGCCTAAGTGGTCTGTCCATTTGAGTTTCCATCTTTATCGTTCTAACTTGGAAAGACTCTATTTCAGGTAAAAATTCTGGAAGAACTATTCTCTTCTGTAAACAATATGACATCTGAGACACAAATAGTCGAAACTGAGCTCGCAAAGATCAGAAATTTAAAGGTCTGTCGACTTTTACTTAGCATATATAAAAGATTTCTTAAACAAAATGCCATTGCAATTATTTTTCTGGCATGTTGTAGGAATGGGACATCAGCCCTGCTGAACGTGCTGAGGTCCTGCTTGTTATCAGACAGGTTGCTTCAGTATTATCATCTGTGCATAGGCATTTTAATATTCAAGGTCAAACCAGCTATTGGACAGCCTGTTATCATTTAAACATCAGGATTTATGAGAAGTTACTTTTTGGCATATTTGACATTCTGGAGGAAAGCCAGCTCATTGAGGTATGTGCTCCGATGTTTATCCCTTGTGGCGCCTGTTGCATGAGCAGATATCCTTTACTTTGATTGATACTCAGAATTCTTATGTGGAGTTTTTTATTAGGAAAGTGAAGAATTTCTAAAGCTTATCAAGTTGACCTGGTCGACTTTAGGTATTACTCAGAAGATGCATGATGCGTTGTACGCGTGGGTGCTTTTTCAGCAGGTATACATACTCTACTTATAGCAGAGCTTAGTAGAGGTTAACAATGCATCATATGTGTAATATACTTTTATTTGAAACTATTTTCCTTGATCACAATCATACTTATGTATTATCCGGCATGAGCATGAGTTTGTGCATTTATGACTTAAGCAGATACTTGAAGTTCATGACTCATGCATCTTTCTTTTGGCCTCGTCATAGTATTGGGCTAATATTTCACAGATGCAGAATAGCAATATTGTATCTCATGCTTTTGTGGGAATTGCAATACATCAATTATGGTCTCATTATTATTAGAAAATAAATGTATGTTCTTAATGTGGAGCACAAGGTGAGAGTTAAAGGTTAATGCTGATCTTATATATATATATATATATATATATATATATATATCAGCCTTTTATTTTTGATCCCATGTATAATATAATAGTAGCCATCAATGGTTAGTGAGAGAAAGTAACCATGGAAAACTCCTCCATATATATATATATATATATATATATATATATATATATATATATTGTAAAGTATAATATAACTATTGCCTGTCATTATCTGGATTTGAGGTCAACTTGGATGACAAGGCTGATTGGTTTGCGTTTTAGCTTCTATGTTGTTTTTGATATTACTAACCACCACTCATTTGGAGTTGTCTACGAAGAAGTTTACATGGTTATTGTGTTCTGATGCGTGTTCCTCTTCCTTTTAGCCCCTTTTGGGAAGGATTCCTACTACTAGTACTCTTAAATATTTTCTCTAAATAAGATAATATGTAATTTATTACCTATTAAGCCAATTAAGGGTGAATTGACTATAACACATTAATACTGCCCTCAGGATCACTTTCTTTGGATGTAGACAGTGCTATGTACTTGTAACCACAGTATGAATGTTGATACACTTTTCCTCTTTTTTTTTTCCCTCATCATATTATTCACACCATTTATTTTCCATGGAAGTTTGTTTGTACAAATGAGGTGGCGCTACTGGATCATGCAATCGCTGAAGTACATAAAGCTTTATCCACTGAGGATAACAAAGAGAAGGAAGAACTATATATGAACAACCTGATGTGTACCATTGACTGCGATGGCAGTGAAACAAGATTATGTTTGGTACAAGCAATTTTTTGGTCGATAAACCTCTGGTGTGACAATAAACTGCAAGATTATCATCTGAATTTTAGTCAGGTTGGTTAATGTTTCTCGAGTGCCACATTCTACTTTTCCTACATGTGTTGTTCACATTTTGGTGAATCACTATTCAGATATCTTTAAAGCCTATATTTATGCTTTTTGCAATTTTCCCCTTCAGGTCATTGTCATTACATTTTCATCTTTGGACTTATTTTTTCAATTTTGTTTTGTTGTCTGCCCATTCTCCAACCCATTATTCTCTTCTTGGAAGTTCATTTTGTTTTTGTATATTATAATATTTCTAAAGGTTCTTGGTCTGATGACTTACTGTTTTTTCTTTGGTACTCCCACACCATTTTCTCTCAGAAGCCTGCTTTCTTCAGGAGAGTAGTGACCATGGGATTAGCAGTGGGGACTTATGATTCTGGTAAATGTGGTGAAATCAAGGTAGTCCTTCAACCTTAAGTCATACATTCTTTTCGTGTAGGCTTTTGAAGATGAGGTCACTTTCATGGCATTAATAATTCGCACAAAAAAAAAAAACATCATGCTGAATCTTTAGTTAAGCCCATATCATCATTTGGTAACAAACATAATATTAGCATGTTTCTAGACTAACTGCCTAAAGCGTATTTCTGTATGATTTTGTATGTATCAATAGCACTACTCTTTATCATGCATCCAGCTATTTACATTCCCAAAGTTCCGAGATCCACATTATTTCTATTTTGGAAATAATTTTTTTGCAAACATGATAAAATTCGTCAAAGCTTTTCTGAAAAAGAGCGAGGCTCTGTGTAAGGAGCTTTTATTGCTATTGTTGGTCTATAAATGTGTTTGCATGTTTGTTCATAAGCTCTTTTTGGAATATCAACAATGTCGGTTTTGAAGACTACTTCAGAGACTGAGAAGTTAATTATCGTTTAGAGTTTCTTTTTTATAAACTGAATATAATGAAACTGAATTTTTCCCAAGTGGCAAATTTTAAGAATGGTTTGCTTTTTCAGTTCTTAGACTCAGAACAGAGTATTTCCTTGCATAATGTTAGCTTGATATACATTGTTAGCCCCTATCAGCTTTAGCTTTTAGGTGAGTTGGTAACTGTCAGAATTTTTGGGTTTGAATTGTGTTTTATTGAATCATATAATCTCCTATATATACAAAGAATACAACATATAATCAGCATCAATCCCTTAAATTTCGGGATTATAATTTACACCTAATTATTCTCCTAAAACAATGTCAATCCCTTAAATTATGGGATCCTAACATTCTTCTGAAATTATGCCACGATTTTCCACACTCCCCCTCTAGCTGGTGAATAGGGATTTTCCATTCCCAGCTTGGATACAATACTCTCAAAAGTTGAGCTACATAATCCCTTTGTGAGAATATCAGCAAGTTGTGTCTGCGTTGATATATACAGTGTGCATATCAAGCCACTATCTAGCTTCTCCTTGATGAAATGCATATCCACCTCGAAGTGCTTCGTTTTATCGTGCTGAACAGGGTTTTGGGCTATGCTTATTACTGATTTATTATTGCAGTAGAGTCTCATAGGACCTTCCCACATAATTTTTAAGTTAATAGAATGATTTTTAACCAAAGCAATTCACATACACCTTGTGTCATTGCACAAAATTCTGCCTCAGCACTAGAACGTGCTACTACCCCTTGTTTCTTGCTTCTCCATGTCACAAGATTCCCTCCAAGGAAGGTACAATACCGTGATGTCGATCTCCTGTCAACAATTGATCCTGCGTAGTCTGCATCTGTATAAGCTTCAAGTGTCATGCTCCTATTTCTTTTAAACAAGATCCCTCTCCCTAGTGTTCCCTTAAGGTATTGCAAAATTCTGTGTGCCGCTTGCAAGTGGACTTCTTTAGGACTATGCATAAACTGAAGAAGCTAGCAACCAAAGATCTTCAACTAGTTGTTGAGCAGCCGTAAGGTACTTGGGATTTCTCTAGATTGGCAGTCTTCTCTGATTAGAGCAAGATAAGATAGCAACTTGGAGAGGTCCGGAAGAGCCATGAAAATTCACAGGCCAGGAAATGAGAAGTTTGGATTATTGACTATGTGACATTTGGGGATTTTCAATCTCGTAGATGCTTACGCGGGATGGAATGCCCTTAGCATTTTAGGCAGAACTTGTTGTCACTCTAAAAGCCAACGTAGTAGCCTTTAGCTAGCTTAGCTCAATGATTCCATCTTCTTCCTCCGACGCCAATGATTCTTACTCAAACGAAAATAAGAATACAAATAGTAAGCTCCCTTTACACAGAGATCTTTCTCTCTTGAGAAGATTAGATCCTCTTATTGCATTTTTTATAAAAGGAAAAGTCTAAAGGATGAGTGCCTTGACTCCTCGAATACAAAGGACTCCTTGCCTAAGATCTCAGTTCTGCATAAGCTATATCAGATCTGGTATGTGCCAAATAAATAAGCCGTCCTACGAGTCGTTGATCTTCCTCAGCTTTTCCCAGCTTAAGACTGGGTCGATAGGTGTACTTGCCGGTTTACATGCAGCTTTACCTATCTCTTTGAGCAATATTTTTGTTGAGATATAAATATCCCTTTTTTGGAGTGTGCCACCTCAATTTCTAAAAAGTACTTTAGCCTTCCCAAGGTCTTAATCTCAAACTCCTTAGCCAAGCAATTACTAGACTTGTTGTTCCATCTCATCATCTCCAGTTAGTACGATGTCATCCACGTACACTAGTAATACTGTCAATCCCCCCATTCCTGAATGCTTAATGAACAATGTGTGGTCTCCTTGACTCTGCTTGTATCCCATAGCTAACATGACTCTCACAAATCTCCCAAACCAAGCCCGAGGAGATTGTTTTAGTTCATACAGAGCTTTATGCAGTTTACATACTGTATTGGTGGTCACCTTTGTTCCATAGCTCGGTGGAGCTTCCATGTAAATCTCCTCCTCAAGATCCCCGTGCAAAAATGCATTCTTTACATCAAATTGCTGAAGTTCCTAACTATTGTTAGCAGCTAGAGATAAAATTACTCGAACTATATTCATCTTAGCCACGGGAGGAAACGTCTCTAAATAGTCAATTCCATATGAGTGTATCCTTTGGCTACTAGTGTTGCCTTGTATCTTTCAATAGACCCATCAGCCCTAATGCCCTATATTTTACTGTGTAAACCCATTTGCAACCCATCGCCCTTTTTTCGGCTGGCAACTCCATGAAACTCCAAGTTTTATTCTTCCTCAGTGCCTTCATCTCCACATCCATGGCTTGTTTCCATTTTTCATTGGACAATGCCTCAGTTAGGGTTGTAGGGATGGTTATGGTGTTGAGGTTTACAAGGAAGGCTTTGAAGGTTGGTGAGAAGTTTTGAGAGGACATGTGGTTTGAGAGTGGGTATAAAGGCCTTTTTGCGCATGTTCTGGTTCCTTTCCTAATGTCAATTGGTAGGTCTTGATCTTCTTCACTAACATGTACCTCAGTTTCACTTTGCAACGTTGGGAAATCAGAAACTGTTACCTCATTTGAGGGACCCGAGTTGTCAGACTCTTATATGTGCACAGATTCAGGATTAGCCTCTACCCTCCTTGAGTACACCAAATTCTTGCCAAATCTCACATCTTCAGGAGCAGATCTAAGGTCAAGAATGGGTTCAGATTCAGGAGGTTCAAGTTCAGACCTAATGGACTCATGGTTAGATTTTGTTTCTAATTGAACCGAAGGTATTTGGCTAGATTTAGATGGAAGTAAAAGATCAAATTCAGACGGTCCAAGAATGAGCTCCTTATCTTCCTTAAGACTCTCCCCCTGAAGATAAGGTTGGATGAAATAGGCTTCTTGTTCATTGAAGGTTACATCTCGGGACACATAAAATTTCTTAGGAGGATGATAGCACTTATACCCTTTTGAGTTGATGAATACCCCACAAAGATGCACTTTAATGCTCTAGGATCTAACTTCCCACGGTCTTGGTTATGGATATGAACAAAGGACACACACCCAAAAATGCTAGGTATAAGATTATTTGTAGTGGACAGATTTGTGTAGAATGAAGAGAGCACCTCCATAGGACTTTTGAATCCTAAGATTGTACAGGGTAGTCTATTAATGAGATGAGTAACTGTTAGAACTGCCTCCCCCCAAAAATATTTGGGTACATTTTTCTGAAACAATAGTGCTCGAGTTTGGTCTAACAGGTGTCCATTTTTCCTTTCGGCAACACCATTTTGTTGGGGTGTTTTGACATAAGAAGACTCTTGAATTATCCCCACCTTTTGACAATATAGAGTGAGAGTTTGATTGAAATAGTCTTTTGCATTATCTCATCAGAGTCTTTTGATACTCGCACCAAATTGATTTTTTACCATAGAGACTAAATTTGGGAACACAAGACTCACATCTGACTTGTGTTTGAGCAAGAAAACCCCGGTAACTCGGGTGCGATCATCAATGAAGGTCACAAACCATCGTGCCCCAGACACGTTCGAAAAGTAGAGGGACCCCAGATATCAGTGTGAACAAGGTAAAAAGGAAGAGTGCTTCGTTTATTACTAATTGGAAAAGGTAGACGCTTGTGCTTAGCAAGTTCACACACCTCACAGTAAAGATTCTCAAAATTTAGCTTTGTAAACAATGAAGGAAACAATGATTTGATAATTCTAAATGATGGGTGACCTAACCGACAATGGTAGAGAAAGACTTTTTCTTTATTTGATAACACAGACTTGGACTTGAATGAGTAGGGGGGTCTGCTCTTGATTATGCTCGACCGTTTGATTCCTCGAGGTAGTAAAGGCCATCCTGTTCTCTAGCACTTTCAATCATCTTCCCCGAATCCTTCTCCTGAAACACACAGTGACTCTTGTTAAATATAACATTGCATAGTAAATCTTTCTTGAGTTTATGTACAGATACTAGATTAGTGGATAGCTTAGGGACATGAAAAACATTTCTCAAGGTTATGCACCGGTTTATTTCAATGCCCCCTATGTCGGCAATGGTTGCTAAGGATCCATCAGTTGTTGCTATCTTCCTATTGCTTGGGCACGGGGAATATGTAGTGAAGTGTTTGGATGAATGAGTCATGTGGCCTGAGGCTCCTGAATCTATGATCCAAGATTGCTGAAATGGTGTATCTGAGGCATTTAATCCAAATAAAAAGGAACGCTTACCTGAATACGCCAAAGTACATGTACCTGTAGGTTTCTCCGGGTTGTCAAAGAATGCTCTCACCCTTTCCACTTCATCTTGATTGATGCCCTTCAATTCCTTTTTGTCTTCCTCTTTTGGTGCATCAATAGTAACATTAGCAACATGTGCCTATCCATTACCCCCCCTGAGCTGATATCCTTTCTGCCCCCACTCGCGGCAAGGAGGCTTCCCATGCAATTTCCAGCACTTCTCCCTTGTGTGGCGCGCCTTTTTGCAGAAGGTGCACCATAATTCATCACGATTCTGAGGCTTGGGTGAAACTTGCCTTCTAGTTTCAGCAAAAGCCCTACAAGCCAAACCATGTTTTGCACTCTCACCTATCATAGCTGAACCATCAGTAGGTAGATGATAAAGCATTAAAGTCCTCCTACTTTCCTCACTTCGGATAATGGCCACTACTTCATTAAAGCATGGAACTTCCTGTTTTCCGAGTATTTGGATCCTTACTTGGTCAAACTCAGGATTTAATCCCACAAGGAAGTCATAGACTCTATCCTATTCAATGAATTCTTTTAGTATAGCTGCATCATCAGGGCACTTGGTCTTGATTACTCGATAATGATCAAGTTCCTGCCACAGAGACTTCAACTGGTTGGCATACTCTGTGTCACAGACTTGCTTCCTTGTTTGGCAATAGTCTTGACCTTCACTTCATACACTTGGGCTGCATCCCTAGCCTTTGAATATGTCTGCTGCATTGCATCCCAAATGTCCTGAGCTGTAGGCATGAACATAACTGTATCACTTATCTCGGGCATCATAGAACTCCAAAGCCATGCCATAATCATGGAATCCTCTTCATCCCATGCTTTAAAATCAGGATGTCCTTGCTTCGGTCCTGTCCCTAACAAATGGCCGATCTTGCCCTTGCCTTTCAGTATCGTACGGACAAGTTGAGACCATTTGAGATAATTCTTTCCATCCAATTTATAGGCTGCTTGAATGGTCTGCAATCCCAGCGAAGACTGGGTTCCCTCATCAGATGAAGCCGCAATAGTCGATCTAGTCTTCTCGATTTCTGCCATTGTTCTTCACTCCAAAGTACAAATGACTATTTGAAGGCTAATTAGAGAGAAAAAATCAGCCTCAACAATGAAGGTCGTAGGCCTAAATGAAAAAAAATACCCAGATTGATAAAGGTTGACAACAAGAATTTCCAGCAATGAAGGCTGGTAACAAGACTGTAATTACTATGGTTTTTTTTTTAGCAAAAACAGAGCAATTAAGAAAAAGAAAGGATCTCAAAAGAAGTAGAGATCGGTAATGAAGGATTTTCCAGAAGAATTTGAGCCTAAAGCTCTGATACCATGTCAGAATTTTTGGGTTTCAATTGTGTTTTATTGAATCATATAATCTCTTATATATACAAAGAATACAACGTATAATCAGCATCAATCGCTTAAATTTCGGGATTATAATTTACACCTAATTATTCTCCTAAAATAATGTCAATCCCTTAAATTATGGGATCCTAACATTCTTCTGAAATTATGCCACGATTTTCCACAGTAACTAAACATGGTACGGAGCTCTTTGGTTTGGCAAGGTCTTGGGTTCAAGTCGTCCCGCTTGCATTTGACCCGCAATATTTCTTGTGCACATACTGGCACCTGGTTGGTTTGTGATGCCTCTGGTGAGACTTCTTTTTTTTATCTCTCCACGTGTAAGTGTGCGGGTCACACTTAATGGGGAATATACATTGTTAGGCCCTATTGACAGCTTAGCTTTTAGATGAGTTGGTAACTTAACACATAAATACTTACTGTTTGCAGTATTGTGTTTGTTGTCATGTTTTGCTCTAGAATTATCCTAAGCGATCCGAGTGTACTGATTGCAAAATTTTCTGATATTTGCAATAACAAACTCTGATGCGTTTGGTGATGCTGCACTAAGCTAGTAGTATTTCCTTACATAAGTACTTGCTGGTTGCAGTATTATGTTTGCTGTCATGTTTTGGTCTAAAAATAACCTAAGTGATTCCTGAGTTTACTTATTGCAAAATTTTCTGATATTTGCAGTTAACAATCTCTGATGCTTTTGGTGATGCTGCAACAAAGGTTAGAATGTACGTTAATAGGTCTATTGAAGCTGCATATAGTCGGGTGAGTCCTGTTAATAATTGCATTGATTTGTTGGTTGTATTGATCCCAACTAGGCGCAGTTAGATCATGTTAATAGACTTCCTGGATGATCTCAGGTAGCAGATACTTTGGATCTCGTATCTAAGATAGAAAAGAAGCATCCACTGGCCTTGCTTGCAAGTGAACTAAGATTGATTTCTGAGAGAGAGATCACTGTATTTTGCCCCATCCTGTGCCATGTGTTACCAGATGCAGGGATGCTTGCTGCCAAACTACTGCACCAATTTTATGGTCAAAGACTGGTTCGTTTCTGATTAGTGATAATTTCTAAAAAATCTGTCCTATGTTTATTCCAATGTAATGTATTCACAGAACTGTTTCAACTTTGGTTTTCTTGATGTATAGAAACCATTTCTAGATGGGATATCAGAACTTTCTGAAGATGTTAGATTGGTGCTTTCTATGGCTGATATCTTGGAACATGACCTGACTCAGCTTTACTCTTTTAAATGCAAAGAAAATGGTTTGAGCTCCCCCTTGATCGATGAGTTTGATCACTATCAGGTTATTGTATTTCTGGAGCTTATATTCTCTGTATTTCCTTCATTTGAGTTACTGTATACTAACATAATTTTGAAAAAGCAAAGTTTACATAGTGTTGCATGTGTTTGGTTGCTTTGATCTATCACACACATCACAGACTTTATTTCCGAATATTATTTAAAGTGTCATTACTTTGTCATATCTGAACTACATTTCTGTGTCGAATTATAACTTCTCTTGTTATATAGAAGTGCATGAATTCTTCTAATGCACACTTTATTGAGAATTTGAGCTCAAGTAAATAATTGCTATGAGACATGAATAGGGACCTCATGAAGCTTGAGTATTCTGTTTTAGACTATGTAAAGATAATTTGACTGAGATGACTACGTGCATCAATGAAGCAATACTTCGTGAATTCACACTGGAACAATGAGAAGCATTTAAACCTTTTCTGTGAGCCAATTTTTTATGACCTTAATAAGAAAGTTGAACTAGAAACCTCTTCTAGTACATTTACCAGTGACATAATCTGAACCGAGTCAAGACTTCCAAGCCTCTGAAATTACTTCAACTGTGGAGACTAAATATGGACCAAAAGGTCCACAGAGAATTATTCGAACTGCACGTAGAGTTTCTAGGCTTATTAATCGTCATATGAGTCTTCTTATAACTCTCTCTCTCTCTCTCTCTCTCTCTCTCTCTCTCTCTCATGCAGGTTCGAGAAATTTGTCGACCTATTATTCTTGATTGGTTGATTTCTCAGCATGCACGCATCTTGGAATGGACTGGACGCGCTTTCAATATTGAGGTTGATCTGCTACTTCCTTTTCATTTTTTGTGGTCAAAATTAATATCCTAAGAAAGAGGTTGGGGGGACAAGAGACAAATATTATGTAGTTAGGGGTGGCACTATTCCCCTGTCTTCTATCTTTGTGCAGAATACTCCATGTTATGGGAAAGTGAAATGCACAAGCCTGTTTTTTTATCTATGCTAAGCTTTCTTGAACTCAACCTCCACAACAACTCAAGTCAACTTAGACTTTCTCCCAATTACTTGGGATCTGCTACATGAATCCATTTTCACATCCCTGTTCTGTCCAAAAGCAAGTATTTGGTTAAACCATACTTGCTCAGATTCTTATTATGCCATCCATGTTAATTGTGGTCTTCGATACCTCTAGCATTGCTGTTGATATTGATATTATCCCTCTTTCTAATGGGTGTACGTACTAGTATATGTTGTATGTGTCCAACCATCTCTAGCAATTTTCTCTAAATTTAAATTCTATTGGGGCTTCTTTTATCATCTTTTCAATGTGTTGATGTTGATCTTATCCTTTTTAATATACTCCTGCCACTTGCTTAGTTATCTCTTTGGCTCATTCTCTTGATAATTCTATTTGTTATGTCTTAGGTTTGGGAACCTTTATCATATCAGCAAAAGCAAGCCGCTTCAGCAGTTGAAGTGTTTAGGATTATAGAGGAGGTTTGTATCATTGTGAACACAAATACTTGTAATTTTATACCACTGCTTTTGTTCTTATATCATATATATTTAAAGGTATTCTGGATTGACAAGTGGCAATAATTCAGGGCTGCAATTGTTTAAGCTTGACATGTGTAGAAAAGAACCTAAACTGAGTTCTAGCTCATCGTGCTTACGTAAAGAGTGTGAGATGACCCAAGATTGCTGTTGGCCCAAAACCAAAATGAGTAAAAATTCGAATAAACAATAATGTCATAAAATTTGGAAAACCTACTTTGTACCATAGAGAATATGTTGAGGGGCATGAAATTATACCTGATGTTATGTTTGATGGTTAAATTATACATGGGCTAAATTCTATTGGGGCTTCTATTATCATCTTTTCAATGTGTTGATGTTGATCTTATCCTTTTTAATATACTCCTGCCACTTGCTTAGTTATCTCTTTGGCTCATTCTCTTGATAATTCTATTTGTTATGAAATTATGCATGTTAACGAGCTGAACCAAGCTCACTCTTGTTTTGGCTCAACATGTTTTATGAGTGAGCTCAGGTCCTCCCTTATCATGCCCCGTACCACATCCTCTTATTAGCTCCATTAATTGTGTTTTGATAATAGTGGATCCTCGACATGCATTTGTGTTGCTAGATTCATTCTCAATGCAGTACTTTGTCTGAAATTTAATAATGATGTTCAATCTCTTTGTTATTTAACCATTTTTTATTTCCTTATGTCATCTTCCATCAATTTCTTTGCAGACAGTGGACCGATTATTTGAGCTGAGCCTTCCAATGGACATCTTACACTTACAAGCTTTACTTTCGATAATTTTCCATACTTTGGATGGCTATTTACTGAAACTGAATAGCCAGTTAGGTATTGCATTTTCACAAGGATATTTAATTTGGTGATCTTTTAATTGTTGTTTTTCCTTCATTGTTCCTTAACTTATCCCACTTTATGCAAAACTATGTGACCTTTCATTAATAGTATTTGCTTATTGTGCCTGTATTTCTGATGAGATTTTTGAAGATTGCAAATAACAATTAGTTAAAATAAAAATATATTGAAACACATGACGGTGGAGAGATTGCGGGAATAGAGAAGGAGTATTTGTGTTGGAAGATACAATGTGCTAAAGTCGGCTTATTCAATTAACTTGCTAAATCACAAAGCATGTAGATATCTCTAGGATCCAAGGGGGCATCAAATTCAAAATACGTATATTTCTGTGATCAATGATCCATATTTTCTCATAGGAGCTTAAGTACCGTGACTTCTATTTACTTTTCATGTATACTTTCTAGCCGAGTAACTATATGCAAAGGTGGTGCCAAATATTTCTCAACAAGGAGCAGCGATTTATGATGCTCAAGTTACTTTGCATAATTGGATTTGACCGCTAAAGATGGAATCAAGTTTGCCCACAATGGATACTAATAGAAACTTTTGGTCAAATGGGAAGTAGACCTTATGTTATTACACTTTGACCCAAGAAACTTTGCAAAGAGAATATATGTGATACTAGTACTTTATTTGGATTACCTTGACATTAAGGGGCGCACATTTCGCATGCCCAAAGGGTGGCTTTACCACTCAAAAGATGTGAGAGGTTTGTTTTTCACATTTATTTCTGACATCCTTAACAGGAATAGTGGCTGTGGCACAATCTTTGAGTTTATCATTTAAAGATACTGCATATCAATATATGAACGAATGAGTACGCTTCTGGCTGCTACATGGTTGGGGAGGACTCTTTGAAGAACCCCCATACACTAAAGTTTGTTTATTACGATGTGGATAACAATTAGTCGAGGGGATGTCAGTTTATCTTCTTGTAACCTTATCGTTTTCATTACACTTGATTTGTTACAAACTGTGTATTTTATGTCACCTGAGCTATAAATCTCGCAAAGTAAGCTTCCTAGTGTCTGGATTAAAAATTTATACGCACTAAGCCCTCTTGTAAACATATGTGATGTTTAGACATTTTTAAGCTTCTGTGATTTTATTTCGCATAATAATTTAGTGTTTTTTGTTTGTTCAAGTGGAACATTGCTCATGCATGCAAGCATTTGATGTTTAAATTCTCTTCGAGGTTCATTTTATTCAATTAGTTGTAATTTAAGAGTAAGATAATAGTGGCAATGCCTTGATAACTCAGTTGAGAAGGACCATCTGTATCCTGCTGCGCCTCCTTTGACTCGGTACAAGGAGACGGTCTTTCCAATAATCAAGAAAAAGGTGGTTGAGTCCGTACTTCTGGAAGAGGAAGTGAATGATAAGTTGAATGAATTGACAGTACCCAAGCTTTGTGTCAGATTAAATACTCTTCAAGTGAGTGCCAATTTCTTTTCATATATCCCATTCAATCATGAGCTGATCCCTCTAGGTGTTTTCCATAGAGTGCACTACATACTTGTTCCTTTTCGAGTGATTATATGACCTGTAAACTTTATATTCTTGTGAAAAGTTCACGTTGAGATTTGCTGCAAAGAAGAATTTTATTGTAATTCCAAAGTCTAATTTATTAGGACAATCCTTTATCCTCGTGTTAAAATTGCTGAACAGTTTATTGCAAGGCCAAAGTTATTCTGATAACAATTATATCGTAAGTGATGCGTATTCTCTCTGAGACTTATGGTCTTTGTCTTCTCCTCCCTGGCCTCACTGATTTCGAGAACTACACTACTCCAATATGGTGACTGGAGATTGTGAAAATCTGTTGTCTATATGCAGCATCTCATGTAAATGATAAAATCTTTATCTGAGTATATTCTCTTGGCGCTTTTCTTCTTTGGTGCAGTATATTCAGAAACAAGTTGGTACACTAGAAGACGGTATTAGGAAATCATGGGCATCTGTCTGGCAACTCAAAAATACGGGATGTGGTGAGTTATGTTTCTGTGGTTGTTGTCTTGCAACCATTATTATATTGGTCTCCCATAGTTTACCTGTATTATCGAGCTATGGTCTTATCTTGAACTTCTATTTTAATGCCATAACTGGATTATTTCAACAAGCAGCAATAATTTCTGCTATCTTACTATCAAAATAGAATGCTGAACCTCATTCCATCGCACTGAGAATATGGGTTCCAATGATTCAAACCACTTGGTTGAGTGAACTAGTGAAATTTCCACGACTGCAACCTGTGGTTAGGAATTACATAGTCTTTTCAATATGATGTGCTAAGATGGATGAAGCTGATAAGGACTACAAACACAGCACTACTGGTATATCTGGATTCATAATTCTTGAAAAATGTAGGTATTATATTGGCCGGGATACATCAAATATTTATATATTAAAAGAAGCAAAAATTATCTGTATTCTGATAGAATCCAATTACACTGGAATGGTCATATCATGAATCAGTATAGTACACATTTAGTATTCCACCCAACAGTCTCAACAAACTTGAGGTATTCATCCAAGTTCAAAGTAAGCAATAATTATCAATATTCTGATATTTTAATTCACGTTGCTCTAGGGAATCATTCAATCCATGAATCAGTAAAAGTACACATTTTCCACCAAGCACTCTCAAAAAAACATAGAAGTATATCCCAAAAATGTCAGCACTTAGTTTTGAGTGACAAAATTCATGAGATTACAACTCCGGAAAACAGAAAGTTCGTACTTGGAGAGATCTGCAATGGCGGTAGCCTAGTGCACTGCACCATTTATGAAATAATTGGTTGTTCCAGGTCATATAAGCATCTGAGGTTATCATTTTCATGTAGAATGATAACCTTATTTATATATTGAAATTATTAACAGTGAATATGGTCGCGTGGAACTGTTCTAATGGTCTTGTGGATTATACAGCTGATGGTCATCCTGAAACTTCAACTTCTCTACCTACAAGTAGCGAATCAGTAGATGAGCTATTTGTGGCTACCTTTGACACCATTAGGAGTTCTGCTGCTGATGCTATCAGGAAAATTTGTGACCTCACTGGTGAGTTGATAAATTTCAAAACCTTTTTTAGATTATTTTTTCTAACTGAAGTATGCTGATCCCAAAATATACCCATTTGTCAATTTTGCTTGTATGTCTCTGAGCAGATTTTTTGTTCCAAAGCCCTGGAGTAGTAACTGGTTTTTCTATATCATTCAATAACCATTGTTAATATGCTTCAAATTAAAAAGCAGGCAATATTCTTGGTTGTTTGAATGGTGGAAGTTGGTTTTGTAGTTGGTTCTCGTGGGTTTATGCTGAGGTTTTCAATCTATTTGAGTTTCTCATCTATTTTGAGTTTGACTCTCCCTGTCGGCTCATACTTTAAGCCCCTGCTAACTTTAGGTGGTCGAATTTGTATTAAGAAGAGTAGAAATAGATGGTGAAGAATACGAGAACAGGGTGCATAGTCTATATAGCAACATGACTAGTAATAGGGCGACAGTTATGTTAAAGTCCACATATCCGTCCTTTATTCAGTGTAAGCTAACTGTTGATTTTTTTCTTGATGCACTCATCTGTCCATCTCTTTTAAGGTTTTGATTTAATACCTACTTTTCCCCTAAACTTGTAGGAACAAGAGTTGTCTTCTGGGATTTGAGAGATCCATTCTTGTTTCACTTATACCGTGGTACGGTTGAAGGGGCTCGGTTGGACAGTATTCTTCCACATTTTGATGGTGTAAGATACTTAATAGCCACTCCCTCTCTTTCTCTCTCTCTCTTAATATGTCACAGCTTGCTTACTTTTCAAAGGCACAAGCCATTTGGTAGGATTCTTAATCTGAGAGGTAGCTACGCAGGTTCTCAACCGTATATGTGATCTGATTGATGATTCACTCAGAGATCTCTTGGTGACGAGCATTTGTAGGGCATCACTGGTATGATTTTGTGTGCAAGAATTATTCTGGAAGGTCCTCTTTCTGATCCTTATGTCACTAATTTTGTGTTATAGGAAGGCTTTTTATGGGTACTGCTTGATGGAGGTCCTGCATGTGCTTTTTCTGTTTCTGATGTCACAATGATAGAAGATGACCTCAATATGTTAAAGGTAAATATTTGGCTTGTTTCTCCTCATTTCCATTGACTGACCTACCTTCATAGTTTTCTAGGGCTAGGGCTGTTTAATAAACTGAACTGGCCCAGGCTCGGCTCGGCCCCAACTCGTGTTGGGTTTGAGTCAAGCTTGAATATGATTGTAGGCTGCAGGTCTAAATGAGCCTAGCTAGGATGAATAAGGTTGGTAAACACAAACTGTATATGCTACCTCTGTTCCCAAATTATTGTCATGTTTGACTTTTTTCAGTCAAACGGACTGTTTTTTAAATGAAAATTTGACTTATATATATTTTTATTTCTTTCAAAATCACAAAACACGTAATTCGTAGTACTTAAAAAATACTACGAATTACGTGTTTTGTGATTTCAAGTACTACGAATTACGTGTTTTGTGATTTTGAAAGATATAAAAAATATACGTCAAATTTTCATTTGGAAAACAATCCGTTTGACTTTAAAAAGTCAAACATGACAATAATTTTGGAACGGCTGGACTACAATTTATGTGTAATTTCTACATGTACACGAGAAAAGCTCGAGCTTGGACATAGATTCCTTGGCTTGAGTAAAGCTCGGTCTCGGCTGAAGCTCAATTGAAAATAAGAGCCGAGCTTGAACACTCAAATCTCAGCTTAGCTCGTTGAGAGTGATGGGTGTATTTTCTTTTGCTAAGAGTAGGACCATCAAGTAGATAACATTTGGCTGTTCTATTAGCTACTGTGGATTGTGCGGCTGGCAAATTATATTTGATTGGGTACTTATGAATTGAAATGATGCACCACACGTCCCAGGAACTTTTTGTTGCTGATGGAGAAGGTCTTCCCCGTTCATTAGTCGACGTGGAAGCAAAACTTGCCCATCAAATCTTAAGCTTGTTCTCTCTACCGGTACGTTAACCTTGACTGAAAAGCTGGCTGTTTTCAATTCAGTTGTTAGACTTGGAACTAAAACAACACGCTTTCTAATCCTCCAATTCTCCCTCCAAAAAAATGTTTGGCAGACTGAATCAGTGATCCAAATGTTGATGACAGCAAGTGCACAGTTGTCAACAGGATTTGGGTCAATTTCAAGTAAGCATCGCCAAAGATGCTTGGAAGATGCTGACACCTTAATACGCATTTTATGCCACAAGAAAGATAGAGAAGCCTCCAAGTTCTTAAAACTACATTATCATTTACCTGTATCCTCAGGTACTCATCTATATCTTTCATATAAGTTGTCTTCTTTGCGAGTTTGGACTTGACTAACTTATGCGGGTGTGATTTTATTATTATTTTTCTTTCCTGTTTACAGAGTATGATGACCCTTCATTGCACCATTCGAGTACAAACTCACCTGTTATATCGAGTACAAAATCACCAGCTGTAGCAGATCTTATAAGAAGTGCATCATCCCGATGGAATGAAAAGGGTCACAGCAGCTTCAAATCACTAAGAAAGAAATTTCATGAAGTGCAAGGAGGTTCATTCCGCTGGACTTGAGACATTCTGTTAATGAAGGCATTCCAAGATGGTGGCATGCATCGCCTTGTAATTTCAGCTTAAAACTGCTCGAGATGTTCAGTGGGGTAATCAGATTGAGAATTCATTGGATATTCAAAGTGTATATAATGCTGAGGTAAGCATTAAAAGCTCTTCTACAGCTTAGAGGATGTAGTTGCAACTTGCAAGTATTGTTTAAACTTGGCTTGTTGGCTCTTCCACAGTCCACCTTTTGCTTCACTTCACGTGTTGTTTTTGGTATTTCTACGAGAAATTATTTAGTGGTATTAGACCATCACGTCAAAAGCTTATGTGGTGGTCAAATATTAATAGATGGAAGTCACCATTTAGGTGAAGTGAACAACTTTTTAAACATGAGTAGAATTTTTATGTTGGCAATAAAGTTGTACGCATCACCTGAACGGTGTCTTCCCGCACCACACCGCCTTGCCTAAAATACATGAAGCTGGATAACAAAAAACAATACTACCTCCGTTTTAAAATAATTATTGTTTTAGCGATTTGCACATAGATTAAGGAAATTTTTAAAAAGATTGATCTACCCTTGTTTAACTTTAATTATTGTAGATACGTTATATTTTTCTCTTACCAACCCCTTTTTAATGAGAGTAGTAAATAAAAGTAATTTTGGCAATATATGTGCAAATGTTTTTTGAAATCTTATAACAATAATTATTTTTGGACAATTTTTTTTTTTTGTTAAAACGACAATTGTTTTGAGATGGAGATAGTTATAACAGTAATGGTTCCCAATTCCCATATAGTTGCCTGCGATCCATCAAGGATGATTTTGCTCAGGAGATGGTTCATAAAACTCCCCGATGCAATTGAGGGAGGATCCGTTGTTGGGCTCTTCAAAAAAGGGTCCTCAGTCAGAACCAATAGCAAGTTGTATCTGGGATCTGTAATCTCTCTGGGGTAAATTATTGGAGCTCAATTGAATTCAGGTACACAGAAAAAAGTTGCCTAGTTTTCTGTTGGCTTCCTATCCTCTCTATGGACGTCACGTGGGGGACATGCCAAAAACCTCTTCTTGAGAAGGATAAATCCAAACGGTACGAATTGAGACATCCAAAAAGTTGTTACATGTATTTAATGTTTTCTTTTAGTAATTAATGTGTTAAATAAATTATTATTTTGTCCTTAAATTAACTATTAATGAGGTAGTTGTAGGTTAAAGATTTGAATTTATATTTAGGGGTAATTAGGTTAAATAAATTATGAACATACTTCAATGTCCTTAACATTAAGAGCAGTGCTATTCTCACCCCCAAAATTACTAAGTATATCCATTTATCATTATTACAAAATTATCATAATTTCAAAAGACTATATTACCCTTAAAATAATTTCATTACTAAGTACACCCTCTCCTGATTTTGAAAACTCTAAGATATGTGCGGCACCCCTTACCGCACGCTTAATGGTATGTGCAGCACCCCCTGGTCGCACGCCCTAAGGTATGTGCGGCGGACCAGTGCCGCACATTCCTTAGGGCGTGCGGTCAGGGGGTGCCGCACACTCCATTCGCAGTTTCCTCCAAAAAATCATCAAAAAATTTAACCAAAATGCGTGTTTCAAGCCTAAGTAGTGGCTTGACTTTGTGCAATTTTTAGGAAACTAAGTAGAAGTAGATGAAGCTTCAAAGCAAATGGAGAAAAATTGAGAGGATAGAGAGCAGATGATAGAGAGAGAAATGGAGAGTATTTTAATTTTGGGAAGGAGGTGGGTTGGCCGGTTGGATAGATAGTGTTTTAATTTGGGTGGGTGAGAATTGGGGGGTGAACTTAGTAGATTAGATTGGTAAGGGTTTATTGTTCAAGGATAAAATAGGAAAATAAGTGGGGTATACTTAGTAATATAGGTGGTATAATATTTGAAGGTGAGTGAACTAAGTAAATGGGTATACTTAGCAATTTTTGGGGTGAGAATAGCAAGTCCCTAACATTAATTATAAAATTTACTTTATTACCCTTTTTGGACATTCCAATTCAGGCCATTTAACGACTTCCGATTGAGAAAGTTTATTTAAATTCGGTGTTTTATTCGTTTGTTTCTTTTTGTTTTCGGTGGAAGTTATCGTTAATGAGTGGCTAATATATTAGTTCCAAGATTAAAACTAATACTCCATACTACAGTATACTCCTTCCATTCCACCCAAAGAATCTACGTTTGAAAAATCTAATAATTAAAGAATATATAAGTAGTATTGAAGTCGGTCATAATTACAAAAATATTTTAGCATAATTAATATGTTTGTATTAGATGGGGAAGGTAAAATTGAAAATTTTATGAAAATTGTATATATATATTTTTTAAATAAATTTTTTGAGTGAAACATCCTAAAATAGTACAGTGAACTCTTTACTTGGAGCGGAGGGAGTAATTTCCAAGCTATTTGCTTGCTAGTACATAAATATGCTGGAATTTAAGCATATGCCACTACAGACCCTTTTCATTTCACTCCCTCCATTTGCCCATCGATGCTGAATCTTTCCAAGGCATCATATTTGGGATTAGTGAGAAAATATTAAGAAACCAAAAAGAAAAAAAGTTGAATAAAGTTTATTCCAAAAGAAAAGCAAATGAAAACGATGTCAATCCATGTCGTCCAAGAGTTAGTTCGTTCCCTTTGTTTGTTTGTTTTTCATTTTTTTTTAAGGAGATTACTTCCTTTGTCTTTAAATTACTCCGTATTATTTTGTTTGACTCGACACACAAATTAAAAAAAATAATTAACTTGATTATTAATATTAACATAATGTGTAGTTTTATTTAATGTTCATTTTTTCAAACAATATAAATATTTAGGAACAGACAAAAAAAAAAAAAGACAATAATTTAGAGAGGAACTGAGTATAGAGTATTATATATGACCTCTATTCTTGAACACTTATCTTCCTTTAATATCGTGGCTTCTTAAGAGGGGTATATATAAAGAGTGCTCAAATATATATAGATGAATATTCAGTCTCGGTACTTGAAAACAAAATTAAAAATGATTTATCTACATTAACATAATTTACTTATATCTTAATTTAAAATAGGGAGAACGTACATCCGGGTCATCGAATTTTTTGCAAAATTATAGTTCAGCCACCGAAACTTTAAAACTACACTTTAGGCCACTACTTAAGTTATGATGCATTCATGCTCAGAAAACTCATATTTGGGTCACCCAACTATCCACAAAGTTGCAATCCAACTACCATAAAGTTGCAATTCGGCCACCACAATTTTAATTTTTGGGCACGGATGGATCAGAACTTAAGTACAGTGACCCAAAGTGTAATTTTAAAATTTTAGTGGCCGGACTGTAATTTTACGAAAAATTCGGTGGCCCAGATGTACTTTCTCCCTTTAAAATAATATTTTACATTGAATACAAGGTACTCGTCCAAAATATATATATATATATATATATATATATATTCTTACTTTCTATTTTGGATGTCTCAACTAATATTTCTAAAAACTTTTGATCTACTCATTCTCTATCATTCTTCTTAATATACCATTAAAGCTTTATTTAATATAATACATCCCAAGGAAACTTAATTATTTAGAATAATTGAACTCAATTAATGGTCTATCGTCATAATAAATTTTATAGCACATTATTAATTATGTTTTTAATTTATGTACTTTATCAACTAGAAACATTTATCCAAGACGGACGAAGTACATTTCTTAAAAGCTTGTTGATGTAAATGAAAGCTAACTAATACATTTGTAGATGTGCATTACGATGATAAAACAAAAAAAGCTATACAACGGAAAAGAATTAATGAGAACAAAATAAATGAAGTTTTTGTGATAATAATAATATACTCCTCCCGTTCAGGATAAATGTTTCTAGTGGATAAAACATAAGAATTAAGAAATATAATTAATGATGTGCTGTAAAATGTGTTCTGACCATAATACTCATGAACATTAATTGAGTTCAACTATTTTAATTAATTGAGTTTTTTTTAGATATATTATATTAAATGAAGCTTTAAGGGTATATTAGGAAAAATAGTAGAGAATAGGTAAATCAAAAGATTTTAGGAACATTAGTTAGGATATTTCAAAATAAAAAATAGTAACATTTATCCGGGACGGAGGGAGTACGATATTAATCACAAAACAGATGACGAAACACTACACTTGAGTGATCATCATTACTTAAATTTCATATGAAATTTAACAATTGGACGTGTTCAATTATTTAATTCAAAATTTTGACGTGTAATTAGCTTTTCAGTAATTAAAAGTCTTAAAGATTTAATTTTGAACCATCAAACTACACCTTATTGATGCGTCTGTTTACCAAAGCAATGTTTTAGGATTTTGATTTTTAAATTTTTACTTTTTTTTCTTTGAGTCCATCAGCCTTCTCTCTATTTATTTTACTTTTTCTCAATCATCGATAGCAAAACAAAAATAAAAAACTTAAAAACCAATCTCAAAACCTTTATTTTGAACACATTTTCTATAATTTTAAAAAGGAGCCACGTGTGTTCTTTTTTTTATTAAAAAGTTGATGTTTTTTTTGGTCGAACATTTTATATGGACAATCAACTTACGGTGGTATTAAAGTTGTAAAATGATGAATTTTTCCGAACTAAACTATTTTAACGAGTTAAGGGCATTTGTGACTTTTGCCTTTCATTATCAAGACAAACATAACTTTTGCAAAACAATTTTCAGTTGCTGACAATGAGTAAAATTTAAAAATGATGCATAGTTTACTTTGTCAAATATGTAATCTTTTAATTAGTCTTTAGATATCCATCAATTAGGGGTGTTGGTGTTGTACACCAACACTTAACGTTGGTATACAACACCAATGCCCCTAATTGGTGGATAGCTAAAGACTAATTAAATTTGAGTGTGTGTGTGTATATGTATTTGAGAGAGAGAAAGTTAGTATTATCCACCAATCATGGACGTTGGTGTTGTACACCAACGTTAAGTGTTGGTGTACAAATTTGAACTCTGTTAGGGCGGGGCAATGAATAAAGGCATGCTGAATTGTTTTATTAACATTCGAGCACCTTTCGGCTTTCACATACTGCATCAATATCTACACCAAATTGGTGGTTTATGCCTATGGAATTGTGAATGTTGAATTGGAGTGGTCAAAGTAAAATAAAGGAATGTGGTAAAATGTAACACGCGTGTCTTAGGTTGTTTCCCCTAGACTACATTTGTTACTTTGTTTGGACTCGTTGATACAAGTAGTTAGCTGGTGTTTTCGTGGTAGTTTTAGTCTCCTAAATAAGTTTAATGTGATTATGCTTTGGTGACATTTTCCCTTAATTATGAAAAATAAGAGAAGGAAAATGAAGTGGTCTTTAGAGTTAGACTCAAAAGCATTTTCACTCATGCGTTCTCTTAAATAAATACAAGATCAATGTTCCCGAGAACTAGAGATTAGAGTCAACTGACTTAATTTCATTAAAAGCCCTCAATAATATTTGGGCAGCTTCTAAACCACCCTTGTACTATTAGCTCAAATCACTTCATTACCATTATTTATGTTGATAGTCATTTTGGTTGCTATAAGAACTTGGTCAAATTGTACGGTATATTAGGGGCTGTTGTTTGACATTTTAAGTTATGTTAACCATGTTTCATGGACTCTTACTATTTGATATCAAAGTCAATGTTTGAGAATATTGTTCATTAGTGTTTGGTATTTAAATCTGATCTTATAAACACATTTCATATAAATTGAAACATTGAAGACATGATTATATAATAATTACTCTATTGTATTATAGTGGCCTGACCCAAGTTATTTATGGCAGCCCTATTTTAGGTCCAACTTGGAAGCCCAACCCCAGCCCAATTCCTAGGCGGCCCATCCATTGCCTTCTGCAACGCGGAAAGGTTTTCTTCCAGGACCTTCCTTATGCGCTCCTTGCTGTCCCCCTTAGTCAACCGTCATATTTATGCCCCCTATGCTCCCTTGCATCACTGTGTGCTGAATGAAAATCTAGGGTTAGATTTTGGGGATATTTCAGCCGAGTCTCTCTCTGTACCGTTAGCCTTGAGTGTCTCTCTTTTCTCTCTTCTCTTTTTGAGTGTGTGAGTGAAGTGTGATAGTTTATACACACGGGTTGGGTTCTTGAAGGTTGTACCTTCGGTGAACTTGTTTGTTGCCGATTCTTTTGTGGTTTTGGGTTCAGGTAAGTTAGGGAGAGACTGTGAGGGAGCTGTCGGGATTGTCCTTCGCGGGCCACTGGAGTTTGGGTTTGGGCAGTGTGGGTAGACCGTGTGGTGCTTTGTGTGCTGGGTTTAGAGACTGTGGACTCGTTTGGTAAACTTGACTTGAGAATGGTTACTGAGCCTAGGAGTAGCTTTAGTTGACACCGGTGACGGTGAGTCGGTGATATAATACACCGGCGTGTTTAAGCTTTCTGTCCCAGCTTCTTTTATCTTTCCTTAACGAACTCTGTTTTTTATACTTGCTATGGTTCTGACTCTGTGTTTGCGAGTACTGGGTGAGGGCGTGAGCTGTGTAGATCTCATAAGATCTATTGTTTATTCCTATCCCTTAGGCCTAGTTAAACTGTTACCCCCCTTCCACTTTGTAATCCGCCAGCGTTTCAGTGAGGTTTCTCCTAGCTTAGGTTGTATTAGGCTTGTTTATTAATATTCTGTAATAGATTTGTTCTGCATCGATTCTGTATGTGACTTCGGTCCAGAAGCTCAATAGTGGTATCAGAGCTTCAAGTTGTGCGTCCGGTGAATCGTATGTAGTAGGGCTTCCTTCAATCCAAAACCAGAAACTCTAAACTAGAGTTTCTTGGTGAGCTTTTTCCCTCCTTTCTTATTTACGTTTCTACTGCATGGACTATTAAAGATCTGGATATTAGATGTTTATTTAGTGTTATCTGTGTAGTTGGTGATTCGTATGCTTGGTTGGGTTAAGTTCTGTTTTAGATCTGGATTTGTTGTTCGGTGATTTAGACTTGCATGCTGCTTGCTTGAGTTTCTGGTTAGAAAATTTGGTGTTAAAACCCTTTTTTGAAAATTTTTGTGTTGCTGCTATTTTGGACTTGTTTTTGGGTGGAATCTGTTTTAAACTTGGTGAATTTTTTAGTGAAATTATTTCTTGAAAATTCTGTTTTAAAACTATTTTTCCTAAATATGTCTCTATGAACTCTTACTCTTTGGAACCTTTTAACGGTAAATCGAATTCCGGTGAGTTAAATGTCGTGAGAAGTAGTCAGCTTCATAGAGGTGATGGTCAGCATGGTCAAAATCAAAATTTTGGTAATGAAAAGGGTAAAAAACAAGAGTCGGTCTGAGTCTAGACAACGACACAGAAATTGTTACAATTGTGGTGAATTAGGGCACTTTAAAAGGGACTGCACTAATCCTAGAAAGAAAAGTCAAAATCAGAATTTTAATCCGTAAAATGACAGTAATTTAGCCTCCGGTAGTGATGATGATGGTGATGGTTTTATGGTGTCGGAAACTTGTGAAACTAATATGACTTATGTGTCTTCTATTTCTGCATGTGAAAATGAGTGGCTTATTGATTCTGCGTGTGCGTTTTACATGCCACCTTTTAAAAACCAGTTTTTGTCATACAAATAAAAAATTTGAAAAGTTTCCTTGGCTAATAAGAAAACGTGTCAAATTGTTGGAATTGGCAATGTGTGCTTGAAATTTGATTCTGGATATATTTTGACTTTGAAAAATGTAAGGCATGTGCCTGATTTGTGTAACAATTTGATGTCATGCGCATGTTTATAAGATGATGGGTTAGAGGGTAAATGGGGAAGAGGTGTGATGAAAATTTTAAAAGGGAATTTAGTAATTTTCAAAGCTAGAAAACAAAGAAATATGTATGTTTGCAATGCTGTGCCTGTGTCTTTTATTGAAAATCAAACAAAAGTTGTTAAGGATGATAAAACAATTTTGTGGCATAAAAGACTTGGTCATTTAAGTGATAAAGGCTTAGAGATATTACACAAAAATGAATTTTTTGGTAATGATATGATTTTTTGTGTGCTTTTATGTGATACTTGTGTGAATTGTAAAGAGCATAGGGTTAGTTTTCCACCTCCCCCTCTTGAATAGCAAAAATTTTCTTGAATTGATTCATGCGGATGTGTGGGGTCCCTCGTGTGGGCCCACTCAAGGTGGTAATAGATACTTTCTTTCTATTGTTGATGACTTGTCACAAAAGTTTGGGTTTTTCTAATGAAAGAAAAATGTGACGCTTTTGAAAAATTTAAAACTTGGAAGTTTTTGATTGAAAATCAAACTGGGCAAGAAAATCAAGGTGCTTAGGACGGATAGTGGGGTAGAGTTCTGTAACCAAGAGTTTGAGAGATTTTGCGTTGAGAGTGGGATTGATTGTGAAAAATCTTTCCCTTGCAATTGCGGAGCGCATGAGTCGAACTCTTCTAGAACGTGCGAGGGTTATGCTTGCATCGTCAGGTCTTTCCAAAGGGTTTTGGGGAGAGGCAGTTGTTACTGCCGCCTATGTGATAAATAGGTCCCCTTCTATCCCACTTAATGGTAAATGTCCTGAAGTTGTGTTTTTCAATTTTGATTTTGATTTTTCAAATTTGCTTGTTTTCGGTTGTGCCACTTATGTTTATCGAGAGAACAACAAACTAGAACCTAGATCGGTTAGGTGTGTCTTCTTAGGGTATGCGAAGAGGGTGGGAGAGTATAGATTGTCGTTAAAAGAAGAAAATAATTTTAGAGTTATCATTTATAGGGATGTTGTGTTTGACGAAACTGAATGCTCTTGCTTACTTCCTGCTCAACCTATACTTGCTATTGATGTCCCCCTTCCCCCAGCTCCAATTGCGGTGGAGCACCCCTATGCGTTGAGTTTTCTTGATGCGAATCCTAGTGTGCAAACTGAAATGGTGGAAAATCCTGAAATCATGCTTGCTAATCCTGAAATTGTTAATGAAGAAATTGAACAAAATGAGGAGAATGAAAATGTGAATGAAATTCCTAAAATTGAAAATTTAGGTGTGAATCAACTTGCAAAGAGTAGGCCTATACCTCCCGTGAGGAGGCCATCTAGATTTGATATCAATTTTCACATTTCCTCGTATTTGTTTTATGTGCTTAACAATTTCCATAAACCTAAGATTTACAAAAGAGCTTTAAAATTTGAATTTGAAAATTCTAGTGATTGGTTAAAAGTTTTAATTGATAAAATTAACTCTTTGCATGTGAATCATTCTTGGACTATTGTGCCTAAAAATGTGGCTGATTGTGTTAGATTTAAAGCTAGGTTGCTTGTAAGGGGGTTTACTCTTTGTGAAGGGGTTAGGGTTAAAAGTGTTTTCATTGCCCAATTTCATTAGGAGTTAAAATGTTTTGAGGTAGCAAGATTTCAAATTTGTTTAAAAATTCTGAAATTGGATCCTAGTGATTGATTTCACTGTTCTGTGTGTTACCCCCGAAAATCCACTTTGCACTTTGTGTGTGTTGTGGTGTCTCCCTTGTTCCTACTTTGTGTGGTGGAACAAGTTAGACTATTATTTCCCGTGCGTACTTCGTGTATGATTTTCCTGCTTGGTCCAACTTTATGTTGGAACAAGTGGTGGATAGGAGATGATTAACCCATTGGTAGGCTTAGTCGCACGCCCACTAAATTAGACCTAAACTCGGCCACTAATAATGTAATTAGGGTAAGTCAGGGTCGATCCACGAAGAACAGTGATTATTTGCGAACAGTCACTTGACCAGATTGGGGGTTTAAATTGAGTTCTTGATTAATTCCTACAACGGGAAAAATAAACTAAGGGTTTAAAACAATAATTTAAGGGAACTTCAGATTTGATACTGTCACCGGATTATAATTCTAATATCATTGATAATTCTTTTTCACCATAATACTTATTCACTTGATTACGAGATATATTTCAATCTCTGTCTCTTCTTTCAGTTTAGTTTATAGCAGTGGCACACTCACTATAAACCCTAATTAAAATTAAACCTAAACTGGCACAGAGAAGGTCTAAAGATTAATTGATGTTGTTTTAAGAGACTAAAATCAAGAACGCTTTCTAATGTTAATTAGATAAACGTCTAATCTTGCCTACTTCCCGAATTGCTATGGCACATAAACAATTCGTGAAGACGCTACAATGAAAACTCTAGTTCTGGCACAGAACGAGTAATCTAGCAAAGATTAATAAAGAGGACAAGTGAATTGGCCAAATCCACAACCCTAGAAATCAATCTAAATTAATACAAGCAAGATTATGAACAAGAATTAATTAAGAAAAAGAAATACCTCAATAGAATTAAGAATCCGGATCAAGCTCTAAAATCCAAAGTTATGGAGTTTTAGTTCTCCATAGAAATTCAAAGCTTGAGTTTTTGATTCTAGGAAAACTCTCCAAAAGTAGATGATAACCCTAAAACTAATAAAAGAAATAGTATTTATACTTCCTTCCTAAAACCTAGATAAAAAAAAGAAAAATAAAATAACTCTAAATAATAAAAACTGCCAAAAATACAGCAACCACGATTTCAGTCTCGACAGGGGACGACTCGTCCCTGAACCTTCAGTCCTTTCTGAATCAGTCATCCCTGATGGGGAATAGTTAGGCCAAATGGGGACGACTCGTCCCTAAGCCTAAAATCCCAGAAATCTTCAATTTCCTCGTGACTCTTTAGCTCGCTTCGGGTCTTCTTTGGTTGACTTTGTCTTGACTTTGTTGACTTCCATCGATGTAGGATTGATGATCTTGAGCTTCTTTGAGAACCAAAAAGGATTACATAATAAATCTCTAAATTTCTCTCGAATTACATTGATTCTCTCAAAATCCTCACAAAACATAATTCACTCAAAAATACATCAAACCTATACTAGATACATGGAAATAGAGAATAATAAGGATAGAAAACATAGGAAAAAGATAGTATAAATCTGTCCTATCACCCATTCTATAAAGTCCTTTAGTTTTTGACCCAGCACTTGTTCCAATGTAGAGATTGTTGTATTATAGTGGCCTGGCCCAAGTTATTTGTGGCAGCCCTATTTTAGGTCCAACTCGGAAGCCCAACCCTAGCCCAATTCCTAGGCGGCCCGTCCATTGCTTCTGCAACTCGAAAGGGTTTTCTTCAGGACCTTCCTTGTGCGCTCCTTGCTGCCCTCCTTGGTCAGCTGTCATATTTATGCCCCCTGTGCTCCCTTGCATCAGTCTGTGTCATATTTTTCGGAGTTTGGGTTTGGGCAGTGTGGGTAGATCGTGTGGTGCTCTGTGTGCTGGGTTTAGAGACTGTGGACTCGTTTTGGTGGACTTGGCTTGAAAAGGGTTACTGAGCCTAAGAGTAGTTTTAGCCGAAGGTGCTTGACACTGGTGACGGCGAGTCGGTGATATAATACTCCGGCGTGTTTAAGCTTTCTGTCCTAGCTTATTTTACCTTTCCTTAACGAACTTTGTTTTCTATACTTGCTATGGTTTTGACTCTATTTTGCAGGTATTGGATGAGGGCGTGAGCTGTGTAGATCTCATAAGATCTACTATTTATTCACATCCCTTAGGCCTAGTGAAACTATTACCCCCCTTCCCACTTTGTAATCTGCGAGCGTTTCTGTGTGGTTTCTCCTAGCTTGGGTTGTATTAGGCCTGTTTATTACTATTCTGGAATAGATTTGTTCCGCATCGATTCTGTGCGCGGCTTCGGTCCAGAAACTCAACATACTCCGTAATAAAACTTATATAAACAATAAAAGTTAAAGCAAAATATTGAATATATAGAAGATTACGAGGGCAAGCTCATCGATCATGTATCAATTCTCCTGTTAAGGGCAAGCAATATTTTGTTTTTAGAATTTAGTAATATAAAAAAAAATTATAAATTACTAAATTTTAAATAAAAAATTGGTGAAAATTGTGAGTACTCCCTCCGTTCGACAAAAAGAGTCCATGTTTGAAAAGTCTAATAATTAAGGAATATGCAAATACCATTATAATTGGTCATAATTACAAAAATGCTTGAATATAATTAATATACATATACCACATGCGGATGATAAATTATAAAATCATGAAGATTGTAGGCATAATTGCTGAAAGTGGAATTATTACGTGAAACATTCAAAAATAGAATAATTGACTCTTTGTCTGTAATTAATGAAGCATATTTCTAAAAATATTTATTTTAAATACCTTCAACTTTTGATTAATATCTTAAATTTTCAATTTGTCCAATTTTATTTCCTAAATCTCAATTAACGAATCAGACTTTAGCAGCATTCAACGCAGGAACTTTTAACGTGTATAAATACCCTATTTTGGTTAGTGATGTACATTACATAGTAACTATTTTCACTTTTTCATAGTATAGGGATCGCCGGTGTATTTAACAAAAAAAAAAAAAAATGTTGACCAGCCCAAATCTAAATATCCTTTGTAAAAGAAGCCATGATATCTTTTTGAAAAATATGCATGAAAACACCTTGACCTTTTTTTTTTTTTTTTTATGATTTAAAATATTTTTTGGTCCCTTGACTTTGACCTAATTTTTTATTTAATCTTACCTCCTTAAAACCTATTCATATGGTCCTACATCTTTCATTTTTTTATTAGATCCCCCCTCTTGCCATTAACATTAGAATTTCCATCTATAATTTTGCAGTAGACCTAAATTACCCTTATTATAAAGTATTGAATGTTGAATGACAGAGAAATTAGCAAAAATTCCCTTAGCAATGCCTTTAACCATAATAACTGTTAGGGCATTCTAGTAATTGCATAACACATCAAAAATGAAAAAAAAAATAAAATAAAAAATCAAGAAGGAGAAAACATGACTAACATTTGGGAATTGCTATTCCGACCCCCAAAATTGCTAAGTATACCCATTTACTTAGTTCACCCACCCTTCAAATATTATACCACCTATATTACTAAGTATACTCCCACTTATTTTCCTATTTTACTTTTGAACAATAAACCCTCAATTCTCACCCACCCAAATTAAAACACTATCTACCCAACCCATCTCCCTCCCAAAATTAAAATACTCTCCATTTCTCTCTCCATCATTTAATCTCTATCCTCTCCATTTGTTTTGAAACTTCATCTACTTCGACTTAGCTTCTGAAAAATTGCACAAAGTCAAGCCACTACTTAGGCTTGAAACACGCATTTTTGTTAAATTTTTTAATGATTTTTTGAATTTTTTTTGAGGAAACTGTGAACGGAGTGTGCGGCACCCCCGACCGCACGCCCTAAGGAATGTGCGGCACTGGTCCGCCACACATACCTTAGGGCGTGCGGCCGGGGGTGCCGCACATACCATTAAGCGTGCGGTAAGGGGTGCCGTACATATTTTAGGGTTTTCAAAAATTTTAAGGGTAATACAGTCTTTTAAAATTGTGGCAATTTTGTAATAATGGTAAATGGGGTATACTCAGCAATTTTAGGAGTGAGAATAGCACTGCTCCTAACATTTCCTCTTCTCTCTCTCCTCCTTTTCTTCTTTGTCACCATTCCAGTCCATTCCACCCGCTCCCCTCCGACCCACTCCCCTCCGACCACCTCACTCCGTCATGCTCCCTCTCCATCCTCAACCACTCCTTCGCCAACACCTACGGTGACCTGCCAGTCATTGCACCCTCCTCCCAGTCTCCTAACTGCACCTGGTCCCACGCCATCCTAGAGTTTTGTGCCTCCTCTAAGGGCGGGCAGTACAACCCCATTTTTGACATCTAGCTCCAAGTAGTCGAGGTGTGTACGGGGTGTGGTGTACTTAATATTTTAAAAAAAATATTAGTAAGGGTAAAATAGAAAATTAGTGGAATATGTACCTAATATTTTGAGGGGTTAAAAATATTAAGGTGAGGTGTACTTAATAATTTGGTGTACTAAATAATTTTTTTTTTTGGCGTAAATAGCAATCCACAAAAGTTTTAACGATGACCAACAACACAAAAAAAAAATTGGGAACAAAAAATATTTTAAATCTTTTTTGTTTGTGAAATGCGCCCTCTTCTCCCTAAAACTACTAATCTTACTTCAGGGCGGGAGAGAGCAAAAAGCGCCTTAATATATACTCCCTCTTCACCAGCCGGAATCTCCGATCTTTGTCTCGTCACTCTCGATCTCTCGAATTCAAACCGGTAATAACAACTTATCTATGCATTTCTCAACTTAATCATTTATTTCTCGCATTTTAATATCTCTTAGATCTAATTTTGAATCGTACTTCATAACTGGATTTGTTTTTTTCCGCCAATTTTCAATTAAACACAACAATCCACTGTATTTTGTCATAGTTAGGTTATAAATTTTTAAATCTTTGCTGTAAATATGCATATTTCGCGTGCTTTAATTGATTGATTTTTGTTTATGATTTCTATTTTGTGATAATACTGTTTGATTACCGGGAAAATTGTATTGCCGTGTGTAATTATGTTATGCTATGTACATTAAAGCTATAATTTTCTCCCGCGACTGGAAAAGTTTTTCTAATAGTATGTTTAGGGCCTTTAGGCTTACCTCCCTTGGCTTGGCAACCATACAACTGTCTGAATCAGTAGGTACAACTATTGACTGTATTGGCTTCTTTGTACAGCTCCGTTTGTTTTTTGGGAAATCATATCACTGTGTTGTTATCATATGTATTCTTGAAACTGTCGTGTGCTTCTGTTATGGCATGTACATGAAAGTTGTAAGTTGTTCTGGTAATGATTTTAGGTTAAATTTCCTATGCAAAGCAACTATAAAACTGTTAAAGGAGTTAGTAATGCATAAGTTGCTTGGCAATAGAGGAGTTTAGGCTTGTACACCGGGTAAAAGCAGTAGGTAGTGACTGCAGTGGTTGCTTTGTGCGTGTCTGTTGAGTTTTGGGAAGTCGTATCACCATGGATACATTTGCTGGACAGAGCACACATTCTGCAATTGATGTTTAATTGTGTTAGGCTATGTACATGAAAGTTGTAACAACTAGTCACTGCGTTGGTTGCTTTGTGCATGTCTGTTTGATTTTTGGGAAATTGTATCACCATGGGTACATTTGTTGCTGTTGCCAGAGTGTAATTGTTGTTTAATTGTGTTATGCTCTATGTAAATGGAAGTTTTACTTTGCTTTGGTAAATTGAAATGTTGTTGTGTCAATTCAGTTTGGTTAACCCTCTGTATGATGCAACTATACTACTGTTAAAGCAGTAGGTAAAACTATTTAATGCATAGGTTGCTTTGGCAATAGAGCTAGATGTTCATGATTGTGAACATTTCTTATGTTAAGGAGTTTATTTTTTGTTTGCTTTGTCATTTCTTTGTGACTGGTCTTGGTCTGTTTTTATGTTACTGTTCAACTTTAGAGTAATCATATTACTTAGGCACATATAACTTGAATGCTTTGCTTGAATCCTGCAATGATTTTTTGTCGATTCTCTTGTGACCACTATATGATATTTTTTTTTGATGTGATGTGACAGTATATTGAATAACTGATAGGTTGAACAAACAACTCAGTAAATATTAACATCAATGGGGTATATTGGTGTCCACGGTGTTGCGTCACTGCATCGATACAAGTACAGTGGAGTGGATCACTCTTATCTTGCCAAATATGTCTTGCAACCATTTTGGAGTCGCTGCGTCACCTTCTTCCCACTTTGGATGCCGTAAGTGTTCAGATTTCTCATCTTGTCGGATGACAAACTGTATGGAAAATTCATTATCCGTTTTCATCTTTGGACTCAATTGACAACCTATGAAGATGTATATTATCGTGGGTGTGTAACACAAATGCGTAAATGGATTATTGATGCTTTCAATTCAGTTGAAAAGCAGAGTCATTTTAGCTGTTTTCAATAATCTGAGCCACATAATCTAACTTTTAGAATGACATCAAACTCCATATGCAAGTAAAAGACTGCCTCACCTCAACTAGAAAGAAGATATATGTCAGCTAAGTTGCGTTTGAGGCCCTGTAGGTCTTTGGAGCCTTAATCTTTTGAAATTTATAGTTTGGAAATGTAAGTTGCCTTTGTCAACTTCCAAACTGTGTTCTACTTTGTTGCTGTACCTTCTCATTTATTTGTAACTAAATGAATTGTGGCTATTTCATTTAGGATCTCAGTTTAGCTCATAGCTATGCGTAACAGGTACAGTCTTGATATTTGCAACTTCCCTTCCTTCCCTCAACTAATGCTTGATTTTTATTTTTGATAAGAGAAGAGAAAATAAATGCTTGATCCTTTACTTTATTCTTCTAATTGGCTAGGCGACCTGAAAATCGCGCTGCTTGCCTCCGTCATTTGGGGGCTAATCTTCTGTAGAATGCTTTTTTTCCTTTCTTTTCTTTCTTATTTACTGGTATAAGTTCTTATCTTGCAATCTTTAGCTATAAGTCACTAACTATTCCTTTCCTTCTTTGCTGCATCCGCTGGACGCTTTAGACCCAACATGGTAAATACCTTTTCCCTTTACCCAAAGTTGCCTTAAGATGTAATTATTTCTTTCTTTCCATGACTTAATGATCCTATTCCCCATTGAACGTTCAAAATTTCTTTTTTCAGATTACTCTAACAGGATTCATGTTCTTGATCACATCTGCTCTGCTTGGCTATGTGAGTGCCTGAGTGGGAAACTTCTCCTGTGACTTAAATAAGTTCTGCATTTGGTAGTCATATCTTATGTTTGTTATTCACAATCTTCATATTTTGTACTCCTTTTATCTCTCTTTCTTGTCTCTCCTATTCATTTGTCTTACATTTCTTTTGGTTTTAACTTATAATGAAACATTGTTTTGCGTAAGTAATTTAAGGGCTTTAGACTCCAGGGAATATGGTCTTAATGTAAGTCATCTCTATTTTCTTCAGAAAAATCTCCTAATATACGATAGTCTGTGATTAGAAACGTACTTGTTGCCTCTTAGTTTCTTAGATACCTGTTCCCTAGTACTTGAGATTTCTTAAAAGGACTTATTTTGACGATTTGTTTCTCTAGCATCCTCCAATGGAACCAAAAGAATAAAAAGGGTCGCCAATGTAAAACCAAATTCCCTTTCACTGGAAATGTAATGTCAAAAGAAATAACAATAGAAAACATTCAAACACTTACTAATGAGAAACGATTGAAAACCCTTGGAGAAAGTATATCATTGCTGCATTATCAGTCAATCAGTGGTACACTTCATATCATCAAAAGCCTACTTTCCTTTCATATTATGCCACGTCCAACTGAGAACTCACCCTCCATACCCTCTTCCCTTACTATGAGTATCCCAGATCTTCGTCATGGGCCTCATGGCTTGAAGTGGCCTCAACGTTAACCACCCATGGACACCAAAAAGTTTCTGCATAGGATATGCTTAATCCATGAAGCCTGCTTGTAGTGTAAGTTGTTTCTATTTCATTTAGGAAAACCCCCATATAATTTGATAGTCAGTGTTGTTGCCTCTTAGTTTACAAAATATGTGTTCTCAAATACCTGACATTTTCTAAGAAACTTTTCTTGAACATCCATTTCCCTAGAACCATTCTATAGAATGAAAAGAAGAAAAAAGGTCATAGAATGTACTCCTTTCGTCCCGGATAAATGTTCCTAGTGGATAAAACACAGGAATTAAGAAACATAATTAAGGATGTGCTATAAAATGTGTTCTGACCATAATACCCATGAACATTAATTGAGTTAAACTATTTTAAATAATTGAGTTTTTTTGGAATGTGTTATATTAAATTAAGTTTTAAGGGTATATTAGGAAGAATGATAGAGAATAGGTAAATCAAAAGTCTTTAGGAACATTAGTTGGGACATCCCAAAATAGAAAATAGGAATATTTATCCGGGACGGAGGGAGTAAGATTTAGTCCATGTTCACTGGATATGAAAATGCCAAAAGAAATAAGAATAAAAAACATTCAAGCTCTAAGGAATGAGACAAGATTGAAAACCCGTATAGTTTTGCCTGTGGCATATGATGTTATTACTGGAAATTATGGGGATTTATGGCTTGTGTAATGCTATGCGATTTGGTATCGCTGCAGCAGAAAATATGATGGCATCAAATTTATGTGTACCAGAGGTTGTCTATGAATGTTCATATGTGCTAATAGATCCGAATGATTATGAATGTTGATAAACGAAAATAGAAAGTATAAAAAAGTTACAAGGAAACGAGAGAGGAAGTAGTGGAGTGGATAGCCCTATGTTTATAATTTTCAATTCCAAATTAACTACTTTTGGTGTTTGAACTGCCCCAAAAGTAGGAGGGCCTTCCCCATTCTATGTAGTATAGATTATAGATATGATGCGCTAGTCATTATATGCAAGAATACCTTAGATTAGCCAGTTGGCATGCAAAATGGAATTGTCTGATAGATTATATCCTTGAACAATTTTCTGGTGTTGCGTACTTTGTTATATAGATTACAAATGTGAGTTTAAGATTAAAGTTGTTTTGGTAATTTCTCTCTAACCAAATAGGTTTTCTTTAAGCAGCATCTCTTACCAATACGTTTTTCTTTGTTTGAACGGTTTTAGATATATTCACCTCATCTAGATTCGCCTCCACCAAGATGGGTTCATTTTGCACATGGATTACTTCTCTTCTTATATCAGGTTTGCTCAACCCTGGCTTTCTGTGCTTCTTTCTTTGCATTTCTTGTTGTTGTTTTTTGCTCAGTATTTTTCTTGTCTTTCTGATTTGGTATGCATATTTGGGGCACGAAAGTAGGAAGCTTGAGTGGATTTGGGCTTTTCCTTCTATTCTTAGGCCCTGTTTTTATACATGGTTGGTTTTGTGATTCGTGATTTTTCTCTCTATCTCACTCATTGGTCTCACCATTTTTCTCTCTATCTCGCTCTTACTTTTTGATTCAATCATTACAAAACCATGAAATAGACCATGAACTATAAAATGAACCATCTATCTAAATAGGGCCTTAGATATCATTATTTTTTTAAAAAAAATCTTTTAGCCTGCATTCTTTCATACAATAGTTTCCAGTTAAACATACCTTTTATCTTGCTTGTGCCGCTGTATTTTTGTTATCCATATTTGTGCTGTATTTTACTTTGCACAGTATTGAATTCGAATAGTGAAATAAAAAGATGGATTACTGAGAGCTCCAGGAAGTTTGTTTTTATATGCTTTTGAAAGCCATGTGTTACTAGAGGACATGTCCTGTGATTGTGCAAAATAAATTGCAACTAGGGCAAGAGTACCTTGCCGTATCAAGTAATAAAATGTACGTAAGTACGAGTTATAGATCCCATAGGGAATGTACGTAATTCATTCCAACTAAGTACCAAAATTGAGCAAACTAATTGTATTTGAGCGAAAATAAATTGAGAATAAAAACTAAAAATTAAAACTAAAAGAAAACAATTAATATTTACATGGCCGCAAAATGGTTTGGCAACAACAAATCAAGATTTAAAGATAAGATTTTAGGAATGCAATATTTTTAGTCTAGCTCGTGATTAATTTAATCTATCTCCCTACTTTTCTTTAACTCAAGTCTTGGTAGTCGGGTGTACGTTGATAGTATTCACTACGGGCTCTCGCATCTTATAGCAAGTTTGGCTACCAATCCCCACTACGGGCTCTCGCATCTTATAGCAAGGAAAGAATAGCTACATTATCGATCAAGCACCCAATGACTATCTAAGAACGCTCGTTACCTCTCGATCTGGCGTCACAAAGACAATTATTGTGATTTTCATAAATCATCTAATGGTTCATGACTCCATTAAAAGCATTAAGAGCACACAATAATAACCAAGATAATGAGTAATAATGGGTAGAGAGATAATCTCTCTATTTTTTTACAAGTCATGCCGGTAACCGAGACATCGAAAGGGGGTAACTACAGGCTTTCACCCATATCAACCTGAATCTCCCCTACTTAGCAATGACTACAAGTGGTTCGAACTCGTGACAAAACAAGTACTCTCATGGCTATCGGTGTGTCACAAAACATCAACTATTAATTTGCTCGGTCCAAAATGCAAGGTAGCTCTCGCGGATCCAAACATTTCTCAAATTATTTAATTAATGGCCAATTAATTAAAAGTATAAAGCCCACAAATTAATAACCTAGCATACTTGTATACTAAATAGAGAGATTTTAAATTAAATCACTACAACGACATAGAAAATAATTGCTTTTCATAAATCATTAAGCACAAAGCCAATTCCACAAATTACAAAATCATTCAACCCTATAAATATAAAAGATATAGATTGGAAGAATTAAATCGACAAAGCCGCGAGCAATGTCGAGATCCGGGGTTGAAATCCTTCGAAGATGCTTCCTTGGCCCTTGATTTGAAGCTCCAAACCTTCGAAGGTGATCAATCTTCAATGGAGGAGAGAATTTTGGGGGAGAGGAGGCTGCTGTCCCCAAAGGGGCTCACAGCCCATGAGGGACTTGATGATTTCAGATCTGGGGCAAGCTTGGAGATATATGAAAGTCTTTAGAGTGTCAAGGAAGCCAATGACAGAATGAGAATTAAACATGAAGCTTAGGGGCTGAATTGGAGGAAAAGATGATGGCTCATTCGCCTGGGCATGGGTAACCCTAGCTGAATGGAACCTCGGGTCAGTTGGTGGGCAAATGGGTGAAGCTGTGAGGGTGGGCTGGATTGTGGGGCGCGGACCGGATCAGCTGGGCAGAATGGGCGGGGCTCCACTCTAGAAGATGCAGGTTAGGTCACCTGAAGGGGCGACGTGGAGGCGCTGTGTGTTGACACTGCATTAATGAATCTTTCTTCTTATTGCAGCGGTGCCCTTGGACTTTCAAAATGGGCTGCCGTGGTCCTTCTCCCTCCAGGCTTCTCAGAATAGTCCTCCGTTAGCTCCGTTAGCCTTATTTTACCTTGGAATGCTTGACGGACTTTGACGGAATGATTCAAAACTCAACTTAAAAGCCCAAAACTGCCTTGAACTTTGTGCTAAACTCCATAAATGCTCGTTAATATCTTGGAAACATACATTAAAGCACAAATACACAAATAATAATATTTTCAAGCATAATTGACTCAAAAGTAGCACAAAATAAAAGGAAATTAAAAGAAAAATTCGTGAAAACATCCTGCTAAGCCGAACTGACAATATAAGGCTCAACGCATGAGTGTGGCCTTATGATTGTGATTGTGATCCTTGAGAACAATTCGTTTGTGGGAAATAGGTGTGGCGTTTTTCCTTCAAGACCCTCTTTGATTGTGAGAAAATTTGGGTCATAAAGGAATGGGTGGGATTTCAATCACTCGTTACTCCTTCGAAGTTTATTCATAGCTGTTTTGTGTAATCCTTCCGTTGGTAGAGATGGTCTGATTGTTCTGGGAGGATCATTGTTTTGGGAACATCTCGCTAGTTGCTCCTTTGCTCGTTCTGTGATGTATCCTCTTGATTATGCAACTATTTCTAGTTTCGCCTTTGAAAAGGAGAATACTTTTCTTGGGGCTAACACTTCTTTCTTATCCTAAATGTAGAGAATCAGAGAAGATTGCATCAGTACATCTATTATTTCCCCATGTTGTACTTCTTTCTCTCCTGATCATCCTTCATAATTCTTGGATTCTTTTGGTTCCTTTTCTTGGAGGTTTTTGAGGTCTTCTTGGGCCAGATCTCCATGATCTTACCTTTTCCCTCGTAGCTCTTGTATGTGGAAGGCCAAGTGATGTGGAAATGTATAGAATTTATAACAAAGAAGGGGAAGGAGAGAACCTATCCTTGCAAGGGATGGTAGCAATAGAAAGAGGCTCGAAAACTTTATCTCTATCTCAAAAAGCATGCTCTAATGAATTTCGAGCGACTGTATCTTTATTTGTTGGTTATGACTAACCTCTTAACACTACTAGGGTTACCTATGATTACGTATATGAAATTACATTTATAATAATTGTCCATGTAGTCACTTTCTTCTGCCTTACTAGGGTTCCCTCTAAGCGCAGTTTGCACAGTTGCCCATGCTTTTGTCTGGACACTAATGATTGGAGGCAGAAGCATAGAGTTTGTGGTAGCATCATTGTGAGATTTGTGCTCACCTCTCTCTTCGTTGTCGTGTGGGATGGCGTTTATGAAGCATGTGTGGTTTTGCAGGAGGCAAGAACAATGTTACTGGGTAAGCAGATCGTTTTGGTTTGTGGAACAGGTATGCGAACACTGTCGGTATAGAGTCTAAAACATGGAACGCTAGGAGTAGCTTTGTGTTGATGCAACAGTTACGATGCGTTTTCATATTCTAAATGTAATAGCGATTTCCTAAAAAATAAATAAAGGATTACTTCAACAATCATGTTTGAAAATTTGAAGATTGAGCACATTACATTAATCTGATTTATTGCTATTTTTGCTAGTAAAGGAGAAACTAGGAATTTTTTTGGGTCACTATATTTGGTGTTCAAGGATGGTAGTGTACCATGTTTTGGAACACACACTACCTGCAATTCGCTAGGGAAGTACTGTTGCATTTTCTGGTAAATTAGGGCAATAATGAGATAATTTGTGGCTTTGGGGTGTTTTTGTAGTCCTCCGAGTGTTGTGCACTGAAAGAAATAGTTGGATATACTAATGGAATTGAGTAAGGCTTTTAGATTGCCACATCTAATGTTCCAGGATGGGTACTATTTTTTGGAATGTTATACACTTATACTACAATATTGATGGGGAAGTAACATTTTCTGTTAACTTACGGCAAGAATGAGGCCGTTTTGTGGCTTTCTGGTGTGCTTTGGAGTCCTCCCGGTATTGGGCACTGAAAAAAGTGCTAGGATATAGAAGTGGAATTCAATATTTTGGATTCTATTTTTTGTTTTAGGCATGAGGTGCAAGCGGCATCCTTATTGACAATGCATTGAGGAATTGTTGGGTGGAATTAGAATTTTCTTGATTTCACTGGTTGAGAAAATTTTCTTTTATATTTGAAACATGCATCTCTTATTACTTCTTGGGGAGAAATACTTTTTGTCTCTGAAGAAGAGAGCTCATAAAGAATTGTTTTGGCATTTAATTTTCGATTCCTTCCCCTGGTGATGCTGGTTTAACTGATTTCAAATTCATGCCAGACCTTTGATGCTGTTGATGGAAAGCAAGCTAGACGAACAAATTCTTCTAGTCCTTTGGGAGAGCTATTTGATCACGGTGATTCCATCTTCTCATGCAACTTTCTCTCTCTCTCTCTCTCTCTATATATATATACACACACACACACACACACATATGTATATATATTTATATAGAGCATTGCTATTCACACCCAGATAATTTCTGAGTACACCCATAGCGGGTGTTCGGCATGGGTGCCGAACATCACCATTGCGGCAAAGGTGATGTTCGGCACCCATGCCGAACACCCGCTATGGGTGTACTCAGAAATTTCCCTGGTGTAAATAGCAATGCTCATTTATATATGTTTATATATATATATACACTTCTTGTTCGAGTGTGCTGAATCATTTTCACAAATGTTGCAGGATGTGATGCACTTGCATGTGCGGTATGTTCTGTGCACTTCTATTCTTCTGTTCTCATTTGCAGCCGCAACTGGCGTAGTCTAAAATCTTTTGATGCATGTTTCAGTTTGAGGCCTTGGCCTTCGGGAGCACTGCTATGTGCGGACGAAATGCTTTTTGGTTCTGGGTGATATCAGCTGTTCCATTTTATGGTGCAACATGGGAACAGTAAGTGGTCCATCTAACTGTCATTGATTTTCTTCTTTTGCCTTGACAATCAACACCTTAAACTGGGTCGGGGATAAACTATCTTGATTTTCCTGTCTTTATTGCTCAAGAAATGGTTTTTGACAACCTCTACATCCTTGATGGAAGTCCATTGGAGGAGTAATCTTGTCCTAGTTGCTAGTTCTTGGGTTTTTCTATTGAGCATTTGACTGGTCGGAAAAATAGCAGCATTTTTTAAATTTTACCTGATTTTAGCATTTACTTTTGAGGTATAAAGTACATAAAGTACTTGGTTAGAGTTACCTTTGGAGGTTCAAAGGCTAGTCTCTTGCTGTTGGCTAGCGAGAATTCTGGCCAAAACGAGATTTTCAGACTGCTTTTCCAGCACCAATTTTTCCCTTTCTTTCTTTTCGTACATACAAAGGAGGCAGAAGTAAGAAAGGAATCTGTTGGAAAGAGAATGTTCCTGTAAGCCCACACAATTATTCGAGATGATTCAGTAATTTATGTAAAGTCATACCTTTCAGCAAAGCTGAAATGGTACAAGCACCTACGAAAGGATATGCAATATATTTTTTTGCTGTGTATGTGTGTGACTCTGTATCTACTACTTTCTTACAATGAATGAATTTTTGGGAATTGTAGTTTCTTCCTTTTGCTTCAGTCTTCAAGTAATTTCTTTCTGGAATGAAACAAAGGGTTGAGGGTGGCATATTGGCGTGAAGCTTCTTGCTGTTAGATAATCATTGTGTGATCTTTTTTGGCACTGGTTATTCTTTTTATTCTTAAAGATTTTTCTTCTTTGATTTGTTTCAGACGTCAAGCTATATCAGTATTTACGTGTTTAAACCACGACGCTTACTACTATTTAGCACAAGTCACTTTGTCATATTCCATGGATTGATATATATTATTTTCATTTTTTTGAGTAAATTTAAATGTCTACCCATTTTTTTTATAAGTAAATTTAAATGTCTTCCATGCTGCAGCTATTTCACCAACACCCTAATTCTTCCAGCAGTAAATGGACCTACCGAGGGTCTCATGCTGATATACGTCGCTCACTTCTTTACAGCTATTGTTGGTATGCCCCTTTTATGCATTCAATGGTCATTGTGTATCCTTTTAATTTTCTCCTTTTTCCTGTTCTCTATGATCATTGAGTATGTTCCTCTTCCAGGTGCTGAGTGGTGGGCTCAGCAGTTTGGAAAGTCTCTTCCCTTTTTGAGTTGGGTTCCAGTTATCAGTGGTAAGATATAAGGATCGAGCAGAGTGGTTCATTATTTATTGTTTAAGCATTTTCATCAACTTCTATCAGAATTATTTGTTGGTCCCTTATGTAAAAAGTACATTTCTTTGCTCAGTGAGATTAAACTGCTCCGCCTAGGAAATTTAGTTGGATTTTAAATTCTTATGATTTATACATGTAAGTATATGATAGTTATATATTTCGGTAGAATGATATGCTGTCAATGGATGGATTAGCCATACCTGCCATTGAAGGTATTGATTGAACACTTTTCATGATAGCTTGTGTAATCTGTATTTTAGAATAATTAAGGCTGTTTAATAATTTGATTCTGCTTGGGTTCGATTCTTAAAAAACTCTATTATTGGGTTCAAATAGAGCTTGAACTTGATATTAGGCTCGAGGTGCAAATGAGTTAGGCTTGGCTCAGTTATCATAAAATATATACTTTTATGTACTTTGATATGATCTGTGGTATATCTTTGACTTAGGTTCAAGTAATGCTAGAGCTGCTCGTTTATAGCTTGTATGTGATGTAATTTAGTTGAGTGCAGTTTTGTGACCAAGACAATGAAGAAACTGCATGTGAGATGGAAATGGATATACATCAGCTGGTTATTTAAACACTTCAATTTCTATTTTGGTGCTGAATATATTATGTTTTTCCTTAGATAGTCGTACATTATTGGAATCTGTGGGATTTAATGATTATGTTTGGCTTGAGGAATTTGGTTTGTTTGGACTTTCCCTCTCATTGCTCCCACCATCTCTCTCTCTCTCTCTCTCTCTCTCTCTCTCTCTCTCTCTCTCTCTCTCTCTCTCTCTCCTCCAATCATTACAAAGTCCAAGTAGCATACCCCCTAAAGAACCATGAAGTCAAAAACAACCAATGAGTTTCTGGACTCAAGTATTTGGGTTGGGTATACCTGTGTAGTACTACATTATTTGGATTTCAGGTAGTTTCCCTGGGGTTCTGATATTCAGGCTTGGGCTGTTTAATACCTTTTTCTCACTAGAAGGGGCAAGGTGGGTTGGGCTTGGTTTTGGTCCTTTTTCTGTTGGTTTCACGTGCATAAACTTTACTAGCAGTATTGTTTTAATTATTTTTCTATCTTTTGGTCCCTTTTCTGTTGGTTTTGCGTGCAAATACTTTACTAGCAGTATTGTTTATATTATTTTCATATTGAAGGAAGTTGTAGTACATGTGTCTGTGTTTAGTGTGTGTGTGTGTTTGTTTTGTGCTTATGATCCTTCTTGAGGCTCTGCCAATCTTATTCTTTATTGATTTTTGCTTGGAAGTTTATTTGTTGTGTTTTGCTTCGTGTATTGACATTTCATTTCTTGAATTTAGAAATCCCGACATATGGAGCTGTGTTGTTTTTAATGATAGTTTTTGCTGTCGTACCGACAGTCTCCTTCAAGTAAGTGGTTTTACATATTGAATGATTGTTTATTCTGGTGCTGACAATTGTGACTTCTAAATGCTGTTGATTTGGACTTCCTTTATATCTTTTCTTGCTCTTCCTAGTGTGCAGAATGTTTATAAGGTTGTTCAGTCGAGAAAAGGAAGCATGCTATTGGCCTTGGCAATGGTATGTGTCTTCACTTGTGAATAATATCTCTTTATCTTTGAGCTTCTTAGGAGATCACTCTTTTTTTTTTTCAGCTTTACCCATTTGCAGTGCTTTTGGTCGGAGTCCTGGTGTGGTGAGTACCACTCTGTGATATTTGCTTCACTTCCTTGCATTTCAGTATCTTTTATCTATTTACATAATATATATTTCTCTTGTTCAGGGATTATATATCTCCTCATGATTTGATGGGGAACTATCCACATATGGTCATAGTGGGAACTGGACTTGCATTTGGATTCCTTGTGGTAAGATATGTGCTTTTACTAGATCGTTATAGCTTCTTACGTGTTATGGACCCTGTGCTGCCAATTGTATTAGTATTAGCTCTAAGTTTAAGCTACATGAGGTTGCTCAATAATTATCGCTGACACGAGACGGGAATGCATAGCCTTGACTACTTTTTGCTCAAGTATGTTGGTTGTTTCTGATTTTTGTCGATATGATAATTAATTATTGTTTGCTTTAGTGAATGATAATTAATTTTTTGTTTCCGAGTGATGAATTATCTTGGAGAAGACTGTTTGACATCACCGGGCTAGTTTGTTCTCTGAATAAAGTATACAGGATTTACTGTTTGCTGTCCTCCCCACCTTCCCCCACCCCACCCCACCCCACCACCTCCCAAATTTGTATAAGCAGAGGGGCCCATAAATGATTTCATTGTGTCAGGAACCTTTTTGAATTAGGTATTTTTGTTGAGAATTCTTGTAATTTATCTATGATATTGGTGATCTAACACCTTGTTCTTCAAATGAAATATTACCTGTAGATTCGAAGTTACCATATTTTAATAGATAAACCAGAATAGTTCCTTTGAATCTTGTCTCTTGTGCAGGGAAGGATGATTCTGGCTCACTTGTGTGATGAACCCAAGGGCTTGAAAACTAGTATGTGCATGGTAAGCTCTATTCTCTTGAGCAAATCCCTTTTGCTTCATAATGTAGTAAAATCCATTTTTGTTACACTGTGATTGCTGAAGTATGTAACAAAAAGAAAGAAGCACTGTTGTAAAAGGCTAAAAGCTTAAAATTTATTGCAGATATCATGCAAAATCTAGTGACTATTTGTCCTCCCAATCAGAATAATAACCGTAGAAAGTCCTTAAACTTTCGGTTGTCACGTATGCTACTGTAGGGCTCACTCAATTAATTCCATTTTGGATGCCCCAAACTTGATGTGTCAAAACTGTGACACCAGCATAATTTGTTCCAAAATACTTTACCAGCCTTCTTAATTAGCAGAAAACTTAAATCATGGGGTCCACTGATGGTTCTAATTTACCAACCACATTCGTATATCTTGGGAGGTGATGAGATATTTGTGAGATTCTTTCTAACGGTTATTGCTCATATTGATTGAAAATTTTCTTGTTATATTGCAGTCCCTGTTTTATCTTCCATTTGCAATTGCAAATACTCTCACTGCCAGGTTGAATGATGGGTATGTCGTCATCTAACTTGAAGGCCAAAATCTTACATCTATTCTATGCATCTATCATTCAAAGAACAAAAAGATCAACATGATTTAACTAGTCTTATTTATGCACTCACGAAATGGTGTATTTTTTTTTGGCAGCGTTCCGTTAGTCGAAGAGCACTGGGTTCTTCTCGGTTACTGCATATACACAGGCATGATGGCTATTGCTCTGCTCAAAGTTTATTGCCTTTTCTGAGATGAAGTGGTCTTTCTTGTTTTATTGTGCACATGATGCTATCTATTACCTAACAATTTTTATTTTTTATATATTTTTCTCAGCGGCTCTCTATCTGCACTTTGCCACATCAGTCATTCACGAAATTACAACGGCACTCGGTATCTACTGTTTCAGGTAAGAAATCTATTAATAGGACCGTTATCCATGACCCAACCAAAAAAAGTGTACTAACCAACTTTTCTAGTTATCTTTGTAATTGCAAATACTGATTTATTTTCGTCTGTAAAATGTCAGGATTACAAGAAAAGAAGCTTAAGACACGATGATGTTCCATTTTAGGTATGCCTTCTTTCCAGCTCAATAAGTGATATTAAATGGAATTTTGGAGTCCAATTTCTTTTCTGGGACCACAACGGTATCTTCCATTGTAAAATGTTCACATCCTTGTTTCTTTCCACATTTCCAGTGACAGATTGGGAAGAATGCCTCCATGGCGCGAGGTCTATTGTCAAAAATTGTTTTTGCTGAGTAGAATGTGGATTCCTCCATCATATGTGTTTGAGAGGGGGGAGGGGGGGTTTCTTTAGGGTATTTGGAGGAAGAGGGAGCCCATATACTTTTTTATGTGTATTATGCTGTTAATGATTTTGACACCAGCTTTGATTTCAGGTTTTTTAGTTTGTTTTATGTAATGAAGCAGCCTGCTCTTGATTCTTCATATTATGATCTCTCTCTTTCACTCACACACTCGCTCATTCATAAAAAGTAAACAACCGTTACTCAAGCTTGATTGCATATGAAATGATTGGAGGAAATGAGTTTGCCTTCAGGATGTATATTTGATGATCAAGTTTGCACTTCAACCATCAATGGGCCAAGCTAATGTTCCTGGCTGCATCCTGCGGTTACATAGATGGATCATTCATTGCAGCGGCAAAGAGACCCAACTCTGGTTTTTTTTTTTTTTTTTTTGTTGTTGTAAAATATATATATATATATATATATATTAATTATTAAAAACAAGAAGTGATTTTATATCACATGTCAAATTGTAAAGTAACTAGGACCAAGGACACAGTACATTAGTTTGTTAACGTGATTGAGGAGAGAATTATCCCTCCTCTCTGTCCCACACACAAACGTACAAACCATTGTTAATGCGTGCATATATGTGTGTGTATATATATGTTAATGCGTGTATATATGTGTGTGTGTGTATATATATATATATATATATATATATATATAGAGAGAGAGAGAGAGAGAGAGAGAGAGACACACACACACACACACACACAGACACAGACACACACACCGGCAAGCATATATGTTTGGGAAAATTCAAGAAATTACAATGTAAAAGAACATTTGGTGTAGAGAAACTTAAGCTAAGAAAATGTTATACTCTGATGGAGCAAATAGAAAAAGGAACATATTGTTTACAATTTTTGACATAATAAGTGTCCTTTCTATTATTGTGAGAAGTCGGCCAAAGTTAGTAATAAGAATTAATACAAGCAACATTTTAATCTATTCGTCACTGGAAGGTAATTGAACGTGCTTGCGATATTCTCCAAGAGCCCATAATGGGAATGTGTTCCTAAATGCTGCTTAGCGTAGCATGCAATTTCCCATCGAGGCGCCAGTTATATTCTGCAAATAATTTTTGTTCATAAACATTCAAAATGAAGAAGCTTAAGTTTCTAAGATAACAGTACCTGGTGTCTTTGATGGATTAAATATTCATAAAATCGCTTTACAAATGGATATGTTTTTTAAGGTATTCTTGCATCTATAATCACGTCTTGGAGAAAGTTGATAACAAAAGCATCATATGTTTCATAATTCTTTCGTTCCAGAGAAAGAGTTCATTATTCTATTTTGAGATGTTCTACTCGAAGAATCCACGTAGGCTCATCACACATCCACTTTTGTCCACTTATATCTGATGTGCGGTCGAGGTATGATCACATTAATTACCAGTGGTTAGTAAAAAGAAGATCACATGAACTAGGGATCAAACAGTAATCCACGTCGTGTGTAAGGTCAAGTAGATCTTAGTATGGAAATTAAGCTTTTATTGTGAAGATTTTATAACACCCCCATTCTCTCGGCTGGATGAGTGTTTGATCTTGGCCTTAGAAGTACTGTTTTGGAGATACGAGTTATCTCTTCATCTTGCAAGTATTTTCATATGGCACCAAAAGAAATATGAGAGAAACAATCCCCTGTGCTGTGGTGATGATAATATGCCATGTTATGCATGATACCAAAGATTATCGAAAGCTCTAGCTAGCTAGCTAGACCAATTAACCCGAGTATAACCCATATAGAGGGTGATTTTAGAGAAATCCTATGATACAAGTCAACAATATTTCGATCCTTACGACTAGAGATAAACTTAGCAATGTACCGTGGCATGGTCAAGAATTACAGGACTCGAGCAAGGATGCTAATTAGGGAGGGAGATGGTAGTAAACAGAGTTACGCGCGTTGGCACACGTGTTTAACTGTTGTGGAAAGTCACCATCTTTGAGCTGCGAGTTAATCAACAATTTTGCCGCTTTATGTAAAGGTGTTGGATCTCTCTCAGCCTAGCCAACAAAAACAAATCAAACCTTAGTGTTTGATCACGCCAAAAGTGGGCGGTGACCACGTTGGTTCCACGTAAGCGCCGCGTGTGTAGTCTAGCTGGATACTGGCTGAACGCTGCTGGGGTTTTCTCCGGTGTTCTTGAGAGAAAAGGATGGAACAGTGACCTGTGAACAAGTGAAAAGCACCATTAGGGGAGCTGGGGGTGACCCACAGCTAAAACCCTCCGGTGTAAGAATCAGTAAACTGGGTTATAGAAGGACCTGATTCACAGATCTTGGTCTGTGAATGAAGGCCGATAGTAGTGAACAAGAGTTCAGAAGTGCAAGGGTGTGTGCTAGTGATCAAGTTTTTCCATCCTTTTGGAGTGAGTCCATACCTCTGTATTTATAGGCTGGCGGAGGGTGGTTTCTGATCATGGAGAGGAGACCGTGGGGAGACCAAATCTGTGCAACTCTTTGTCTCCTAGTGTCTGTAGGCGGCGGCAGTGGGTTCAGGAGATCGTGGCTGCTTACCGTACGGTGGTCCTTGTACTTTCCTGTCAGGAAGTGGGAAAGTGAAGCAGACTTCTGTAATGGCAGAACTGTGCCTTCCCCATGTCCAATATGGACAACCCACGTGTGTAGGCTGGATAGAGCGGGGTTACGCCGAGGTCGGTCCCGTATGTGGTCAGGTCGCCCATGCGGCGAGGACGTCGACCTGGTACGCGTATAGGTCGCACGAAGGATCTCTCAGGTCGGTGTGCAGGGAGAATATGCTCGGAATTCGGCGACCTGATCTGGTGCAATTACCAGGTCGCTGTACCTGTGTGGCGCGTGCTACCTCGGTGTGGGCTCCAGCTGGTGTCCTCGCTGCCGAGGTGTCTGCCACGTGTCGGAAGGAATGGGTGAGGCCGTTCAGTAGCCCCCTTACTTCTCAAGGAGAGGATTTATCCTCGAGGTGAGAAGTAAAAGATGCGTTGCACCGAGCTGATTGGTTCTCGCAAAGCTTCCGGATTCCAGCTCGACTGTGTACTTTTCTTGGGAAATGTGCGCATTTAATGGGTGCGACGATTACAGGCTGTCAGACGGTACGTCTTTTCAAGTTTAAAATTTTGGCGGTTGACGTTTTGCTTCAAAACGACGTCGCACAAGGGTTCGCGTGTTTCCATATGGGTCGACCTGGTCCCTTCGAATCCTCTATATAAGCGGGAGTCCCACTGTTCATTTTCACTTTTACCAAAACCCTCTCAAATACTCCGGCGATTAGGCGATTTTCGGCGTCCTTTCCGATTTGCAAAAGCTTAGATTCCAGTCTTTTCTTTGCACTTCCTTGCCTTTCCAAGACCCTAGGTTAGTTTTCCTTGAGCTTTTTCCATTTTGCACCGGTTATTCCTGTTTCCTTTGCCTGTTTGTCTGATTTGCCTGTGATTTGGCCGGATTCTGGGTTAGGGTTCCGGCTATTTTGAAATCGTAGAAGTCCGACAGCAATATCCTCCTCGTAGTATATACCCAGGTCGACCTGCTTGAGTCGATCTGTCTAGGTCGTAGCTTTTAGGCCGATCTGTCTTTCTTCCACAACCATTCACTCCGCTAGTTCGTCCTCCTCGTGTTCCTTCTCTGAGAACATGAGGATCAAACGTGCAAACGAGGGCCCAATGTTTGCCAGGCCGCAAAAAGGTCGTGCCATATATATAACCGAGGATGGTGACTGGAGAGTTGTCCTTCCGAGTGAAGCTAAAGATATACTTAGATGAGGAGTCGTATATTTTGATACCAACAAACGTCATTTTGTAACAAGGTGATTATAAAGTCGGATGTTGGATATGCCACGAATCATGCTGAGGAATATGAACGATGTAGATAGAAATTATCCCTCCTACATAACTGGAGTATAATATCTGTGGGCCCCTTGATGAGTGAGACTTAAGTAAATGGATGGCCGTGCTCAAATAAATCAATATTTGATATTGAGTTTATTTGTCTACTAATTAAGTCTACTCGGAGATCAAGAAACCTAGATTAAATTATAACAAGGATGACACGTTCTATGCCTTGTGTTTAATCAGATATTAGGACAAATGGATAAGAATTATTTTGGTCACATTCAGTTATTGTAATCACTGATAATTCCTATTACTTGGGTAACAATGATGTATTGCTAGATGCCGCTCATTGTTTATAATTAATTATATATTCATATATAATAATTAATTATTGTCAACGTAATTTAGGAACCTATTGAGTCACACACTTAGAATGAATTGGACTGGAATTTATTTGGGCCATTAATTAGATTAATGGGCTTGAGTTAATAAAATAAGGGAACCAAATTATAATCCTAGTTAGACTAGGACTATAATGGCCGGCCCCTCTCTCTCTCCCTTTAAATAGCTAGGGATTCTATTGATAGTCAATGGAAGAAGAATCCAACACCAAAAAGGATTTAGGGTTTAAGTGAAACACTAAATTCGTAGAGAGAAAAAGTAGGGATTTAATTAGTTCTTCGTACGACGAAGTCTTCCTACTTTGATTCAATAATTGTCTAGCACAAAATTGTTGAATCAAATCCTGTCCAATCCGTTCGTGTGGATACTATAGAGAAGCCGTGCAAATCGTTGTTGCGGTGATCGTGATTCAAGCGTCATTCTTTCGAAGATTGCTCGCTCAAACAATCGGGTAATTATTCTAAATCTAATTTATATTAATTCGCATGGATTTTGGGAGGGTTTTCGAAATTAAATTTTGTTATTCCGCCTTGTTAATTTCGATGAAAACCCAACACATAAGTCATCTCCAACTCATCCACCAGCAATAATCACAAATGAAGTATAGCCATGGCTTTAATCACAATGAAACTGGACTGTGCATTTTTACTTGTATCACATTTTCTCTTCTTTTGGAAAGCTGCTACATTTTTCTTTTTTTTTTTCTTTTCTTTTTTTCGAAGCAGCCCCATTGAGCATATTTTTTCATTTTTTCATTTTTTTTTTAACAGCTCCACTGGAACTTTAGCTTGCACAGAGCATGAATTGCACAATCCATTAGCCATTATTTGCAGCTTCAAACCATAGATAAGAATGAGACTATATATGCCACAGGGTTAATATGCAATTCCTTGACTTTGGGCTAAGCAAAAAGAAGGTTATAAAAGCAAGGCCAAAGGTTAATTTCAAGGTTAAAACAAAGAAATTGACAAGGCTCGAAGGAGTTAACTAGGGGTAAACATTTATGGGTAGGATAGAAAAGAAAGCCAAAAGTGGGTGACACTTAAGTGCCTTAATCCTATTGATGCAATGAACTCATTAACGTGACCTTGACATGTATACAAAGTGCAAGTTCTAGAATATACATCTGTGTATGAAAATCTCTCAAAACATAACCAAGAGCAAAGTAAATGAAATGCTCCATTTTTGGCTCAAAAACTCACTTGAATGACTAAAGAGTTTAGACTTGTACATATATCAATTGAATGAATCATTTCAAAAACATGTTTGTCAATCTAGCTAGAAAAATTACTACATACCCATCATTTATCAAGAATTCCTCAATTCAACATAAGAATGCACATCCAACACAAATACCGTAGTAAAGTCTTTTTTTCTATTTCAACCAACCATGTCATGAAGATTATTCGAATCACCCCCTCATAAAAAAATAAATAGGCAATAGACAGCTAAAATATCAACCCACCCACATGCATGCTCCCCCACACTTAAATGATACAATGTCCCCAATGTATCACAAAAATCAGATTAGTAAAATGAGGAGAAGGATAAAGAAGAAACTTCTCTATCATGCGGATGAGTCAGGTGGTGGTTGACATTAACCAACTTGATGCCAAGGGAGAGAAATCTCTTTTCAGAGCCATGGAGATCTGGAACGTATCGAAGTTTCAATTGAAGACGATAGCTAGTGGTGGGGCTTTGCGATGGGAATTTTGCTCTCAATTTCTCCTGCGATGAAAGTAAGAGAAAAGAGTAATTTGGATTAAACATAAAAAGTGAAATTAGAGCTTTTAACCCCTACATATCTCGGCCTCTTGCTCGCTACTGCTCACCCGCTTCTCTTTGTTTTTTTTTTCTTCTTTTGGCTCCCTATCTTGACAATACCACATGGGCACGTGCTAAGCTCCACAAGTCCTGCTACCAGCAACTCATCCAGAACACTTTTTTTTTTTTCATCTTTTCTTTTTCAAATCACACACCTGCTGCTACAGAATAAAACTCAAAACATGAAAACAACAATTAAATAAAAATTACCTAGAAAATATAAAATCAAAGCATTAAAAACTAGGAATATTGGGTTGCCTCCCAACGAGCGCCGCTATTTAACGTCTGTAGCTAGACTCAATGCCCACTCTTTTACAACTCAGTCAAATTATTACCAAATGATAATTGGCAATGGGGGAAAAATTTTAGCGCTTGAAAATGGTAATGGAAAAGAAGGAAAATCAAACATGGGTGTTACCTCTGGTGTGGAATAGAGAGCCATAATATTTTCTTGCACCTCCTCATTGTCTTGGAAAGGTACATCTTTATCTGTCAAACTTTTTACAAACAATAATTCCAGTTTCATTTTTTTTGTGCACAGTTCCTTGAGAAACATAGCATAACGAGTCACTTGCTTGATGGCATCCACGAGAGGAATATTAATCTCGACCTTACTAAAAGTATCCCAAATTGCCTTCGCATCCTCTTCCTTCTTTTGTCGTGCAAATTTGCCCGAAAAAGGTGGGGGAATAACAATCTTCTCATTTTGTTTACTCAATTCCTCACTTTCCATGCTTGACGAACCTTCATTTTGCACAACTTCCTCTTTGTTGCTGCTATCAACAGGGCTATTTTTCTGCTCAACCTCTTGTAGCTCTTTTCCATTTCTAGGAATGACTAAACAAGCATTTTCTTGCGGGTTCTCCTCAACTTGAGAAGGTAGTCTGCCTTGATTCACTTCTATCTTGCTCACGGACACGACAAGCTGAGAAATCTAATTTTTAAGAGATTTAATACTAGCCTTGGTTTCTTATCTGTCTTGTTGAACCGATTCAGCCAAACTCATGATTAAGCTCTCCAATGGTGTGCTCGAACTAGTATTGGGCGCTGGTGGTAGAGGTGGTTGAAATTGTCCAGAAAATCCTCCAATTGCATTGGCATGTTGTACCTCACCTCACCATGAAGGATAATCATGTGCAGCATGTCTAGCAACCGATGAAATTCCACAAACTTGGGTCTTTGATACCTGACTTATAACAAACTTTTCCATAAGAGAGGTCAATACATCCAATCTTCGATCAATCAAACTTTTACGCTCACCCCATTGGCTTGTTGTGCAATGCAATCATATCTAGTTCCAAATTGTTGTGCATAGATAGCCATATTAAAGAAATAATAAAACTCTAAAGAAATTAAATTTCCAACGTTCCCCGACAACGGCGCCAAAATTTGACGGGTATCAAATCGTCAAAGTTAATTTTCCTACTTCCCAATAAACGAGTATATGGTAAGTCGGGATCGTATCCACAGAGAATGTTGTACTTACTTCCTTAAGAATTTTATAAAGTAATAAAAACAGTGAATTGAGGTTTTAATTGAGGTTTTTATCTAGCCATTGATTAACAAACGAAGTAATTAAAAACTGAAATTAAGAGACTTAAGTAAACAAGCAGAAATTTGTATTGGATTTTTAAGACAAGAAAATTCCAATTAATGAACTACATGCAATTCCAAAATTCACTACTGATCATCGATACAAAATTGTCTCAATTAGCTACAAATAAACTGGTTATAGATGTCGACAAACACTTAACATCCAATCTCTTCATACAGTTTCGATAATTAAGAGAAGCTCGTTAATTATTACTCTAATTAAAAAGCACCCCCGAGACGCTCGTAGGATTTAATATTTTGACAGCATTAAGAGAGAGAGACCCGATCCTAAATAGTGCATATTGAAGCAATATCATTTAATTTAGATCATTTATTCCCGCAACATGGTCCAAGTATGCTTGTGATGCCTAAACGGTGTGTTACTTGCTATTTCGTTAAAACCCAAAGACAATTTCGGATCAGCGATTTTAACTAGCAATAGACTATTATGTTAATTAAAATTCGGGCCCTGAACATTAACTAATCATAATAATCATACGACGTGTAAAACGGAGAACAAACAAATATTTGTAATTAAATGAGAATTAAAAACACTTAGATCTCACAGTAGTAATTTGTAGCAAATTACGTGTTCATTAATTGGATGAAAAGAAACTAGCTACTAAACATAATTAAAGATTACTTACAAATACCAAAAGAATTGCAAAACCCAGCAGGTGTTCTAGTAGAAATGAAGAGTTGTTCCAGCCCTTGCCTTCTTTCCTTCAGTGTGTGTGTCTTCAATGCGTGTGTATGTGTTCTCCCTCCTTTGAGGATTTCCCCCTCTATTTATATGGGAAAATCTGGAGAAATTCTCTCCCCACAACTACCACTAACCCATGATCCTATCCACTACCTATTTTTTCTCTAACACCCAACTCCCCCAATCAATATTTATAAGAGAGAAATAAATAATTACAGATCAGAGTTTAATTTTAGGAATATTAACAACTCCCTAATATTTCAAAGTGACCAATGTCTGAAATGCCCTCAAGTAACATAGTACAACTTTGCACTTTTGATAGCACGTGACACTGCTTTTCTCTTCAGCTCCAGGCCACCTTAAGTTAGCACATGCCCATTCGACACTGCTGCTCACATTCAGCCTCATTGTCCATTGTCTGCCTAAATCACTCAATCACCTGTAATTATCCAAAATAATAACAAACACAGTAAAAAGTGTAACATTTTAACAAATTTACAGCACAAAACCAAGAATAAATGTCACACCTATTCAAGCTTATCAAATTTTAAAGGCCCAAGGTCCTTAATATTGAAACGGGAGTGAAGATGGGCTTTGACCTGAGCAATGACAACACTTTCAGAACGACTAATAAGGATATCATCAACATAAACTAGAATGGCAGTGAAGGCACCATTAGTAGAGAGGGTAAATAAAGTGTGATCATTCTTGGACTCCTTAAACCCAAACTGTAGAAGAGATGTAGATAACTTGTTATACCATTGTCTGGGAGCTTGCTTAAGACCATAGAAGGACTTCAGCAGTTTGCACACCACATGCCTTGAAGATTGAGATTAGAAGAAGGAAGGAACTAAATACCTTGAAGGAAACTGCATGTATACCTCTTCATCCAAGTCACCATGTAGAAAGGCATTAGCCATATCCATTTGAGAGAGATACCAACCCTTGATAGCAGTGAAAGCCAAGAAAACTCTCACAGTTGTCATTTTGGCAACTAGAGCAAAAGTCTCAAAATAATCCTCTCTCTTAGTCTGTGTAAAGCCTTTAGCCACAAGCCTTGCCTTGTACTTATCTAAAGAACCATCATGCTTATATTTAAGCCTATAGACACACTTACATCCCACTGGCCTCTTATTAAGAGACAACTCATGCAAAACCCAATTTTGATTTTGCTCTAGTGCACTTAGTTTAAGTGTCATAACATTACACCAGTTTGGATCCTTCAAAGCTTGACTATAGGAAGTAAGCTCCGACAAAGTGGACAAATTGCAAATATAGTGATAATAAGAATGTGAGATAGAGGAATAAGAAATGGAAGAATTAGAAACCAAGCCTGCAGTACATGAAGCAGCAGTAAACTGAGATGGAAGACCAACATAATCCCTATATTTGCTTGGCACCACCATCTGTCTCACAGGCCTAGAAGGAGATGATGGAACAAGGACTGGAGGTGAAGAAACAATAGATTCAAGGACAACTGACTCAGGAACAACATGCTAAAAGAAAGGAATAAAGTCATCAAAATTTAGAGGATTGGATTGAGGACAAAACATTGGATTTGGTGCAGGAGAGGAAGAACTTGAAGAAGATATAGAGTCTGAGGCAAATGGAAAATGATCCTCGTTGAACGCAACATCTCTGGAATAAAATACTTTATGGCTAATAAGATCATATAGTTTATAAGCTTTCTTACTACAGGGATAGCCAAGAAAGATACACTTGGAAGCTCCGAGAGAAAACATGTCCCTACGAGACTTTATTGTGGAAGCATAACATAAGCAACCAAAAATCATTAAATAAATACAAGTTTTGACCAAATTACCCCTTAATTACTTGCCCATATTGAGTTGACTAATAAAATTATTTTTCTGATTAACTTCTAACATTTATTTTCTAATACAAACATCAATAAACAATGTAGTTATTATTATTTTTTTAACTTTAAAAAATATGCTTAATCAATTAGACTTATAATTGAAGTTATGTTGCATAATAAAAAAAAAATTAAATAATAAGGACATTTTTAGTCTACAAAAATTTAAGAAAATTTGTGATCTTTAATTATTGAAATAAAAAAATTAATAGTTAGATTTAAACGATATAATTTTAAATATTTAATTCAATGGTAAAATCATAGTGTGATATAGAATCTTAAGATTTTAGTATCTTTTGCCTACATATACAATTGATTTAAAATTTTATATTGAATTTATTGATACCAATAATCATTTTAATACCAACCATATTGCTATTACTGAATTGATTTTTTAAAATAATATTATTTAAATTAAATTAAGTTTTTTTTTTTAGTAAAATATCCAACATTTTCTAAAATTTTGGTAAACAAATGCCTTAATTATATTATATTTTTGATAAAAGAACACAAGATGCGAATTATAAGAACAATTGACTAAATATATTTATTCCAAAAATTAAAAATAGAAAAAAAATAAACTACTTTATTTGTTGATGTGTTGAGAATTAAAAAGTGATTTGAAAATATTTTTTGATAAAAAAACACGAGATGCGAATTATAAGAACAATCGACTAAATATATTTATTTTGGAAAATAAAAATAGAAAAAAACAATAAATTACCTTGTTTGTTGATGTGGTGAGAATTAAAAAGTGATTTGAAAATATAACATATTACTCCACTTTAAATGACTAGTAATTAAATGGTAATTTTGTTCAAATATATATATTTATTTAATGTTACAACTATTGATTTGGTGAATAAGTAAAAAATGTAAGAAAAATAGCCCCTTTACATTAATAATTATGTCAATTATTTTTTTTAATTTATATATCAAATCAAATCGATAATAATTTTGGGACGAAATAAGTATTTGGGACCATGAAATATTTTTTTCCCCAAAATTGATTTTTCCACAAATTTCGGATTCTGTAGTCTCTACAACTGCCACATGGCACATCAAACGCCTCATTTAGTAAGTTTTTGACCATCGTCTCATGATCGTTATCCGCTCTACTTATCCATCAAATTATAGAACCTTCTAGTTCTAAAAAATGCCAAAAACATTTTTTATTCTGCCAGATCAATAGTACAATCATTCAGGCTACAATCTATGATGCAAAGCTTATACTTAAAAAAAAAGTCTGGACTAATTAAACCTACCTACCTACAGGTAGCATTCCAACTTCTGGGCCCACACTTTTTCCATTTCCACTTTTTCTCTCTCCCTTTCTCGAACACTCGATCTTTCTCCTTTTCTCCATCGCCTACTTCTCCTACCCCAGAACCTTCTTGAAACGAAATAAATTATTCTCTCTCGATTGCTAATTTGCTAGCGTTTTCGCTCGTCGCCGGCGGCGGAGGATATTCCCTGGCAGTTGTGTATTGTTAGATCTGTTGCCGGTTTTATTAGCCGAGCAAACTCGTCGCCTGAAGAAACTTTATATTTGTAGGTAATTAACGAATTTCATAGATTTATTCTGTCTTAAACTACCGGTTCTCTTATCATTTGAAGTGAATTTTTTGTTTCTTTGCTGAGAAAATCTAAATTTATCTCAAAATAAAGGCGGGAATAATTGAATCTAATACTGAAACATGCATCCGCGAGCCAGTTTTGCTCATTCCTTAAGAAAATAATGGAGTAATTGAAAACTTTTTGTTGTTGCGTCGATGATTCATCGTGCTAGATCAGTTTTAATTAATTCTGAGAATGTATCGTTAGATTAACAACGACGGACGTGGAAAACTCAACATATACGCATTGTTTTTAGGTTTTGGATCCGTTCATAGGATTTGATGGCGCCGCTTTCGGTTGAGCAGACCGGCGATTCGACCGCCGGAGAGTCCCAGAGAACTATGCCGACGCCGTTTTTAACTAAAACGTATCAGCTCGTCGACGATCCATCCGTGGACGACTTGATTTCGTGGAACGAGGATGGGACCGCGTTCATCGTTTGGCGAGCGGCTGAGTTTGCTAGAGATTTGCTTCCTAAATATTTCAAGCATAATAATTTCTCGAGCTTTGTTCGCCAGCTAAATACCTACGTAAGGACCTCATCTGAATAAATTTTTGTAAAACTTTTAACTTTTATTTTCAATTTACTTCAATTATTATTAATTATTCCATCCTTATCTATTCTCATTGTCTTTAGGGATTTCGAAAAGTTGTGCCTGATCGGTGGGAATTCGCAAACGATTGCTTCAAGCGGGGCCAGAAATGTCTACTACGAGACATACAACGCCGGAAAATCTCAACCGTCACGGTAGCTTCGGCTTCGCCAGCTGGACAGACAGTTACCGTGGCAGTTCCGGCATTGGCTTTAGTGATATCTCCAGCTAATTCCGGTGAAGAACAAGGATTGTCATCCACGTCATCGCCTACCGCTGCTATGGTTGGCGGTACAAGTTGTACTACTGCGTCGGAGCTTGTAGAAGAAAACGATCGGCTAAGAAAAGAAAACGCTCAATTGAGCCAAGAGCTAAGCCGGTTGCGTGGCTTGTGTAATAATGTCTTCAATTTGATGAATAATTACGCTTCGAGCCAGACAGAGTCGGAGACTGTTGGAGTACAGGAGGGTAGACCTATGAATTTGTTGCCGGCGGCGGAAACCGAAAGTGGTGCCGCCCAGCTAATGGAGGCGGAGTGTCCGCGGCTGTTTGGGGTATCAATTGGCGTGAAGCGGGTGAGACTATGCGAGGATGAGGAGCGGGATGAGGTACAAATGAACGGATCTGACGTCAAATCTGAGCCTTCAGGTTGTGGGACAGATCAATCGATGCCGTCCATTTCTTGATTGCGGGCTATTCATATGTGGCCATGAGGGCCCGACATTGCACAGTGGATGAGTCGGTTGTAAAGAGAAAAATGTGGGCCCAATGCAAGCTTGCAGCCAGCCTGCTGGATCTGAAATTGGAGTCTTGGATGGCCCAAAAGGTACAAGTTTGACCCAATGATTTTTAAGTTTCTTAAATGGCTTATGCATATAGATAGGCTTTAGCTTTAAGTCCAAGTGAGTTGCTATATCTTGGGCATGTTATGAAATATGTATATTGATGCGTTGCAATGCAATGCTAACATTGATAAAGATTAGTAATGAAATAGTATGTTACAGTAAGAATTTTAGAAGGTCCAAGTCCAACTATGTGCTCTTCGCATTTTGTCTGGATTTTCTTGGTTGTTAGCGCACTTTGTATTGTTGGAAAATTATCGAGTTTGTTACTGATCCACTCGAAGGTGGAAAGTATATTTTGGGGGAGGGGTTTCTGGTAAGTACTTTCGGTGAGGAGAGGCTGTGGGTTGTAGAGTATGCGCGACTGAGTTATTGAATTGTTACAGTTAGTGACTACATGTCTTGAGGTATTGATGGGAAGTATCTTTTGACGAAGTTATTTTACTTTGTAGTATGTAGTTATTGTTGATACCTCATCTAGATTCGCCTCCACCAAGATGGGTTCATTTTGCACATGGATTGCTTCTCTTCTTATATCAGGTTTGCTCAACCCTGGCTTTCTGTGCTTCTTTCTTTGCATTTCTTCTTGTTTTTTTTTGCTCAGTATTTTTCTTGTTTTTCTGATTTGGTATGCACATTTGGGGCACAAAAGTAGGAAGCTTGAGTGGATTTGGGCTTTTCCTTCTATTCTTAGGCCCTGTTTTTATACATGGTTGGTTTTGTGATTCGTGATTTTTCTCTCTATCTCACTCATTGGTCCTACCATTTTTCTCTCTATCTCGCTCTTACTTTTTGATTCAATCATTACAAAACCATGAAATAGACCATGAACTATAAAATGAACCATCTATCTAAACAGGGCCTTAGATATCATAATTTTTTTTAAAAATCTTTTAGCCTGCACTCTTTCATACAATAGTTTCCAGTTAAACATAACCTTTTATCTTGTTTGTGCCACTGTATTTTTGTTATCCATATTTGTGCTGTATTTTACTTTGCACAGTATTGAATTCTTGAAGAGTGAAATAAAAAGATGGATTACTGAGAGCTCCAGGAAGTTTGTTTTTATAGGCTTTTGAAAGCCATGTGTTACTTGAGGGACATGTCCTGCTAAGCCGAACTGACAATATAAGGTTCAACGCATGAGTGGGGCCTTTAGATTGTGATTGTGATTCTTGAGAACATTTCGTTTGTGGGAAATAGGTGTGGCGTTTTTCCTTACAAGACCCTCTTTGATTGTGAGAAAATTTGGGTCATAAAGGAATGAGTGGGATTTCAATCACTCGTGACTCCTTCGAAGTTTATTCATAGCTGTTTTGTGTAATCCTTCCGTTGGTAGAGATGGTCTGATTGTTCTGGGAGGATCATTGTTTTGGGAACATCTCTCTCGTTGCTCCTTTGCTCGTTCTGTGATGTATCCTCTCGATTATGCAATTTTTAGTTTCGCCTTCGAAAAGGAGAATACTTTTCTTGGGGCTAACACTTCTTTCTTATCCTAAATGTAGAGAATCAGAGAAGATTGCATCAGTGCCCATGGGCTCTGGCTACCACCGGGCCCTTAAAATTTTCTAGCCAGTTAGGCCCGGCCCGGCCCGTTAGCTACAAAAACTATGTCGTTTTGTACATGCTTCAACAGATAATTTTTTCTAATGTTTGTGAATGATTCTGTGATAGAGATTTGAGCAATAACCTTATTAGAGGTAATATTCTAGCGAATTACCATGCAGTCCGTTTGTTTTACCATATTTTATATAGAGAAATGTCGAGTTTAACGTTTAATGATTGTGATGTTATGGGTTTATATTACTTATTGACAAAGAGAATCATTAAACCAGTTAACTAAGCTTTGAGTCTCTCTATGAAAACATAAGAAACTTGCATCCTTGGATGCAAGAAGGAATAGCTTATCCATGGCAGTTAATGATGGGTTGAAATTAATTTTAAGTTCAAATTTTGATACGTATAAAATTTTCAAAATATGACATTTAATCCGTAAGCCCGAGCCCATGAAAAGCCCGCATGATGCCCGCGTAAAGCCCGTTACATTCAGCCTGCAATATTGGGCTTTTGAAATTCAAACTCGCAACCTCGTGGGCCTAGGCTTTACTAAAGCTCGCGGGCTTTAGGCCCATGCACACCCCTATCAAAAAGCATACTCTAATGAACTTCGAGCGAGTGTATCTTTATTTGTTGGTCATGACTAACCTCCTAAGACTACTAGGGTTGCCTATGATTACGTATATGAAATTACATTTACATTAATCTGATCTATTGCTATTTTTGCTAGTAAAGGAGAAACTATGAATTGTTTTGGATCACTATATTTGGTGTTCAAGGATGGTAGTGTACCATGTTTTGGAACACATGCTACCTGCAATTCGCTAGGGAAGCACTGTTGCATTTTCTGGTAAATTAGGGCAATAATGAGATAATTTGTGGCTTTGGGGTGTTTTTGTAGTCCTCCGAGTGTTGTGCACTGAAAGAAATAGTTGGGTATACTAATGGAATTGAGTAAGGCTTTTAGATTGCCACATCTAATGTTCCAGGATGTTAGTGTACCATTTTTTGGAATGTTATACTACAATATTGATGGGAAGTAACATTTTCTGTTAACTTACGGCAAGAATGAGGCCGTTTTGTGGCTTTCTGGTGTGCTTTGGAGTCCTCCCAGTATTGGGCACTGAAAAAAGTGCTAGAATATAGAAGTGGAATTCAATATTTTGGATTTTATTTATTGTTTTAGGCATGAGGTGCAAGCGGCATCCTTATTGACAATGCATTGAAGAATTGTTGGCAGGAATTAGAATTTTCTTGATTTCACTGGTTGAGAAAATTCTCTTTTATATTTGAAACATGCATCTCTTATTACTTCTTGGAGAGAAATACTTTTTGTCTCCGAAGAAGAGAGCTCATAAAGAATTGTTTTGGCATTTAATTTTTGATTCCTTCCCCTGGTGATACTGGTTTAACTGATTTCAAATTCATGCCAGACCTTTGATGCTGTTGATGGAAAGCAAGCTAGACGAACAAATTCTTCTAGTCCTTTGGGAGAGCTATTTGATCATGGTGATTCCATCTTCTTATGCAACTTTTTCTCTCTTTCTCTCTCTCTATATATGTATATATATATATATATTTATATATATATATACACTTCTCGTTCGAGTGTGCTGAATCATTTTCACAAATGTTGCAGGATGTGATGCACTTGCATGTGCGGTATGTTCTGTGCACTTCTATTCTTCTGTTCTCATTTGCAGCCGCAACTGGCGTAGTCTAAAATCTTTTGATGCATGCTTCAGTTTGAGGCCTTGGCCTTCGGGAGCACTGCTATGTGCAGAAGAAATGCTTTTTGGTTCTGGGTGATATCAGCTGTTCCATTTTATGGTGCAACATGGGAACAGTAAGTGGTCCATCTAACTGTCATTGATTTTCTTCTTTTGCCTTCACAATCAACACCTTAAATTGGGTCGGGGATAAACTCTCTTGATTTTCCTGTCTTTATTGCTCAAGAAATGGTTTTTGACAACCTCTACATCCTTGATGGAAGTCCATTGGAGGAGCAATCTTGTCCTAGTTGCTAGTTCTTGGGTTTTTCTATAACGCATTTGACTGTGGTCGGAAAAATAGCAGTTTAAATGTCACTTTACCTGATTTTAGCATTTACTTTTGAGGTATAAAGTACTTGGTTAGAGTTACCTTTGGAGGTTCAAAGACTAGTCTCTTGGTGTTGGCTAGCGAGAATTCTGACCAAAACGAGATTTTCAGACTGCTTATCCAGCACCAATTTTTCCCTTTCTTTTCTTTTCGTTCATACAAAGGTGGCAGAAGTAAGAAAGGAATCTGTTGGAAAGAGTGTTCCTGTAGGCCCACAAAATTATTGCCAAGAAAATGAGATGATTTAGTAATTTATGTAAAGTTATGCCTTTCAGCAAAGCTGAAAAGGTACAAGCACCTACGAAAGGATATGCAATATATTCTTTGCTGTTGACTCTCTATCTACTACTTTCTTACAATGAATGAATTTTTGGGAATTGTAGTTTCTTCCTTTTGCTTCAGTCTTTAAGTAATTTCTTTCCTGAATGAAACAAAGGGTCGAGGTTGGCATATTGGCGTGAAGCTTCTTGCTGTTAGATAATCATTATGTGATCTTTTTTTTGGCACTGGTTATTCCTTTTATTCTTAAAGGTTTTTCTTCTTTGATTTGTTTCAGATGTCAAGCTATATCAGTATTTACTTGTTTAAACCATGACGTTTACTACTCCCTCCGTTCCACCCAAAGAGTCCACATTTGAAAAGTCTACTTATTAAGTGATATATTAATGTCATTGAAGTTGGTCATAATTACGAAAATACTTAAACACAACCCAAAAATAATTACCACACAAGTGTAGGGTAAAGATGAAAGATTATGAAAATTGTAAGCATAATTTTTCGAAAGGGGACTCTTTAAATGAAACATCCCTGAGGGAGTACTATTTAGCACAAGTCACTTTGTCATATTCCATGGGTTGATATATGTTATTTTCATTTTTTTTGTGAGTAAATTTAAATGTCTTCCCATTTTTTTTTGTAAGTAAATTTAACTGTCTTCCATGCTGCAGCTATTTCACCAACACCCTAATTCTTCCAGCAGTAAATGGACCTACCGAGGGTCTCATGCTGATATACGTCGCTCACTTCTTTACAGCTATTGTTGGTATGCCCCTTTTATGCATTCAATGGTCGTTGTGTATCCTTATAATTTTTCTCCTTTTTCCTGTTCTATATGATCATTGAGTATGTTCGTCTTCCAGGTGCTGAGTGGTGGGCTCAGCAGTTTGGAAAGTCTCTTCCCTTTTTGAGTTGGGTTCCAGTTATCAGTGGTAAGATATAAGGATCGGGCAGAGTGGCTCATTATTTATTGTTTAAGCATTTTCATCGACGTCTATCAGAATTATTTTTTGGTCCCTTATGTAAAAAGTATATTTCTGTGCTCAGTGAGATTAAACTGCTCTGCCTAGGAAATTTAGTTGGATTTTAAATTCTTATGATTTATACATGTAAGTATATGATAGTTATATATTTCGGTAGAATGATATGATGTCAATGGATGGATTAGCCATACCTGCCATTTCGGTAGAATGATATGCTGTCAATGGATGGATGTGCGGTCGAGGTATGATCACATTACCAGTGGTTAGTAAAAAGAAGATCACATGAACTAGGGATCAAACAGTACTCCACATCGTGTGTAAGGTCAAGTAGATCTTAGTATGGAAATTAAGCTTTTATTGTGAAGATTTTATAACATCCCCATTCCCTCGGCTTGATGAGTGTTTGATCTTGGCCTTAGAAGTAATGTTTTGGAGATACGAGTTATCTCTTCATCTTGCAAGTATTTTCATATGGCACCAAAAGAAATATGAGAGAAACAATCCCCTGTGCTGTGGTGATGATAATATGCCATGTTATGCATGATACCAGAGATGATTGAAAGCTCTAGCTAGCTAGCTAATCAGACCAGTTAACCCGAGTTTCACCCATATAGAGGGTGATTTTAGAGAAATCGTATGATATAAGTCAACAATATTTCCTTACGACTAGAAGAGATAAACTTAGCAATGTACCGTGGCATGGCCAAGAATTACAGAACTCGAGCAAGGATATTAATTAGGGAGGGAGATGGTAGTAAACAGAGTTACGCGCGTTGGAACACGTGTTTACCTGTTGTGGAAAGTCACCATCTTTGAGCTGCGAGTTAATCAACAATTTTGCCGCTTTTGATCTTTCCTTCCTTTGAAATAGATCCTATATATTTCTACCAAATGCTTTCTCTACAACCATTTTGCATTGTAGATAACCTTTAGACACAAAGGGCGCGCTTTACTCCAGTTTATCTTGTCATGATACAATTAATAACTTATTAAATTATCTGAAAATGCATGTACCTTTAATTGATGGGTCTCACTCGTACGATCGAGTTATTAGGGGTGTAAGTTCGAACCGCCAAATCAAATCGAACCGAATCGGTCAGTTCGGTTCGGTTTTGGGTTAGGACGGTTCGGTTTAGGTTTGAAAATTTTATAAACCGAATGGTTTGGTTCGGTTGGCGGTTTTTGGTGCCAAACCGAATCGAATCGAACCACTTCTATTTTATTTTTATTTTTTATTTTTTTATATATATTATTTAGTAATTAGTAATTAGTAATTGAATTTAATAAGAAAATTATTGTTGTTTGCTTACATTTTGATTGAATTATTGTAATTTTAAAGTTAATTTTTTGACTTTTAATTATTTAGTTTATGTTAAAAGTATTTTTTTAATATTTAAAATTTTTTTCTTTTTTGAAATATCTAAATAATTAAACTGCGGAACCGAACCAAACCGATCGGTTCGGTTTGAAGTTTGTGGCGGTTTGGTTCGGTTTGAAATATGTGGAACCGTTAGGGGGTGGTTCGGTTTGCGGTTTTGGCTCAAACCGAACCACCTTCACCCCTACGATCGAGTATCATTAAAAAATACTGTTCCACCCATAGCTAAGGCCAAAGAGAAGGAGAAAAAATGATCATCCATGTCTTGTGTCCACTATTATCTCTCTTAATAAACTCTCATTTAAGCAAGATATATAGTTCAGACCCATCAAATCCTATTAGTAAGGGAAAAGAGAATGCATACAATAATGAGACTGAGCTTCCATTAATTTGGTGAAATTAATGAGACTGAGCTTCCATTAATTTGGTGAAATAAGCATACCTCCATGAAATGGTAGATATGAAGGTAAAAGCCATAATTCTGGAGGCACTGGGTTGCAACCTGACCATTCATATACTCCAAGCTAGGAACTGCATCAAACATTAATTCAGGATTGATCGGTCTTTCTGACGTTTACACGTACATTTAATGTTGGATTTAGACATACAGTATATGTTGCAGTGTGTATATATATATATATGCAACAGAGTGTAACATGAGGATTATGTTTGAGTACGTTATGTCAACATGAATAAGGAAATTTATAACTAGCGTAAAACAAGTTTTGTTCAACTTTTGCACATCTACTAATGAAAATTATTAATTTGAGTTTATTTTATGGAATTTTTGTCGAGCTACCTGTAGTAATTAATTGTAGCAAAAATTGTTGTTACTTCGTGAATGAGTAACAAATTAAGCTATAAGTCATTAAGGGTTGGTCTGGTGATAGAGTTGGGAATTCACAAAGTGTGATGTTTCGATCCCTTCCCATGTCCTTTAGGATATAGAAGGAAAAAAAAAAAATCTAGGTAATGCATTGGAGAGAACTTGAATATTCATAATTAACTTATGAAAGGCACATCTTCCCCCATGAGGGAGGGTATCGTTGTTAAACCACCATGATCAAGTATCCATCTCCGGGCAACATAGTTGAATGATGTTGAAAGCATTAATTGTACTATATATGGCTTTCCACATGAATCTTCATTCTCTCTCTCTCTCTCTCTCTCTCTCTATCTATATATATATATATATATATATATATATATATATATATGAGGGAGTATTCAATGGTTACTATTATTATTAACCATTAGATCATTTGATCAATGGCTAAGATTTAATAGTTAGTTGAAAAATGTAATTAATACAAGTAGGTGAGTAATTTAATATAATTAATCTCAATTTTTGATTTTTAATTCAATGGTTGATATAATAGTAACCATTGATGGTTAATAATAATAGTAATCATTGAATACTCCCCCATATTTATATATATATATATATATATATATATATATATATACACACACACACACATATATAAGTCTTCATTTGATCTTGTAATGCTTGATCTTTTGAACGAAAATGACACATAAATATTTTCATGGAAATGCCAGGAATTGATATCCATACCTCCATGCAAAACAAAATAGGTTTTTAATAATTCTAGTAAAAATCTTGTAATTTTTTTTTATTATTTAATATCAAAGATCGGTCTGTAAAATTTGAACCTACAACTTGAGGAAGGTTAAGAATACTTACCCACAATAAGCCTCCACTCTACTTGCCCTTCAAATTTTGGGGCCCTGTTCAGTGGATCACTTTGTACTTGCCCGAAACCGGGTTTGGTCATCGGATGTTAGCATATTATAGCCTTTTCAGGAAACTGATTGGTACCCCCACCCCACCCCCCTCCCCTTTTATAGTTGAGTAATACCCCTCTCTACTGATACTCTCCTTCCCCGTCCCGTCCCCCCATTTGTATTTTATTATATATTTTATTTGAAGGGATAATGACTTTACAAGTCCCTAGTCTAGGCCGATTTCACCATTGATCCCTCAACAAAATTTCGTGCAATTTTTGTCCCTATCATTTCAAATTTGCACGACGGAAGTCCTTTGATGGATGCCGTTAGTGATTTGCCGTTAAGTTGCCTCCAACATGCGTTTGACCAAAGGCGAAAATGAAATTTTCTTTATCATCTTCTTCACCATCTTCAAACCCCAATCCCAAAATTCCATCAACAGTTACAATCAATTTTGAAATTCCAAAGCTTCAAAATTGATTGTGGGTGGGGGTACTTAAGAACTGGGTTTCAGCTCAGAAGCAAGAGAAACTTAAATCATGGATCCCCACTCCGATGGTCTTCTCTAGCGCTGGCATCAATGGTGAACCCTCCTCAACAGCCAAAGAGCCCTAATCCATTCACCGTTCTCTTGCTTTCGATTGCCCTCCAAACAAAAACCATCTCCAATTGCCGACATCTAACTTGCCTTCGCTAGAAACAAACTCACCTCCCGTCAACTCATTGACTACTACATAGACCACATTAACACCCTCGACATAGCCCTCCGTAGCGTATTGGAACTAAACCCGAACGAGCAAGATCAAGTTGACGCGGCGAATTTAGGAAGAGAGAGAAACAAGGGGAGTAGCAGACGTCGGATTTTGAGTGGGATGCACGGAGTAGCAATCGTCGGCTTCAAAAATGACATTTTTCTTGTCAGAATCGAGGTAAGCCCAAACCCAGACTTGAGAGACACAACCCTGAACCTTATTTTCGCTTGTCTTGAACTGGGGATCGAGCGGCGGAAGCTTCTGGGTGTAGAATAACAATTATTGGTACTTGGCTTTAGGTTCTTGTACGGATTGAAAGAGTTTGACGATTTCTTGGAGTTTGGGAGGGAGTTCTTCAATGGGTTAGAGAGAAACAGAGTGTGGAGTGGAATGAATTGGTGAGGGTTCTGTGGGTATGGATTGAATTGTGATTGATTTGAAAAAGGAGAGGTTAGTGGATGGAATTGGTTGGGATAAAGTTAGGGTTTTGAAGATTGGGGGAATTTTGTTGGGAATAGATGAAAATTTCATTTTTTCCCTTGGTCAAACGTATGTGGGAGGCATATAGTCATCGCTAATATTGCACTGTTAAAAGATGACAGTTTTGATCCTTCGTCCAGGCTAAGGCTGATACAACAAATTTATACATTCTTTGGCAATAAACCGAAATTATGCGATTGTGTGCACATACACGATGGTACCAGCAAATCACCCATTCTCGAAACAAATTTACGTGTAGCCAATGGAGTGTTTATCACAGCCGACAAATCTAAGTTTAGTGTGTTGATGTATGATAGAAAACAATAGGATAATTAGCAGTTCCTTTTTTATGTGTGTGGTAACTAAAGGAAACTTTTATTGAACAATAATCCAAATCTCATATATCCTAGCAATTTTTTTCCAAGAAAAAATCCACCTCTTCGCACCTATTGAAACACCTTCCTATTCCTAGCATTGCTGCTTGCAATCTTCCTAATTCTAGGCACAAAGGACTTTCGGTTAATATTTGTTGGAACAGGACATACTTCTTACAAATTTCTGTAGGGGGGAGGGGGTTGAACTTTGAGAGGCTAAGGTAGATAGTTGTTTAACACAATATATTATGATTCTTCTTGAGTTACTAAATGCATATACAAAGAAAATGAAAAGATCATAAAAATACCTGATACATGGTTCGAAGAATTTATAGGTATAACTTATTTTTTGATAAGTGTTAACAATTACATATAACTCAAATTTTATAAGTAATTAGTTTTTATCCAATACATGATTTTTAATAGGTCCCCGCAACTCTGTTTGACACTCTAACTACAACTCCACCTCCTCTTACACCCACATCTCAATTTCCACCGCCACATGTGCCTATAATGAATAGGTCGAACTTATGAAAAAATTTATTGCAGCTTGCGTTGCTAAAGTAGACAGTGTTGTGAAGCAATAGCCTCCGAAAGAAGATTTTGTTATTGAGAAAACAAAAAATTAATGTTGCTACATTTCAAATCATTTTGCTTACAATTTTAATATTTCATTATAGATTTTCTACAAAATAAATAAATTAATATATAATTATTTTAGTGTTATTTAGTCGTATTCACCCCTTCCAAAACCACGATCATACATTAACTTCGAGCACACATTGATTTGATGTCATATTTACACTGTGTCATAGGCACGTGCACAAAACTTAGTTCATCAATATAATGGATAATAGGCTAACACAAAACTACCCATTATACCCAACCACTTCCGTCATACTTGTGACTGTTACATAGTACAGCACATTCATAAAAATCCATGTGATTGAACACAAAATTTATTTAGAAATTTCTCTTTTTTTGGAAATTTGTTACAACGACATAAGCATGTTTTCCGATCGTATACTAAAAAAAAAAAAGGATCGAATATTTATCTTACGTCAAGCAATATGTAGAGTTTATTTAGAAGATATTTATTAAATGTTCAATGGGCGGTTAATTTCTAATTAATATTCTAATTTTTTTTTTTTTGGTGTTTTCAAATATTGAATTAATTAACTCTTTAAAAGAATTAGGCTAAAAGCAACTTAGAGCCCGTTTGGTCGAGCGTTTTGGCCAAAATGCAGGGATAAAACGCAGCTTATTTGCAAAAAATGTGTTTCAATACTGCGGCAGAAAATGCAGCGTTTTCAAAACGCAGCTGCGTTTTAAAACACTGGAATTCCCAGCTTTTTCCCAAAACGCAGGTTTTAAAACGCTCCTAAGAAAAAAAAAGCTGCGTATTGAAGTGATATCCCAAACGTATTTATAAGGAAAGACCTCCGTTTTTAGAACACTGCATTTTTTAAAACGCTGCATTTTTAAAACACTGCGTTACGCTGCATTTTTAAAACACTGCGTTTTGTAAACGCTGTACCAAACGGACTCTTAATGTTACTAACAAAATTTTTGACATAAGAAAGTTCACAATAATTCCGTCGATGACGTTTCTTCTATTTTCCACATGACCTTAAGAAAGGTATGCTCCCTATTAGTTTTGTCATTCCTTACCTGCCCATCTTCGTCGTGACAGGGCCCTGAAATTTTCAACACTATCATGGCCACACGCAAAAGAGATTTGGGGGGAGGGGGCGTCAAAGAGTGACCGAGTCTAAAGCTCATATAGTGATTAATTTCCTCGGGAAAACCAAGGAGTTAAGGGAACGAGTATAACATTCCAAAGGGCCACATTAATTGTGGCCACTTCTCCCACCGTTACCAATCGCCTTCCACATTTTTATAAGGATCCCGACTGATTTATCCCTGGGAGGGAAGAAGAGAATGTAGCGGCCGGGTGCATTCTCGAATATATATCTTTCGGTGGTGGCAAGCATGCATGCGTGCCTGGGGGTGGAATTTAACTTCCTACAAATCAAGGCAATTTGGAGTCATTTGCTAAGAAACTTTGAGCTGGAACTAGTCTCACCTTTTCCTGAAATTGATCTTAATGACACGCTTGTTGGTATGAAAGGGAAGGTCATAGTGAAGTACAAGGTTCGTGTCGTGTGCTTCCTCTGAGCTGATTGGAAAACTGTAAAAGGATGCTAGTTTCTCTAGATAGTGGTATATATGCGAGTTTCTCTATCTAGCAGTATAAACATCTTAATTTGCGGTTGGGATCAACATAACCCGACTGTTTCATTTTTGCGTCAACCATATATGAATGCCCCTCTTGAAAAAAATTTGTCTTCCACAATCTTTGAGAAGTAAAGGTTGCCTGTTTTGTTTATTCCTATATAGGAGTATGTATTTTCACTTTCCTTTTCACTGTTTGCATCCTCTCATGTAAACTTATTATTTTCAGAGTCAGGTATAAATTTTATTTTGACATGTAATGTACAGTACTCTTATGCGAACCTATTTAAGATGCATTGCAAAAGTTGGTTCGAATTAAACATATAGTAATTTCGGCCAATACATTGTAAAAACGGCACAAGTATCTATTTCACATTGCCTAGAAAATTAAAAAAATTACAGTATATTGCAAGCAATTAGTAACTAATTTCACATAATTGTATGACTCATATTAAGTATATAAGTATTTCTTAATTTGTCACTGGATATCTCGTTCTACTGCTTATTCAGTGTCGATTCATGTGGTAGATCCAAATATTCTGCTCTATTTTGATGACTGCACTCTCTTTACAAGTATCAAAAAGTAGAAACGTACAGATTGTGTATCCACGAAACCCTTAACAAACTTGATAAAAGTAGTAGCCCAAGTCAAAGTATCCCTTTATAGTTTTAGCAGTTCGTTAAGTAACAGGCTAACAGCAACACTTCCTTGCAAATGGAGTAATTAGCAGGCGGCTTCGTAAACTAAGAATGAGTAGGAAGCTACCAGTCACTGTCGGCTTTCATTCTTGCCTCTTTTTTTAGTTTTCCCAGTCTGCTTGATCATCAATATATAGCCATATCATCTGAAAGCCTTTCTGATGACTTCAAATGGCTATTGCCTCGTAAGTTTTCCGGTCAGCACTTCATTGGATGTTTTGTGCAGCAGTTCTGCTGATCCAATCGTTGATACTTCAATCTTCGTTTCTTTGGAATTTCAAGTTTTGAGGCTCCATAAGAGTTACTTTAGGTTTTGGGTGAAGCAGGGTTAATATTACAGCTTACAAACTGTAGCTGTATGTTAAAGCTTTGCAATTTCCTAAATTTGTTTAAACAATCAAGTCGGAATGGAAATTCATGCATGTGAACTATGCATTTTCTTTTCAGTTGTAGTTTGATAGCAATCATTTAGAGAGAGAGAGAGAGAGAGAGAGAGAGAGAGAGAGTTGGAAATCTAACGCAGATATGATTTCGCCATTAGGTTCCAAAGGTAATAAGCTCCAAATATGATCAATCTCCTTTTTGCAAGAGTCGATAGAGTCAACAGCCCTTTACTCAATTTTCCAAAACATAAATAAATCTTTGAACCACTATAAAGATATATCCACACATCTAAAGCTCTAGTTGCTAATACTAGGCAAACCGCATATAGAAACTGGAGAATGAAAATTCACAATTAACATCAAATACAAGTGCAAGTACTAAAAGAGAACAAAGAATTGGTAGCTCTTCCTCAGTTTCAACAAAGTAAAAGTAGAGTAATGTGATAGTTTCCATCATCGATCATCAAAGAAGGCACATAAGCTTCACAGACTTGCAGGTGCTATCTGTGGGAGAATACCTGACACAACAATGATAATCGAAATGTCCTATTGGTTGCTGGAAAAAGACTACATATTCATTAATGTAGACTGCTGGTGCGTTGTTCTATTAGTCGTTTCATCAATTAGTGATTGCTCCAATTAGGATGGACATCGAGGTACATGAATGAATGTGTCCTGAATGGAATTGAAGGCCCTCTTTTCTTGATCCTTAGAAAATGAGAGTAGGCCCATCAAGACCTTTTGGAAATCATGCTTCCTATCGGAGATACCCCATCATGATACAGAAAGAACAACAGAGGAATGGAAGGCCATTCAACACTTTACTGGAAATTTTCAATACTCACTTAGGTAGGACGAACACAAGAAAATGCAAAAAAGAAAAAAAGTAAATAACAATAAATATCCAGTCCCAAAGAAAGACTGCATCTAGAAGAGCAAAAGAATTGTACTAATCAATATGAGTATAGTCACACTTCTTCAAGTCAGTTACAAAATATTTTCAAACCACTCAAAATGGCTAAAAGCTTTAACAGCAAGGCAAAACTATTATTTAAGGATGCTTACTATGGAGAATATTCTAGTTACATCATTATTTTCACAAGTGCTAATGCCACTAGGGTGAATGTCCGACACAACTTTCTATGGTATTGTTTCTTAAACAATTTGGAAAACCATATTACACAGCAGAACATTAAACAGAGGCATGCACAGCAATGAACGCCGTCACGCGAATTATATACAAATCAAATGACATTATCAGTGTTCACCCTGTGAGGAATCAGAAAGCCAGCCCTAAAACATGGCAGAAAACGGACTAAAGAGTAGAAGAGCAAAAGAATCTTACCACTTAATGTAATATAGACGTACTTTAAGAAGCGAGTTAGAGATGAAAAAAAATACAAAATACTAAAGAATTAAGATTTTAAAAGTTTTAACTCAAGAATTCCAGGATGTACATTGTTACCTTGAACTGACATTGAACACCATCAAGTCATTACCAGCTACAATGTCCTTGAGTGAAACAAAGCTCGGAGTATGAACAACTGCTGCGAACTCAACATCTGGCGCATTAAACCTAAGAAATCTGGTAGAGTTCTTCACTGGATTGTAGCATACCAAGCCACTATCAACCGAAACCATCAATATTTCCCCATTAATTAGGCCTTTGACAGGAAAAATCCCATAGCTTAGATATATCCGTGGACAATGCACAAGCTGAGCAGCAGTGGTAACACTAAAAACTTTTGTCCAAGAAAAGTGAATATCATATCTCCTCAACACCCATATCTCAAAGCACCCTTTCCATATAACATCACATATTGACAAACGATCACCAAATACTCCCAAGGCCATCTTGTGCTTGCGGTTATTGTGTTTCTTTCCAAACTGAGAAGGAGGTGGAATTTCCTCGAACCGCTCACTCTCAAAGTTAAAAGAAATTATATGCGTTGAGCTCATGTCATGACGAAACCAATGAATAGCTCCATTCAGAGAGATGGGTGGGTCAGAGATCCTATCTGGACTGAATGGAGCATTTCCGATGGGCCTCCACGACTTTGACCCAATTACATTAATCTCAGCCCTCTTATGTGTCACTGTCAGCCACTCACTGCGACGAATAGTAAAGCTAAATATTCCCAACACCTTAAATTCATTCGTGCTAGAGGAAAACCCAAGTCCTGCTAAGCTGCCATACTCATACTCAGTATGTTCAGGAAGCATAACATACTCTCCCGTTACTGGATTGCAAACAACACATGGTGTGTCTAATGCGCCATCCTTTAATGAAAGCAATCCACGACAAGAATTCACAACAATATAATTATCACCAGGGTCATTCTTAGGTAATTGAAATTTGGGCTTTAAATCAACCATTCGGGTTGACCTGAGTTTAACATCAACCAAATCAATAGTGCCACTGGCATACGATTTATCTCGATATTGGATCAAGAGCTCACTTTGAGACCGGGAATAGTGCAACATTGCGAAATCAGAGTCCTTTGTGATAAAATAAAGCCATGTTTTGGAAACAAACTTACAAGCCAATAGAGTTTTGAGGGATAGCCTTGAAAGAATGTCGATGAGAATGTGATCGGGCAGCTCTTCTATGGACGAACGCCGACCCGCGATCGTCACCCTCGCACCCTTTTGGTTCCTATCAGAAAAGGGTTGACAATTTTCCATCTCAAATTTTCCTGGCAACAAAACAATAAAGTTAGGGTTAGTGCTTTAAAATAATCATAAGCTCTAAGAGATCAGAGCTGCCAGATTTTCATTTTCAGATTAGAATGGGGTTTCGAATTTTAATCATATATCATCATCCCGTACCCTTTTGCTTCTGATAAAAAAATGGCTGTCAATTTTCAATCACTTAAATGGGATTAGGGTTAGGGTTCTAGGTCAAAATCATCGAAAACTCCGATGGAATCAGAATCGTTATCTTCAAACCAAAAATTATGGCTATCGTATTTGTAGAGGAAAATGAGCGGGAATCGTTTGTGAAATTGGCGCCTGTCTATCGAGTTATAAGACTTTAAAACTGAATTAGGAGTTTTTTTTTTTTAATTAACAGTGCACACCCGTACGATACCCTCGATCTCTAAGTCAACCTCTTAATTTAGAGTATCGTTTAGGGAATTAGGGTAAGAGCATTCTGAATGAAAAAACCCTAAATCACGTCGCTTCGTTTTTTGTTTAAATTTTATTTTTTAAACATTTTAAAAGATTTACTTCAACAAGTACTTTTCTACAATCCTTTAAAAATTAAATTTCTCTTATCTCAACTACTATTATTCTATTTTTCATTCATAAATTGAGGAGAGAGAAGGAATTTTGGTGGATGTGGTGGTTATGAGTAAGGGTGTAAATGGTTCGGTTTATGACAAAATCATGAACCGAACCGCCTCCTAACGGTTCCATTTTTTTCAAATCGAACCGAACCGCATGAGGCTTGAAACCGAACCGAACCGAACCATTCGGTTTGGTTTGGTTTGATTCGGTTCGGTTTTATGGTTCAAAGTAATTTATTTTTCAAATATTGGAAAAGAAGAAGACAAGGTAAATTTTCAAATATTGAAAAAGAAAAAGAAAGTTGAGACTAATTTTGTAAGGTCGAGAGAGATCTTACGATGGTTGAGAGAAAATTTTGGTTTTATGAGGTGTGAGAAAGAATATTAGAGAGGTGAAACGGAGAGTGTCGGCGAGGTGAGAGGGACAATAGCGGATTAATGGTGAAACACGACATTACGTTGAGGTGAGAGAAAAAGAGAGAGAGTTGAGAGACTAAGGCGTGCAATTACCATCTTTACTCTTAGATTTTTCTAGATTGCAATTACCATCTTTACTCTTAGATTTTTCTAGATCTCGGTATAAAATTTTCAAGACAAATCAATGATTATTAATAACAAGAATATTATATATATATATATATATATATATAACGGTTTGGTTCGGTTTGACCCCTAAAACCACAAACCGAACCGAACCGATCGGTTTATAAAATTTCTAAACTGTGACCAAACCACCCTAGTCTAAAACCAAACCAAACCGCTCGATTTGGTTTGGTTTGGTTTGGTTTCGCGGTTCGGCGGTTTAAATTTACACCCCTAGTTATGAGGTCCACAGATGTGAGTGGAGAGTTGTCTCTTATTCACTTACAAAATACTCTATATTTAGAGGGGATATTAGTTAATTTTAGAGAAAGATAGTGAGTTAGAGTGTCTATTGTGGAATAAAGGAATGGTTAAAAACTCTAAAATAAATTTTAGAGGGGTGGTTAAGGCAACCATTGTGATTGCACGAAACAAAAACTATTACTTCAATTTTTAACTTTACTGGTATATATATAATATAAAACTATTTAAACGAGTTGCCTACGAACATGTTCACTAGTTTTATTTTAAAGTTCAAGTTTGGGTTGTATAGCAAACGAGCCTATAATTTTAGCTCAAGCTCGATACATTTAAGTAAATTGGGTTTGAGTCGAGCTTCGATGAACAACTCGGTAATTTGTATCCCTCATCATAACATATCTTTCAATATAAACGTTTGACCTAATTACCAGGTGCCCTGGCCATGCTTTAGCATGTGATTAGGATTAGTTTATGTTAAGGTGGATTACAGGTCGGTCTCTTTTGAATAATTTAAATTTGCTACAGTATTCTTTTTTTTTAATCAGAAAAAGATATTTTTGGAACGAAAAGACGATTATACCATTAATAAAAGAAAAACACGCGCATATCAGTAACCTAAAGGCATCCCGATGCCCAATTTAAGGCATCCCAATGCTCAAATTAATGTATTTCGATTCCCAATTTAAGGCATCCCGATGCCCAATTTAAGGATGCCCAATTTAGGCATCCCGATGTCTAAAATTTAACATCTAGGCATCCCGATGCCCAAAATTACGCATCCCGATGCCTAAAATTCTCGCCCTTAAATGCTCAGACATCCCGATACCCAAATTATGCATCCCGATGCCCATTTACTAAATAATTATAACTCAAAATACTAATATGAACCCAAAAAAATTTGGCAAGATCAAAATGATTGTTTTTGGTTGGAAAATTTACATACAAATATGGTATTGACTTCCTATAACAGTATGGTATTGATATTATACAAAATTCAAACTCAAATCATTGATTAAAGTCCCCAAAATCAGTCCAAGAACATCTCCCTCTGTTTTCGAATAGCACACTGTCAAGCTCGATTTGGAGCTCAAAAATAGTATTTTTTTGGTAGAAAAATTGTGCACATATGTAGTATTAAGTTAGGATAACAATATGAGACAGATTTTAAACAAATTCGAAGCTTAAAACATAGATTAAAGTGGTCAAAATAGGCCAAGAACAAGAAAAAACGGGATGAACTCCGAAAATTTGAATTTGATCAAATTGTGATCAAATTTGTGTTCTCCATGAATTGATCCCCAAACATGAGGGAAGACTATATTAATAACATTAAATTATTTATACATCAATTCGAACCTCAAATCTGAAGCAACGATGTTGCTGTGGGCATTTTAGGAAAAAAAAAAACTATCAAAGTGTACTTTAGTGATTTACAAAAAAAAAAAAAGGGTAGACTTTAAAGAACAAACAATTATAAAAGTGGACTTGGTCACAATTTTCCGTTTATGTTATACTCTTCCAAGGAGTATAAACCCAAAGGGATTTAATGTGGTTCACCCAAAACTCTTAGGCCACGTTCACTAGCGAGGTGACACAAATCACTATTGGGCCATGTCCACTTGCAAGGCGACAAATCATTACTATGTAGGGGTGTAAGTGGTTCGGTTTGAGCTAAAACTGCAAATTGAACCACCCCCTAACGGTTTCATATTTTTTAAACCGAACCGAATCGTCACAAATTTCAAACCGAACTGATCGATTTGATTCGGTTCGGTGGTTTAATTATTTAAATATTAAAAAAACAATACTTTTAAATAGAAAAAAAACAATACTTTGGCGATTCAGGCTTACACCCCTAGTACTATGTATTAAGAGAGGAGCACGCAGGGGCGGATCTAGAGTTGGCCCACAATGAGTTTCAATTTTTAATTAATTTATTTTTGGGTGAATTACAAGGCGGTCCCCTTTTTGGACATTTGTAATCGCTCTATTCCACCATACTTTTTTTTAAAATCGAAAAAAACACTTTTGGGGCAAAAAGATGATTATGCCATTAATGAAAGAAAAATACGCGCGCATCAATAACCCAAGGCATTTCGATGCCCAATTTAGGGCATCTCGATGTCCAATTTAATGAAAGAAAAATACACGCGCATCAGTAACCCAAGACATCTCGATGCCTGATATGTGCATCGAATTTGGCGAGGCGATGCCCTATATGTGCAACCTAAAATTCAAACTTAATTTTATGCATTGCGATACCTGATATGTGCATCGAATTCAATCATATTGGTATCCCGATGCCCAAGTAAAAGACTTATCACAGGATGCATTTATCTTTTATTTTTTGACGAAAATACTAATATGCCCTTAAGATTCAGGCATCGGTATGCATAATCAAAACATTTGCGATGCCTAATTCTATCATCGCGATGCTCAAATAACTTGAACTGCTATTACAAACTGAAGCATTGCGATAAATCATTCATGCATTGCCCTTCTTAATTTCTACATCGCGATGCACAATTCCTGCATAGGGATGCATCGCAAACACGGAAGGGCAAATTGTGCAAACACAATTTCATTTATCAAGGCTTGCTCGCTAAGGCGAGATGTAATTGCGTGCTAGGGCGCACAACGGAAGATACAAAAGTTTCACTTTTTCCCCTCTCTCGCCAAGGCGCTCGCCGGCAAAACAAAATTTTCAAATACAAAAGTTTCACTTTTTTCCCATTCTCGCCAAGGCACTCACCGGCAAAACAATAATTTCAAAAGTGTCAACAATGATAAAATGTGGACAAAGGAGCATCAACAATGATTGTAAACCAGCATGATATAAGCATAAAGCTGCACAAATTTTGCAGAAAGTTTTCAGAGATTTAGAACAAAAAAATAAGGAATTTTGCAAAAATTTTGGCGATGCAAAAATTTTAGATATTTTTCCTATTTGTCATGACCTCATGTTTTTTCCTCCTTTATCTAGTTTAATTCCCTCTCCCAACATCTCTTCCAACAAGCTAAGTTGGCTTGGCTTCGGTCAAAAATCCTTGTTCAATGTATAAAAAGAAGAAAGAGATGAAAGACTTAGGTAACAACCAAATCGAAAGGGAAGGTTGTGGGCAAGGAGGGATTCGAACCCCTGCCACTGTGGTTCGTAGCCACGTGCTCTAATCTTCTGAGCAACAGGCCCCACCCCGTCTCCACTGGATCTATTCCCGACAGTACCCTCAAAACAGGGAACCTTTCTCCCCCCCCCAGCCAGCAGCCGTTTCGGGTTAAGAAGATGCGAAAACGCTTTTCTCTCTATAAGAACGGTGCATTCTGAGGTATGAAGTGGGAGAGAAAGGATGGAGCGCGATTCCGTTCTTCTTAGATTTAAATAGCTTCACTACCTTGAACATCAATCTGAATTTGACCTTCCAAATATTAAAGAACGGAGGAGGTTAATCAAAAAACGCGATGTTAATGACTCAAAGGTCCAACTGATCGCCGCGCCTATATTGTAAATATGCAGTTACAAATAATCCAGCCAAAGTAATATGAATTAGGCCTAAGACGATTCTAAATAGAAGTTCACCTTTTTCTGATTCACTTCGCCAACTATCTTCATTATCAAGTTTTTGATTTTTAGGTAAACCGTTGAGAAAAATGTGGAGAACTTAGAATGAAGGTATCTTCTTATCTAGAATTATCTTGTTTATGAGGATTATCTGTTAACTGCCCCTGGACTTTTGGAGGATAGTTCATTTCTTTCACCTCCTTCCCCGGAATCAAGGTCTCACAATGAGCCAGAGCATGAAGCTCATTCACAATCCCCAGTGTCTCAAAGGCAGCTGGAGCGGCTCACTTACCACCAAGAAATCAATTATAAATTGATTCTGAGACTTCGGATCTGTTCCTACACCCCACAAAACCCAGTTAGATTCAGGCATGCTACACTTTTTAAGAACCCGAGTACTCTTCAGGAAAGAACTCTTAGAGATCTTTTTTCCTTTTGGAAGATAGAGGAGCGAAACAATCAACCTATTGATATTGGAAGACAGAATGGATTCTTCCAATGTACCATTTTTGGGTCCAATGGAATTCATAGGTATAGGAAGAAGCCCTATCAAAGAAAAATTTGTTCTTTCGACCAGGCTTCCTCTTGCTCTTCGATTTGGTCGTTACCTTTTACTTTTGTTGGTACCTTGGTGCTGGAAAGTGGGGCCAAAGAGGAGAAAGCTTGCACTGATCTATCGCTCTCTCTCTCTCTCTCACACACACACACACTGACACACACTACACAAAGTGAGAGTGTTGGAGAGTTGAATTGTGATTGACGATGCACATTCAAATTAAATGACGATGCACAAAATACATTTGTAGGATAAAATATTCACAAGAGAGATTTTAGGAAGAAATCAGCTTGTAGGATACGTTCACGTTGCATAGGGACATTTTAGGAATAATTTTATCAAATTGCCTTTTAGCGGTTAAAAAAAAAGGCTGGACTGGATAGAAAAAAACGTTATGAAAGTGGACTGGCCAGCAATTTTTCCTTTATTTTTTTGAAATCTAGGGGTCTTGATATAGACGACTGATGAGGCCAAACCTACTATTAGTAAGTGCACTAGTCTCAAGTAATAAAGTGGAAGTATGAGGGGCTATCGTACCCAAGGGACTGTAACAAAATTAAATTTTATTATTCTTAACTTTAATCTAGAGAACGATAGAGATTGTTTGTGAATTAATCTAAAATAATTAAGCTAAAGAAAGTGAGTAATTAACAATTTAGAAGACTTTAATGAGGGAAAAGCGCTAGGGTTTAGGTTCAACAATTCACTTAAGGGTAACAAATCAATGATTTCGGGTTCCGATTAAAAACTATTGTGGGACAATGGAATTTTCCAACTTAATCAATATTCTCTCTCAAGCAATACCAATCCTATTATTTACTGACTGGAGCTTGAGTCTTTTTGGAGCTTTTCCTTCTTGGTGCATGTGGGTGCCGGTGTGCTTACATCATCACCCGCATCTTCCTTTTCAGCTTCCAATCCTTCTCTGCCCAGCTTGAATGTTTCATCCTCAGCCTCATCATCATCATCAGATCCCATCAGTAGAACTTGTTCAGCGATCGAAGCAGTTGCCTTCTCCTTTGATTTTCGTGCAATGCCTTTGCCCTTTTTAAGGTCAATAAGGGCTTGGATAGGAATATCATCAGTATCCTCTTCCTCATCAAAGTGTTCACTAATAGAGGATAGATTACCAATTCTAGGTGATACAGGCGGTGTGATAGCAGAGGGAATAGCACGTCTTGAAACCACCTCAAAATCTTCCGCCTGAGGCCCTTCAGAGTCACTGGATTCTGTTGGAATGATGTACTTTCTACGCCTGGGGCGAATAGTACTAGCGGGTTTGGATTGTGCTTCTGAGGCTGATGCAGATGGGTTAACGGCGGTGGCGGTAGAGGATGTCTTCCTCTTTCTTTTCGATTCAGTGACTGGTACGAAGTCTTCATCACCATCATCACCTTCCAAAAATTCCGGATCAGCCATGCTAGGCCTAACCCTAGGGGTGAAAGATTCCATTTTAGGCGAGAAGCCTTTTTTGCCTTAAGGACCAATTGGGGCCCTTTTCCATACCATGTTGAGCACCAATCGCCTTCAGATCTCCTGGATTTTCAACTTCAATTACATTGTCTAGAGCTCCAGGTAAGGACACAGAGATTGGCGTAGCTTCTGTATCAACATACAGTTCTATAGCACCTTCAGTTGAAGCCAATGGAGGAGATACGGCAGGGCTTGAAGGAGCTGATCTTGCTGGAGAAGCCATGATTGAACCGGACAGAGAGTAGGAGAGAAAACAAGAGACGAAAGAATTTCTTTTTGGAGTAGTTTGAGAGAGAGAGGTTGCACAGTGAATAATGAAGATTGGCCGGTGGTATTTAAGATGTGATAGCACAGTTAGAGACCTAATAGGAGAAGGACACCTAAGCTAATCCTAATTTAGGAGGGAAACCAAATTAGGCTGGAAAACCAAAAAGAGTTTCAAAATTTCGCAACTTCTATAGAATCCTTTGATGAAACGGAAACATAGGCCCTTTTTTTTTTAAACAAAAATTGAAAATTTTTCACTTTTGTGAATGATTTACCTGCCATAAAAAAACACAAAAAAAATCCATAAAATATACTCCCCCTAAATACATGGACATTAGCAATATAAGATCCCTAATTTTGTTGAGCACAAAATCTTTTAAACCTTAAAAGGAATAGGGAGAGAAAAAGATTTAACAATATTTTTTCACCAATGACCAGGTTGTCCTAACTGATATCTAGGAGAATGATGCAAAATGTACACACATGTGAAGGATAAATTTCAGTATAGGTGTGGCATGTGATGTAATCACATCAGGGGACACATCTCTTCTAAGAAAGTCAATAAATTGTCCTCTTGTCTTGCTTGGCCTCTAGAATGCACCCACCAATTTTTTATTTGTGGGAAAAGAATTTTGGGTAGCTTTCACTCTACTTTACCTTCATGGATAGCCCTCTTTCGGATGATTTTGTCACTTTGTGACTTTTTTTTTTTTTTTGTTTTTCAAACCGAAATGACTTCATACCATGAATGGAGCAGTTGTTTCCCTTATATTAGGCACCCACCAAGAGACATCCATTAGGATAAATATGTGTCAACATATGTTAACACTATTTAAGAAGAATTTACAATTCAGAGAAAAGTCATGTCAGAGAAGTGATACAAGTGACCACACTGAGATGTATCGTGCAATGCATTTTTTTTTAATACAAATACTATACTATATAGGTGTAGGTTCTGATGTGATCACACGATGGATCACATCATCAGATGACACACAAACTCAGAGACTTCCTTAGGGTAGAAAATCTCTGAAAATCAAGGGCTTTGGTGAAAATATCAGCCAATTGTTTTTCAGTGCCTATAGATTCCAAGTTAATGATTTTTTGCTCAACAAGATCACGAATAAAATGATGTCTAATGTCAATGTGTTTAGTCCGTGAGTGTTGAACAGGATTTTTTGATATTTCTATGGCACTTAGATTATCACAAAAGACAGTTAAAACATTGCTTTTGAGCCCATAATCCTTAATCATCTGATTCATCCAAAGAAGTTGAGAACAACAACCGCCAACTGCAACATATTCAGACTCAGCAATGGAGAGAGAAACGCAGCTTTGTTTTCGACTATACCAAGACACTAAGTTGTTCCCAAGATAAAAACAACCTCCAGTTGTGCTCTTTCTATCATCGGCATTGCCTGCCCAATCAGAATCACTGAATCCTACCAAATTTGTATTTGTATCTCGAGTGTAACTTAGCTCTAAGTTAACAGTTCCCCCAACATACCTAATTATCCTTTTGACAGCCTTGAGATGGGAGAGTTTTGGACTAGCTTGGTATCTCGCACATAGACATACACTAAACATGATGTCAGGACGACTTGCTGAAAGATACAACAAGCTCCCAATCATACTTTTATATAAGGTAGGATCAACATCTTCACCATCCTCATCCTTACACAACTTTTGGGTAGATCCCATAGGAGTATTGAGATGTGAGGAGTTGTCAAGAGAAATTTTTTTGACTAAATTTCTAGCATACTTACTTTGTGAAATGAATATTCCTTCCTTACTTTGTTTTATTTGGAGTCCTAGGAAATAGTTCAATTCACCCACCATGCTCATCTCAAAGGTGGTGGACATACTAGTGACAAAGTAGTCTAACATGTTCTTGGATGAGGATCCAAACACAATGTCATCTACATAGATTTGAGCCACCAAAAACCCCTCTTTGTTTTTCAAGATAAATAAGGTTTTATCTACCTCACCTCTCTTAAAACCCATTTGTATGAGATGCTCAGTGAGCCTCCCATACCAAGCCCTAGGGGCTTGTTTTAAGCCATACAAAGCTTTCTTTAGCTTATAAACATGGTCAGGATAATGAGGATCAGTGAATCCCTTTGGTTGCTCAACATAGGCTTCTTCATTAAGGACACCATTTAAGAAGGCACTCTTTACATCCATTTGATGTAAAGTGATGTCTAAATAACATGCAATAGCTAGAAGGAGCCTAATGGATTCTATTCTAGCAATTGGGGCAAATGTTTCTTCAAAATCAATCCCTTCAACTTGGGTGTAGCCTTGGGCTACAAGCCTAGCTTTGTTCCTAGTTATTTGCCCATTTTCATCTGTTTTATTTTTGAAAATCCACTTGGTCCCTATCACATTTCCACCTTTTGGTCTAGGAACCAAGACCCACACATCATTTTTCTCAAATTGGGTTAATTCATCTTGCATTGCCATAATCCAATTTTCATCTTTCAATGCTTCTATAACATTCTTAGGCTCAATAAGAGACACAAAACAACAAGAACTTACCTTGTTTACCTGTGAGCTTACAGTTCAATCCAGCCAATTCTCTGTAGTTGACCCTTGGTTTCTCCCTTATGCTCACTTTGTCATTTACATTCCCAACCACCTGTGTAACAGGGTGGTTCATCTGAATCTTGCTTGGTATGTCTCTGGTCCTGTCCAGATTTTCATCTTCACTGCCTGAACTTTCTGGGTCTGATGTAGAGTCATTTTGACCTGATATAGGTTGTGATGTGATCACATCAGGACCTGCATCGTTTTTCTGTAGTTCTGTTTGTTGTGTCTGTTCAGCAGTATTTTGGGTATCTCCCAATGTTTCCACGCAACCTGAGACATCATCTTCAAGAGTTTTTAGATTTAAATCAGCAGTATCATCAAAAGTGACATTGATAGATTCCATCACAGTTTTAGTTCTAAGATTGTAAACTCTATAAGCACGGCTATTTGTGGAATATCTTAGGAATACAGCTTTGTCACTCTTAGAGTCAAATTTTGACAGATAATCTCTATCATTCAGGACATAACATATGCAACCAAAAACATGAAAGTACTTAAGAGTAGGTTTTTTACCAAGAAGAATTTCATAAGGAGTCATGGTTGACCCAACTCTTAAGAAGACTCTATTTCCTATGTGACAAGCTGTGTTAAGAGCCTCAGCCCAGAATCGTTAGAGATGTTTTTAGAACTAAACATGACACGAGCCATCTCTTGCAAAGTACGATTCTTTCTTTCAGCCACTCCATTTTGTTGAGGTGTTTTAGGGGCTGAAAAATCATGGGTTATTCCTTTGGAGTCACAAAATTCAGAGAACAAAGTGTTCTCATATTTAGTTCCATGATCAGATCGAATTTTGATAACTTTCTTACCATACAAGTTTTTTACTTTCCTATACCAAACTTTAAAAACTTCAAGTGCTTCAGAATTTTCTTTCAAATATAGGACCCATGTGTACCTAGAAAAATCATCTACACACACAAACGAGTATTTCTTTTTACTCAAGCTTTCAACCTCAATGGGTCCCATAAGGTCAGTATGGATTAATTCAAAGATCTCAGATGTGGAACTTTGATCAATCTTTTTGTGGGAAGCTTTGGTTTGCTTGCCTTTTTGACAAGGACCACACACACTTGCTTGTTTAAAATCAAGTTTGGGTAAGTGTTTGACAGCATTAAATCTTACCAATTCTTCTATTTTTCTAAAACTTGCATGACCTAACTTTTGATGCCAAATATCAAGATCATCTATTTTGAAGCTAAGGCAAGATAAGTTGTCACCAAATTTGTAACAATTATCTTGAGACCTTATTCCAGTGAACAAGCATTGATTAGTGTTATCATACACTTTGCATTCATGCTTGTCAAATTTAACATGCAAATTGTCATCACATAGTTGACTTATACTAATGAGATTAGCTTTTAAGCCTTCCACATGATAGACATTTTTCAGTTTTGGGATATGATTAACACATAAAGTACCTTTACCAATGATCTTACCTTGGGCTCCTCCCCCATAGTTTACGTTTCCACCATTAATTTTGGTGTAATCGGTGATAAACTCTATGTTACCTGTCATGTGCCTTGAGCACCCGTCCGTAAGTACCATGAGCGCCAGCTACGCTGCTTTTGAGTGAGGTGAATATCACTTTGCATTCCTCACTTTTCTTTTCCATCCACACAAACTTCCCAGTTTTTTGCTGATGTGAGTGGTGATGTGAGTACATCCGGGGGCTCATCTGAGGAGCAGCTCTTCCAAGGTCATGAATCCTTTTGTAGCTGAAGGGTCTGATGTGACCTGGAGCAAAACAGTAGTGGCATACAAACCTCTTTTTCTTAGGATTAGATTTATTATGTTTAGAAACTTTGTTTGAGGAACTCTCTCCTTCTTTCACAAAAGTGGATTCATAGCCAAGACCAGTTTTTAAATTATTTCCTAAATTTAGAACTTCTTCAAGTTTGGCCTTTCCAGTATTTAATTTTGTAAAAGTTCCATTGGCCTTTTCAAGTTCTGTCTTGGTCTTCTCGAGTTCAATATCACGTTTGGTGAGCATGACCTCGAGTTTGGCTATGGCATCCTTTTGATTACTATTTTCAGTGGTGACTTTTTCAATATCACCTTTCAAAGTAATAATTTCAGAAGAAAGTTTCTCATTAACCTTTTCGAAAACAGCTATTTTTTCTGCTCGTTTTTCCTAATCAGCAAATAAATCAGTATAAGCATCAAGAAGTTCTTGGTAACTTGCATCACCATCTTCTTCATTCTCTGTTTTCTCAGACAGGGGAGAAATAAAACAGTAAACCTCAGAGTCAGAAGATGTGATGGTTGGTGTGACCACATCTGAAGCTACATCAGGCTGATGTTCATGACTAGTGGGCGATTTTTCTATGATTGCTAAGTTAAGCATCCCATCTTCGTCCTCACTATCACTAAGGGTCGCACACAAGCTCATTCCCTTTTTCTTCAGAGTATTGGCACACTCATTGGCATAATGTCCAAAACCTTTGCAAGCTCTACATTGAACAGTTTTAGATCTTTTCTTAGCAAAACTAATAGGTTTCTTGAAACTACTCTCAGTATCCTCTTTTGTTTTTTCAAACGAGTTTTGTATTTTAGAAGGAAACTTGTTGGCCCGTTTAATTTTTAAGAAAGATGTAAACTTTTTGGTCAAAAGGGCAACATCTTCAGTTTCCAAATTTGAAGTGTCAATTTCTTTGGAGATTTCTTCAATCTCTTTTGGCACTTTGGATACATTAGAGAGAGCAGTTGCAAGAGCAATGTTATCAGCTTTATGTTGCTGTTGAATTGACAGGTTCATCTCAAACATGGTTAGAATGCCTACAAGAGTATCTAAACCCATGGTTGTAGTGTCATGTGCCTCTTCAACAGCAGCAATTTTGATATTAAACTTTTCAGTAACAGTTCTTAACATCTTACTTACCATTCTAGCATTTGATATAGGCTCACCTAGGGAGAGACATTCATTTGAGATTTCTCTCAATTTAGCAGAATAACTTTTTATGTCCTCAGTCTCATTCATCCTTAAGTTTTCAAACTTGGTTATGAGAATTCTCAACCTAGTGGCTTTAACACTAGCATCACCTTCACAGTGACTTTGTAAAATATCCCAGGCTGTTTTTGCTACATTTTGATTTATAACAAGTCGAAACATATGTTCATCCACATGACTTGATATAGCACCAAGAGCCTTGGAATTATAGTTAGCTAAAGTGACTTTAGCGGTAGTCCACTCTTCCTCAGGTTTGAGTTTGAAAAATTTTTCTGAGGATTCACCCTCAGGACTCTTACTTTCTACCTTAGGAGGAGACCATGGAACAATAATACTAAGCCACGCCCTTTCATCAATTGCTTTGATGAAAAGTCGCATCTTAGCTTTCCAAATAGCGTAATTAGTTCCATCCAAAACAGGGGGACGGTATTGATTCAGATTTCCTTCCATAATGTCAGCTCTTACAAGGATCTTCACTCAGTGTAATCGAGTGATTGGTTCTGATACCAATTGAAAGAAATTGAGCGGCTAGGAAGGACAATAGAACGCAAACAAACCTGATGTGAGTTCTGGTGTGATAGCACCAGTACTAACACCAGTACATAAAGCAGCGGAATAAACAAACTTAAATCAGAGAAAGACACAAATCTAACACTTATCTACAGCAACGTGCTGTAGACAATAAACCTTCTCTTATAAAACTGAATCACGAATTCAAGTACACAAAATAATATTAAGAGAAGAACTAAATAACCAAAACTAGATCTCACAAAAAACGCTCTTGATCTTATGAAAAACTGCTGGAACTCTAGAGCTAAAAACCCGTCTATTACAAAAGCAATCCAGTCAGTATTTATATGCAAAGAGTCCTCTTGTATTGTGGAAGCCGACTTGCTTGAGGATTCCTCCTTTTAAATGGACTTCGACCTACTTTAATTAATCCAAGGCAATCCTTCCTTGTTGTGGAAACCTTCCTTAGCATGAAGTCCTTCCTTGTTATGGACTCTTTCCTTTTGTGAGAGATCCTACAAAAATAACCAAAAAGATACTAAAACAAATCCAATAATTGGTTAGAAGGTTAGTTAGATAAAATAAAATAGAATTACAATAAATACAATATTTACCAAATTAACTAATATAAAGAAATAAACTAAAATATAAGAAAGTGACAAATCTCAATACAAGTCAACCTTTGACTTGTCAACATGTGTATACAATACACACTTTCACAATCACAATCACACTTGTCACAAATACCCTTCTCCCTTTTTCTCCCTCCCTCATCAACCATCGAAGCTGCCAAGAGAGAAACTGCAAAACAGGAACTGCCCTTTTCGTCTTTCTCTCTCTACATTTACTCCCTTTTCTCTTTCTCCTCTATAGAGGATTATTCTCTCTTTTTCTTTCTCTCTCTGTCTCTCTTTCTCATATAGTATGAAATATTGAAGAAGAAGAGTGAAGAGGGCTTCTGTTGAAAAGGGTGCCGAGCATCAATATGTTTGATAACTTTTTGAGCCCTAGACGAGAAACAAGTTGAATCCAACTGAATTGCAGAAATCCAGACATCGATACAACCTCTGTAAAACCCTAATTCTTCACCGATTTCAAACCCTGATTTCAAACCTACTCGGTGGCCGTCGTCCTTTCCGGAGGCCAAGCCGTCATTGTACCCTTCTTGGTAACCTTCATTAAAGTGGGTGTCTTCTAGAATCAGAGAGGAATCGAAGATGTCTCCGATTGAATTGGATTGGTGCGATTAATCCATCAACAATTGACGAGATGAACAGTAGTGAAGCTTTGGTCAGAGTGCTGCTCCTTCTCCCAAATCCTTGCCGGTGCCGTGGCTTCCTCCGTCTCCATGGTTTTACCTGACTCTTCTTCGCCAACACCCTTTCCTTCTTTACCAGAATGCTAATCGTGGGTGGGTGGGTGTGACCGTGTAGGTAGTGGTGGTGCTCATGGGGCGCGGGGGGATGGCTGAGGGCGGGAGTGATAGGTTAGTAATTACTAGGGGAAGGGTGGGTTTTAATTAGGGTCTCCAAAACTCTAATGTGTCATAATTAAAGGGTATTTAAGTTTTTTTTTTTTTTTTTTTTTCAGTATTTCATGTAATAAAACTAACGGAATTTAATTTATGAACTAAAGTGATACTTTTTGTAAAGTACATTTATTAATCTGTAAAAAAAATTTATAGAGTAAAATTATCAGTTTTTTTGCGATAGTAGAGTGATGAAATTGAGAATTAAATCTTTTAATTTAGTACAACATAGTAGGTTTTGTATTCAAATGAGGACAAAAGGCTCTCTCTATTTGTAGAAGAATTTTCCAATGTGAATATAATTTAGTAGTGGTGGCCTAATCGATCCTTTACTTCACAAGCTCCCAAAAACATTTTGGTGAGTAAACACACTTGTGGTCAGAAACAAATTCATGGCGGAAAATTATACATGCTTGTACGTACCCAGCCGTGTAGAAAGTGTATAATTATAGTATGATAGACGTATGTACTACATTTTCTAATTAAATTTAAAGTATTATGATTAGTTTTTAATTATTTTTATACAAATTAATCTAAGTATAGAAACTCTATACATATATTTCACGAGCCAAAATAAAATATTTAGCGGTTCGGCGGGACCATATATACCATTAATAAGAGCAATTCAACAAATAGTCGGAAATTTCTATTGCTTCTTCCACGTCAGATGAAAGGAACTTAATTTAGAAGAAATTATTTTGATTTAACCATCTTCTTGGACGGAGTTGTGAGATAAAGAATTCAGGTTCCTAATCATTGTAAACATTTTAAAGTACTACTGATAATTAAAGTAGGGTATTGTTTTTCTTTTCATTTCATGATGTCAGCTTGTCGTCTAGTTCCCGGCCCCGAGTTGAACAAGTAAGCAAGAAAATACGTTAAAACTTGCCAGCCATAGAATTATATTAATGTTGGAGATTATCTGTCAGGTTTAAATTTCCAACCCAAATTTCTTCCACAAAAGGAACTTGCACCCTCACTCTCCACTCAGCTTCCCAATAACTCTCTCTCTCTCTTCAGGTCTTCTTCACATCCTCTCTCTCACTCACCACACACACCTATATATACACACAACAAACTCCATTTTTGATTCACATAATGTGTGTAAACAATATGGAAATCACAATATTATCATTATCAGCACAAGGTCTTAAGAACACCTCCACTCTCTTCTCTCATCAAATTAAGCCTTTCATCACCCTCACCACCACTGTCCCACCTGCATCTTCATTCACATCCATAACAGACGGCGATAAACACTGCCACGTGTACAAAACAAGGGTCGATGATCAAGGAGGTGCAAATCCCACATGGGGTGACAAATTTAAGCTGCTCAATAGTATTGATCATGCTAATTTCTTTTATCAAAGGTACTCATGCATATACCTTCAAGTATACACCAAAAGTTTCATGGTGGGAAATTCTTTACTGGGTTGGTGTCAGATTCCGGCAGCCGATATTCTAGATGGGTTTTCACCTGCAGGGGCAATTCGTCGCCTGAGCTACCGGCTGCGAAATAAAGACGGTTCTAGAGGTCACGGGATTGTTAATGTAACTGTGAGTTTGGAAGGTTTACTTCCCATTGTACAACCTCAAAGACGGTTATTAGACTCCAATGGAAGACACGTGCCGGAGATGGGCCCGGGTTATACCGTGATGGGTGCTCCGGTGGGGATGCTACCGGCCGGTCGTTGGTGATTACCCAGCTTCATGTCATGGAAATTAGCTGGCTGTTGGTGATTACCCAGCTTCCTGTCATGAATTTAATGGATGAGATAATGTTATTTTTAGTCATTCAATATATAAATATGACAAATGATATAGTTCTCAAAAGAATGTCTAGTTTAATTTGACACACAAATTAAAAATTATATAATTAATTTTATTATAAATATTAAAATAATGTGTGTTTTTCAAAAAAATTCATGTGAATGTGAAACCCAAAAATTCAAATGAGAATCAAATCAAGAATAAAATAGTAAAAATATTTTCCTAAAAAATATGTAAATTTTATAAACAAGTCACTTTCTTGGAATGAAAAAAAGTAAAAAAAGATAACTCTTTTTTATAAATAGAAAGAGAAACAAATAGTGGAGCTAACTTGTGAATTAAATGACTACTCATATGGAGTATATAATTTTAAAATTTCTGTTTATTTCTATGTCATTAGCACTTATCCAAACTGGTTTACACTCGTGCGTTAAACGCACAGTCATAAATATTTTTCAATTAATTAAATTATATTTAAGCAAAATAAAGAGTCAAATGTGTATTTTTACATTATTATTTATATAATTTCACATAGAAGTCAAGAAATTAAAATTTTCTAATGGATCTTTATTTTTTTATAGCTTAGCTTGAAAGAATCTTATATGCAACATTATTACTAAGACAATAATATAACGAAAAAATAATAAAACATGCCTAAAGATATAAAATGCGGTAATACAAATTTGAAACTATCACAATTTTTTATTACTTTAATTTACATTGAGTTTTAGACATATCTTTATCTAAATGCATTTTCTTGTTCTGTATGACACTAATAGAAGGGTTAAGACAATCTGCAATATTTGATAAATTAACAATCGTTGAGACACTTGAGGCTGTAAATGATGAATACGTGGCAAATAATAGTATTATGTAATCCATATTGATGTGTTTCCATTAAAAATATTGTTTTTTATTAAATATATACAAATAAAAATAAAAAAATGAAAATTACTTTCATAAATAGAAAATATCATACTGTCTGCTTAGCATATAAGTTTTTAAGTTAGTTTTAAATTTTTTTTATAATAATGTAATTTAGTTATAATTAATCGTGCGTATTTGTGATTTAATGTAATTAACATACGTTTTAGCTTAAATTTGTAGTTTAAGGTATACTCAAATTTATGATTTTTTAACCTGTAAAATTGACAAAAAAAATTTCAAATCTCAATTAGTTGAATTTCTTTTGTTATAATAACTATTAGATTTGATGAAATGGACAAAAAAAAATTGGATCTATATACTTTTTTCAGACCTGTCATTTAATTATAATTAATTGTGGGTATTTGTTGTTCAAAATTTTTTTTGTTTAAGACAAAAATTTGAAAGTTTTGCAAATCTCGGTTTTCTTATATATTGCACCACTATTATCTATTTTCCACATGAATACTATTATGTTATTTATAGTGTTCTTAAAAGACATTCAATTGACCATGTAATGTTTCGGTTGCCTAAGAAGTGTAGATTCATTTCTCGTTAATACCAATGCATCAAATACATTCGTCTAAACAGTGCAAATTCATTCTTTGTTAATAACAATGGAGCAGATTATTATTTATTTTTAGAAAGTTTAAATTGGCAAAAAAATTATTTTATAGGCACAGCTATTATATATATATATATATATAGAGAGAGAGAGAGAGAGAGAGAGAGAGAGAGAGAGAGAGAGAGAGAGAGAGAGAGAGAGATTGTGATATGGTCGCAAAAGTGACAATGGTTTTAAGAGGAAAGGAACAAGTACAAGTCAACAGCTTCTTTTTCCAAAGCTTCCTTTCTTGCTGTTCTGGCGCCAATAGTTTTCCCACAATGGAACGGAATCAGTTATTAGGACTAGCAAATTTCTCAAGCATTGCAAAAATATTGTGCTCCTACTACGTAGTAGTACGTAGTATTCTAGAACAATTCTATTCACATTTATATACTCCCTCACTTTTTAATTAAGTGTTTCTAATTTCTTTGGTAAATGAGGCACGAAGTTTAAGATATTTTACAAATGCATATATCTTGATTCTATATTAGACTAATATATATATATATATATATATATATTTTTTTTTTGTTCTAAGAGGGCGTGAGAAGGGATTGAACCTAACATTTCACACTTTGTGAAGCTCCAACTCTACTACTAGGCAACCCGTTAAGGACAAGTAATATATGTATTGGATATTGTTTTAGATAAAAAAAAATATGCACCGGACGTTCCCATACTTTGCTCTAGTTATAGTTTTCATCCTTACACATTGAAAGTAATGAAGGACTTGAGGGACAATTGGTAGTTGGCTGGACGAGATGGAGAGGTTCTAGTTAATATTGTAGATAACATTGTACCCACAAATGGATCACCATTAGAGAGAGACTGAGGATGGATCCAACCTTATACAGCAACAACACTTAAGCACCAGCAACACTTCAACTATTGAAGTAGCAAAGGCCAAGGGTGTCGAGTGTACTGTCAAGTAAAGTTTAGGGGCTCCAAGTGTAACATTGAGAATTCAGTTATGGCAGTTATGCCAACGGATGTATTGTTGATGTAATGGTGATGTAATAAGTTGGTTAATCAGTTAGGATTTCCAAGCTTATGATTGGCTTATCATTTCCATATATAATCATGTTATTCACGACTGATTTCAGTGAGTTCGTTATGATAGATTCAATATAAGAGATTCAATTGATTACTCTCTCTCTTCATTCTTTTCTCACCATAGTTGTTCAGAGTTTGTTTGATTCTCTTTGTTCATAATCTGAAAGTCTATTATGGTATCAAAGCAAAATTAATTGCTTCTGCATTTGCAAATCATTACCAAACCCTAGAAGTCATCCTTCTTTGCGATTTTGCCTATCAAAACAACATGGCAACAAATACAGCTACACAGAACATTGAAGTTGAAGTTGATACGTATGAATCTATAGATGTACATCTTGTTATTCCTCCTTCGCATCCATTATTTTTACATCCCAATGATCACCCACTACTAGAAAGAGGACAATTACCTACGAGAATATTACCTACGAAATTTTTGGTAAGTAATTATCTACGAAATTTTTACATTATCGTCGGAATTGCGTAGGCAAAGTGGCGTGCTTTCAAATTACCCACGGTATGTGCTCTGTAGGTAATTTTCGTCGGTAAATTTTGAATATTTTGATAATATTCCAATATTTCTGTGGTAAACAGCTTAGAAAAAAGGCGCCACCGTTACCGACGAAATATCCGTCGGTAATTACGCAATTCCGTATGTAATTGCATTAAATATGACTCAGACTAACCCTAGAAACCCTCTTCCCTCCCCCTTCTCTCTCTATATCCCGTACACCCTCGATCTCCAATCTTAGTCCCTCTCTCTCTCTTTCCCTCCTCCGGCTAACTCCTCCATTAAACCGGCCACCGCAGTCTCCATCTCCAGTCCTCGCCTGCAGTCCTCCTCCGTTCGCCAAACCCATCTCCAATCTCTCTCCCTCCGGTGGTCTTCCTCGCCGCTCTCTGCTCCAGCTGTCTCCAGCAGCCCCATCTCCGGCATCCTTTCAGTGCGGCGACCTAAGTGTCCACAAGCTCCCTCTCCCATCACTCCATCTCCGGTCACGCCGCTATCAATTCAGGCCAAGACCCATTCATTCTGCCCAAATCTGCTCGTCGCCTCTCCCTCATTCAAACTACCTGAAGCAAAGTGAATCCGAGTCCACAAGCTCCCTCTCCCATCACTCCATCTCCGGTCACGCTGCTATCAATTCAGGCCTAGACCCATTCATTCTGGCCAAATCTGCTCGTCGCCTCTCCCTCATTCAAACTACCTGAAGCAAAGCGAATCCGAGCTTAGGGATTGGACTTCGAGCCCCTCTTTCTCAACTTCAAGTAAGATCTTCTATTTTTTTAAATTTTTTTCTGTTGAATTAACTGTTGCAATTTTTGAAAATTTTGATGTAATGTACTCCATATATAGATTGAAGGTTTAATTAATAAGAATTGAAGGTAAATAATATGGGAAAAAGTGCACCAATTAAGAACCCCATGTACTATAATCATATTGGGGGCCTGCTCTTTGTCTTTCTCCTTGGACATTTCATGTGATGGCCTGCTCCTACAAATTACGATGACCGTCTCCGGCTATGCCATTTCCAACAACAAGAAAAGACTAGCAGTAAATAGGACTGTGATAGGCTATAAAACATATGAAGTCTAGTACGACTCTATACTTTGTTTTAGGATTACAGAAAGACCCCGATCAAAGGGAATCGATGGTCTTACACTGCGTATTAGTATTTCACTTTTTGAGCGGTCTCTATTAGCGAAAATCATCCAATTCCAAATCTAATTTCTCTAAGGAAGAACTGCCTTGGACGGCCTACTAATTGTTGGTTTTTGGAGCTGTATAGTGTAAGAGGGAGAGGATTTGCGATATAATTGATGTTTAATTATCTGATGATTATGGTGCGCGGTTGTGGTTTTTGTCTAGAAACTATGGAGGTAGTGATATAATTGTTGAATAAGATCATTAAAATTATTTCGAAAAACAAGACGTACTACGTAGTGTATGACAACCAAAACCCATTTAGTTTTGAAAGTAAAACAACCAAAACTTAGCAGGGCGCAGAGGAGAGAAGAGGAAAAAATAAAATAAAGAAGAATGGGTGGGGGCCTAGAGCTGGCAATGAACGGGGCTGGGCCGGCCCAGTGCAAGCCCATTGGGCCAACACTTAATATCGGGCCGGGCTGGGCCGGTCCCAATTTTACTAGGGCCGAAGAAAAGTAAAGCCCAGCCCAACCCATCAAAGCCCATCGGGCCAAAAAGCCCTTGTTGGAAAAATAAATAAACTAAAAAGAACAATGGTTATGCCAATTGCCAAATTAAATTCTAAGTTACTTACTAAACAAAAGCAATACTATGATTTATTGTTTGTCCTAACTGCTAACTACTAAAGGTAAAATAATGTTATCACCGTATCAAATATTAATTAAAATGGAAATAAATATGATATTATAATGGTTCAGGGCTTTAATTATTTAAGAAGTTAACTTTATTGGTCAGTTAAACCAATAATTAAACAATAAAGCAATAATCAAATTGGAACATGTTGCTTCAATGTCTGAGATTGCATTACAGCATGTATAAATTATAATATCAAAGAATAAAGCTAACTGGATCATTCTAGTTAGCTTTAAAATAGAATGATCTTTAATTATTGCTTTAATTATTTAAGAAGTTAGAATTATTTTTTGAGTGAAAATAAATAAATAATAATAAAATAGTGCAGGCCGGGCCTAGCCCAAAAGCCCCGGGCTTTTTTGATGCAAGCCCAATTGAACCGTCGGGCCTAATGGACCGGGCCAAAAAGGCCTGCGTTTTTTTGGGCCTCCAAAAATTAAATTTTAGCCCATGCAAACATCGGGCTGACTGGGTCGACCCATTGGGCTGGGTCGACCCATTGGGCTGGGCTAATTTTGCCGGCTCTAGGTGGGGCACGCCAAAGAGAAGAAGGAAAAGAGAATATATTGGTGCTGGGTTTGTCCTGGACCTCTTGGTGGGGGGCAGGAAGAGAGAAGGGAAAGAGATTAGAGAGTGGGGTGGGGTAGGCTAGGTGTAGGAGTGTGTGTGTGCTCAGTGTGTGATTGCATGTGTGTGTGTTTGAGAGTGTGTCAGTGTGTGTAGAGTCTGTGTGTGCCCAGAATGAGCGGTGATATATCCCCATCCGTTCATAATTGTGTTGTTTGAAAATTTTTCTTTTTAAGACACTACTTTTATTATTCTACTTTTACTTTTTTTTTTATTTTAATTATGTACCACGTACATATAGACAGGAAATTATACATTATACCAATATTAATATTCAAGTCAATTATTTTTTCTTAATTTGTGTGTCGGGTCAAACAAAACAATAATTAAGAGACGGAAGGAGTAATATTTATAATAGAGTCCACTACAAGAAAATTGATATATCGCGACACCTTGTTTGGGGCTTTTTCCAAAGTGCCTCATAAAATTGTCTATTAAGGCTTTTATAGTTGTTATTTTATATAGTACTCCCTAATAATTTTGAAGTGTCTCATAATATAGTCTATTAAGGCTCCTGTAGCCTGTAGGAGCCATTTCATCAAAAAGCAGCCCACAAAAATAAACAAGCTCGGCATTTGGAATGAAATTATAAACAAGTGTCTCATAATATAAACAAGCTCGACATTTTCATTATTGTAATGATAATGTTTATGAAGGTGCTAATATTTTTATGGTCTAGTTTGGGTAGCTGTTTGGAAAGTAGAAAAGCTAAAGAGAATAAGAAGTATAACTGAGATATTGGGAGTTTTTCGATCTTGATTACAGACGAGTTACTCAATTTATCGGGGCAGCGGCCGGGAGCTTCAGTAGCATGTAAAAAAGCAACAAAAAAAAAAAAAGAGCTGAATAGTGGAAGCATTTTGGGTTGTTTCATTGTAGTGAAGTTGCAACTTTCTAATTTAAATAGATATTGCTTTTGTTTGCTTGCTCAACCAAGGTTAATTTTCTCCAACTCCTAAAATTTATTATTAGTGTAAATAGTTTCGTAGTATTAAATATATATATATATATATATATTATTGGATCTTTCGGATATGAGATCTCTTTATTGTTGGATAGTAAAACTTTTATGAGCGAGTCTTTGGTATTTATCCTAAGTTTTGGTTTTTCTTCAATTCTTTTTATCCTTTAAATGAGCTTACCAAGATCGAAAGACTAGATTTCTAATAACAAGGATATTTTATAGTCACTCTTGATAGCTGATGGATGTATTTAGAGATTCCAAATGAGAAAAGGATGAAAACTAACTCTTTTGAAATCCTGAAATTGCTTATGAGAGTTCTCTTTTGATGGACACATTCATTATCCATTTTGATGTAACATGATAGAATGCGGAGAGATATGTTACATGTGAATTGTCAAAAGACTGGAAGAAAGAAGGTATTCTTCGATTCTACAGACCGCAGTTCAAATATATCTTCTGTGACTTTGATAGTGAGAATGAGTTAGAATGTTTTAAAATATAGTTTTGCTTGTTTGCTTATGACATATGCTTATAATGCTTTCTCATTCATAAAAAAGGCACACTGCTGAATAGCAAAAGTTTACTTTCTGCAACAAATGCTAAACGAGGTTGGGTGTGGGTATATTAATTTTTTAATTCCTTTTAACATACATCATAAACTCATTTTTATTATTATTTTTTTCTAATTTTACAAAAGATTGAGCTTTAATTTATTCCCGATCACATTTGGGCTTAAATTGAACCAGGTATGTTTTCAATTAAGTTATGTATATATACTATTGAGTTGTTATAGTGAATAATACATAAATATGGTGTGATGTGGAACCGTTGATGATTGAAGAGTCTTAGAATCTTATTATGTGGTTTTCATTGTGCTTTAGCTCTGTCCTAGCAATTGATGGTCGTGTTGTTCATCTTGCGAAGGCTTTGTCTGATTCTTGTATTGTCTGCTAATGAAATAAAACTATCCTTTTGCAAAGGAAAAGATGAAAACGAAAAAAAGGGCAAGTTGTTATGACAGTATTACAGTGCCATCTAGTCATTCCAAGCTTTATATATATATATATATATATATATATATATATATATATATATATATGTGTGTGTGTGTGTGTGTGTGGGGGAAGTATTCAATGGTTACTTCAAAAATATAACTATCAATGGTTACGATTATATCAACCATTGGATTGAAAATCGATGACTAAGATTTAATGGTTAGTTGAAAAATGTAATTAATGCAAGTAGGTGAGTCATTTAATGCAATTAATCTTATCCATTGATTTTCAATCCAATGGTTGATATAATCGTAACCATTGATGGTTATGTTTTGAAGTAACTGAATACTCTCATATATATATATATATATATATATATATATATATATATATATATATATATATATATGGGAGATTATTTAATGGTTACTTTTTAATTTAACCATCAATGGTTACTCTCATTATCAACCATTGGATCAAAAATTAAAGGTTGAGATTTAATGGTTAGTTGGAAAATGCAATTAATGCAAGTAGGTGAGTCATTTAATGCATTAAATTTCAACCTTTAATTTTTGATCTAATGGTTGATAATGAGAGTAACCATTGATGCTTAAATAAAAAAGTAACCATTAAATACCCCCCATATATATATATATATATATATATATATATATATTCGCAAAATACATTACTATTGATTCTTAGTCTTGTATAAAGACATACGTCTTGAAGCTGTTGTATGTATGAGATATTCTAGTATAGTTTAGATGTTTAATACATGTTCTAACGTAATAGTGCACATGTTCTAGCACATAACATTATGTTTGCGCATAAGCTGGTTGAGCCTAATGAAATAATATAATTTCCTTGCCGTTCAACTCAAAGTGTCCATCTCTAATAGTTGAGTATTTTAGCAATCAAACTTTGAAAGTTCTTCACATAAAAAAAATCACATATTGACTCGAATAGTTTTGGTATATGCTTACCTATTAGACACAAGAGAAAAGTTCACAATTAAGGCAACCACATTCACCTTCAGCAGAAACTTAGTATGAAGAAGTTAATTGGATCAGGCACGATTTAGATGGGATGATAGTTGAAGTAGTTGAAAAATAGTTAGAGGGCGCATGATCGAAGTAAAGGCAGAGGCGGTCTATGTAAGTATTAAAATGCTTAATACTGTTGTATATTGAATAATAAGTATAGAGTTTTAATATATATATATATATATATATATTTTTTTTTTTATTACAGGATGAATATAAGACCAAGGTTCGGACAGAGAGTTCGGGGTCAAATATTGAGTGGAGTGCTTCGGTATGGTGCGATGTGGCTTCAAAAGGGCGGAAGAAAAGGGGAGAGAGGATATACGGGTTAGGCGACCATGGAGCAGCTGCGATCATGCCATCCACAGCCGTTGATCATGCTTCCCCGTCCACGTCTCGATCGCATCCCTCAGAGCCTAACCCAACTGTGGCCAATTTAAAAAGGGAATCGACTCAGACGCAGCAGGCCTTGTTAAATATGCAAGAAAGGGAGAATCAGCGTATGGCGGAGATGGAAGAAAGAGAATCAGTGTCAACAAGCCATGGCACACCCCTGAATCACTTTCCCACAATTTATTTCGAGACATTAAAACTTGATTTACTTTATGTTAATGCATGTAACTTTTAATTTGTATTGAATTGTTAGTGTTTGAATTTATGAAACTTTTGAATTATTGTGTTTGAATTGTTATATAATGTTGTGATCAATTAGGTACCAAAAATATCAGTAATTTATATATTTTCTTTAAATATTTTATTTTTTTTATTTTAGTGACTGAAAGTTTCGTAGGTAATAAAGTAATTCGGTAGGCAATTATTGACTGAATTTACCTACGGAATATTCCGTAGGTAATTACCTACGAAATTTACCTACGTATAATTATCGACGAAATATACTGTCGGCATTTTATAATTACCGACACAAATTTGTAATTACCTACGAAAAATTTCGTAGGTAATTACCTTTTTTCTAGTAGTGACCCAGGCATGATCCTTGTCACACAAGTTCTAACTAACACCAATTACAATCAATGGAAAAGAGCAATTGTAATTGCTCTATCTTGTAAAATGAAACTTGACATTGTTATTGTTATTTATAAGAGGCCAAATGTACAGTTCAAATATATTTCCCATTGGCAACGATGTAATGATGGTTACATCATGGCTTCTAAAGGTTGTATCACTGGATATTAGATCGAGTCTTGTATACTTTAATACTGCTAAAGAGATTTGGGATGACTTGGAGTGTAGATTCACTCAAGGAAATGCTCCTTTAGTTTTTCAAATCAAAAAAGAATTAATGACATTGCACCAAGGTTTATTGTTTATTCCAGCCTATTTCACAAAATTTAGGTCTGTGTGGGATGAATTTGAGCAAGTAAGTGATATGCCAAAATGTATTTGTACTTGTGATTGTGGTACGCTGCAAAGAAGCTTGATGATTATGAACAACTTCAAAAGGTGACAGTTTTTAATAGGTCTAAATGATTCATACTCTCGCATTAGAAGTACAATTTTGGCTAAAACTCTTTTACCAAGTATAAGCATGGTTTTGTGACTATTAATGCAAGATGAAAAGATCAAGGAATGTTCTATAATGAAAGGCTTTCTTGATGAAAATACAACCACTGCTTTCTTTGTTAAAAACAACACTGGAAACCTTAAAACCTTCAACAACAACTTTGGTCATTTTGGGAATTCTGGAAAAAAGAATTAGTCAAAGGCACATTTGGTTTGTGATCACTATGGGGGTACAGAGCATGGGAAAGAAACATGTTTCTTCATTTATGGCTTCTCAGATTGGCACAAGCTTCATGGTGTTAAGCCTGACCCTGCCAAAATGTCAAAGAATATGAAAGGATTGAAAGGCAAAGTGATTCATGCTAATACAGCAGCTGCTGGTCATTCTTCCCTTGAATCATCTTGTGCATCATTATGTCATGGTACTGTGTCTATGCCAGAAGAGCACTACAAGCAGCTCATGTCTATGTTGAATCAACATTGTACTGTAGTCCCTCCTACTCTTACTACTCAAGTTGCAGGTAAGTCTCATTCTTATCCAAGTACTGTGACCTCTGCTTACTTAAGTTTGAGTGTCAAGCATAGCCATGACTGGATCATTGACTCTGGGGCTTTTGATCATTTTGTATCTTCATATGAATTGCTGGTTAATCCCATTCATTTTTCTTCTATTATTCATTTGCCTAATGGATTAATAGCTTCCATAACTCATATTGGCACAATACATTTGCCAATTGGTATTACACTTTTCAATGTGCTTTTTGTCCCTGAGTTTTCTTTCAATCTTCTTTCTGTGAGTAAACTAGTTTCTCACAGCAAATGTTGCTTAATTTTCTTCCCAAAACATTGCTTATTTCTGGATTCAGTTTGCAAGACCTTGAAGGGGATTGGTAGACTGGATGGAGGTCTTTGCAAACTTGACTTGCTTTGCACTATCCCTGCTGTTACACAGCCTACTTTGAAGAATACTATGGCCTCTTCCAGTTCTCTTAACTCAGCCAATTTGTGGCATTTTAGATTAGGTCATGTTCCCTTGTCAACTTTGAAACATTATCCTATCTCTTATAATAACAGTGATTCTCATTCTGTATGTGCTGCATGTCATTTGGTAAAGCAATGAAAAATTCCTTTTCCTTTAAGTTCGATCTTGCCATGCTTAGTTTCCTTTTCAATTGCTTCACTATGATTTATGGGGTCCTTATAAACAGCATACTTATGATGGCTTTCACTCATTTCTTACAATTGTTGATGACTTCTCAAGAAGCACATGGATCTACCTTCTTAAATCTAAAACTCATGTTCCTTTTTATATCAATGCTTTCTTCAAAATGGTTCAAAACCAATTTAACACTTTTGTTAAAAAGCTCAAAACAGACAATGGTTCTGAATTCTTCAATACTGAGCTTTCTTCTTTCTTTATCTCTTTTGGCATTGAATATCAAAGTTCTTGTGTTGAAACCCCTCAACAAAATGGTAGGGTTGAGAGGAAACACAGGCATCTCTTGAATGTTACAAGGGCTCTTAGGTTTCATGCTCACTTGCCCATTCATTTATGGGGTGAGTGTGTCCTTGCAGCCACTTACTTGATCAATAGAACCCCAACTCATCTTCTTAAATACAAAACCCCTTATGAAACTCTTCTTAATCAAGAGAGAATTACAAAAAAAACCCTATACTATTTCACGTTTTGCAAAATGAGATGCATATATTTTTTTCGACCTATTAAACCATGACCTATTTTCAGTTTTTTAATTTAAACCTTCCGTCACTTGGGTGTTAAAAGTCATAACGAAAATGTGACTATGTTCCTAATTGAGCATCTACGTGGCATATGACATGGCAAGATGGGAAAGAAATTCGAATTCCCTCCAAATTTATTCCAAAATAAACCTTAACATATTTAGTGGATTTCAAAAAAAAAAATCTTTTTTGTTTGCTGACTTTTTTGGGTATTTATATACCCATTTCATCCTTTTTTTTTTTTTCCAAATCTCTCTCTCTTCAACCCTCTCCATCCTCTTTTACTTTTTTTTTTTTTTTTAGCAAAAGTAACGAATATAATATTATCTTCGTCTGCCAGTCCAAGTCTCAAATACAAATTTTACATTTATTTTGGGTCGATGATGTTTTTTACTTCCTAACTTTCTTCTGCAATCCTCTCTATATGTTTAAATATATAGTGAAAGTTACTTGTGAGATAATGATTTACAGATTAAAAAAAAAAACCCCTATGTTTGTATAAAAAAAATTACTCCCTCCGTTTTCATTGTTTTGTTTGATTTTTTTTTTCAAATATGATGTTTTTCAAATTTAAATTTAATCGTATATATATTTTTTTCAAAACCATTAAGGAGGGTAAATATTTTGTTTACATTATCATTTCCCACATTATAGGGGCCCTTAAGAAATGCTGTACTAACATTATCTAAAATTATACTTATAATTAGTAACGTAATACATGCACATGCGTATGCATATATTTTTTATTTAATATTATTTTGACATATTTTAGTTTTATAATTATTATATAAAACAGAATGTCTTTTTGTGTAATAGATTATTTTTCAAATGCAAATGTAATCTTTATTTTTTTTATTTTTTGGTCAAATTTAATTTTTTATTCGTAGTACTTTTAAAATACTATGAATTACGTGTTTTATAATTTTGGAAAAAATAAAAACATATACGTTAAATTTGTATTTGAAAAACATCCTGTTTAACCAAAAAAAAAAATCAAACAAAACAATGATTTTGAAAACGGAGGGAGTAATTTCTTTTATTAAAACATTTTTTTTCTGTAAATCATTATCTCACAAGTAACTTCACTATATATATATAAACATATAGAGAGGATTTCCGAAGAAAGTTAGGAAGGGAAAAACATCCTCGACCCAAAATGAATATAAAATTTGTATAAATCCTAACAACATCCACCAAAGTCATGTGTTGGGCACATGACTGACTTAACGGATAAATTCTAACGACATCCACCAAAAGGACTAAGCGTGTCTAAATTTGGTACTCTAGGGACTGAAATTTGAAAAAAAAATCTTAAGGGACTAATCGTGAAAAAGTATAGCAAAGGGACTAATGTTGTGATTAACCCTTTAAAAAATTATGCTTACAATTTTCATAATATTTCATCTTTACCCTTCACTTGTGTTGTAATCATCTTAGTTGTGCTTAGGTATTTTTATAATTATGACTAAATCTATTAACACTAATTTATTACTTAATAATTAGATTTTGCAAACGTAAAGATGGAACGAAAGGAGTAGGTCAGATCGTAATGTCTTATGAAATAACTTCTCATTGGTCATACTTGGGAAAAAAAGGGGCAAATTTTTGGACTTTATTATTCCAATTTTAATCCTTTAAGAGAGTAGGATTCTAGAACTTATGGACCATAGCCCATGATGGCCCAAAGTAATACGCTTTAAAATGTTGTACGTTAGTTGAAATGTATAATGCTTAAAGCACGATGTAAATAATATATATATATATATATATATATATATGTAACATTATTCTTTTGCAAATGGTTATGAACACACAAAAATTTAACTATGAAATTTTATAATATAATCTATGAAGTATTTAATTAAATATTATAATTAAAATCTGGATAATATTGGTTTCTTTTGGTTGTTGCTGTTGTTATAGAGAAATGGGATTTTTGAAAGTTATCTAAGTGAAAATTTAACATAGATTGAAAAATATCGGATTTATATTGTAGTATATTTAGTGTATTCACAATTATTATAATTTTATTTTCTATAATTAATATATATATAATATTAGTAAAATTGATTTCAATGGTTCAATAGAAAGCTCTCTTTGTTGGAAGAAGGAAGTAAATGTTCTTTTGGTACGAAAAAGGTCATTTTTTAATTAAAATATAATAAAATAAAATGTCTATTTTTACGTATCAAATGTCTACTTAGAGTTGTCAGAGTGTATCCTGTGCTCGAGGAACCACCCGACTTCACTCTCTATATAGTGTTCAACACATCCTAAGATTAGGTTGTAAATATAAAATTCAAATCAAAATGTAATTCGAAAAGAAAAAAAAAATCCTTTTATAGCATGCAGCATGCTCATTAAGCCAAGATTGGCTCTTAATAAAGAAGTGAACTATGAGCATAATTTAAAGCTCAAACCATATTTACAACAAAACTGAAACACAATAAACTCATAAATAAATGGATTGAATTCGAACATCATTTAAAGCTTGAAACTTTTTTCTAAAAAGAGGAGCTCCATTATAACTCTACAAGGACTTGAGATACGGTTAACTAATAAAATTACTTAAACTCAACTCTTTAAAAGAAATTAAAAGTTTTTGAGCGAAAATACTAGAATAGATAAGATTGGCGATAAGCGATGCTTTGGATGATTGAATCAACTCAATATATAAACGAGGTGAACACACTTCACTGTAAGCTTCATTTAAGTACAATCAAGTGCGACAAGTCAATAGTAGACTTAACCGGGCTCTACTTATTCGCATGTAGAACCCGTCTTTAAGCTCCATTAAGTACAATCGAGCTAGTTAATACTAAACTTAATTTAGCTTTAGTTGTCCGCATGTTAACCCCTAAGTTGAGCTAGGTAGTTCAGATACTCGACTCAAGCAACCTAGCTCAATTCGACTCATTTGAGTTATTTGAGTTGAGTTCAATGGATTTGTTGTTAAATGAGTTTACTCGAGAAATGAACTGACTCGACTGTTTTATAAATCAATTTGAATGCATGATCTTGGGTTGGCCTTTCTGATGTGTATGGCCCTTTAAGCTCTATTAAGTACAATCGAGCGGAGTAATCCACTTTCCCAACTCAATAGGGATAGGGATTGTTTAAGCTCCTCAAGTTGGGTTAAATTAGTTTGATGTTAAATGAGTTTACCCGCGTAATAGAATGAGTCGACTATCTTATTGTGGGGATCTATTTGGCGCAGGATCTTGGGCTGGGCTTTTTGGGCTTTAACTTTGATTGTCTAACCAAACTCCAAGTTTGCTAAAACATCAAGCCGAAAATGACCAGTTAGCTCCCACAAAAGTTAATTACAAAAACCAAAAAAAATTCCAAAATTCTGAAGATTGGCGGGTCATTTCCGAAATTGGAAGCCACTATCATCTCTTCATCAGCTTCAGTTCAACGATACGAGGGTGAATTATCTTTCTCTTCCTCTTCCTCATTATTATTACGATTTTGTCTGTTATATATATATGTGTATGTGTATATGTATATATATATATATATATATATATTGTATTTCTCTACTGTTTCTTTGCTTAATCTGCTTTTGCTTGTTCGAGATAAGGTGGGAAACAAACAATTAGAATCTTTCTGTTTTTAATCACGACCCAATTGGATTCACAAACTTAAGCTGCGTAATTGATGTGAGTGATAAAATCTTATTCAACTTTAGTTTCTTGTTGGGTGAAGTTATTTCTGGCCTTATATAGTCCAAACCTGTTTGATAAAATGCCGCAGTGGAGATGGGTCTTGTTAGCTTCATGGTTGAAACGTAAATGGGATGAACAGAAAAGGGGGGGAGGAGATGGGTCTTGGCTGGGCGAAGGGCGCTGTGACGCTTATTTTCTATCTCTTCTTGACATAGTTTGCGTAACAGCCATGCCATGGTCGCCGGCGCCGTTTTGGCGTTCTTCTCCTCTTCTCGCAAATCTGGGACTATTTCTTGTGGTGATTTCTCAGTTGCCAAAAAGAACTTGCTGTTTTCCTTTTCATTTGAGTCCTCCAGCCGTGTGGTGCCCTACTATAATGGACTTGAAGACCTGCTGTGGGGGTGCGTCTGAGACCTGTTGGCGGCGATTTTTTACCGCCTACGGCATCTTGGCAGGATGATCTGTGGCGTCTAGTTTCTGCACCATGTTTCCTGTCTTGGCAATGCTCCCTAACAGTGCACACCAGCTGTTTGCTATAATGCCCAACTCAAAGTTTGTTTTTCGTGCTCCCCGTCTTGGCCAACTTGTGAATAGTCTTGCTATGGTTGCTGGCACCATCTGGACAGGACGAGTCCCCCCATGGCACTCGTTGCTGCCCCGTACTCTTAAACAGTATGGGTGTTGGATAATCTCCTTAGCTATCCATCTTTCATTTGGATCTGTCTTCAAGCACTTGCTCAAGAAAATTTTAGCTTCATTCTTAGTCCAATTCGGTGGCGATGTGGCAACACCTTTTTCAACCAGTTTCGCACAACCCACATCACGTACACGCACTGCAATTGGTGTGTCTGTGACTTTAAATTTTGTGGTTACAATCTCTCCATCTCTTGATCTTAGATAGCCCTCGCATAGCTTTTGTCAATGACCCCACTTTCTTTTTATGTCCTCTATCTCCATGAAAGCCTTCTACCTTTGGACTTGGTGATTTATGAAGAATGCCGAATTCATGATCCTTGTCTTTTGCCAAAGTCAATCTATGGCTTTGATCTTCATTTTTATTTCAGTATGTTGTCTTTGTGATGATTTGTTTCTTTCCTGACAATGGAACCAATTGATGATGCCGAAAAAATCGAGCGCATCGGGGGTGCCGAGCTGATCGTTGCGGTCGTTTGGATTCGGATATCTGGCGTATAATTGTCTGCAAAAAAGATACCGTGAGAGGGGCGGGGAGGGTCCCCGCCAAAGCCCTCCGACGTGATAATCAGTATATCGGCCATTAGAGAATACAAATTAGAGTACATATTCCCAGTAAAAAGAATGACATACCTTGACTTGGTATAGGAGGGTGTATATATAACCCTGCGTAGACCGAGCCTCTATTCATTTCGAGCCTACTTGTTTGGGTGAAACCCACACTTTAACCCGGGTCCAAAATATGCACATTAACGACCCAATTGGATTCACAAACTTAAGCTTCTTAATTGCGGGTGTTTCTTGATGTGAGTGATAAAATCTTATTCAACTTTAGTTTCTTGTTGGGTGAAGTTATTTCTGGGCTTATATAGTCCAAACCTGTTTGATAAAATGCTGCAGTGGAGATGGGTCTTGTTAGCTTCATGGTTGAAACGTAAATGCGATGAACAGAAAAGGGGGGGGGGAGGAAATGGGCTCTCCGAAGTAATAATTAAGCTTACAAGTTGCACATGTTTAATGAATAACCAAACTTGTTGGGCACCAGTATTTATTTTGATTAATTATTACTCTAAAGTGAAGATCGGCTCTCTAAGATGTTTTGACTCTTGAAACGAGGAGCGGAGTGTTTGTTTCGAATAGTGATGTTGTGTGATTGTAAATCGTTGATTGAAGCAACTGCAAGCCAGGCGCCGAGGTGTGGGGTTTGAATTATGGAAACCAACCTTCTCTATTTATAAGGATGCCACACTCTCCACATTCTTCCTTGGATGGGACCCTAGTAAACCTAACGATACCTTTTAATTTACTTTCCGATAGCAGTTGAGATATTGGGTGATATGTAATGCATACCCCTCAGACAACAGTGTTAGAGTTGCACGATAGATGAAATTTTTGGGTACTGGATAGGAAGTCTTTAAATTCAGCTTCAAGCACATTGTAAAACACTATTTATGTAGTGGCAAAGCTTACTACTATTCAAGTGTGGCTGTGCCTTGAAGCTATTCTTTTGGTTATGAGTGTTAAACTCTTTCCTTGGGTCTCCTTTCGGGTATATAAGTGAAAGACGGCAAAAACAAGAAATGGGACAAGTTGGGACTGGAATGTGACTCTAGTTTCAAGATATGACAACACAACCAAGGTGCTCAGTTGCTCTTCTTGATTACTCAGCACAACATACCCGATCTTTGCATGATGGTCAATGCCTAGTAAAATGAAATTATGCTTTTCTCTTTCTATAATTATTGTTGCATTCCATTAGGTACTAAGACTGGATCGCATAACTTGTTAGTATATGCAGAAGTCTGATTCTACTTCATTTAGTTATCTGCTGTTTGCTGACCCTTGATCTTTCCACATGCTATTTAAATTGCAGCATAAGAGGAGCCTTTTTTGCTTCCTTGTCTGTTCTGCTGCACTTCTAGGATTGGCTGTAATGAGCAGATTTCAGAATCTCTAATTGGACAAACGCTAGGAGTTATGACATCTTTAGTGTCAACTCGGTTGCTCTTTCTTGTTGGAGATGCTTTACCTCTAAAACGATTTCCAAACATTTCTAGGACAGCTCCATTCCACATCAGTGGTCGTTTCTTGAATCAGCTCCATAGTGAAAATGGGCCACTAACTCTAAAAGCCCTTGGGTTTAAGAATGAACCTCTAACACGAATAAAGGATGACAGGAATAAGCTTCAACGAGTGGTTTCTTCAGGTGAAAGCTCCAAAATTAAAGTGAAGGCATCTAGGAACACTCGAGTGAAGGCTGTTGCGTCAAAAAGTCCTCTTGAAATAGAGGCTGCTCCTTTTTCTGTGAAGTCATTTTCTGAGCTTGGTCTCCCTTCATTACTGATTGAGAGTCTGGCAAGGGAAGGTTTCACAGTTCCAACTGATGTTCAGTCTTCAGCCATTCCCACTATCCTCAAGAATCATGATGTCGTGGTTCAGTCCTATACAGGTTCAGGAAAAACATTGGCATATGTCCTTCCCATACTCTCTGAAGTGGGCCCACTCTCAAAGGAACCTGTAAATGATGGCAAAGGTAAGAAGAAAGTAGAGATCGAAGCAGTAATTGTGGCTCCTTCTAGGGAGCTGGCCATGCAGATCGTGAGGGAGTTTGAGAAGTTGTTAGGACCTACAAACAAGAGAGTGGTTCAACAGCTTGTAGGGGGTGCAAACAGAGCAAGGCAGGAAGAAGCTCTTAAGAAAAATAAGCCAGTCATTGTAGTCGGGACACCCGGGAGGATTGCTGAGATTAGTGCAGCTGGGAAGCTTCTTACCCATGGCTGTCGTTTCCTGGTCTTGGATGAAGTTGACGAGCTACTTTCATTCAACTTCCGGGAGGACATGCATCGTGTAGTGGAGCATGTAGGGAGGAAATCTGTTTCCAGCCCACACGGTTCTAAAAGCTCTCTTGATAGGCTTGTTCATCGACAGACAATCATGGTCTCGGCAACAGTTCCATTTTCAGTTATTAGGGCAGCTAGGAGCTGGGGGCGGGACCCTCTTCTTGTCCAAGCTAAAAAAGTTGTCCCACTTGAATCGGTCACTCCCTCTGCCCCTATTAACTTGTCTGGAGCTTCTTCTGGTTCAAGTTCAGCCTCAATCGAGCAGACTCAGGCTGCCGCTGAGAGCCTACCACCTTCTTTGAAACACTACTATTGCATTACAAGGTTACAACACAAGGTTGATATGTTGAGAAGATGTGTGTACGCACTTGAAGCAAAGAGTGTTATAGCTTTTATGAATAACAATAAGCAACTAAAAGATGCTGTTTACAAGCTGGAGGCTCGTGGGATGAACGCTGCTGAGCTACATGGAGATCTTGGCAAGCTTGAAAGATCGACAGTGTTGAAGAAATTTAAGAATGGGGAGGTGAGAGTCCTTGTGACGAATGAGCTTTCAGCTAGGGGTTTGGATGTGGCAGAATGTGATCTTGTGGTTAATCTTGGATTACCCACGGACTCAGTTCACTATGCGCATCGAGCTGGACGAGCAGGTCGCCTTGGGAGGAAGGGTTCTGTTGTCACCATATGTGAGGAGTCAGAAGTCTTCGTTGTGAAGAAGCTGCAGAAACAGCTTGGCACTCCTATTCAGTGTTGTGAGTTTGTAGATGGTGAACTTGTTATTGAGGAAGAGAAGAAATCCAATTCCGAGAGGTAATGGCACATTTCTAATTTCACGTAGTCGCAATGACATAAGGTTGATTTTATTTTTTTTGTCATCTATATATAAAGACTGATATTTATTCTTCTTTATCTAGCTCGTTTCAAATTTCTGATAGTATTGTAAGGACAGTTATTAGATGGTAAAATGGATCAGACTAAGTCGGTTTTTGTTGAACAATAAAGTTCTTATTTCCTTAGCACTTATATTTGGTGTGAAAATCTGTAAACCATGTAAAGATTCACAAAGATGTAGGAAAGGAACTAGCACCACAATAATGATCAGACCTCAAATGTGCCTGCTAGACGGAAAATGCTTCAGTAGTATTAAACACAAGCACTTTTACACTGGCTAACTACCCAAGGATTTTGCATATTTCCAAACAACCTCATAAATTGGAGTATGGATGTTGGTCAGAACTTTCCTATGTCAATGTAAAGAGAGTATCAGTCCGAAGAGCTTTTCCCTCACACTATAGTTCGACTTGGCTCTTTTGCAGCTTTACATGACAGGACGCTAGAGCCATATAACATGTGAATGTTTGCATTTATCACCTACAGGTAGGTAAGTGCTTAGTTAGGATGTTCGCTACTAGGTTATGACATTAAGGCTCTTAAAATGCAATCAAGCTGCATTAGGCTCTCTTCTAACTCATCTAAGTTCAATATGTAACCATGTTGAACTATTTGTTTGATTGTGATGCGACATAGTTAGATTGCTAGAAGTTAATATTACTCGCACTTGCAGCCTCATGCTTGGTGACAACAGGTTGGTGTCACTTTGAATTTGGCTGAGAGTGAATTATACCAGATAATTTGTTAAATATTTAGTAGGGTGAGCTTTAGTTGATTCAATGGTGGAAACTTGTTACTTTGTAATTTTTATTGATGTCATGAATGTGAATGATGGCTGAGTGCCTGAAATGATGCTGTAGTGAGTTTAAATTTATATGTTAGTCAAAAAAGTGTTTAGAAGAGTTCTGATTCCTAAATCATTAGATCAAGACTTTCTACATCTGCAGTTATTCTGTATGGTTTAACCTACCAATTAATTCAGACAATCATTTGGTTTGCAACATCCATGGACAGTAGTTCTTGGATCTAGGCTTCACTTTAACAGTTATTTTTGTTATCCTAGATGTTTGACCTTAACTTTGACCATAAATTGCATCATCAATGAGAGTCCTGCCAGAAGACAAAAGAAGGGATGAAAATGTTAGACATCGTATCATCCACTCATACTGTGCAATGGTCATACATGACCATTTGGGCATATGACAGAAAATCCTCAGCATTGTTTCCCCCTTTTCATTTGACAAAGCTGGGAGGCTATTCAGGGACATGAGTACGAAGTACAAGATGTGTGCCAAGAAAAATGAAGCGTCACCATATGATTCTTTTGCAGAGCTTGTAACCTGATAGAAGTGCACAAGCTGCAATAACTAGGAGAGCAGCAAAGGACATGCAGACAGAGACGATAGCTGCCTTCCAGAGTGTTGTACTTTGTCTTTGTCCTAATTGTTGGATGGCTAGTATTGTTAATGAAGAGCATGAGGCAAGGAGGTAAGCTGCCAACTGTTACACGGTACCAACAGTTTAACCCTCGGGAAGAAATTAGGAGAGGGGGAGTACTTTTTCGGCACTTCACTTGATTACCTGATCAAGAATGAAGCTAATGTAGTCGGAAATCAAGTCTGACACGAGAATGCCTCGATAAGTAATGTCACAAATGCCTTTGAAGAGTTGATAGGCCGAGTAAAGGAAAGCCAAAGAGTTGACCACGAAGCAGTACCTGCACAGTGATAAAAACAAGGTCTTATTGATAATGTACCTTTGATGAGTTAAGTTTCTGCTCCAATTTGTAAAGCTGAAATTCCTCGTGAATTCTAGCTGGCCCTGTCATCTGTTCATATTTAATATCCTCCATCTTAATGTGTTGGCACTTTGTCTGGGTATCTAAGAGTTTTATCACAGTATTTTAAGATCATCAGTTATTTTGGGTCAATATTCGAAATCATACATATTTGTTAGGTTAAGCATACTTTAAGCATAATATATCACATTAAATAAGAAAATAAATAAATACAACTTAAAAATTGAAAGGCATAAAAAGCAAAGCTTTCTACTTTACATTAATTCTGGATATTCATGGAAGCTAATCTCCGGTTTGCCTGCCTTCTTTTCAGGTGATGGAGCAGCGAGTGCAAGAGCAGACGTGAAGGAGAGGACAAGAGCCAGTGACCGAAGGAAGAGACCGGAAAGATGGATAGCTGGCCTAGAGCTCCATCTCGTAGAAGCAACCGAGAATGAAAATGGTGATGGAGTTGGCAACACGGTTTGTTGTGCCGGAGAGTAAGCTACAATTGGTGAAACAGTAGACATGGAGTCGCATACAATCACTACAAAATATCTCTTTCATTTATTTATTTCTTTGTGTAATTTCCTGCTCCTTTCTTTCGATGAAGTTTCTTCGAGCTTGTTATATTTAAGGGTAATTTGGTAGCAAATTGGTTGAAGGATGAGGTATGTTCTCAATTTAAAAGGAGGCAGGTGATGGAGAAAAGGACTTATTTAAGATAAATTGTTTAATCTGTACAAGAGACTAGAAACAAGTCATATAATAGGAAAACATCTTACTGAGAACTGAGAAGATATATTTCTCCTTCACTTCTGCACCAAAATAAGTGTCGATTTTCTAATAAAGTTATTAAATTAAAGTGGACAGTCAAGCCCGGTATTTATGTATCTTTATTATTAAAATTCTTAAATGTTTTTATCCTTCATTTGCTTCAAAACTCAAAAAGGGACTCATTTTACAACGGAAGAAGCAATACCATCTTGTCTTGTTTCTAAAATATATATGATTAGGATTTGTTCTGGGGGGGGGTCCCACTTGTTAATGGAAGGTTTATAGTGATAAAAAAGTTTGCATGGTTTTGGACCACCATGGTTTAGGTCCAAACGAGGTCCCTTAATGGATATTTTAGTACGATATAACTTTCTGTATAACGTGGTGGTGGTGGTGTTGCAACTTTTTTAATAGCACGGTGCAAATATGAAATGGGATGTGCGAAATTAAGCTCCAATGTATGTATTTTTTTTTTGTTTTTTTCTGTAGGTGGCCGCTGAACCCCCTCTTGCTTTTTGATAGACTTAAAAGCTTGTTTTTTGCAATGTACTTATTGGTTGAAACTTCGGGTAGCTTCATGGTCCCCGGTTAAGAGTGGTACTTCAAGTTGAAGCATGATCCTAGGCTTCAATTGTTTGGATATACTCAAGCTATGGAGTTTGAGTGTAATAAGTTTCTTAAAGTACACATCTACTTTTTTCCTTGCTTAGGTTATGCTTCTTGCTTTTCTTGTCTTTTTTGTTCTTTGATTTACAACGGTGATATGCAAAATAGTTTTCTTCTTTGAATGTGTGATAACAAGCAATTAAAATTAATTTTATCCATTAATTCAACTCTTAGTCCACCTTGATTTTGAAAATATGCAAAAACCCCATAAGGCTCACAGAGCACCTAAGGCTTGCCAATGTGGGCCAGGCTCGAGTTTAGACTGGCCATACTAGGCCCAACTTGGGTTAAGCCCAAGAAATAAGCCAAGCTTGGAAATAGTTTTTCGAAATAATTGCAGGCAGTATCATTTCTCAGATTTTCAACCGCTTTAAACCTCAACACTTGTTTCCAACCGGTGAAGTCCAGTTTAGTGGATAAATTGACCAATTATTCCAAAATTACGCTAGACATGCCCATTGGGTTCCAAAAATCGGAACCGAACCGATTTTGGAACTGCTCAGATCGTGAACCATCATGATTAGGACGGTTCGGTTTCGGTTTACATTTCTCAGGAACTGTGAACCACCGGTTCCAAACCGATTCTAAACCACCGGCTCCAAACTGCCATAAAACCGTTCAAAAATCGACAAATTCAAATTTTAAACGTTTAAAATTTTTAATTTTGATCTGCTCCTACATGCTTTACGCCTGCACCTACTCTGACTTCTTTGAACATTAGAATTGATGAAAAACCGGAGGAGACTTGATAAAATGATGAATGAGTTTAGTATAGTAAATTTTGAATGTCAAAGTCAACCTACTATATCATGATGCATAACACACCCTAAACAAAATTTCTTTTGAGTTTGTATTTGATAATTAATAACATATTATAATATTTTTAAAACTTTATAATATATTTTAAAAATTAAAAATAAAAACAAATGTTAAATTTTTTTTAAAATAATTAAAAAATTAAAAGCCGTGAAACCGGCGAACCAGAACCGAAACTCCACGGTTCGGTTTCGGTTTGCCTTGTCACAGTTTGGGGAACCGTCGGTTCCGAACCGAAACTAGAACCGGTTTAGGCATGTCTAAACTGACCCGTAACAATCTAAATCATATTTTAAGCATCGTCTTCCTTGATTTACTCTGTAAATTGCATCTTTCCTTCCATTGTGATTTACTCCTCTAATTTGATTTTATTTTTTAAATTTATCTAGTTGTGCGACCCGTGGACTATGTTTTTTCATCGGTCGACGATCAGATTCACTTCAAAATCAAAATCAATTATAGGACGGGGGCAACCAAGCAAGATACGGATGGATGTTTATATAGGCAGTTACGGATAGAGACGAAGAACAAATCAATACAATATATGATAATAAATTACCTTCAATCTCGGATTGATCCACTCTCTTCAATTGGAAAGGTTGAAAAGGGCTTCTGGGAGTCTCATCCAATAGACTTTGAGAAGATCCATTTATTATTCAAGGAAGAGTTCAATTTGCAAATATCTTCTTTTTTGAAATAGAAAATATGGGATTCAACCCTACATATAGGGGTGTTCATCGGTTCGGTTTTCGGGTTGTTCGGTTCGGTTTGTTCGGTTTTTATTTCAACCTTAAAACCAAAAACTAAATCAAACCAAATAAAAAACCAAGAAACCAAACCAAATTCGAATTCAGTTTGGTTCGGTTCGGTTCGGTTTTCGGTTTAAACCAAACAAATGTTAAAAATACAATTCAATTCAAAGTTTAAATATTTATCATTTTTGAAAAACATCCAAAACAAATATTAAAACTTTAACAAAATTACATAATATCCCTAAAAAAGTAAGATTACATATACTTAGTCACTCGAACGTGAAAGAAGTCTTGGATTCCACACATTAGCTGTCTCTCTTGTCACTAAACATCCACGAAATTTGTTTGAGTTGTCACTTGTGTTATTTCTACGATTCATTACAAAAACATTTAAATAAACCAAGAAATGTCAAAAAATATATTGAAAAAGAAACAATGAATTACATTGTTCAAACTTTATATAACTAATAATTATTTATATAACTAATAATAATATATTTAATTTTATTATATTTTTTTAATTCGGTTTTCGGTTTGGTTTTCGGTTTGAAAGGCAAAACCAAAAACCAAACAAAAACCATATTAGAATTTGGTTTTGCCAACCAAACCAAACCAAAAACCAAATTTGAATTCGGTTTCGGGTTGTTCGGTTCGGATGATTGGTTTTTCGGATGAAACCAAATACTGAACACCCCTACCTACATATGTTCTCTATAAGGGTTGTTTGCCACTTCTGGGCATGGGGTGAATAAAAAAAAAAGGCAAACATGAAGATGATATTGCAGAGAACGCAATGTTGTAGTTGTATTTAATAAGACTATACATTCAATAAAAATATCATGCATTGGAAATAAATTTCATGTATCGCAATGCAACAAAATAGTACTTTGTTGGTATAATTTTGTGCATCGCGATGCACACTTTAATGTATCGCAAGTGTAATATCGATTAATTCAATACAATATGATGCATCGAAAATAAAAGTTCTGCATTGCGATGCAATGAAACAATTAGTACAATTTTGTAGATCGCGATGCATCAATTATGGAACGGGCGTGAAGGCCAAAATTATGTGCCGCCCAAATTATGGATGTGGCGCCCATTTCAAACTCTTAAGAAAATTTCATGCATCGAGATGCAACAAAACAGTACTTTTTAGTACAATTTTGTGCATCGTGATGCATACTTTTGATGCATCGCAAGTGTAATACCGATTAAAAGTTGTGCATCGCGATGCAAAAAAAATAGTACTTTTTAGTAAAATTTTGAACATCGCGATGCATCAATTTTGGAACGGGCGTAAAGGCCAAAATTATGGTGCGTGGCGCCCATTTTGGACTTTTAAAGAAATTTCATACATCGCGATGCAACAAAACAATATTTTTTAGTACAATTTTGTGCATTGTGATGCACACTTTGAATTACAATGCATCAATTTTGTTTTGCGATGCATATATAGTGTTTCGTATTTTTTAAGAGCATAGACGATATTTTGCAACAAAAGTGTCTTTTTCGTTTTAAAACAAATATCGGTGTCTAAATTGGTTGAAAATTGGGCAAAATTCGGGCCGGTCCCTTTTAGACAATTTTCATTCGCTAAAGTCCACTATAATTGTTTTCAACCGGAAAAGGACACTTTTGTTACGAAATATCATCTATGCCTTTTAAAAATACGAAACAGTGTACGCTATGCATCGCAAAAATAAAAAATGATGCATCGTAATACAACACAATGCACATAAAAAATACGAAACGGAAAACTGTGCATCACAAAATAAAAAAATGATGCATCGTAATACAAGACGATGCACAAATTATTTGTACATCGCAACACAAGACAATACACAATTTTTCGTGATGCACAAATCAACTACCCAGAAAAAGAAGAAGTGTTAGAGATATTGTTGCTAGAAGGAAAAAGATCCAGCAAAGGCAGATCCTTTGGCGCATCACTCGATGCCATTGGATTCATGTTGAGCAATTGCATGCAATCTCAAGCCCTGACACTACTACCAAGGTTGATAAGGTTGACAAGCATCCAGGAACTTCTTTGGTGCGGAAATCACTTTCTACCGCTTCTTTCCTTTTGGTAGTAGGAAAGGAGTAGGTTTTGTCTACATTGGGGCAGCACCTTGACTGGAAAGTTTGATTTGGACGGTAGGGAATGGAAGTTGAGAAAGAGATAAAGATGCATTCAACCGATTTGAAGGAGCTTACCAAGAGAGGGAGCCAAGGAAGTTTATGAGGAGAATGATATGAATTGAGTTTCTTGAAAAGTGAATGGGGTGGTTGTAGTGTTGGAGAGATGAATTGTGATTGACGATGTACGTTCAAACTAAATGACGATGTACGTTCAAACTAAATGACGATGCATAAAATACACTTAAAAAGATTTACGGGCGCAGTTTTGAAACAAATAGTTAATTTATCATTTAAAAGAGACTTAAATGGTTGAAAATAAATATCGTATGCTTTAGCAGTTAAATATTCTCTAAATGGAACCAACCCATAATATTTCCTTGAAAATTCATCAAAAGCAACCGGCCGCATTTTGCCCTAGTTTTTTTGGTGAATTACAGGCCGGTCCCTTTTCAAACATTTGTAATCGCTCCAGTCCACTCATCTTTTTTAAAAACCGGAAAAAGGCATTTTTGGGGTGAAAAGACGATTATGCCATTAATGAAAGAAAAACACGCGCGCTTCAGTAACCTAAGGCATCGCGATGCACTACTTTGACATCGCGATGCACCACTTTGGCATCGCGATGCACCACTTTTTGCATCGCGATGCAACAAATTGGGGCATCGCGATGCAAAAATTGGTGCATCGCGATCATCGCAGCGCGCTTTAGGGAACCAAAGCATCGCGATGCATGACTTTGGCATCGCGATGCAGCAATTGTTGCATTGCGATTCACCACTTTTGCAAATCGCGATGCACCACTTTTACAATCGCGATGCCACAGTAACACTCAACATATAGCATCGCGATAAAGAACTCCTGCATCGCGATGAACCATATATGCATCGCGATGAGCCATATATGCATCGCGATGAGCCATATATGGATCATTCGTATTAATAAGTCTGATAAAGAACTCCTGCATCGCGATGAGCCATATGTGCATCGCGATGAGTCATATATGGATCATTCGTATTAATAAGTCTGAGAAAGAACTCCTGCATCGCGATGAGCTATATATGCATCGCGATGAGCCATGTCTGCATCGCGATGAGCCATATATGCATCGCGATGAGCCATATATGGATCATTCGTATTAATAAGTCTGATAAAGAACTCCTGCATCGCGATGAGCCATATCTGCATCGCGATGCATCATCGCAACGCGTTTTAGGGAACTTGGTTTTCGTTGTAACGGTTAGCAGCCAATTATTTAAATCAGTCCAACAACATCTTCCTCTGTTTTTGAGCCATATCTGCAGGTCGAACCCCGTTGCATTGCCCAGCATACTGCGATTGGCGAATTAAATCAGTCCAACAACATCTTCCTCTGTTTTTGGACAGCACACTGTCAAGCTTGATTTGAAGCTCAAAAATAGTATTTTTTGGTAGAAAAATTGTGCACAAATATAGTACTAAATTAGGATAATAATATGAGATTGATTTTAAATAAATTCGAAGCTTAAAATAGAGATTTAAGTGGTCAAAACAGCTCAAGAACAAAGAAAAACGGGATGAACTCAAAAAATTTAAATTTGATCAAATTCGTGTTTTATGCATGAAAATTGATACCCAAACATAAGGAAAGACTATATTAACAACATGAAATCATTTATACATCAATTTGAATCTCAAATCTGAAGCAACGATGTTGTTGAGGGTATTTTAGGAAGAAAATTTTTAAAATGTCTTTTAGCGATTAAAATAAAAGGGTGTACTGGAGAAAAAAAAAGTTTGAGAAAGTGAACCGGCCAACAATTTCTCCTAGTTTTTTCGGCCTTGGCCCAACAACTGGCCAGCCTGCACACCATACGGAGGTTGAAGCCAGCTCAGCTTGACTCATAGAAGCCGGCCGATTGACCGATTTATTGAATTATTCAAGGATAAGATTTGTCTTAGTTGTTAACGGTTAGCAGCCAATTATTTAAGGATAAGCCTGCCTTATCTTTTAACTCTATCAAAATTATCAACCCTCATATACTTTTGTCATCTTCTCCATGCAGACACAAGTGATTACTCATGACAAATTAGAGCTTTAATCTCGTCTCAACAGCACCCCCCCCTCCCACACACCGTATTTTGAGGGAATTAAACCCAACTACTCGTTTGATAGGCAACAGTTGCAATTCCTTTTTTTTTTTTTGCTATTAGAACTATCATTGAATTTTTATTTTTTTTTTCTAAAAATGCATGGAATGAAACCATACCAAACAAACACTAGGTAACCGTTTGATAGTCAGAATTAAAATTTAATTGAATTGATAAATCAAATTGTCTAATATTTAATTTGCAATACGCAATCAGATTAATAGACGAGTTATCTAAATAATGTTATTATACCCTCATTAATAATACCAAGAAAGATGGTGATACTATTAGCATCTTCACTAAATAAAATATGTGAATAATATTTTTAATCCCAAAATTACATTTGATATATAAGTGAAAATTAATGACGAAGACAATAATAACACCGGATTAATCATACTACTTATCCATGCTCAACTACCAAAGAAGCCCTTAGCTTTTTAGCAAAGCATGGCCGTAGCAAACAGGCACTAAGCTATTTAGCAAAGCCCCAACCGTCCTACTATTTACTTCAATCGTAGCTCCCACAATTCTATTGAGATTTCTCTTGGCTATTTATTGTCAGCCATCTTATCATGGGTCACGATCCAAGGAAACAAATACTATCTTTCTCCTAAAATAATTGTCATTTTAACAATTTATACATTGATTAAAAAAACTTACATAAAAAATAATTTATCTTTATTTAAGTTCATTTATTGTAGATAAGTTGCATGAGTATTTTTTTCTTTCCTCTTAACAACTCTTTAACAAGAATAAAAAATAAGGGCATTTTGGTAGAATATGAGCAAATATTTATTAAAATCCTATAACAACAATTTTTTTGAGATAAAAAAAACTTTACTAAAGTGACAATTATTTTGAGACTAGTAGGAAATAGACAGATGACTTTTACCCAGTCAACCGACAGTTCCAATTACCAAGATTCCCCCCAGATCTCCTGCATTGCTCTAAAAAGGATTCCTTTAAAGAAATAATGCCAGAAATTTTACAGAAGGATGCTATAGCTTGTAAATCTTTTACGACAATTACATAAACAGTTCAGTAGACTGTCTTACAGATTTAGCCCTGATACACCTAAAGAAATTTTCAATGAATTGGCACGCTTTGCATGACAATTATCATACCACATTTACATACGTAGCTAGAAAAGCAAAGAAAATAAATGCAGAGTTGAGCATCATTATACACTTGCGTATAGTAGATATCTTTTCATAGAAAGGGTGGATAGGAGCTGTGGGGAGCATTAGCAAACCCCATGTAAAGTGGATGAAAATTCTGTGTAGTATTACGGCTTGGATTGGTAACCCCACGGATTCTGGCTAGCCCACTTCCATTGGTCCCTGCACATCTCGTTTACGCCATACTTTGCCCTGAAAACACCATCACCTCATTAGTTCTAAAATGTCGCTAACAGCTCACAGCTTGAAAAACATACTTTTAAGCAAGTTTTTATTTGCAATTTCTAGATGATTACTAGGATTAGTACTTCAAAAGTATTACTGAAGAATGACAAGAAATAGAAATTGCAATATGGAGAAGGCGATCTCTTTGAGATTCCCGTGATGGTGAAAGATCCAGCATCTATGTTTGTTCCGCTTTTACTCTTAGCTCAGTTTATAAGGAGATAAATTTTAGAGTAATCCCAAGGATCCCCCCATATACGTCTTAACTTTGACCTTTAACATGTGTCCCGCATCTGATTAGGTGTGTGATTGGTCAGCCTGTGGTATTACAAGTAAGTGATGTGACATCTAACCAATCAATCACATGCATCAATTGGGAATCAGACGACCAATATTGAGATCTTCGAGCAGTTTCATAATTTGAACCGCTGGAAAATTAAGTGGGCAGTATGATATTAGTAAATGTGACACTCATTTACGGGCAAAAGAAAAACTCGAAAGGGACATCCCCACAAGTGCGATTCTGGTATTGTATATGAAGAGACTGGTTTATCAGGAAGTGGTTGAAGATATTACGAGATTACAAAATTATCTTACGTGTCCTGAATAATATCTTATCATGCATTTTCAGAGAGCACAACAGATATTTCTATGATGCCGTCTAAGAAAATAGAGAATTTTAAGAACTTACTTCCAGCCAAGCTCTTTTTCAGCTTTATCTGTTGATGCATAAACAGCTGTGGCATCTCCTGCTCTCCTTGGACATAGTTTGATGGGTATTTTCTGAAGGATACAGGTATCCGTTAGCCTGCACTGACTTCTGAGCTAATTATGTGGAGAGAGAGAGAGAGAGAGAGAGAGAGAGAGAGAGAGAGAGAGAGAGAGAGAGACCTTTCCAGATGCTTTCTCAAATGCAGCAACCATTTCAAGCACAGATGTACCCCTTCCAGTTCCCAAGTTGCAGGCAAAACAACCTTAGCAGAAGATGTTTATTAGGGTATGAAAATGATTGCAACGTTGTGTAGAGAACTATTAATCACCTATATCATCTTTCGTGAAAAGCTTTTGCAAGGCAGCAACATGACCATCTGCCAAATCCATGACGTGGATGTAGTCTCTGATCTGTTATCAAATACTAATATGCAAGTCAGAACAATCTTCATCTCCAATATTTATGCATCTTTAGCCAACATTTATGTAAACAGGACATGGTGAAATATAATGGAGAAGTAATAATGGCCAGTGATCAAAAATTAGATCAACATACCGCAGTACCGTCTGGTGTTGGATAATCATGACCATATACATTTAACTCGGGCAGTCTTCCAACAGCAACTTGTTGTATGTAAGGCATAAGATTGTTCGGTATGCCCTTAGGGTCTTCACCAAGTTTTCCACTCTCATGAGCCCCGACAGGGTTAAAGTACCTAAGCAAAATAATTCTCCATTCTGAATCAGCCTTCTGAATATCCCGAGCAATTTCTTCAAGGAAGAGCTGATCAATTACAAAGACGTAAAGGTCAAGGAGAAAAAGGAAAAAATGAAGATGTGAACTTGATAAATAGCATTTTCCATGTGAAGTTCATTAGCGGAATGGAAAATCATATGTATGTTCACTTTTAATTAGCTAAAATAATAATTGAACACTATTTATGGTGCTAGAGCTGATACCTTAGTGCGCCCATATGGATTCATAGCCTTCAACTTGAAATCCTCAACGCATGGAATTTTTTCAGGCTGCCCATATACTGTTGCAGATGACGAGAAGACCAGCTATATATGCCAGAAATCAGATTTCATTGATCAAACAACATGAAGACAAAGCAAATGCAGAAGCAGAATGCAAAGGTATTACTTGCCGAGTTGCTCCATTGAGGCTTATATTTGGGGCAAGTTTATAATGTTAAGGTGGAACAAATGAGTGCAATCAAAATTAAAAGAAAAATGGGTAGTAATCATTTATGGTTGTTTAATTTAAAAAAAAAAACAGATCCATAAGGGGAATAATAAGGTTGAATCATTGAAGGTGAGCTTTAAACATAAACATTGGTATAATAAATTTTAGTAATTCAGGCACCTCTACTGTGACAAGTAAAACAGTTTTTCTTTCCCCAGATAGATTACTGTTCTATAAGAAACTGAAAATCAAATCCAAACAATAAAAATCCTTCAAGACATACCTTCTTACAATTGTATTTAGCCATGACCTGGTATAAAGTGATTGATCCAATCAAATTGTTATCAAAATAACGAAAAGGATAGATCACACTCTCACCGACAGCTTTACGCCCAGCAAAATGTATCACAGCATCAAACCTACCCCATTTCCAGTTACAAAACAAACGGCACAAAATCAAATAAATATTTCTAAAAACAAAATCAATTGAGAACTTAAAAACGCCTGAAGAGATGGAAAGAGATCAAATGAAAAAGGCATGTAAAATTTACTTGACAAGAGTTGGAAATCACAAACATGAAAGTGTTTTCAATTTCTCATACTTGGTTTTAGAAAATAACTTCTCCAAATCGTCGTTTTTCCTGATATCACCCTGCAAACAAACAATGACTGCAGAAATTAGCCCCAAAATGAGCCGTAATTTTACCTAATACTCTACCTGGTTGCTGTAAAAGTAATAAATAAAACAAAAATACAATGAATATTAGCACACACACTAACCATCATGAAATTTATAAAGTTAAAATCTCAATATCCAAATGTAGAACATAAATAAATCTGGAGATGCATAAATCGTGAAAGAGAACTGAAAATCTCAACAAATAAAGATTTATACATAATAACAAAAGAAAATTACAATATAAAACTTATATTGTGAAACAGAACCAAAATAAAAAAACAAAAAAAACACACACTCTAAATCATGCTACTTAAAATGGAAATTGCATAAATCACAAAATTGAAATTGCTACATAATAACATAACCACGAAACATAATTTCAATAACTAATTTATAATATGAAAATGAACCAACAACACAGGCAAATTTATTTCTAAGGAAAATTTCATAAACACTAAACAGGAACTTAAAATTGCTACTTATAATCACGAAACAAGATCATGCGACTAATTATAAAGGAAATTGCATAATTCAGAAAACTAAAGTTAATAAGGAAAAAAGTATGCCGAACTAAAATCACTTTGTAAATCACGCAACTAACAACCTCAATTTCCAATAAATAAATTTGCAACAATTCAAACTAAAGTTTCTAATTAGAAACAAAATCACGGGAATCAGAAATGATTCAAACTAAAGTTTCTACGTAAATCAGGAAACTAAAATAGCTACATAATCACGCAACTAATTATAAAAGAAATTGCATAAATCAGAAAACTAAAGCTCATAAGAAAAGACCGAAGCCGAACTAAAATCACTTCTTACATCACGCTACTAACAACCTCAATTTCCAATACATAAATCTGCAAAGATTCAAACAATTTCAGGTCTCGCAAATTTCTTAGTCTGTTACAGTAGTTAATTTTCTCGAGAAACGAAGAGAAAGCAGAGAAGGTAAAGTTAGAGTTAGTAGTTAGTAGAGGTACCAGATGGAACTCGAGATTGAGAGAGAGCTCCGGTCCAACCAGTTCCCTAACTCTGTGAACAGCGTCTTCAACAGCATTGTCGAGATTATCGATGATCGAAACCCTAAATCCTTGATTAAGCAGCTGAACGACGGTATGCGTGCCGATGAATCCGGCTCCTCCGGTAACTAGAATCGTTTTCTGCTTTGATGAATCCATTGTAGAGAGTAGAAAATGCAGAGAGAGAGAGAGAGAGAGAGAGAGAGAGGGGCGAGGAAAATTTGAAGAGAAAGGGTAAGTTGAGCTGCGTACGTAATATAGATACTGTGGGGAGGAGCGAATATAGAAAAAGAGAAGTAGCTGTTTGAGCAAATCGAGGAAGCCGTTATGGAGTGCGGATAAGCGCGCACTAAAACGATTTTGCAGATAGCGAGGGAGTAGAGAGAGAGAGATGATCAGAAAAGGTACACTCGTCACCTGTGTGTGAAATAGGAGAGGTTTGTTTTTTTGCGTGTGAGAGGAGAGTGACGCGGGACCCGCCTAATTTGAGCGGTATTTGAGTTTATTTCCTTTGTATTCACCCCGTGACCAGTATAAAAGAAGTATACTCTCACCGTACCTTAATTATTACTCCTTCCGTTCCAGGCAAAGAGTCCACTTTCCTTTTATAAAAGTTAACATAAGACTAAATCAAATAAAAAATTTACATACTTTACTTATATTTTAAGAAATAAAATTTTATTAATTAAAAACTATCTTTATAATACCATGGATTACAACTTTAATAACTTTGTAAAAATCACTAGATTTATGTTTATTATTGGTCAAACTTTAGCTTAGTTGACCAAAAAAAGTCAAAAGTGGACTCTTTGCCTGGAACGGGGGAGTATTTAATTTGACCCGGTATATGAATTAAAAAAAATTAATTTTATTATTAATATTGGTATAATGTATAATTTTTGAAATGTCCATATATATATATATATATGTGGTTTATAATTAAAATAAAGAAAAAATTAAGGGTAAATTAGTAAAAGTAATATTTTTTAAAAAAATTCAAACAAAACAATTATTTTGAAACAAACAAAAAATAATAATTTAGGGATGGAGGAAGTGCTTCCTAATTTTAAATGCATAAACTGTATGTAGAACTTTGTTCTTGTATACAGTAAAACTTGATGAATGAATCACATATTAATTGCAATCAAGTGACCTGCATAATGGGACTACATTCAAAGTAAAAATTTATATTTGACCATTTTAATGTAAGATAATTTTACATATGAGGAATGTAGTGAATTAGTAAAAGTAATTCTGTTTTATGATAAGATGGTCACACATGAGGTTTGCTCTACATTCAAATGTACATGGCTGACTCCTTAACTAATCGGATAAATAGATTATGAACGGACCAAACGAAAAATGGACGAGAAGAGAGAAATGCGATTTTGTAAAAAATATTAGTGGTGTTTGATTATTACGTCATCAACTTATTTGATGGTCCAGAATTAATAAATGTAGTGATTTTATACCACCAATATTACAGGACCAGGTGCTCAAATAAATACAGAGAGTTAAATAGACCCTAATACAACGAATCTAGGGGGTAGCCTCACTGGGACGCTCAAATAACTTAATACAAAATAAAAGGGGAAGGGGGTAACATGAGAGGAACACCAAGTTCTTCTTCGATCTGTGAAGCATGGGTTAGTAACAAAGCAAAACAGGAGATAATCGTTAGGACATGAAAATGAAAGAAAAAGAACAAGTAGAGACAAAGGGGCTTTGATACGCCGGTGAATGTCGCCACCGACTCGCCGTAACTGGTGACAAGCACCTCGGCTATTAGCAACACCTTAGGCTCAGTAACCCATCTCCTATACCAGTCCACCAAAACGAATCCCCTAACTTCTAACACCACTCATAAACTCCGGCAAAGAACCCACCACTCCCAAACCCAGCAAACCGGTAGCCCCCAAGCTAGAACACGGCTAAACAGCTTCTACAAGGGCTTACCCGAGAGCCTCCCACCACCGTACCCTAAACCCACAACAAACGGCAACGACAACAAGACCCACCGGTGTACTCTCACTCACACAAAAGGCTGTGACTAACCACTCAACTCACAAAGGTCGAGAAGAGGAAGAGAGAGAGAAACAGGGCTGAGGAGAGGAATCAACTAATTGAATCTACCCTAGATTTACTCTTAGGTCACTCTCACGTCTCACGAGGGCGGGGCACACATAAATATGGCGGCTCCAATGGAAGACAGCAGGCAACCTCGGGTGAACGAGAGGAGCGTACACAAGAAGCCTCCGAAGACGCCTCCGTGTTTGCGGTAGCAGTTGGGCGGGCTTCCTAGGTTATTGGGCTTGGGAATGGGCCAGGCTAAGGGCTGCCAAGGAAAGACTTTGGGCCAGGCCACTTAGTAATTTTTAACATTCTCCACCTTGGAGCAAGTGCAGGTAGAAGACATAGGGGACTCGTATGGACTTTTACAAAACAGGGTTCATCATTGCCTATCCTTCACTTGATCCAACACACAACTGGACCAAGCAAAGGAGAAAACTGACTTGTATCCGTGCACACAGCAAGAACAAGACAGTCACCTTGGCAGCCACTAAGAAAGCCAAGGATTTTAAGAGGGGTAACAAAACAGAACAGAAGTGATAAAACAGAGAGTACCCACAAATATACCAAACAATATCCAAAACAGGGGACTAAGAAGCAAATAAGCACAACTAGGATAAGCAGAAATAACTACAGAACATGCAATACCCAGGCAACTACACAAAAGGAGTTAACAACGCATGCAACACCAACCAGTAGTCACACACACAGAGTATAGCAACCACGCAGTTTAAAAAAAAAAATAACGATGAAAACCAGAATATTGCGAGAAGGGAAGACTAGCTCACCAAGAAACCCTAGACTAGGGTTTCTTTTTGGATTTGGATTGAAGGGAGCCCGTTGCTCACTGTTTGACCGTGTTGACCGTCGTTGACCGCCGTTGACCACCGTTTGACCACCGTCTCCGTACACCCGAGCACCACGAACCTTGCTCTGATACCACTGTAGTGATTTTATACCACCAATATTACAGGACCAGGTGCTCAAATAAATACAGAGAGTTAAATAGACCCTAATACAACGAATCTAGGGGGTAGCCTCACTGGGACGCTCAAATAACTTAATACAAAATAAAAGGGGAAGGGGGTAACATGAGAGGAACACCAAGTTCTTCTTCGATCTGTGAAGCATGGGTTAGTAACAAAGCAAAACAGGAGATAATCGTTAGGACATGAAAATGAAAGAAAAAGAACAAGTAGAGACAAAGGGGCTTTGATACGCCGGTGAATGTCGCCACCGACTCGCCGTAACTGGTGACAAGCACCTCGGCTATTAGCAACACCTTAGGCTCAGTAACCCATCTCCTATACCAGTCCACCAAAACGAATCCCCTAACTTCTAACACCACTCATAAACTCCGGCAAAGAACCCACCACTCCCAAACCCAGCAAACCGGTAGCCCCCAAGCTAGAACACGGCTAAACAGCTTCTACAAGGGCTTACCCGAGAGCCTCCCACCACCGTACCCTAAACCCACAACAAATGGCAACGACAACAAGACCCACCGGTGTACTCTCACTCACACAAAAGGCTGTGACTAACCACTCAACTCACAAAGGTCGAGAAGAGGAAGAGAGAGAGAAACAGGGCTGAGGAGAGGGAATCAACTAATTGAATCTACCCTAGATTTACTCTTAGGTCACTCTCACGTCTCACGAGGGGGCAGGGCACACATAAATATGGCGGCTCCAATGGAAGACAGCAGGGCAACCTCGGGTGAACGAGAGGAGCGTACACAAGAAGCCTCCAGAAGACGCCTCCGTGTTTGCGGTAGCAGTTGGGCGGGCTTCCTAGGTTATTGGGCTTGGGAATGGGCCAGGCTAAGGGCTGCCAAGGAAAGACTTTGGGCCAGGCCACTTAGTAATTTTTAACAATAAAAAACTGTCAAAAAGTGAGATTAACATTTTTTTTTATTTAAATAACCGTCAAAAAATTAAACTTTTGAAAAAGATAGTATTACCTCAAAAAATTACATCAATTATTAACATAGAAATTAAAAGTATTAAATATTTTCTGGTGATTAGGCAAATAAAGCAACTTGCGTATCTGACAATTATTTCTAGGACGGGACCATTCCACCCAGGCGGTTATTCCTAGCGTCACTATATGTTTATACGAAATAGGGGTAGCATTTTGATAGACTATTGATGGAAAACATGGGCATTTAGATTATTTATTTATAAGTACAATTATTGCATTTTCATATTACGCATTTATTTGATGAATTTAAAAGTTTAGTTGATTGAAAACGTGGAATGATGAAAAAATTGATAAAAAAAATGGATGAGAATATCATTTTTCTTCGTTTGAAAGGGGCAGGAAGAAAAAAATACTCCCTCCGTCCTGAAATTATTGTCCTATTTAATTTGGTCAAACAGTACATTTTTCAAACGTAAATTTGACATATATATTTTTACTTTTTTCAAAATCATAAAACATGTAATTCGTAGTACTTTAAAAAAGTACTACGAATTACATGTTTTATGATTTTGAAAAAAGTAAAAATATATATGTCAAATTTACGTTTGAAAAATGTACTGTTTGACCAAAAAAAGTCAAACAAGACAATAATTTCAGGACGGAGGGAGTAAATGATAGAATTCTTATCCTTCTTCTCGCTAAAAAACAAAAAAAAAAAAAAAAAAGGAGATTGAGGACGAGGAGAGACTGATAACGCTAATAAGTAACATATGCCCTTAAAAAACATAACAAAATATTGTTAATTTTTTTTCATCTATCTTACAAATTTGAGTATCACTACAATAAGCTTTAAGGATCTAACTTTTTGTATAAGTAACCATTTAAAATGTTGTTTTAGTCATGACAATCCACGTAGAGCCAAATAGGTTGCGTGACCCTTTTTAGGTCAGAACAATCATCAATTTACTACCTATAAAATTTAAAAATGACTCGTGTATCATTAACATCGATTTAATTAATCAACCCTCTTTTAGGGAGAAAAAAAAATGCAGTATGGTATAAGTTTGACCCCAATTTGAATCAAGTTTACACACCGTAAGAGTAGAGATCTTGATTTTGCTCTTAATCTCAAGTGGCTCGCCCCAACTCTACAAATGGGTCACCCCTTAAAGACTGTTCATGCCTATGAGTTGCAAGAAAGATGTAAATATAGGTGTAGAGATCAAAGTCAGGAAGGATCTAATTGATGCTTTCCTAATGCAAATATAATGAAGCTAAACATTGATGGGAGCTCAAAGGATGGAATCAATGCCAGAATTGGTGGGGCATCGTCGGAAATTGCCGTGGGGGATGGGTTCTTGGATTCTAGGGAAGCATATATAGCTGCTCTAGCCTGGATGGAAACAAGGCGGCAGAGATGTAATTTTGGATGATTACCCAGCAGATTTTAGTCATATTCTCTGGGCTCGTGTTGTCTAATTCAAATTTGGGTAATACTTTGAGAATAAAAAAATCACAAAAATTTGGTCACAAAAGTGTTGTTGTCAGTTTTTGATTAATTTTTTTTATTAGTTAGTGGCGGGCTCGTAAACTATACAACCAATTAATAACGGTCAACGAAAATTTTGTAAAAATAAATTTGTGACTTTTTTGTGCCCGTAGCATTGCGCTTCAAATTTCTAGTTATTTTGTTTTCTTGTTGACCAAACAAAATACTACTCCCTCCGTCCTTAAATTATTGTCTGGATTGATCTGGCACACTGATTAAAAAAAATACATTTGATTCGATTATTAATATTGATATTTGTGTAATTTTCTATTTTTGTCCATAAGGAAAAGTTACTTTTTAAAATTTGAAATCATGATAACTATATTTTCCTCCAATAATTTTGAATTTTGAAATTTGAAATAGGTGTAATAGCTTAGGGTTGGGTTGCATTGTGGGTCTCATAAATTAAAAAGCATAAATTGTAAGAGCAAAATGGTAAAAATACTTTCATAAAAAAGAAAGTTACAAACAAGATAATATTTTTTAAACGGACGAAAAAGAAAAGGAAGACAATAATTTAGGGGAATCAAATTTCATGTGTCACAAATTGTGTGTCACTTGTATGTCACTTTTATTTTAACTATTGATTTTTTTATCTTAATTATTTATATTAAAATTAATTTATAATGGTTGAGATGAAATAGATAGACACAGCTGTGGGTGAGGAGATTTGATCCCTACTTTAGGGACAGAGGAGTAATAATTGTCAAATGTCAATTCAAAGGCAAACTGATTACAATACATATTTGCATTTGGATAAGGTGACAGGGTGATAAACTTGAAAAGGAATCAATCATTTTATGAATTTAGCTGACTTAAGAGTTAGAGGTCCTGGCTTTTCTAATTCGCAACCGTCCTAGTAGCCTTCATCTTCTTTAAAAGTTAATCCATTTCTCATAAAATTTGACATATATAGATGAGTTAAATCTTGCTTTCTACTTCTATTTTATGCAAAGAATTTATTATTTTATTGTTTAATGGTTCACTTAATGAGTTTATTTTTAAAAATTATGCAACTATATATTCATGATTTATCAACTTTAGCCTCCCCACACGATATAAACATATTAATTATTTTCAAATATTTTTATAGTTATAATCAACTCTAATGATACTTATATTGTAATATCTCTTAATTATTAGATTTTTCAAATGTAAACTATTTGAGTGGAATGAAAGGAGTATTAACTAAGTCAATCTTTAATCTCAGTTAAAGCTCCTTAGTTTAGTAGATGAAATGAATAGAATTCAAATTAAGGTTGAATTTAGCTCTTTAGAGATAGGCTAGCTCGTTTATATAAGAATAAAATATCACTCATACAACAAAATAAGTACTCCTTCCGTTCTTAAATAAGTGTCTTCTTTTGACATTTTAAAGTCAAATTGATTAATTTTCAAATGAAAATTTGAACTATATTTTTTTATATTTTTGCTCAAAATTATAAAACAAGTAATTCGTAGTACACAAAGAGCATAGGGAGTAGTTTTTATAAAGGTTATTATGTTTTAATTTTTAGTTCTTATTTCTAGAAATGATTTTAAGTTTTACTCCCTCCGTTCCAGCCAAAGAGTCCACTTTCCTTTTTTAAAAGTCAACATGTGACTAAATCAAATCAAAATTTTACACACTTTACTAATATTTTAGGAAATAAAATTTTATTAATTAAAAACTACTTTAAGAATACTATGGATTGCAACTTTCAAAACTTTGTAAAAATCACTAAATTTATGTTAATTATCAGTCAAACTTCAACTAAGTTGACCAAAAAAAGTCAAAACTAGACTCTTTGCCTGGAACGGAAGGAGTAATTTTTTAGGTCACATAATATACCTTTGTTCAAAAAGCTCTAGCTTTGAGCTTTTTAAAAACACTCGTTTCAAACCTTCAGAAGAAGTTTCAGTTTTAACTTTAATTTACTTGCTCCTTTGATTGATACCTATGTTACTTTTATATGGACAACATTAGAAGGTCCAAATCATACAAATACTTATAATAAAGAAAAATGATAGAAATATATTGTTTTTATGTACAAATTTTTCAAGAAAAATGCGAGACTTGCAAATCGCTAAACTGTGGCCTCACACGTTAACTGGTGGATTTCTAAACCAGTATATGCCTAGCCACATAGCTTTGGACACAAAAATAAAGACAAAAATTTGAATCTATTTTATTACTCTTATAATAAAGTCAATTCGTTATAACCTAATCGATGTATCAAGTTAAAAGGGGACTCTCTCTTTTAGAATAGAGGGAGTAGTTTATACTCCCTTCGTTTTAGGCAAAGAATTCACTATACTATTTTAGAATGTTTTAATTAAAAAATTTACTTTAAAAAATTATACCTACAATCTGTATAATACTTTCAACTGTACCCTCTGCACGTGGTACAAACATATTAATTATGTTAAAATATTTTTATAATTATAACCAACTTTAATACTACTTATATATCCTTTAATTATTAAAATTTTCAAACGTATACTCTTTGAATAGAACGAAGAGAGTAATAAATAATACTTTTCTAGAGCAACCTTCTTCCCTCGTTTCCCTTTCATCTTCAAGACAAGGAGGCCATCAAATGATCAAATTGGAAAGCATCTTTCACCATTACATCTTTACCCAAGATGATTATTTGTTCCTAACCAAACAATGACAGCGTAACCTACCAAACTCCCATCTTAAAACATTCAGTGATCTCAATCAATTATATTATACTGATAAAAATTGCACATGTAGGGATATGAAATGAATTTGATGCATCATGAACTCGACCACGTAATGGGGTCGGATATTAATTTTTATTTGAATAAGAGAAATCTACGGTGCACGCAACTACACAAGTAGTTTTATCTGGAATTTGCTAGCCAACCACTTTCTAAAAATTTTTTCTCACCAATTCAACTTTTTTTTTAACCGCTAAAAGGTACTTTGAAAATTTTCTTCCTAAAATGCCCTCAATAACATCGTTGCTTCAGATTTGAGGTTCAAATTGATGTAGAAATGATTTTATGTTGTTAATATAATATTGCCTCATGTTTGGGTATTAATTTTCATGCATAGAACACGAATTTGATCACAAGTTGATCAAATTCAAAATTTTTGAGTTCATCCTTTTTTTCTTTGTTCTTGGGTTGTTTTGGCCACTTTAATCTATGTTTTAAGCTTCGAATTTGTTTAAAATCAATCTCATATTGTTATCCTAACTTAGTACTACATTTGTGTACAAATTTTCTATCAAAAAATACTATTTTCGAGATCTAAATCGAGCTTGGCAGTGTGCTGTCCGAAAACAGAGGGAGATGTTCTTGGACTAATTTTGGGACTTTAATCAATGATTTGAGAATTTTGTATAATATCAATACTATACTGTTATAGGAAGTCAATACCATGTTTGTATGTAAATTTTCCAACAACAACAAAAAAAAAACCATTTTGATCCATTTTGATATTATATTAAATGGGCATCATAATGCCTTTAATCCGGCTGTTAAACTTCAAACGGTGCCTTGGTTGCTCATCGCGATGCCTTGGTTACTCATCGCAATACCTTTGTTGCTCATCACGATGCCTTAGTTACTCAACGCGATGTCTTTGTTGCTCATCGCGATGATTAACTCACGCGATGTCTTAATCATCGCAATGCCTTGGATTACTCATCTCGATGCATTAAATTACTGATGCGCGCGTATTTTTCTTTCATTAATAGCATAATCGTCTTTTTACCCCAAAAATATATTTTTTCTGTTTTAAAAAAAGATAAGTGAATGGAGCGATTATAAATATTAAAAAAAGGACCGACATGTAATTCATCTAGTTTTATCTGCACCACGGGAAATACACGGCCTGATGGTTATAGAAATCATGGTCAATTTTAGATGACACAATAATAATCAAATCGTAGGTAACGAGTAAATGATTATGCCAGAACAATGGGCAAATATGCCGTTAGCATCATATCTCCGTGTGTCCACACAACTAGTCCCCATCATAATGCGTTGTCGAATCGTTTCCCAATATATATATATATATATATATATATATATATATATATATATATATATATAGGGAGATTCAAGTTACTTCAAAAATATAACCATCAATGGTTACTATCATAGCAATCATTGGATTGAAAATCAATGGCTAAGATTAATTGCATTAAATGACTCACCTATTTACATTAATTACATTTTTCAACTATCCATTTCACCTTAGCCATTGATTTTCAATCCAATGGTTGATATGATAGTAACCATTGATGGTTAATTACATTTTCCAACTATCCATTTCACCTTAGCCATTGATTTTCAATCCAATGGTTGATATGATAAGAACTATGATGGTTATATTTTCAAGAACTATCAATACTTCCCATATATATATATATATATATAAAAATTATATAATTATTTGGTCCCTCAACTTTACCAAATTTATGCATTTGGTCCCTTCGTTCTAAAGAAATACAATCTGGTCACTCGATTTACATTTCGTTAAGAGATTCACCATTTCCTCCGTTACCGTCTATTTTTCTGTCTGTTTTTTAAAAAAATGCCTAAACTACCCTCTTTCTATTCTCCCTATTTCCCATCATCTTCTTCTTCAACCTCCCCTGTTTACAGCAGCAACCCATAAAATAAAAAATCAAAAACCTATTTCTCTCTTTCTCTTTCAAAATCTCTTTCTCTCTCCTCCCTCACAACCTACAAAAATTCAAAACCCAACTCAGAGGCTGAGATGATAGAACTCATGCATCAACCTACCTTTCTATATACTTCAGAAGCAGAAGGTAATCGCAAAATATGGATATTCAGCTGGCCATGGATCTAATTATTTATCAGCAACTTGGCAGCAAAACGCAAAAAGAACATTTTCCAATGTTATCTGACAAGGTTTTTGTAATAGAGTTGCCTGTAGCTCTATTATAAACAATTTAGTGGCTCTGATTTGGATTGATGTCCTAGTCAACGGAGATAAGAAAGGCCGCCAAGTGCTAACTTATGTTTCATTGAACTACCTTGAGGATTGAGCTTCATTTCTATGTATCAGCATTTCTAAGATCATCGCTACCAATTCTTTGATTGATTACGGCAACTACAATTGTGCTCTGGTCTTTCCATCATCATGCATGATTCCCACATTGATCTCTATTGCTAACATAGAGGCCTATCTTGCCGTGGAGAAGCAGTGACACTGGCTCGTAAATTTGTTTATATTCACTGCCTTTTGCTTCCTCCAATTGGAAATGGATTCGAAAATTTTGGGGATTCTTTTTCCTTGATTTTTGTCTCTCTCTCTCTCTGGGTGGGTGTTTGGTTGGTTGGGGGCATTAGAATTAAACCCTTCCTTTCTCTCTATAGCTACCAAGTAGCCATGCCGGGATTGGTGTCTGTTAAAACTCCACCGGAGGCTTCGCCACTACGAGTCACCGTCCCCGATGACACTAACTCCAACCACCACTAGATCCAACACTCCACCGATCGATCCGAATCCATTAATCCGAAACTACCCTCACCAGTGCCCTGACGGCCTCCATCTCCCTCTCCATCCACCTCGCACGCCAAGCTATCACCGGATCGGAGCTCCGGAAAGAAGAAATCGCCAGAAAAGCAGACCGTAATCGATGAATCGTCATTAGACAATCCAGATCTCAGCCCGTTCCTTCTTAAACAAACATAATCGATGAATCGTCATTAGACAATCCAACTCTTCACACAATTTTCGAGCTCGCCGCTTCGGTTCTCCCCGAAAATGGTTGGTCGCAGTGGCGGAGACGGCGGAAGAACCAGCGGCGAAGACGGAGGAAGCTGGGCTTAGGCTCCATGTGCTGTAAAGAAAATGTGTTTTAGTATGTATGTGTGTGTTTGTGTGAAATTGTGTATACAGAGGGCAAATCAACAAAATCTGAAACTATGGTTTTAGGTTTTGAATTTCTGTAGGTTGTGAGGGAGGAGAGAGAGAAATTTTGAAAGAGAAAGAACAGGGGAGTTTGAAGAAGAAGATAGGGGAAATAGGGAAAGAGGAAGAGAGGGTAGTTTAGGCATTTTTTTAAATAGACAGAAAAATAATTGGTAAAGGAAGAAAGGGGGAATCTCTTAACGAAATGTAAATCAAGTGACCAGATTGCATTTTTTTGAAGCAGAAAGACCAAACGCATAGATTTGGTAAAGCCGAGGGACCAAATAATATATGTATATATATATATATATATATATATATATATATATATATATCTAAACTCTCTCTCTCTACATTTCTCAAAAAGTAATTATACCTTTTCTGAACGAATTCAAGTTGATTTATTGATGAATTCATTACTGGTAACAGTGAGTTCAATAAAAAGTTATGTTTGAAAATATTTTCAAAAAATAGATACTAGTCGTAATAAACACAGCACCAAAAAATACTAGACGCAAAATTGCGTGACAAGTATATCATGGGAATATATTCGGTAGTTCCCAACAGACAATAGGGTTCCATGGGGTCTATTGGATCTTATTTTCCTACCACATAGAATTTGAGCATTGAGTAAGCATAGGAAAATCCAAAACCAACAAAAATGTACCGTGAAATTCTTAGCCCACTTGTGCAGTTATTTTGTATTCTGGTCAAAAAAAGGAAGGTATGGAGAAGAAATTTATAGAGCTAATTGGTACCACTAATAAAGTTTTTAAGAAACAAAATTCCACCATTAAAGTTTGTTCCTGCCTATAGGGCAGCAGAAGGAAGACCAGTTCGCCATGTAATTCTCAACTGTGTTCTTCAATGGGTATGTGTTCTGCAAAAACACCAGAAAGTGTCGCTGCATTGTGAAGATTGCTTCACATATTTGACCACAATCTGGGAGAATTTTATTAGAGTTTATATGATCTGCAAGAAAATGAAAACTTTGTCAAAGATTGGAGCAACTATATACACAAACTAGAACATATGATAGCAGCGTATCCCCGAGACAACTATGTTACAAAAAAATAGTCCTACAATACATGATATCCATGTTCAATTGAAAGAAATGCAAATAAAAATAAGAACTCAAAGCTTCGGCTGTTGAAAGGGATAGTATGCACTTTCTTTTATTAAAAGACCTAATATGTATAGAACCAAGAAGATAAAAACTACTCCCTCCGTTCCAGGCAAAGAGTCCAGTTTTGACTTTTTTCGGTCAACTTAGTTGAAGTTTGACCGATAATTAACATAAATTTAGTGATTTTTACAAAGTTTTGAAAGTTTCAATCCATAGTATTCTTAAAATAGTTTTTAATTAATAAAATTTTATTTCCTAAAGCATAAGTGTGTAAAATTTTAATTTGATTTAGTCACATGTTGACTTTTAAAAAAGGAAAGTGAACTCTTTGGCTGGAACGGAGGGAGTAAATAAAAAAATTTCCTTCCCTGTACATACCTATAAAGATAACAGAAAAATTTGTGATCGACAAAATCATGAGCAACTCATTAAATTAATATCAGTATACAACGATTACATGGTCGGTACAACCTAATTTTGGTTGCTCATGCAAAATAGTCTAGGATTGACAAGTCGCATCACATTGTTTATTTGACTATAAGAATGAAAACATTTCAACCTAAAAACGATGTTACAGTTTATTTCCCACCCTCAACACTATCATTGTGATTTTCTTGTAGATTTCTCTTTAAATCATTTCTTTGCATCAACTGTAATAACCCCACACCCATCGCATATGTAGTATGACTAGTCTAATAATGAATAAATTTCTTTCATTCCAAGATTATTAATTATTATAGACTATAGGTGCTACATTCATTAATGACAATGATTGCAGTAAGATGACATAAGCTGGTGGTGGAAATTGAAAACATAACACACCTCTTTAGTTTCACGCCGCAGTATTTGAGGCTCATTTAACCTGTCAATACTATAATCACTATGCTAAATTTCCTGCAAGAAAAATAATGGCAATGAGATCGTGAATGAAGGGAGGGGAGAGGGGGGTGACTGGCATCAAGGGAAAACGTCACCCACAACATGGCAGTCAGAAAGGACACACACCACTGTTTAAGAGGCCAAAGTTTTTAGTTTATGAACTAGAAATTGTTTCCATAGCCCAAAAATCTGAAAATCCATGATCTATCTGGTTCATCGTTCCTGCTTTCTCTTCCCTTGAACAACCAATGAGAGAGAGAGAGAGAGAGAGAGAGAGAGAGAGAGAGAGAGAGAGAGAGAGAGACTCACTAACTAAACAGCATCAAGGCGTCAACATCAAATTGGCACCCAAATTAACTTCTGACGATGGTGTTGCTGAACTTGGGGTACAACATCTAACAGCAGTTGGATCCCATTCTGTATCAAACATGTAATGCAGGCGTCTTCCTAAAGATCTCTCAGATGGTTCAGATCTATGAAGCAAAGAATGTAAACCTTGCTTCATATTCCTTGAGCCTGTGCTGTTGCTATCTTCGTTATTATGAGCAGACAAAATTGTCTGCGAAGGAGTTAAGGGGCAATCTGAAAAGTTGACATTGCCTGCTTCTCTCGAAGTTCTCTTTCTGATGATGGAGGGAGTATTTCTATAACTCATTGCAGAGTTCCTTAACAAAGATTCTGGACTGCTGCCACAAACAGAGATGCTTAGTTGAAGCTCAGGGGGAGTAGAACAGCAAAACTGACTGGTTGCTTGCTTGAGGTGATTATTAGTACTTGGAGATTCACAATTTTCCATTGGATTCGCAACATCCTTAATATGAGGTGGCTCGTAAAACAAGAACCCACGACATTCACCATAGGGACGAGTAGGTGTTCCATTGACCTTATTGTTTGGGCCTACTTGACAACTGTCCTCACTGAATCCAAGAGGTGACAAACTTAAAAATGAATTGTCTGATAGACTCCCAAATCTGAGATCCCTAGCATTGTTTCCATCAATCCTAGGCCTTTTAGGAGATTCAAACATCATTTCTGAATAGATTGGAGAAAATTGGATCCCACTAAGTGGCTTTATAAGATTATTCACTCTGTCATCAGCAGAAATACAAGTTGCTAGCAAAGGAGGTTTTGCTTCAATATGGTTCTCACCAGAACAACTATTTCCAAGAGCCAAATCCGTTGAACAAGCATCAGCAACACTCTTCAAACGACTTCCCTGACTAAACAACATTGTACCACCAACACTTCTAAATTTTGTATCATCACTGTAGAACTCACATAATGTAGTTCCAGAAATATCCAGTGGAGAAGTGGGAGGCAAATTTAGATCCAGCTTCTTTTTCACCGAGCAATTCCAGTGATTTTTAATTGCATTGTCCGTCCTATCAAAACCCAAAAGATAAAAGATTATAACCAGATTCAGTAAATGACATAAACAATCTCAAATAATTTTGGCAGGTTACTAGCAATCCATATAAAACTGATAAGTTACAAGTCCTTTCTACATGGCTCACTTCCATTCTTGGAAAAACATGTTAAGTTTATTCCTTGTCAATTAGACCTCATATACAGTAGGCTCTCTAAGGACTAAGATATATACTATTTATTAATAATACTAGCAAGTGTTATATCATTTATCTTTCTTTGGTGAAATTTCCTTTAGAACTTTGCAATCTTCAATGGAAAAATAATACTCCCTCTGTCCCTAAATGAGTGTCAATTTTTAGTTTTTCACTAAAATTAAGGAAGTTGACTTTTGGGCCATTTTAGTAGCACATGTACATTAATGTCCACATACAACATTAGAAGTCCATAGTAGGACATGATATCAAAGGTGGAATTAGTAAACTTATGCAAAAATAGACACTCATTTAGGGACAAGAAAATTTTAAAAATGGACACTCATTTAGGGCGGAGGGAGTAACTATTAAAGGAATCAATATCACTGCAACCCCCATTTTGAGGGCTGCAAGAAAATATTTCAGTTGACATGGTGGCTTAGAACCCATGGAAACCACCAACCTTTTGAGGTGACCTTTACCAGAAAATGAACCCCTGAATTTTTGAACCCTTTATTGAATCTCTGAAAAAACACCACCGCAATTTGGTGATCTCTCATTGGTTCTAATGACGTGGTGGTCAAGGACCACTAAAATTTTCTCGCGAAGGCACCCATCTCCAGATTTACGCGATTTGACAGCAAAACCAATAAAAAAATCCATCATAGGACTGTTTTGTCACCACAGTTCCTATTCCCTGAACTGCAGTCATCTGCTATTTGGTTTCAATGGAATCATTAATTTGTTGATTAGCGCCCCAAAAAAAAAAAAAAAGAGGAAAGCTTTTACTTGCTGAGAGAAGGTTTCTAGTAATTACCCTATACATAATAATCGACACTACTACCAATTTTCATTCTGCTGGACTGCGATAAATGTCTTCCATATTAAGTGTTTTAAGAGTTTTTCCTTCCAACTACTTGTATCTTCAGTGAATACCTTCCAGGTAGAAACCTTGCTATTTCTGCCCACTTGTTCCCATATATCTGGTGGTAATACTTAAGGGTCGACTCCTCCTCTTCTGTCCATGCATCTCTCTTGATAGATGGATCTAAATGGTTGTGCCACCTGAGAAATCATATATTTGTTTCAGAACTAGGAAGGGGAAATATGAGAAATTGGTGTGATTACTGAACTAGTGCAGGGCATATTTTCAACTTTCAGCACATTAAGCAACTCAAAACTAATATAAATATATCTAGGGCTTCATACCAAGATTTGACTTCCATATGACATTAAAATCTATGTTTATCACATTTAGATGATTTGATCCTCAAAGTAACACATGCATGGCACAAAAAATGCGATAGAAAATACTAATGGCTATTTTATTGCTACTATGAAGTATCAATATGCACGAATATAGTTGTGTCGCTGCGTGTGTAAGCAAGTAACATTTGGATGTCCAATGTGATTAAACCACTTTAAACGCACACAGGATTTAAACAACTAGTAAAGAGCTAAATTCTTGAAAGATGACTAGCTTGAAACTTGATGAGAAATCTGACAAGAAAGAGGACCCAAATAAAGAAACAGAAGAGCATTGGTTGCATATCATGAATCCCAACAGTAGCAGTAACCAAGCCTGCTCGCACCATCTGCTTGCTGATGAGTGGGGTGACACATCAACAGAAAGTTTAGACTTTCTTATTCAATTGGTTCAAGAAAACATAAGGAAAAACAAGAGAAAACAAGTGTCCTTTTCTATCATCTTTTAATGTAGCCAACAAATGTTTTGGTGTGAGTCATCATTAAGGAGAGAAAGGCTGCTAACCATTTACATCAGTTATTTAACCAATAAAACTTGAAAATCAACCCATATGTTTTTAAAGCAATAATGCAACAAAAATTCAGTAAGTTTTAACCAGTAATCTGAAAGTGCATCAGAACAAGTACAAGATATCTCATCCAGATCAACAAGACATCAACGAGATGCCAGACGTAGTCACATAACAGCCACAATACATAATTGTATAATGCAAGGTCATATGATGTACCATTTGAACTTAGGTAATTAGTAGTTTGTCGAGCTAGGCTACTTATCAAGTAAATTAACCCTGCTAGGCGACATAACTGTTTGGTTCAAATTTGAAGACTGAAACGAGAAAAGACTATACAACATGCACTTTGTGAAACAAACAACCTGAAATCAGAGCTCTAAATATTGTTCATTGTGCGTACATAAATTACAAAATGATGCATTTACCATTCAGCATAAGCGACATAATCACTCAATACTCAAGCTAGACGAAGGCCCAAAATAAGAAATATAAGGTGGTTCAAAACGTTGCTTTCTATAAAATTTATCAGACAACTATTTATATGCCAAGATTTTAAAAATAATAGTAGTAGATAGTATCATTTTTTATTTTAATTTTTGTAGATAATATCATAGTATCACTTGCCTCTCCCGACATTGCTTGCCAATTCGGCCAGGTAAAAACTTTGCAATAACAGACCATTTCTTACAGCCATACTTCTCAACTAACTCAGTAATACGATCATCCTCCTGAAGAAACAAGACGCAGACCAATTACATTTTGATTTCACAATGATGATCTACAAACTATACATCCTTAAACAAGACTAATTAATCGAGCAACATATTAAGTTCGCACCTCTTTTGTCCATGGTCCTTTCACAAGTTCCGGATTAAGAACCTTCTGCCAGCGATGCAAGCATTGCACATCTGTCCGTCCAGAAATACATTCAGCTGTGAAGGAAAAAGAAGAGAATGTATTTAATAATTTACAATTGAACTGCATAACCACAGCAAGTAGTACATATCTGCCCATCCAAAAATACATTCAGCTGTGCATGTAAAAGAAGAGAAGATATTTAATAGGCGAAAAGGGAAATCCAAAAGTAGAACTTCTGCAATTGCAAATACGGTGCTAATCAGCGTATTTACTCACCAAGGCATCCTTTCACGCGTAAAAAATGTTCCCAAAGAACAAAGTTCAAATTGCCATAACTATAGTATGAGGATCAATGGCACAGAATCGACAAGCTCACAGTAACTGATGTTGTGCTTTTTCTACTCAAACCCTCCCGAATCAACATATATTATTGAGGCCAATACAAATGTGAAACATTCCCCCCACTTTCCCCAATAATAAAAAATAAAATGCTTTGCAGTAAGTGAAGACTTAGAAAAATGAACACATTATTGACGGTTAATCCGCTTTGAAAGTATATGAAACCCAATGCAAAGGGCCTAATCTGGGAAGCTCACCTATTTTCTTCCAGTTCCTCCCATTGAACTTCTGTACTACCTCAGTTAACAAGTTATCCTACCAGAAAAAGAATATAGAAGTAAGACTTCACGTTTAGACTATTGTTCCAAATTACTCCAAATCTCATCAATAAATGAAAATTCAGCACAGAACCAACAGAAACTGACTGAGACTGAGCCCAGTACGAACTACCAACCAACTTTATTTGCTAATATAGCTCATTTTTTATGACGCCACCTTAACCACACATATCACCAGTTCCAATAACTACTACTAAGAAAACAATAATAGCTAAAACAACAAACAATTTATTTACTATATCAGCACCCTTCAGATTTTTTTACTGAAAACAGGACCGCATCCTAAAGCAGTTTAGTTCATGGCCACAAGTTAAATTAAGGCAATAACATTTCACACCAATCCACATGATAGCTGCAAACCTCTTCTTCAGTCCATCCTGCCTGTGACGAACGTTTACTCGGACCACCACTTCTCCTGTAATTAAAACATCAAAAACATTCAAAACATTAACATTTACCGTTTCAAAAGAACAAACCATCAAAAGACAAATAGGCATACCCGCGACCAGAGCTAGATCTCGGAGTAGTTGCATCACAGCTACTATCAGAGATCGATGAACACGAAGCAAATCCAATTTCCTTCGTTAAATCCAATGAATAATTTTCCACCTTAACTTCAACCATGATCCCTATTCCAATTCACCCTAAAACAGGGCTGTCAATGAAAATCAAACCAAAATTATTGCACTTCAGTTCCAGATCCCAAAGAATAATAATCACGAAATCAAACAACTCAAAAAAACCTGCTTTGCCCTTAGCATGCAATTCAGCTAACGAAAAACTAAATGTTAAAAATTGGGGGGGGGGGGACCAATTCTCTATATTAAGTTATTTTTGCTAATTTAACTCAATCAACTCTTTAAAAATTCAATGGTAACGATTCAATTCAATTGCAATCTCAGTTGAATAATTAGAAACATATAATAAAGAAAACAAACCTCAAAGTTGATTTCTCGGATTTAAAGATGGATTGATTTCTCGGATTTAAAGATGGTTGCTTTTTAAGCCTTTCATCAATGGGCTGCCATCAAGATCAAACAAAAATCATCACATTTCAATTCCAGACTCCACAGACACCTACTTTTCCCTCGACATTCAATTCGCCTACCTCGACTACTTGAAAAACAGGAGGATGAAAATGATAGCCAATCTCAATATTATGCTGTTTTTGTTAATTAGCTCAATCAAGTAAGTGATTTTGCTAAAGTTCAAAAATAACGACAAAATCTCATTTGACTTAATAAAGAAAAATATACTACTATTTAAGAAAACACGAACCTCAGAGATGATTTCTAGGGTTTAAAGATAGTAGCTTGAGCCTTCCATCAATGAGCTGCCAATCAAAATCAAACCAAAATCATCACATTTCAATTCCAGATCCCAAACACTAACAATCAACAAACAAAACAACTCCAGAAACACCTACATTGCCCTCAACATTCAATCCGCTACAATAAAAACTCGGAAAACTATAAAAACTGACGGCAAATCTCAATACTAAGCCATTTTCATTAACTAAACTCAATCAAATAAGCGATTTTCGCTTCAAAATTTAAATGTAACTGCTCAAATCGATCTCAATCTCACTTAATTAATAAAAGAAGAAAACAAAAAAGAACCTCGGAGTTGGTTTTCAACGGTTTAAAGATGGTTGCTTTTAAGCCTACCTTTCATCAATGAGCTTCATTTAACCTGTAACAGTCTGAAATGAATGGCAGTACTTCACAATGAAGAAAGAGAGCAGAAAAAAACAGAATCATATACAAGATTCCAACCGAAGCTAACAACTGATTTTGTTTAGGGCTCGCAGTGTGTGTGTGTGTGTGTGTGTGTTTAAGAGCGAGACGGAGAAGCGGGAAACTGAGAATGGAGACAAGTACGTTTGTGTGAACTATGTGTGTGTGAGAGAGAGAAAGGGAGAGAGAGAGTCCAAACGGGAGTTGGAGAGAGTAATTGTTGTGTAACGGGTGATTTAAATGCGGGGTTTGAAAAGCTTACGTTAGAAGGAACGGAGGAGGAATCTTTGAGTTTGAGGGGATTTAACGGGATTTACGTGACGGCCGTCTGTTTTCCGTGACCGTTAAAATCCACAGCTTGTACGGAACGGTTTTTGTATAAAGTTGCTTAACACACTTTTTTTGTGAAAGTTTGGACCCACACTAAAATCCACAGGATTTGCTGGGTCTCCGTTCATACACCATTTCTTTTTTGGCAAGCATGACAGAGATAGTCGGTGAATAAAAACAGAAGTATTAAGAGTTACTTTCTAGATATTTAATCACACTGTTCTCGTTTAAAAATTATAATAATTAAGAGATTTATAAGTAGTATAAAATTTGATCATAATTATAATAATCTTTTAGTAAAGTTAAAATATTTATTACATATTTGGAGGATAAACTTGAAGATTTTATGAAGATTGTAGGCATAATTTTTTAAAGTGGACTCTTTGAGTAGAACGTCCTAAAATAGTATAGTAAACGCTTTACCTGGAACGGAGAAATGAGTAGTTATTTATTAATTAAACGTGGACTCTTCGAAAAACTAGTAGAGTATTGAATAGAAAATTATTGTTAGTAAGTGTGTTCGAAATGTGCTTCAATGATCAAGTGGTGCTCTGTCTAGCATTAATGCTTTTGTTGTAGGTTGTGGTTTGGATGGAGGTTTCTAGTTTATTGTAGTGGTCTTTATAAAACTCGGTGGATTTGGCGATGATACGGCCTCGCCAAAAGAGATGTGGTGGTTAATTGTGGTCTATAGCGACTCTGTCGTAGATGCTGATGTATGTCGGCCAAGTTTTAAATCTATAGATTTATATAAATATTGGAATTACTCTCGTGATGATAAATGAAAATATTGCTAGTACAAGTGTGTTTGAAATGCAATCGGATTGTGTTTTGGAGGAAGGTTTCTATGGCTTCTACAAATATCAACTCGGTTTGGAATTAGCAGCGGTGATGCGGCCAAAAAAGATGTTACAATAGGTGGTTGAATGTTGATGATTGTGGTCTCTAGGATGCATCATGTCAGCCAAGATTCTAATCTTTGACACTGAATTGGCGATGACTCACTCAAATGGATAGGGCCGTTTACCACATGTTGGTGCTTTTAACTGGTATTGTGACTATTGTCACTGTGGTTGATGTGGTAATCTAAGTTTGGGCCTTGGTTGTTAAGTTGGGTTTTGTGGTTGGGTTCTTTGATTTGGTTTTGTATTAGGCCGAAACAGTAAAGTTCTTACACAAGCTTGTCACCGTTTTTGCAATGCCAAAAACTTAAAAAATACATTTTTGACGGGTATTTTCTGTAAAATGGATCTCTCTAACCCGACCAAATGTGTGTTGGTAGGGTGAGATGTGAGAAAGTAGAGCTCTATCTTATTAATTATTATCCGTAAGATGGTGACCTACTCTTTTACAATATTCTCGGTGCATATAAGTTTTTTAATAAGAGTGTCACGTCATTATGCAGTACAATTATTGAAGTTAACACAATATCACATTATCCGGTCAGCTTAAATAAACACATGGCAGTCACGTAAGGTCACGTGACTGACTTGTGTTAAATATTTAACAATTTTATCCAAAAGTTGAGCACATCACAAAAGGATGAACCATCAGTGAGCAAATTGCAAAAAAAATGAAAAATTAGGTGAGGATTTATCATTTTTTTTGACCTTTTGTATTATTTAAGTGTCTTTATTTCTTTTCTTAATCCTTTTCATTGTCTTTGTTGGTTTGATTTCTTTGTTTTTGATTTGTTTTTGTGAGCACCGGTTATGACATGTTTTTTTTTTTTTTTCTTTTTTTTTAATCAACAACGGTTAGGGCATCTTTTAATCTTACATAAAGGCAATGGGACGGGATAGGATAGAAATTGTATTTCCCGTTTCCACCCATTACAACTTTGCACATCATTTCTATACCGGTAAGAAAATAGAAATATCTTTCCATTTCAATGCCCATTCATGTCCTATTAGGATTGAGATGGGATGAGTTTCACATTTACGCTGCCGGTTACCATCATAGTTATTAAATTCGGTATAGTATGTATATAATACACGTACATATAAATAATTGAATAATACTCTCGTTTATCATACTCAAGCTAAACTTAATTAAAAATATTTGTATTTTTTGGTTGAATCATATAGTATACATATAGAACTTTAAACATATTGTACTTCACGTATAAAACTCGATATATACTTAATTTTGATATAATTTTATTATTAAAATTATTCAATTTATATTATTAATCATGTTCGAATTGATCAAATTAGATATTTAACATGAAAATAATAATTATGAAGTCTAAAAAAATATTATTTGTTAATATGCATACTATTTGAAGAATACACATAAGAGTATATATATTTAATCATGCTTTCATTTAGCTATTAACACATAGTTATTTTGTCATAAATATGTAATAATATGAAAATAATAACTTGTGAGAGTGTATAAATGTAAAAATATTAAGATATTTAAACCCAAAAATGATAAAAATATAAAGAATTTCATGCATAATATGACGTATTTTTAGTTCTGTACACTTCAATCATATTCGTATTATATTTGTACAAGTGTATAAAAATATTTTTACCATTTACGTATTATTATGTCAAAATTTTTCGCTGTAACTTTGAAAAAAAAAAAGTATAAAACTTTATTTTAATGTATTATACACATTTCATATTTTACTAACTGCGGTTACCATCAATCATTGGTCTCCAAGAACGTTTGTTAGATTTACGATGGAGATTTCTACAACCGCAGACTTATCTATTATGTTGCATAGTACGATATCGAGTGTGCCTTAATTGATAAGTTTTTAATCAGCCCAACCCTCAATTACACACTTAGGCCTGGAATACACAAAATTTGAATCAATTTTAATTTTATGAAATTGATTAATAACGTTTGATGGTGCTTATATTTAGAATATGAATGAATTCTTGAAATCTTGAAATTGATTAATAAAAATTAAAGAATTACAATCCTGATGGAGGAGGTGGTATTTGGATTTCTAATAGTTGTAATCCATATAAAAAGACAATAATATCCTTTTATTAGGTCGACTATTTGCTTTATATTTATAATTTCATTTTATTTTAACTATTTTACGGTTGTTCCTTTTTACTCCTCATCGTCGTTCTTCCGCTCTTCATAGGGTGTTTCTAACTCTTCTCATTTGATTTAATTTGTTAATAATAATTTAAAATATATGATTGTAGTGTTAATTTTTAAAATTAGAGATGATGAAAAAAGAAGAATGGGTGATTGCTCTACTTGAAATTATATAGGAGAATAAAATAGTAATTATTTTAAATAAGTAATTACACATACTTTTTTCGAATTGTTTCAAATGTTTAAACTATTTTTATTTGAACTAGTTTCATTATAGGATTAGTTTTTTTTTTGTTTGTTTTAATTTAATAAATGTTTCGTGCTTTATTGCTGTTGGATAATTAAAATTTTCACTAAAGTTGAAAAAGAATAAAGAACTTGTTATTTTGTACAACAGTAATAATGTTAATGTCTAATTTTTATCATAAAGTTCATTAACAAGTACTTGTTTTTGTCTAGATTAGGGTAATGTTGTCAATTGCCTTAATATTATCTTTGCATTCCAAATTATTTTGTTTCTTACCAAACAATATAATAGAAATTTGTACTACATTAGTAATCACATTTCTTATGTTATCAAACACTTTTTAAAAACCATCTTCTCATCTATTTCAGTAAAATTCTATCACTCGTAATCAATTTCGCAAAATTAATTCAATTTCTGTGTACTAATCGATGCCTTATGAAATTATGACAATCAAATAGGCCTGAACCCCATGTCCCTCACATTAGGAGACGATAAAGATCCAAGATAATCTGTGCGCTTTTCCCTTTCAAATTCTTGTATCCAACACTTCATTTAGGTAACTAGACGTAATTCCATTTCCAATTGTTATCTTAAATTGTTGCTTTTATCCACGCTCTTTTCATTTAGGTTTTGTTTATTTCACTAAAAATGACTTCCAAGATATTTGTTAATAATTGGAAAATGAGTCAACCATAAAATATTTTACAAGTCAATGGTCTTGCAATGGTAACGAAGGCAAATTTATTAACCATCTAAAGTTTGTAATTTTGCTATTACTTTCAAAACATTTACTTCCCCCGAACCCAGGCCTATTTTAAAGCATTTTTTAACAGTTTTCTTCTTCCTTTTCATATGTTCTAGTTTTATATTTAACAATATATATATATATATATATTAAAAAAATACACTTTCTATATTTTTATTTTTTAAAATTATAAGTGAATAAAACACACTTTTACATTGTATATTTTTATTAAATTTGTTATATGTACTACTTATAATTTATACGGAGTACTAACTTTTAACAAAATAATAATTCTATAAATTTATGATTGTTTTCTGTCACATTTTCAATGTGTTTACCAAACACTGAAAAGTATTTTCCGAAGCATTTTTAAAAAATTTACCAAATACTTGAAAATAAAAGATTTTTATTTTTCAGAAATAATTTTCCAAAAATCATTTTCTGAAAACTGTTCTCCTTAAAACAAACGGAGCCTTAGTTTCATTTTGCCATTCTTATATATTGATCTACATCAAAATTCTTTACAACTTTATTTATTTAAGTATTTATTTTTTCAAGATGATGCGTAAGGCATGCACGACCTTAAGGAATAAGGATAGAGACCTATCATTCAGCTCTCCAACAATTACTTTTGCCAAATCTATTTATCATAAGAGCATGTACAATGGGTGGGGAGCTTAAGAGAGTTTTCCACCATTTTTAATCAATTTTATTATAAAAATACCTTTAAAGCTACCCATTAGCTACTCAATCAAAAATCTCCTTTCAATGGTGGCACAAACTCCAATATTTTTACATACTCCACCATCTTTATCTCCATTCAATTAATATCTTTATATATTTATATATTAAATTCATAAAAATTGATCTGATGTCCAAATGAAATAAACTAAGTCTCTATTTGTAGATAAAAATGTGTACTTTAATACCAAAAAATAAAAAATAAAAAAAACAATTTTTTATGGTCGAAAATGACCAAAAACAGTTAAAAAAATTTGCTACAGTGCGCTACAGTAATGCTACAGTGCTTGTCAGGAAATTTTTTTTTTTTTTTAGCAAAACGGCATAGTTTTGAACTCATTTAAAACTAAACTATGTCGTTTTGGAGAATTTTTTTTAAAGAATCATGATAAGCTCCGGTAGCTTAATAAGCTACCCATTCACCTTTTTCCCAAATAAGCTCCCCTAAGAATTTTCATTGTAAGGAAAATCCCTTTATGCTCCCCATAAGCTCGTCCGTTGTATGTACTCTAAGGATTATAACTTTCTGGACGACTTTGGTTGACAACCTGAGGCTCCTACCTCTTGTTTTGCTTGAGCCTTGCAATACCAAGTGATTCATTTTCGGCACTTAGCAATGCAAGATACCTTTTCATTCTTGGCGTCAGTACGTCTTGATCAACTTTCAAAGTAGGGTTGTTCTGTAAACTGAGTTGACTCAAGCTTGACTTGTCTAAATCTCCGAGTCATAAGATGATATTAGGCGTGAGTATAAATGAGCTCAAGCTCAAAAAATACATACAATCCACATATATTTTATTTAATTTATAGTATGTGATACGATCTTCGTCAAGGATTTTCGACGAATTATGATTTTACGCGGAACGGAAGCTAAGATCAAGGAAGATGAATGGAAGGTGACACCTCAACCCGATGAATCAGTTCAAATACAAACCTTGGCATGTACAACCGCAACCCAATAATTGAGACGACCACGAACCTTGGTATATATAATGAAGGCTAAAAGTCTGAATCTTAATACTTGAAGAAAATAGAATCCTAAAATAAAAAGAAAACAATTAAGAATTACCTAAACTATGTAGGAAACAACTAAGTAAGTTACCTAGGCTAATTAGGAAATAATAACAAACCAAAATAAAGAAAAACATTATCAATCCCGTTTTTTCTAATGACCTAATTTTAAAAAGTGCACTTTAGCCCCCCTAAAGTCGCCCATTAAGTGTTAAAAAGCTCCCAAACTCATCCTTGAACTTATGGGCTCACTTTTTAAGGCTTTTTCTCTCAAAAACTATTGTTTAGGCCGTCAAACTTTCCCAAACATTATTGGATGATTCTAATGCAATTCCTTGAGTCTTGAAAGCTTACGAAACAAGTCATGTCTTCGTCATGGACTCTATTGTTTGAATATCCATTGATGATGTAGAATCCTTGAATCCTCCACTCGTACCCTACGTAGCTCACGACCTTAGTTTGATGCCTTTGACGCTTGAACTCTCGAGCTATCGCGAACGAAGTACACTTGAATTTTTATGCACGATCCTTTGCCATATAGAATTTGAACACATGTATGAACATCAGATTTGAGCAAATTCGAATCGCATCAGTATGTTTAACTTATTCTCATGTAAAGATAGAGACCGACTTGTTTATAGCTTGAACACTCAATGTTTCGTTTAGCTCAGCTTGACTGGATCACAACCCTATTTTTACAATTAAATGATAGTTGGAGAGAAGAATCTATTTTTATAATTAGTTAATAATAGTTGGTTCAAACTAGACTTGTTTACCATAAAGCCAAAGTCTTTTCTGTTTCTCAATTGACTATCTTACCCTTAACCATAGTTGACTAGAGACTTATGTTCCCAAGTATAAACAGACTTTGGGCTAGGTGATTGTTGAAGAAGCAAAGAGATCGGTCTCTCCTTGAAGTTAAGCTTGCCTTAGACATATCTTGATGAGAAGGTTTAAGACTTGCATGTGGTGTGAGAATTTACAAGAGGGCCCATTACCTCAAATTTGGATCGAAAGGTTCCAAAAGGGATTGAATTTGTAGAAAAAATGTGAAGAATAATTCCCAGAGCAATTCTGGGAGCATGTATTCTATTTAATGTTTTATTTCATTTTTAAACGATGCTTGCTGCTTTGTTAAGTGGAATGCTCGAGTTAAAAAGTAGATTTCAAGAACATTGCGTAATCTTGACCCCCATCTCATTTAGACTATATGTTTTTGGTACAACCATCACTTATTTTTTTTTATTTTTTTTTCCACCCAGGTGTTCCCGTCTACTCAATTGTCCCTAAAAACTCGAGAACAAATACAACAAGGCTAACTTTAGAGTTGTGTTGAGGTCACAAAATGAGCACCAAATTTATTTTGACAAACTAACAATATGTTACCATCTTTTAACTTCTCTTTTTCGATGACTTAACATCATGATACTTACTTGAAAAAGTGAAAAATTGTTGGCCGGTCTACTTTGAAAATTTTTTATTCTTTCCAGTTCATTATTTTTTTTCTTAACCGCTAAAAGGCACTTTCATAAAATTGTAACATAAATACCCCGTTTCTTCCATAATTGTTTTTGCGTTAAAATTCCTCAGTTCTTCACTGTCGTTTGGGGGGGAGCAGAATTTTCGCCTTCTTTAGGGACATCACTTCCTCCGAATTTTACAATTAATTGTTTTGAATCAAAAACCAGATCATTAGCCAAAACACAATGTAAAACATATGGTTATTTCATAATCACGCTTCAAACTATATGTATTTTAATTTATGGATTGATCGAAAAGTGGAGTAATAAATATTTAAGAAGCTATATACACTGTAATTATAAGTTATAATAGAAGAAGAAAACTCATTACCTTGTGATATTGAACCTTCAAGCAAGCGTTGTGTTCTTCCATAGGAGTATGAAAGAATTCGCGAATAGACGATTTTTGCATCCCGATGTTCAATTGTTGCATCTCAAATTTAATCCCAATGCCCAATTTTTGCATTCCAATCCCCAAATTAATCTGAGAAAGTGGCATTGCATCCTGATGCCCAATTGTTGCATCTTAAATTTAATCCCGAGCCCAATATTTACATCTTGATGCCCAAATTAATCTGAGAAAATGACACTGCATCTCGATACCCAATTGTTGCATCTCAAATTAAATCTCAATTCCCAAATTAATATAAAAAAGTAGCACTGCATTCTGATGCCCAATTTTTACATCCCGATACCCAATTATTGCATCTCAAATTAAATTTTGATGCCCAATTTTTGCATCCCGATGCCTTGGGATGCCTGATGCGGCGTGTTTTGGTTTTATTAAGGGTATTGTTGTCTTTTTGATCAAAAAGTGTCTTTTTCGATTAAAAAAAAACGGTAGACTAGAACGAATTGAAATAGTTAAAAAGAGACCGGCCTATAATTCACCCTAAATAAAAACTACAGTTACGGAAGGCCCAATATCGTGTTTGATAAGAGTATCAAATTGTATTGATAGTACAGATGAAACTATAAGACCCTTGTGGCCCATTAAATTTAAGGGTAAATTACAGGCCGGTTCTTTTTTTAATATTTGTAATTGCTTCAGTCCACTCATCTTTTTTTAAATCGAAAAAGATATTTTTAGAGCGAAAAGACGATTATGCCATTAATGAAAGAAAAATACATGCACAGCAGTAACTCAAGGCATCGTAATGAGTAATCCAAGGCATCGCGTGGGTTAATCACATCGCGATGAGCAACCAAGGCATCGCGATGAGCAACAAAGGCATCGCGATGAGTAACCAAGGCATCGTGATGAGCAACCAAGGCATCGCGATGAGCAATAAAGACATCCCGATGAGTAACCAAGGCATCGCAATGAGCAACTAAGGCATCATTTGAATTTCAATCAAGGCATCGCAATGAGTAACCAAGGCATCGCGTCGATCCCCGTTGCGTTGCCCAACATACTGCGATTGGCGAATTTAAAGCATCCCAATGCCCAATTTAAGGTATCCCGATGCCTAATTTAAGGCATTCCGATGCCCAATTTAATATAATATAATATCAAAATCGATCAAAATGGTCCAAAATCAGTTCAAGAACATCTCCCTTCTGTTTTCGGACAGCACACTGCCAAGCTCGATTTGGATCTCGAAAATAGTATATATATATATATATTTTTGTAGAAAAATTGTGCACAAATGTAGTACTAAGTTAGGATAACAATATGAGATTGATTTTAAATAAATTCGAAGCTTAAAACATAGATTAAAGTGGCCAAAATAGCTCAAGAACAAAGAAAAATAGGATGAACTCAAAAAATTCGAATTTGATCAAATTCGTGTTCTATGCATGGAAATTGATACACATATATGAGGGAAGATTATATTAACAACATGAAATTATTTATACATCAATTCGAATCTCAAATCTGAAGCAACGATGTTGTTGAGGGTATTTTAGGAAAAAAATTCTTAAAGTGTCTTTTAGCGATTAAAAAAAAAAGAGTGAATTGAAAAGAAAAAAAAATTTCAAAAAATAGATCAGCTAGCAATTTCCTGTAAAATTCCTGTAAATTTAATTAGGTGGACTGGACACCAAGTTTAAAGTCCAAGTCAATAGAAGTCCACAGACGTCAGACTGGACCATACCCGTACGCATTGTGATAAATTTGGAGTTTTGGAACAATCATGATTCGGAAATTATTTGAAAAAATGTCGGCAATAATAGAGAAAAATTTTGGTGCATCAACCAAGTCGAAGAAGAGGAGTATATGTTATTGAAATATGATATTATTATAATTATTAATGTTAATATTGTTATATCTAAATTTACTTAGATCTGTACCTCATCAGATCAAATTTGTCTTTGTCCTATTAAATTTTAGCTTTACACGTGTCTTGTAAAAATTATAAAAAGAAGGCCAGCTAAAATAACAAGGAAACGTGAAAGATTAGGATTCAATAAAACAAGGAGTACGACAGAGAGTGGGATAGAAGATTTGAAGCCAAAGATAACAAAAACCACAAAACTAACAATGTATGCGAATGCGACCAACATATTTGTTTTAGTAACATGTCCACCTCCACCTAGCTACGAATAACGCTTCAACCAAGTCGAGATTGAACACTTGACTACTCCGAATTGGTTCATCAAAGTTATCGAGCCTAAAAACGAGATCAAACTTGGCTTTGATTAACCTCAAACGAGTTTTTAGTCATTAGCTTAATTAGTAGTATCATGATATCATTTATAAAATTGATGTATTTGTCAACTTGATAGTTCAAAATTCAAATCAATATATGCTACACATGCTAAGAGTATCACCATGCAACCGTGGATTTGATCTGATGTGGCAGTGGATAATTAACACCCTCAATCACATGTGGTATTTTTTTTCTCTTCTTTCACATTCAATTAGAAGAGGTCTCTTCAATGCAAATGTGAATTTGATCCCATGTATCATGGGTCACACAACTAAAGTAAAGAGAGAGATGAGATCTAGTTATTTTTTAATTCAAAAAATGATGACCAGGATGTCTCCACACCCTCAATTAGAATGTGAAAATTTCACATTTTCATCTACAATGTGAAAAAAAAAATTGTTGTCGTGTCATATTTACAAGGCTTCTTCACATTTGCATTGGAAAGATTTTTTTTTTCAAAAAAAATGTTAATTCTAGGTGGCACCCATTTTTTTCACATTCACATTGGCATTGGAGATGCTCTAACAAGCCTTACTTGTCTAATTGGTCCCTTTAACAAAATTATTTAATTCAATATATCAAACGTAAATTGTGAGACAAAAGAAATATGTTAGTCTCAAATTTTTATTTCACGTAAGCAAGCCTAATTTGAGTGGATTAACATGAGTTTTACAGGCCCAAAGTTGTGACTTAACGATACTCTATTAGGGTGTTTATCCGAACCGAACCACCTGAATAGGATGGTTTGGTTCATTGTATTTGGTGTGGTTTAGATTTTTGTAAAACGTCGAGCGATTTAGTTCGTTTGAGGGTTTTGCCTCATGAATTGCGGTTCGAACTTCCAAACGAAACCATTGAACTAAATCACACGTATTGCACCGTTTATTTATAATATATTTTTATTTCAACCGTTGGATTGTGATAATACATTACCTCGTGATTAAGTTCTCTATTTTTATTTTATATTTTTTTATATATTATTTGATTTTTTTTATTTAATGTATTAATTTACTCGGAGTAATAATTTTTCCAAGTTTTTATTTAAAAACTTGAAATTGTGTTAAAAAAATTATGTCTTATGCTTTCAATCCATGAGACATGTATGATATATACTTGTTTGGAATATTTTTATTAAATCTTTTTCCTTTTTTCTTATTATTTGATAGTCAACCTTGTTCGGTTTGAACTGAAAAACCAAATTTGAACCATCAAACTAAACCACGAAATTAAACTATGAAATTAAACCGTAGTTCCGAATTGAACCGAGCCTGACCATCAGATCAATTCGGCTTTAAATTTTGCAAACTGATTACATATGACTTGAGTCATCCTAAACAAACTCAATCGAACTATTTACAGGACTACTCTGTATACTCAATTGTGAAACCTAACCATTTCTAACTTTTCAAAAGGGCGACTCTAAATATAGGGTGCCACCAAGTCAAGTCAAGTCAAGCTAGTTGCCCCTATTTTTCCATAAAAGAAATCATGTAGTACTAGATATTAGTAATTACTACACTAAATTCCACAAATCCTCACCCTATAAAATACCATGCTCATTCACTCACAATTCACCACAAGAACAAATCTATTTATCCCCAAGCTTTCTCATTCCTCCCAAACATGAGCTTTTTCAAATCCCTCCCCATTTTCATGTTCCTTCTCTTCGTGGGCTACACTCATGCAGCCACTTTCGATATTCGAAACAATTGTCCCTTCACCGTGTGGGCTGCTGCTGTTCCCGTGGGTGGTGGTAGGCAGCTCGACCGAGGCCAGTCATGGTCCATTAATATCCCAGCTGGCACAGCAGGAGCCCGAATTTGGCCCCGAACCAACTGCAACTTTGATGTTGCGGGTCGGGGCAGGTGTGCGACCGGTGACTGCAATGGGCTCCGCGAGTGCCAAGCCTTTGGTCAACCACCCAACACACTTGCCGAATTTGCTCTAAACCAATTTAACAACCTAGACTTCTTTGACATCTCCCTTGTCGATGGCTTCAACGTGCCAATGGAATTCAGCCCTAACTCTGGTGGGTGCACCCGCGGTATCAGATGTACCGCTGATATCAATGGGCAGTGCCCGAACCAGTTAAGGGCACCGGGAGGGTGCAATAACCCTTGTACCGTCTTTAAAACTGATCAATATTGTTGTAATTCAGGAAATTGTCAGCCAACAGACTTTTCGAGATTTTTCAAGACTAGGTGCCCCGATGCTTATAGCTATCCTAAGGATGATGCCACCAGCACATTTACTTGCCCCGGAGGAACTAACTACAGGGTTGTTTTTTGCCCTTGAAGACGACTTTAATTCCAATACTATATATGAAATATAGCTCTACAATAAAGACTTTGTTCCGATATAAGGATCCAAAGCGGGTAGAATAAGTTTGAGCTCATTTACTTGATGTGCCTAAGCTATCTAAGCTACAAAAATATGATAAATGAATGAGCATTAGCAGTTACAAGCATTTCATTGTGTTTTTTTTTTTCCTTTTCCCCACTGTGTGTGTGTGTGTGCATGAGTCCATGCAGGTTGTTAAGATTATCAAGCAAATCATATGCTTTTAGAAAGTGCAGGTTTTCTTAACATTAATGTTATATCTCTAAAACAGCTTAATTTGATGTTATCTATGTACTTCTCCTTCTTCGGAGACCTCTTTTATATTCATTTGTACTCTGTAGATTTTAAGTGAAAGTTACATTGTGTATATACCTGTATCGCTGTCTTACACAAGTAAATAATCTGATTGATTTTAATTTCTATAATTTTGTATACTTTTGGACACTAAAAAAAAATTATTATTATTATTTCCGAGAATTAGTCAAATTGAATCTCAAAAGTCAGTAGGGGAGGGATTATTATTTTAACTATAGTAATTATTATCATTAGCTTGGGCTGCTGGCTCAGTAGAATAGGGAGTTTTTTTGTAGAGCAATTTAAATCAAGGGTTGATTCGTTAATTTAACGTGGAACAAAGGGATTTCTTGTAAATTATCCAAAAACTATACTTCTAACCGTAGTAGGTTTTATGTGAGATCGTTTTACGGATCTTAATCTGTAAGACGGTGCCCTACTCTTTTACAGTTTAGCCTACCAATACACGATAGATCGGATCAGAGAGATCCATCTTACAAAATATACACGTAAGACGATTTTTTTATAAATTTTACCATTATACTTAGTTTCCATTTCTAACTTCATAATCAAGCCTAATATGAATGGATTACAGGCCCAATCGAATGTAATTATAGTTACATTTGTGTAGCTCTAACTTGGAAAGGGCTTGGAATTTTCTTATCTCATATCTGGAGTGGCCCAGGACTTTTCAACTCAAATCTTGAATGGGCCAGTACTTTTCATGAAGGCATTAGTAGACGACAAGAACAAAATTATTCAACACTAAGCTAGTTTTGTTTCTCCCAAACTGAGCTTCTTCAAAATTCAAATCCCTCCCAATCTTCATGCTCGCCTCCTCATTTCTCTCTATTTTACAACGAGTAATGTTATGGGTACCTAAAAAGTATTAAATTTTATACAAAAAATAAAATTAAAAAATATAATTAATGCATCACATCAGCTGACACATTATTTGATACAAAAATTTTGATACTCTTTAGGTACCGATAACATTACTCTTTTATAACACACACTCTAAGCAACATCTTTCGATATTCGAAACAACTATCCCTATATTTTTGGGCAGCTGTAGGCAACGTAGGTGGTGGGTAGGCAACGCGATGAAGAGGCCAACCATAGACCATTGGTGTCCTAGTTGACATAATGGGGGTTCATTTTTGGTCTCGAACCAACTGCAACTTCGACGAGTCTGGTCGCAGAACATGTCAGACCGATGATTGCATTAGGCTCCCTTAGTCCAAGCCTTTGATCACGGACCAAACACCTTAGCCGAAATAAACATTTATACGTGATTCTAATTCTGTATAACTTCTTCGACATCTCCGCTTTATTGACTTTTCTGACCCATCAACTTGGAAATAAACATTTAAAGGTGCTTCAAAATTAGAACGAAAATTTTAAAATATTACTCAAAGTAATGCTAATTTATATCTTAATTTTCATGGCATTACATGTAATTGGTTAGACATTATATCATTTACACATGGTATCAGAGACCAAGGAATAATAAACATTTTATCACAGGAATTGAAAAGTTAAGATCTTAACATTTTTTTGTTAATTATACTAATAGATAGCGTTTAATTGTAAATTCACATTTATCTGGAAAAAAACAAGTTAACTTTATATAATTTAAGTATTTCTCTCTCTGTTTCAAAATAACTACCCACTATTGACTTTATACAGGTTTTAAGAAAATACTTAATTAACCAGTTCCAAAAGAAAAATGATAGATAATTATAGATTTGGTTTACAATAAGCATTGTAGTTTTTACAGTATAACTATCGATACATTAAATAGTTGTACTGTACAATACTTTAAACCTTCCTGTAAATGAAATTTATTGATAAATTATGTTGTTGTAGCATTGCTTCTTCCAAAATAAGTACCCCTTATTAATTTTACACGAATTCTAAGAAATTGATTTTTCTTTAATGCCCTTAAAGAATTCTTTAGTGGTGTCTAATCAATAGCTCCCGGTTATTGATTCATAAAAATAGAAGAGTATCACGTTTTGCCGAACACAAAAGTATGAAAATTAGTTGAGCTTTATCATAGCGTAAAATGATACTCCCTATGCTCCTGAAAAAAAGAAAAAGAAAAAAAAGGATATCTTTTTAAAAAAAGTGTCTAGGGTGTAATATTTTCTTTTTAGGATGTTAGTTAACCCATTTTTTGCTTAATTAATTGCTACTCCTTTATCCTAAAATAATAAGTATCCTCTGTTATATAGAGTTTAAGAACGTAGTTGACTATATAACATCCTACCGTCTCACGCTAAAAATTAGTAATGGCCATCCACAATCCACGTCGTGAGGGGCCATGCAACAAGAATATTTCAACCAATGAGATTTATTAATGGTAGAAAATATTCGGTTCGGTGGTAGTGATATTGGGACCCAAAATTTCTCCTGTTGGGTTCTTTACCCTTTAGTTACGGTGTGGTGTATAGGGCACGTCACATTTAATTATGTAGCGGATAAAGGTAGAGGTGTAAGTCTGAATTGCTAAATTATCAGATTGGAGTAAATTGAATCAGATCAAATCGCCCAATTTGATTTAGCTTTGGTCTAAGATCAGTCTCGGTTAAAAAAATTTTAAAAATTGGTCGATTTGATTCGATTTACGATATTTGGGATTGGACTGAACCGAGTCGAACCAAACCTATCGATATATATTTATGTATTATATAAATTTTATTTATTATTATAAATGATTAGAATAGTATGCCAAATCTAGACCCTTAAAGTTGCTTTATTTTAGAGTTAATATTTGGACTTTTAGTTATTTAATTTTGTGTTAAAAATATTTCTTTTATTTAAGAGTGTTTTTTAATATTTAAATATTAAATTCTTTGTCTGAAACGAAAGGAAAAATTAATATGATTGATAGAATGAGCTTAATAAAAATTAGTTTGTGAGATGGACATTAATAGTGTATGGCAAAAATTTAAAAAAAATCGTTTTATGAGTATTTTTTCTGTAACACTAATTTCTATTATTTGACTTAATATATATTGGTGGGTTCAATTATAAAAGAATAAAATTTCATCTTACAAATTAAGATCGGTAGGACGATTTCACTTAACATTAACATGTACTCGTTGTTTCACTATCGATCTTAGTTATGTAGAAAGTATTTTATCAAAATTTGTAGGCTTGACTTTGTTTCTGCATTGACAATTTGACACATGCACTCTGGGCCGTAAACTGGCGGGAACCTCTTCTAGATGCTACTGCAATTTGTTGCACTTATAAAAGCTATGAGAGCGACCACAGTGGCAGCTCCCCGTTCACTCTCTATAATTAAATTTAGAGATTTTTACGTTTTTTTGATTTTATAGTGTCTCTCTACTTCACTTTCTATCTCTAAAATTAATTAAATTAATTTTTAAATATAGGGTGAGTTTTAACATGAATAGTGACTTAAATTCTCTACATTTTTTTCACTTTATTTGAGCACAATGTACTTTTGTTTAATATTTTGAAATAAAAATTATTAAAATATACTCTCTCCGTCCCTAAATTATTGTTTTTTTGTCCGTTTCTAAATAATTATTTTGTTTAAAACTTTCTTTTTTAGGAAATTATTTTTACTATTTTACCCTTTTTTCTCTCTACTTTAATTATGCACCATATACACATGGGCATTAAAAGAAACTACACATTATACCAATATTAATAATCAAGTCAATTATTTTTTGTTAATTCGTGTGCCGAATCAAACAAGACAATAATTTAAGAATGAAGAGAGTACAATATATTTTTCATAGTATATAAAATTTAAAGTTTAAAATATTTTATTTTAATTGTGGTAGAAAAATATAAATAAAAGAGAAAAAATATAATGATTTGTTAGTTGAGATGAGAAATATTTAATTTTTAGAGAGTTATAGAGAGAGTATTTATTAGAGTGAATTTATTTTTAGTGAAAACTGGAAACAGCATTTATGAGAAGCCAAAAGAGGTACACGTTTGTGCCCTTTTTCTGAACGCGTATCTCAGTACTTTTCAGTTTTCACGTGCTTTTGTCTATGAAAAATAAGTGAACAATACACCTACTACAGGAAATAAAAACACCACTACAGGAGCTAATTCTTTAGGTGAAGAATCGATCCGAGAACCTGAACATAAACCAATCATAAATATCAACCAAAATGCGAAAATAGATGCTTTATTATTCAAAACGATAGTTTTTGAAGTTCTATCAAGCATTCATACAATTATAAAATATATTAAATGACAAAATATTAATAAATGAAAAAAGTGACACCGGTAAAAGTGAAAAAAAAAAATTTTTGACAACAAAATAATAGTGTACACATTTTTGAGAAGCATTTTATAATAATATAATAGTGTACACTTAACAGAATTTGTTCATAAATTTAGTTTATAATTAATTTTTTTGATACATTTTATAATTAACATTAAAGTACTGCAAAATACAGTTATTTAATGTATTAATACAACACCTTAAAATTATCTAAATTTATAAATGAATTTTATTTTCGTAGCATTTTTATGTATATCTATAATACAATAGCGGTATATATACACGTGGAATGACATTAAAAGGTGGAGTTATTGCGTTACTGTGTTCGGTTGTTTCTTTTGTTGTTTTGTGTGTTCGTTGGAATTTGAAACAGAGGAGAAAGAGGGAGTACTGAAAGGGACGATGGAGAGACAGAGCCATGTGGGTGAGCAGGGTTGTGTACAGTTGGGTGTACGGATTGTTGACTAGTGTTAGAGTAAAAAAGAAAAACAGAAGAGAGAGAAATGGGTGAGGGAAGCGGAGGGGGAAAAGGGCTAGGCCGCATAGGGGCAGGAGATGACAAGTGAAAACTGAAAAGGGGTGAGGGTCACGGGTGAATATGTGTGTGTGTGTGGGGTAAATCACTCTCATTATATCTAAAATTTAGTAAATCACTCTCATTATATAGATAGTGATTTAAAGAAAATAGTAATTTTCGCATTTGAGTATTTTTCATTTTTTGTTACTTCAAAAAAAAAAATATATAAGATTTAAAAATTAATAATATTACCTCTTTTTTTTTTTTTTTAAGTTCTCATTTTGTTACAAACAACTAATATACATAATTATTTTGTTACATCATCATCATAAATTTTATCAATTAGTCAAAATAAAAAGATATTTATTTTAATAAATAAAATTTATGAATTAACTGCAAATTATTTTCAACCAAAACAATTTTAAACATAAATTGTCCCTTAAATTAACATATATTTTTAAATAAAAGTAATTGAAATTAACTTAGACTTTCAAATTAACTTGTTTGATAATATTAGTGAAATTGAAATTGTGTTGAAGCTTGACTTAGTTTTTTCTCGAAGCAATCGCAAACAAGTTTTTAATCAAATCGAGATTAAGTAGCTTGATAGTTTCAAAAGAAAATTCAAGTATTACACTTATCGAGTTGAGCTTAATTGTCCAACAAATTTAAAATTTTATTTAAGATTGATTTGATTATCTCACGAACCAAACTCAAATAAGCTTTTTTTATTGTACATGAGCTGAATTCGTGTAGCTTTATTCGTTATTCAGCCCTAGTTTTTAGTTTTTCACTTTCTCTCTCTTTGTTCACATCAGCTTCTCTCTATCTCTCTATTGTACATAAGCTGAGTCTATTTTTGACTTATTTCAATAAATTTAGTTAAAATTTAACCGATGATTAACATAAATTTAGTAGTCTTTACAAAGTTATAAAAGTTGTAATCTAAAGTATTTTTAAGATAATTTTTAATTAATAAAATTTTATTTTCTAAAACATAAATAAAGTATGTAAAATTTTAATTTAATTTAGTTACATGTTAATTTTTAAAAAAAAAATTAAACTCTTTACCTAGAACGAATAAATTATTACTTTTTTCAATAATTATAAAACAAAAATTTAAAGGACAAAGTCCACAATTGGTCTATGTACTTTTTGCCTCATTTGCAATTGATCCTTTCCTGACCCTAAATGGTCCTGTACTAACCTTTTTTTTTTGATTGGTCATTCCATCTCATTCCATTCATTTTTTTTCATGTGCCTTGTACATGTATTTTTTCAATGGTAAAAGGTCATTTTCTTTGAAAAAGTACAGAGACGAAGTAGTATTAGGCAAATTATGAAATAATTATATTTTTTTAATAAACTAAAATTAATATATTTTTTTAAATTATTGCATAAGTAATAAGTTACTTAAATAATTTAAGAGAGTTGCTATTTGAACCCATACTTTTGCTTAGTACACCCACCAACAAAATTTACGAAAATGCCATTATAAATTTAGACTTAAATACCCTTATTGTTACTAAGTACACCCCACCCCTTTTTTATCTAATGTCAATAATACTTAGTACACTCCCCCAAGATTTTAAGTACACCCCTAAATTTTGAGCGTTCATTTTCTTCCTCAGCTTCATTTCTTCCATCTTCCAACTTCCATCCTACTTCAAACCCTAAATTCCACCTAATACATCCACATTGTTGCTAACAATGGAAAAACCAGTAAAAGGGACAAATTATGTAAGTATTTCATCTCATTTCATGTCTTTAATTGCAATTTTCTTCAATTTTTTCGAGTTTTTCTGGGTGTCGTGTTCGGCAATGGATCGTGGAACATTATACAGACTGTTCGGCACCCTTGCCGAACATGTTGTAGTTAGTCCGGCTGGTACCAACCGAAATACAGTGAAGTAGATCGGCAGGGGTACCGAACACTTTAATATATGTTCGGTATGGGTACCGAACGGTTGTAATGTTGCTCGGCAGGGGTACCGAACAGTCACCTTTGTGTTCCATGGGTAGCTACCGAACAGTATGTTTGTTTATTTGCTAATTAAGTCTTGTTATTGTAATTGTTAACAGGATTCAAATACGTTGTCTTCGGAGGGCAGTGTGATTGGCCCCGATGAAAATCAGATCATTCCGTATCAACCTGAAGTTGAAAACAATGTTGAAGACATTGCCATGGATTTTACCGAAGTTTTCACGACGCATGAATTGTTTTCATCTCGTGAGCTTATGTTTGATTGGGTGCGTGCTAGGGGACAGGAGCATGGCATTGTCATAATAATCAGCAGCTCGGACAGTGGTACAGCTAGTTGCAAAAGGGCTCGAATGTTGATGACTTGTGAACGTAGTGGCCATTACCGTGAAAAGAAAAAGGTTGAGGCACTACCATCAGCATCAGAAAATGTCGACGAGGCTAATGCTAATGTGAGCAAACGAAAGAGGAAGAGAGAAACTGGTACGAAGAAGTGTGGATGTCCTTTTCGTTTGAGGGGGAAGCAGTTATCTGCTAATGAATGGCAATTAGAGATTCAATATGGTGTGCATAATCATCCAACTGCGGAATACTTAGAAGGCCACTCATATGCTGGGCGATTATCAGTGGAAGAGGAGGAATATGTAGTTGATTTGTCACACAACAATAGTAAACCGAAAGACATTTTGTTTGGTTTAAAACAAAAATTTGAACAAAATAAGTCCACAATCAAGACGATCTACAATGCTCGTAAGAAGAGTAAAGTTACTGAGCGTGATGGCCGATCAGAAATACAACAACTTATGTTTCAATTGAAGAAGCATGGGTATTTATATCATGATCGGCGCTGCGAGAAGACTAATACTGTAAAGGATCTTTTCTTTGCTCACCCGACGAGCATTGATTTATTGAAGTGTTTTCCGAAGGTCATCTTTATGGATTGTACTTACAAGACAAATAGGTACAAGTTACCTTTGTTGGAGATTGTTGGTGTGACATCGACACATATGACTTTCTATTGTCGTGTATTTGGAGTCCGAGAAGGAAGACAACTATACGTGGGCATGCACAATATTGAAGTCCTTGATGCATCAATCTGAGCTACCCAGTGTAATTGTTACTGATAGAGAAAAGGGTTTGATGAATGCAATTGAGCACACTTTTCCCTCTTCAAGACATTTTCTTTGTCGGTGGCATATTAATAAGAATGTCTTGGCAAATTGCAAGAAAATTTTTCAAAAAAGGAGATGTGGGATTCGTTTATTGCGGCTTGGAATGTTTTAGTGGTTGCATACCGAGGTCGAGTTTGATCGGTTCCTCGCCACTCAATCAAACTTCAAAGCATATCCATCTGCTTTGAAGTATGTCATCGAAAATTGGGTAGGCTGCATAAGGAGAGATTTGTTTCTTGTTGGACAAATACCGTCGTCCATTTTGACAACACCACAACAAACAGGTATATTCACTTCAATGTATATTGATTTCTATATGTCTTAGATAAAGATGTGGTTTGAACCAATGGATTTCTGATTTCAGGGTGGAGAGCCATCATGCGGCGTTGAAAAGACTCGGATCTAGCAGGGTAACTTCGATACTTGTTGGCAACAGATTCACACTCTCATTGAGACGTCGCACAATGCAATAAAGCAATCATTTGAGAAGAGCAAGAATGTAGTTCAACATAAATACAAATCAATTGTATTTATGTCTCTGCGAGGTATGGTGTCAATACATGCATTGAACAAGATTTATGAAGAAATGAGTGGAATCGGTGAAGATTCTGTAGACCCTCTGTTGTGTGGTTGTTCATTGAGAAAGACTTGTGGATTGCCATGTCGTCATGAGATTTCCGAGTATGTGAGATCGAACACACCAATTACCCTTGAAAATGTTGATTCATTTTGGAGAAAATTAGATATGATACCACCTAAGGGAGATGAGGTTGTTGGTGTGAGGGAGGAACTAGAAGTTAAAATGACTCATTGCGTTGACGAGTTTGTAAAAAACTTTAGAGACGCCCAGACGGAGGATAGACTGTTAATGTTGAAACGATTGATGGAAGCCTCGAATCCAAAGAACAACACCATTGGTGATACCTGCACCTCGAGTCCAAACTCGTGGTCGTCCCAAGAATGCAAAGCCTAGGATGTTCAAATCAACAAAACGGGATCCTAGCGCATTTGAGTATGTCGAGGCCATTGATCAAGGTAGTTGTTCGCCGGCTGAAGAACAACTCGTTACCTACGAGGTTGGTCCATTATCTAAACGTCTAAACACACTGTTCGGTAAGCAAATACCGAACAACTCTTAAGCAGTTCGGTGGGGGTACCGAACAGTTCTTAAACTGTTCGACAGGGCTACCGAGCAGTTCTTATTTGGTTCGGTGGGGGTACCGAACAGTTCTTAAACAGTTTGGTTGATGGCTACCGAACAGTATGTAAACTTGCAATTTTTTTTAAAAAAATTTACACCAATCATAATGCTATGGTTATATTGTCCAAACCAATCATACTTAACATTCATTAAAATGACGCTAACATAATATAACATAAAAATTTACATCAATTATCATAACAAGTTACATCAATTCTCATAACAAGATTCTCATAACAAGTGACATCAAAAGTTACGTCAAAAGTTACATCAAATAGTTACATCAAATAGTTACATCAATAGTTACATCAAAAGTTTCTTTGTCAAATGTTAATCAATTTCGTCGTCTCCTACGACGAGTCCCGCGCAGATGTACCCGCCTCGTCACGCCCGTAAGTAGATGGACCCGCCTCGTCTCGCCCTCCAGAAGGTCCCAGATTTGGACCTCCCACTATCATATAAGTCCTGTCCAATACATCCGTCAATTCATCCTTGTCATCCCCGATCCCCTAACCTCCATCTCGCACGGAGGTTGTACTAAATTCGTACGACGTAATCATCTCCCATGCGTCAGTACTCGAGCGGGAGATGTCACGGTAAACCTGGGGGCCGTCTCGGGGTTTTAAACCAACGAATGTGAATGTGCATTGTACCACCGCATATAGTCGTGGGCACACTCCCACGGTAGTTGAGCAATATTGCCAAGACGATCGCCAGATAGGACGTGACTATCCCAAACAAGAAAGTATGGTACAAGCGGAGGGTAGACAAACTCTTCTTTTCCCATCCGACTTGGACATCGCAGCGATCGGTGTACATGGAATCGTCCGTACATAACCGAATTGTCTAAGAACTCGGTCCGGATGGTATGGTTCCACAACATTGCACGCCACTAAACATCCATGATATAACGAGACGGCGGAAATGGATGTAACTCCCTAAAAGACCCGTATAGGGCATCCAAATTACCTACAATAACCACAGAAAATTAATTTAACATACATGTGTTATAAAATAAAAAGAAAACTAAATTAGATAACACTCACATCATTGGGCTTAAGGACGTCAAGATGCTCCCGGTATTGGATCAATTTTTGCATCGAGACACCAACTTTTCCTTGTGGTAACCACCTCATTGCAAGTGGGTATTGAACCCTGTAATTTGATCGATATGGAGGCCTAAAAGCAGGAAAATGCTCGTATATCCAAGCCTACATGCAATAAAACAGTTTCGATCAAATATACTATGGTTCCATAACATATGACTTTCTCTAATGTTTGAATGTAATGAACTGAAAATACAAGTATGGTACCTCCAATAGCGTCGAATATCCCGCCATCTGCTTTGTCTCAGCTTGAGACGCTTGCCCTAACTGTCTATACAAGTACGCAAGAGTTGCAGCCCCCCAGGCATACGAATCCACGGTAGTCAGGTCATTCAGAAACTCTAAATAGTTCGTGTTCACCCTGTCCTACTCTTGTCAGCGAAAAGAGTGCAACCAATAGTGTACCACAAATATGCTCTGGCTGACCGAGCACAGGCAAAAGTATCATCAGAGGCACCCTCTTCCTGGAATCTCTCACGAAGCCACTCTAACTTTATTGATGGCCCCCTAGCACTATGCATCCCAACGAGCACTTCAGAGAGATGCACTCCTAAAATATTCGCAACCTCCTGAGGTGTTGGTGGCACACTCCGCCTAGATAACAGTGGTTGTCCAGACACATTCAGTCCTGTCAGACAATACACATCATCAAGTGTAATTGTCATCTCTCCAAAGGGCATGTGGAAGGTATTGGTCTCTGGATGCCACCGTTCCACAAATGCCGAGACAAGGACTTTATCCACTTCTGCATAAGAGCATCTGGATGACACATTGAGGCCCGAGCTATTGACAAAATTCATCATTACTTGACTACAGTTATTTCGAATCGACCACTCTTCCTGTTTGGTTGTGTGATTTAAGCACTTCAACAATGGTCGCTCTTCCCCATTCCATATACATGCTGCTACATGGTCATTGAAGGTCGTGAGCAGCAATGGAACTTGTGGCCCTCCAGGAAACGGGACAAATGCCTCTTCTTCTTCATCCTCATCCTCCTCATCCTCATCCTCAACAAGGCCTCCTCTTTCATACTCATGTTGTTCCTGTTGTTGCTGTTGTAGAAGAAATTGTTGTTGTTGTTCTTTGTTGTAGAAGTACTTGTTGTTCTTCTTGTAGTTGTTGTTGATAGTTCTTGTAAATGTTCTTCTTGTTGTTGAGCTTCTTGTTGTTGTCTTTGTCTGTGAGCCCTAGCTGAAGTCGTAGGTCATCTTCGCTGATATGTATTGATTTCTGCAAATATTAAATTTGTATTAATGATCAACAAAGGAAAAAAAAATTTCAATAACACACTGTTCGGTACCCATGCCGGACAACTCAAGGTCTGTTCGGTAGCCATGCCGGACAACTCAAGGTATGTTCGGTACCCTTGCCGGACAACTCAAGGTCTGTTCGGTACCCTTGCCGAACTACATCTTTTCTGTTCGGTACCCTTGCCGGACATCTCATTTTAAGTACATTTTAGTTCCTTTTTCATATTTATTAGATTTTACGCTTTTTGGTATATTTCATGCATTTTTAGACAGGTTTTGGAGTCTTTTTATGATCAAAGGATGCTTAGACACTTTTTGATGCAAAGGCATAGAGGAGCAACAAACAAATCAAACTCACAAACCAAAAATCAGATGGAGCGGCCGTGCAGCCAAAAGTGAGCGACCGTGCACAAGGCCATTTTCAGGCCATTTTTGGTCTCAAAGCATGGAGTGGCCGTGTCTTGAAAGTTGATTGGCCGTGTTGTCCTTCGGAGCGGCCGTGTAGCTTAGAGTGGAGCGGCCGTGCAAGATGTCTAAAATCAAATTTAAAACTGGCGCCAAAAAAGCACGGCCGTGCAACCCCCTTGACTCGGCCGAGCACCTCCCATATCAGCCAAAAGGTGCCTTTTCGCAAGAGATGTGTCCCTAGCATAGAATGCCTATAAAAAGGCTATTTGTACTCACTTTAGAACATCCGAAAATAGTCATAAATACATCCAGAAGGATCAGATCATACTTAGAATAGGTAGCAAAAATACTCTAGCAATCTATACACAATATTCAAAGTGTATCAATGATTCGTGACAAGTCCTTGTATACTTTTGAAGATTGAATGCAATACAAGATTATTTCCAGCCATTGTCTGTCTTTTATTATGAATAAGTATCTCTTTCCTTATCTCTATTTCTTTACTACTTCTTTTATTATGATCATTTCAATGGCTTGAGTAATCCTCCATTTCTCGGAGTTAGAAACTCAATTATTTATATTCATGCTTCTCTTACTTGTCATTTCAATTCTCTTCTTAGTAATCTTAACTACTTGCAATTAGGAAGACGTTCTTAATTGTATAGCCTTAGTTAATCGAGAGAAGGACCTAGCGGAGAATCTCGATTAGCGGAACTCTAAGAATGGAACTAGGTCAATAAATTACGGAAAGTAATTTAAAGACCTAGGGATGATCCTTTAGTGGAAAATACGTGAGATTGATAGACTTAATGGATTTTGATTTATACGGTACCCTCGAAAGGTGAGTCGGATTTCGTGACGAACGGGATTACACTAAGCCGGACCCTCGAGAGAAAGGCCGGTAAATTTTAAAATACGTGTGCTAGTTAGCACAACTTAGCGTATCATCCTTGAACTTGACACTTTTATCTTAAAACAATTCCTTTATATTATTCTTAAATTGCCTGCAAATATGAAGACATTTATATTTGTGGAATCCTAGTCAATTGAGAGAAGGACCTAGCAGAGAATCTCGATTGACGGAACCATATAAAGAAACTGGGTTCCATTGATCAAGAAAGTAGTTCAACGGCCTAGGGATGTTCCTTTAATGGAAAGTATGTCGACTTTCGTTCTTAATGGATTCTTACTAATTATGGTCAGCTAGAGATAAGCCGGAATGCCCGTTTGTGACAGGGCGGGAGTACCATAAACGGAAATCTCAAACAGTTAGGACATAATTAGTGAAGAATACAAACGCTACTGTCTTAACCCGAAGTAGTGTAGGCCTAGCATACCATCCTTGTTATTTTGATAAAAGCCTTTATCTAAAGCATATTTATTTGTTTTCAATCCCAAGAATACTATCATTATATGTTAGAGTAATTTCTATATCTTCCTAGTATTTTCTCTTACAAATTCTTATCTCCCCCGATCATTTTATCTATATATTTATATAAAGACAAATGTCATCCCAAAGTAAACCCTGTCTCTGTGGGATAGACCCGTACTTGCACCCGCTATATTGCAATAGCCCGTGCGCTTGCGGATATTAAATAAACCGTTAGGTTAGAAGCCTACCAGGTCCCCTCGAAAAAATGCTATTTTTACAACAAAACTTCCTTTAAATTATATTTTTTTCAACAGAAATATGCAAAAAAATGGAATGTAACTATGACCTAACAAAAATTAAACACATATATTCAAAAATATATAGCATTTTAACCTAGAATATAAAGACGAGATTCACACCTCTATTGTCTTCCATTGTTGCTGTTGAAGTTGAAGAAAGCTGTTTTGCGTTGAAGAAATATTGTTGTTGTGTGCTTGTTGCCGTGCTTTTGCCGTGGGTTGATGTTGCCGTTGTTTGCGATTGCCGTTTGTATGCGTGGGGTGTGAGCGGGTCTTTCAAACAAGGGTATAAGGGTGTAGGGTGTGGGGTGTACTTAGCAAACAAGGGTATAAGGGTGTAGGGTGTGGGGTTTACTTAGCAATATTTTCAATATTTTGTGATAAATATTATGAAGGGTATAATAGGTAATTAGGGTGGGGTGTAATTAGTTTTTTGAGGGATTGAAAATAATGGGGGGGGTGTACTTAGTAAATGGGTGTACTAAGTAATTTTGTGGGTTCAAATAGCAATTCTTATAATTTAAACTAAATACCTGATTAGTTTCACCCCTACGTCACTGTTCACTCACACACACTCTCTCTTTCTCAGTGAATTCCTTAGGCGGTGAATCAACCAAGTGCATATTCTTGAACTTCCCGTCACAAATATAATGGGTTTATCTTTAGAAGAGATGATCTTTATAAGCAATACTTGAGAATTATTTTTCGTTGTTTGATTGTGGGCGATTGGCTTGGCCAGTGGTGTTGATAATTGGGGAAATGCGTATTAAACTCATCGGGAAAAATGGATTTCGGTAGATGGTGGTGCTATTGCGCCGTTGGTGGTAGGTGGCGTGATGGGTTTTGGTGCGTGGTTAAGAGCAATAAAATTTGTATTGAAGAAAATGAAAGGGGAAAGAGAAGTGGTTTGACTTGTTCATTAGAACATGGTCGGGAAAGGAAGAAGAGGAAATATTTACGCCAGTGACTTCGCGGCAGGCAGAGGAGAGAGATCGGCGAGGGTTAGGGTTTTGGAGGTGGAGGCTTTGCTCGCGTCGGTTAGGGATTGGAGAGTGGAGGCTTTGCTCGCGTTGGTTAGGGATTGGAGAGTGGAGGCTTTGCTTGCGTTGGTTAGGGATTGGAGGGTGGAGAGTACGGAGAGTATGAAGGCAGGGACAGGGTCGAGTTAGCAGGTGAAGGAGCAGCTGGGGATTTGAAGACGGAGAGAGATCTGAAGGGGGAAGTGCAGGAGGCGGAGACAGAGCCGATGACGCGTCGGCGGGTAGTGCCGGGGACGGATTCGGAGAAGGCAGCAGAAGAGAGAGAGACTGGTAGCTATGGTGGAATGGAAGGGGAGGGGGTTGGGAATGGGGAAGAAAATTGTGAAAAAATTATGATATAGTGAATTACAAGAATACCCTTGTAATTAGTTTTAGAAAATAAAAAGTTATGAGTATTTTTGTCTATTTATAAAAAAAAATGGCATGAATAATTTTACCATTAAGCAAAATTACGTGAGAGACAGTGTGAAGATTCAACGATAAAAAATTAATAAAATTAAATGGAAGGACCAATTATAAAAAATTAAAAGGTAAAAGGATTTAATTTTTTTGAATTTTAGTACATGGACCAATCACTAAAAACACAAAAAGTATAGGGACCATTTGTATAATTTGCCCAAATTTAAAACAAAAAAAGCAACCTAAATTCCCATGCCAAAACACACCTTTCATCTTCAACAGGTTTGTGCATAGAGGTTTCATATTTCACTGCGTCGTAAGTTGAAAGCGTACTTAAGATTTTCATTAAACAATACTCCGTATATAAAATGTTTGCACGAATTAATACAACGGGTCAGAGAGGTGATACATAGGCATATTGTAAAAGAATTTCTTTAACATAAAATAAAATGAACAAAAATACTTCATTCGTTCCTAAATTATCATATTATTTGATAAAAAAAATCAAACATGGTGTTTTTCAAATACAAATTCGATGTATATATTCTTTTTTTTTTAAATCATAAAAACACATAGTTCGTAATATTTTTAAAATATTATAAATTACGTATTTTTATTTTGAAAAAAAATAATAACATACGTCAAATTTGCATTTAAAAACATCTTATTTGGCAAAAAAATCAAAAATCAAACTGAACGATATGTTTAACAAAAAAAAAATCAAATAAAACGATAATTTAGAAAACGAAGGGAGTGCTTTTTTAGCCATTGCAAATAATTTGTACTTTTATGTGAAGATAAAAAAGAAATACTCATCCGTCCCTAAATTATTGTCTTACTTTTCTTTTTTGTTCGTCCCTAAATAATTGTCTTGTTTGAAACTTTCATTTTTAGTACATCACTATTACTAATTTACCCTTACTTTTTCTCCATATTTTAATTATGGGCCACAAGCACATGTGCATTAAAGAAAACTACACACTATACCAATATTAATAAGGATCGTGATATACGACCTGATTCTGGCTGACTAGAAAGGGTATTTAAGGGCATTTTTGTCATTTACTAATGTAAAAATGTCTAATATACCCTTAATGAGTAGTAAGTGAATCTAAATGTCTAATATACTCGTTGGAGAAACTTGCTTCGTTATATATTCAGGAGATTGCGAGGTTGCATGGGGTGCCAGTGAGCATTGTATCGGACAGGGATCCGCGGTTTACTTCTCGGTTTTGGCAATCACTTCAGAATGCTTTGGGGACGAAGTTGAATCTGAGTACAGCATTTCACCCGCAAACCGACGGATAGTCTGAGAGAACGATTCAGATACTTGAGGATATGTTGTGAGCGTGCTCGATGGACTTTAAGGGAACTTGGGATTCGCATGTACCATTGATTGAGTTCGCCTACAATAACAGTTATCAGTCAAGTATTGAGATGGCTCCGTATGAGGCACTTTATGGTAGGAAGTGTCGTTCTCCGATTTGTTGGGATGAGGTCGGTGAAGCGAAGTTGTGGGGTCCAGAAATGGTTCATGAATCGGCAGAAAGTGTGAAACTCATTCGGGAGAGATTAAAAACGTCTCAGAGTAGACAAAAGAGTTATGCCGACAATAGACGTCGAGGATCTTGAATTTGAGGTCGGTGATCACGTGTTTTTGAAGGTTTCACCTCGGATTGGGGTTAAGAGATTCGGTAAGAAAGGTAAGTTGGCCCCGAGGTATATTGGACCGTTTGAGATCTTGGAAAGAGTTGGAAAGCTAGCTTATAGACTTGCATTGCCGCCATCGATGTCGGGTATTCATGAGGTATTTCACGTGTCGATGTTGAGGAAGTATTTGACGGATGCCTCACATGTGTTGGAATATGAACCGGTGGATTTGACGCCCGATCTTTCATATGTCGAACAGCCTGTAAGGATTTTGGATACCAAGGAACAAGTATTAAGAACGAAGACTATACCCCTCGTGAAAGTGTTGTGGAGGAATCACAATGTCGAGGAGGCCACTTGGGAGACCGAGCAGGAGATACGTGAGAAATACCCCGCGTTGTTCGATGGAGTCGGTAAGTAAATTCGTGGAAGAATTTATTCTAAGGGGGTGAGAATGTAACACCCGCCTCATTTGCAACATTACATCATGTATGATTTCATGTATATCTTGCATATCTCATCTCATTCGAATGTTATTTACATTCACGCTTAATTCCATGTGTTTCGTATGCCTTAATACTGTTGCTTAATTCTCGTAATTTATCGTACTTAATACGTGTTACAAGTGTGGTATGATTGAACCTAGGAAAAGAGGGGCAAAACAGACTGTATTTGGACATCTGAACCTTGGCACGACCGTGTAGCCATATTGGCACGGCCGTGCGAGACGTTCCAGTAGGGTCAAGGTTGTGTCATGAGGGTGGCACGACCGTGCAGCCATATTGGCACGGCCGTGCGAGACATTTCAGTAGGTACAAGGTGTGCTGAAGAAGATTGGCACGACCGTGCAGGCATTATGGCACGGCCGTGCGAGGTTGGCACAACCGTGCAGCTTGTTTGGCACGACCGTGCGAAGCATGACAGATTGTAACTCTGTTGTGCGAAAAACCCTATTTTCATTTAATTTGAGTGGTTCTCATGGTGACACGTCACCAAGCCAAAAACTCCATCTCTCTCAGCCTGTGACTAGTGATGGCCGGTCAGAGGACCTAGGCTGGGACCCACAGGGCTCGGTACGGTGAACTCGGGTCACTACACCTTTGATTCACAACCTATGGATTCAATTGAAGGATGGTGGACTGCAAATCTTACTTTTATTCAAAATAAAATCAAACCCAGATCTGACTTAACAAAAAATTCAAAAATTCAAGGAAAGTGAAAGGCAATCAGCACCAAGAAATATTGCTCATACCCATATCTGAGCAAAGGAGGAAGCGACTATGGAATATTACTAAAAAAATAGTTAATATAATATAGTGTTAAGTGTGATGCATACTTCATATACAAAGCAAATAAAAAAACAAGAAATTTATCAAAATGGCAACGAGAGAGAGAGAGAGAGAGAGTACATAGAGTAGAAAGGGGAAAGAGGCAGGTAAAGTAGGAGCGAGAAAAGGGCAACTTTATCGTCTTCTTGACATCAGAAAAATAGGAGGAGGAAGAAGAAGAAGAAGAAGAAGAATGACGAAGAAACAGAGATGGTCGTAGGAGCCGGAGGAGTGAAGATAGAGCGGCGCTGTTGTTGCCATGAAATCAAGCGTTGCTTTCAGACATGATGGCCGGAGAGAAAACTTACCCAGTAGAGGAAACGACCCAGGAGAGAGGCACAAGAATGAGAGGAAACGACCTAGGAAAGAGTAAAAATAACTTAAATTGGGGATTAGGGGCATATTGGACATTTTTATCATAGTAAATATCCAAACTACCCTTTTTGGCCAACCAGATTCTGCCACCCATCTTTACCATATTAATAATTAAGTCATTGTTTTATTTAATAATTGTGTCAAGTTAAATAAGACAATAAATTAGGGACATAGGGAGTACGAAAGAAAGAAAGACCGTAAGAGAACATGAAAAAATATCACCATGGTTCTTAACTCAAGGAAGAATGAAAATATATTAAGTGCTAACTCCGAAAGTAATGATGTGGTATCAACCACTAGCATGAAAAAACAATAAATTGTGCTAATGTAATTTTTTTTTTATAAATTAGTAATACCAAGTCATTAATGCCATCGTTATACTCAATATCTAGTCAGAGAGAAGACATGCATGCGTCCGCATAGAAGAGGTGCAGTGACAAGGCTCGAGCGACTGTCCAAGAAGATGTCTCCACGACTTGCGCGAGTTTGATGCCTGTCAAAACCGAAAAAGTAAGGAATTCGTTGATTAAACGAGATATCCAGAACCTCAAGAGTTGAGGTATTGCGCCATAATATGATATACTCCCTCCGTTCCAGACAAAGCGTCCACTTTTGATTTTTTTCGGTCAACTTAGTTTAAGTTTGACCGATAATTAATATAAATTTAGTGATTTTTATAAAGTTTTGAAAGTTGCAATCCTAGTATTCTTAAAATAGTTTTTTAATTAATGAAGTTTTATTTCCTAAAATATAAGTAAAGTGTATAAAATTTTGATTTAATTTAGTCACATGTTGACTTTAAAAAAAAAAAAGTAAACTCTTTGACTGAAACGGAGGAAATATCATTTAATAAAATAATTAGATAATCGACACTAAGAATAAAATAAGTAATTTCGAGCTAAAAGTATTTTTGACCATTCAATCACCTCATTAAATGACGTGGCATAGTTACCATCACAAATTACAGGAATTTATTGGGACCTCAATTGAGAGATTCTAGAATCGAGATCCACAAATGACGGGCAGAGAGGAGAAAGCCCGATAAAAGAATTTACCCATGAGACCTGCTAAACTACACCCCCCAAAAATACTAAATGACACCCCCGGGCAAATTTACTATTTTGCCCATGTTTTTAATGAAAAAAATTTAAAAAAAAAAAAGAAAAATGGCAAGACTCCTAACAGTGGGCGGTCTTCTAGGAGGAAGACTCCCAATAGTGGCGGTCCTCATGGATTCCGTTAGACCGCCCACTGTTGGGAGTCTTCCTCCAAGAGACCGCCCACTCTTGGGAGTCTTCTTCATTAGGACCGCCCACTGTTGGGAGTCTTTTTCTTAAAAAAATTGAATTAGGGGCAAAAGAGTCTTTTCTCAAGGGAAGGGGTGGTGTGATTTAGCATTTTTGAGGGGTGTGGTTTAGCACCTATGTTTACCCATTCATATATATGCGACTCATTGCTCAAAAATAAAAAGATTCACATGAGACCTAATAGTGTGTCTTATTACCTATATTCTTTGTATAAAGTAGGATTTATATATAATTTGGTCCCTGAACTTTACATTTTCTGGTAATTCGGTTTTTAATTATTAAAGTTATCTAATGTGATCCTTGAACTCAACATTTGAAGTCTTATTAGTCCATACAGCCGTTATCTTAAACAACAACATTAAAATATAACTTGAATGGACAAAATTGCCCTTTGTTGAGTCTGATGAAGATCGACGTGGCAAATTTTTTAATGATTGAGAAAATAAAATAAAGGGCAAACTACACAAATGTTCCCTGTAATTTTAGTATTTTTTGCAATTGGTCCTTACACCTCGCAAATGGTCCTTGTACCGAGACATTTTACCCAAATGGTCCTTCCGTTAAACTCTATTAATTTTCTGCCATTAAGTGCGCACACGTACCACACACGTGCATTTGTGGATGGGTAAAATAGTCATTTCATCTTAAAAGTATGGGGCCAATTAAATGATTAAAGAAGAAAATCAACCCATCACTCTCTCTCTCTCTCTCTCTCTCTCTCTCTCTCTCTCTCTCTCTCTCTCTCTCTCTCTCTCTCCACCAAGTGGGTATTCATTGACAAATACAACGAACACTATGAAGAAGAATCAACATTAGTCAACTTGTATAAAAACAAAACCAACAGTAAACACCAATGACTTCTTTTCTCTACATTAATGTGTCAAGAAATCTTTCTGCCTCCCTATTCAACTGGGACAAACCCAAACAGGATACAAGCTTTTACCTATACAATTTAATAGCATAATCCTTTAAATGATGCTAACCACACCTTAAATGATACATTAGTTATGTAGGTAACTAAGAAAACAAAAACACTCGAAACCCAAGAACTATAAGTTAAATTATTATACAAAAGATCCTTCCAAAGGAAAAACCACCTCGACAAAGCTGTTGAAGGAGTACGGAGTTCTTATATGCACCTCTGCTGAAACAAATGTCAGATCCAGATAATACCAACTGCTCTTCTCACCCCAAAATTTAATAATAATAACTTGCCACCAATCTTGAATTTCATGTTATATTAGCAGCTGCAAGCTTCTGAGAAGGTACCACTTTAGGTGGTACTCATGGAATGTGAAGTGGCAAAAGGGCAGCAGCAAACAAACGAATTTCTAAGACATTCTACTGCGTTAGAGGAAGAGAAGTTCTAATCACAGGAGTTCCTTGTCATAATATGCAAGAAGTTGCTTCACGTGATTATGCCAAGTAGCAACATTTTCCCCATCAACAGTTACCCAGTCAACAACAGTTGACGCTGGCTGTTCCTACCATTTTTCACATGGAACACCTAAACCTCGTCCAGGGTTCCACAAAATCACAAACATTCAGAGAAATAGTAATATTATTGGATCGAAGAAATCTTAAAAATGGTCAATTTTGTGAATTTAAAGAAAAATAATCATCCCTCCAACCTCCTCAATCGACAAACAAACAAACCCACCATGGTCAAAGAATTTAATCAGCGACAACATCAACGATAAAAAAATATATAAATAAAATCACCCAAATCTGATTTATCAATCCAAATCAGCAAGCAATTCCAAATCCAGATTTTAAATTATTCTAGACAGTGAGCTTCGGCTCATCTAAAACATTGACCCTGAAAGCCGACTCCTAATGGCCGACGTCGGAGCAATCTTTTACCTCGCCAAAATATAGTACTCGTCATCCCCGATCTCCCAAGAGAATGCCACGACGACGCTCCTCAACATCTCAATAACCTCACACAAATCCCTCATGTCCACGCGAGGCCTTCTAGATGCGCTTTCTCATGCCCACGCGAATTCGCCGCGACTACCATCTTCGGCCTTCTCATCGACGATTACTTGCAAACTAATTTTGGTGTTCTCTCTTCCCCTACTCTCTCTGTGTGTCTATATCAATAGCACCAAAGGCATCGCCGACTATTGAAGAGTATTTACTTCATTTTTTTATATATTTTTAGTCCCTGTATTTTGAAATGACAATTTTGTCCTTTGCCCAAATTCATGTGAGGAGCACGTGTTCTGAGTTAACGGCTAAAACTTAACGAAATTTGACGGAAGGACCAATTGGGTTTAATTGGTTGGTACAAGGACGACTGGCAAAAAATTTTTTGTATAGAAACAAAATGCAAAAAACCCTAAAACTACAGGGACCATTTGTGTAGTTTACCCTAAAATAAAAAACTCATTACTCATTCTCTCTCTCACTTATTTCAAAATTACTCATTCTCTCTCTCTCTCTCACACACACACACACACACAAACACACCAATACACATAAAAAAAAAACACGATTTGTCCTCCCACTTTCTCTCTCTACCACTTTTTCTCTCTCTCTCTCTCTCTCTCTCTGCAATCTTCCATGGCCGACGAGCTTTTCTCCAATGACAAAATCCTTCCAACCCAAATCTAGAAAACCACCATCCCACGACAAACTAAACCAGCATCATCCTTGCCACAGTTCCACCACCACCACCACATCCATATCAAGAAAATGTTGACGATTTGTCCTCCCACTTTCTCTCTTTCTTCTCTCTCTCTTTTCTCTCTCTCTCTCTCTCCCTCTCTCTTCCTTTCCACCCTCTAGAGTCTTTACTCAATTCACTTTCGACTTCACAATTGATGGATTCTCTTACTCCTGATTCCACAATAGGATGTGCACTTGGAGTTCCCAAGTCAGCCATGGGAGTACCTTGCAACCATCATCAATATCAAGCTGTGATCCCATTTTTAGAGAGAGAAAAAGTAGGTGTTTTTCTTAGATCAACACGTTCCCCCACTTTTACCGCCACTACCACCACCTCCGGCTACCACCAACCGCCGGCCACGCACCCCATCCAACCCTACACTTCACCCAGTCCCCTTTCCTTTTTCTAGAGAGAGAAATTCCCGTAAAGAGAGAAAGAAATAAAGAACCTCATTGCTGGACTCGGCAACTCCTGCCAAAATTTTCAATCCCAACACTTTTGCATGAAAACCCGGTATCTTTTTACTCGGTTTTCATCTGGGTCTCTCTCGATGATATTTGGCCATTGCTAAAGAAGGAGACGGTGGAGTTACTAGGTCGTGGGGCACCACCGTTTCGGGCCAATCTGTGTCTACTAGTGGGAGTCTGGGGTCTCCATCGAGCCGGAGTACTGAGGCAGCTATGGCTGCTACACCAGCTAGTGACAACACATTTTTGAGGTTAAACGACCTTGACTCACGCTGATGATGGGGTGTCGATTTTGTGAGATCCATGGCTCGAAATTGGGGAATTCAACTGGGTTTGATTGCGAGGCGGGGTTTTGTAGGTATCTTCTGTTGATGGAACTGCAGTTGGGGCAGGGGTTTCAAACGATTTCTCCATTTCCTGGTTAGAAGCAGGTGCCACAGTCATTACTAAGAGAGGGAGAGAGAGAGAGAGAGCAGGTGTTTTTTTTGTTTTGTAGAGAGAAAGAGAAATGAGGATGGGAGATAAATACTAAAGAAAGGGAAAAAAAACAAGATCTATTCCCGCTGAATGAAGCAAATCTATCTAGGCATCCTAATTAGCGTTGAGTGAAGGTAAATTTGTTATTTTTATAAAGAGAGTTGCTATTTGAACCCATATTTTTACTTAGTACACCCACTAACATAATTTACGAAAATGCCATTATAATTTTAGACTTAAATACCCTTGATGCTACTAAGTACACTCTACCCCTTTTTAATCTAATTTCAATAATACTTAGTACACCCCCCCCCCAAAGATTTTAAGTACACCCCAAATTTTGAACGTTCATAACAAGTCATCACCTTCATTCTCTTCCATCTTCTAACTTCTTCCTACTTCAAACCCTAAATTCCACCTAAATACATCCACATTGCTGCTAACAATGGAAAAACCAGTAAAAGGGACCAATTATGTAAGTATTTCATCTCATTTCATGTCTTTAATTGCAATTTTCTTCAATTTTTTCGAGTTTTTAAGGTGTCGTGTTCGGCAATGGACCGTGGAACACAAAACATCTGTTCGGCACCCTTGCCGAACATGTTGAAACTTGTCCATTGGTACCAACCGAAATTCCTTGAAGTAGCTCGGCGGGTACCGAACACTTGCCATGTTGCTCGGCGGGTACCGAACATTCTCCTTTGTGTTCCAAGGGTAGGTACCGAACAGTATGTTTGTTTATTTGTTAATTAAGTCTTGTTATTGTAATTGTGAACAGATTCGAATACGATGTCTTCGGAGGGCGGTGTGATTGGCCGAAGAAAATCGATCATTCCGTATCAACTGAAGTTGAAAACAATGTTGAAGACATTGCCATGGATTTCACCGAAGTTTTCACGACGCATGAATTGTTTTCAACTCGTGAGCTTATGTTTGATTGGGTGCGTGCTAGGGGACGGGAGCATGGTATTGTCATAATAATCGGCGGGTCGGACGGTGGTACGGCTAGTTGCAAAAGGGCTCGAATGTTGATGACTTGTGAACGTAGTGGCCATTACCGTGAAAAGAAAAGGTTGAGGCACTACCATCATCATCGAAAATGTCGAAGAGGCTAATGCTAATGTGAGCAAACGAAAGAGGAAGAGAGAAAGTACGAAGAAGTGTGGATGTCCTTTTCGTTTGAGGGGAAAGATTATCTGCTAATGAATGGCAATTAGAGATTCAATGTGGTGTGCATAATCATCCTGCGGAATACTTAGAAGGCCACTCATATCTTTGGGCGATTATCGGTGGAAGAGGAGGAATATGTAGTTGATTTGTCACACAACAATAGTAAACCGAAAGACATTTTGTTTGGTTTAAAACAAAAATTTGAACAGAATAAGTCCACAATCAAGACGATCTACAATGCTCGTACGAAGAGTAAAGTTGCGAGCGTGATGGCCGATCGAAATGGAACGACTTATGTTTCAATTGAAGAAACATGGGTATTTATATCATGATCGGCGCTGCGAGAAGACTAATACTGTAAAGGATCTTTTCTTTGCTCACCCGACGAGCATTGATTTATTGAAGTGTTTTCCGAAGGTCATCTTTATGGATTGTACTTACAAGACAAATAGGTACAAGTTACCTTTGTTGGAGATTGTTGGTGTGACATCGACACATATGACTTTCTCTATTGCAGCCGTGTATTTGGAGTCTGAGAAGGAAGACAACTATACATGGGCATGCACAATATTGAAGTCCTTGATGCATCAATCTGAGCTACCCAGTGTAATTGTTACCGATAGAGAAAAGGGTTTGATGAATGCAATTGAGCACACTTTTCCCTCTTCAAGACATTTTCTTTGTCGGTGGCATATTAATAAGAATGTCTTGGCAAATTGCAAGAAAATTTTACACCAATCACAAAACATATAGTATCATAATGCTATGGTTATATTGTCTAAACCAAGCATACTTAACATTCATTAAAATGACGCTAACATAATATAACATAAAAATTTACATCAATTATCATAACAAGTTACATCAATTCTCATAACAATTGACATCAAAAGTTACATCAAAAGTTACATCAAATAGTTACATCTAATAGTTACATCATTAGTTACATCAAAAGTTTCTTTGTCAAATGTTAATCAATTTCGTCGTCTCCTACGACGAGTCCCGCCGATAGATGTACCCGCCTCGTCACGTCCGAAGTAGATGGACCCGCCTCGTCTCGCCCTCCGAAGAAGGTCCCGATATCTGGACCTCCCACTATCATATAAGTCTGTCCAATACTTCCGCCAATTCATCCGTTGTCATCCCCGATCCCCTAACCTCCATCTCGCACGGGAGGTTGTACTAAATCCGTACGGACGTAATCATCTCCCATGCGTCGGTACTCGAGCGGGAGATGTCACGTGCTGGGGGACCGTCTCTCGGGTTTTGCACCAACGGATGTGAATGTGCGGTGTACCACCGCATATAGTCGTGGGCACACTCCCATGGTAGTTGAGCAATATTGCCAAGACGATCGCAGATAGGACGTGACTATCCCAAACAATAAAGTATGGTACAAGGGGCGGAGGGTAGACAAACTCTTCTTTTCCCATCGACATGGACATCGCGGCGATCGGTGTACATGGAATCGTCTGTACATAACCGAATTGTCTCGAACTCGGTCCGGATGGTATGGTTCCACAACATTGCACGCCACTAAACATCCATGATATAACGAGACGGCGGGAAATGGATGTAACTCCCTAAAAGACCCGTATAGGGCATCCAAATTACCTACAATAACCACGAAAATTAATTTAACATACATGTGTTATAAAATAAAAAGAAAACTAAATTAAATAACACTCACATCATTAGGCTTAAGGACGTCAAGACGCTCCCGGTATTGGACCAATTTTTGCATCGAGGCACCAACTTTTCCTTGTGGTAACCACCTCATTGCAAGTGGGTATTGAGCCCTGTAATTTGATCGATATGGAGGCCTAAAAGCAGGAAAATGCTCGTATATCCAAGCCTACATGCAATAAAACAGTTTCGATCAAATATACTATGGTTCCATAACATATGACTTTCTATAATGTTTGAATGTAATGAACTGAAAATACAAGTATGTTACCTCCAATAGCGTCGAATATCCCGCCATCTGCTTTGTCTCAGCTCGAGACGCTTGCCCTAACTGTCTATACAAGTACGCAAGAGTTGCAGCCCCCCAGGCATACGAATCCACCCTGGTCAGGTCATCCAGAAACTCTAAATAGTTTGTGTTCACCCGTGTCCCACTCTTGTCAGCGAAAAGAGTGCAACCAATAGTGTACCACAAATATGCTCTGGCTGACCGAGCACAGGCAAAAGGATCATCAGAGGTACCCTCTTCCTGGAATCTCTCACGAAGCCACTCTAATTTGATCGATGGCCCCCTAGCACCATGCATCCCAACGAGCACTTCAGAGAGATGCACTCCTAAAATATTCGCAACCTCCTGAGGTGTTGGTGGCACACTCCGCCTAGATAACAGTGGTTGCCCAGACACATTCAGTCTGTCAGACAATACACATCATCAAGTGTAATTGTCATCTCTCCAAAGGGCATGTGGAAGGTATTGGTCTCTGGATGCCACCGTTCCACAAATGCCGAGACAAGGACTTTATCCACTTCTGCATAAGAGCATCTGGAGGACACATTGAGGCCCGAGCTATTGACAAAATCCTTCATTACTTGACTACAGTTATTCCGAATCGACCACTCTTCCTGTTTGGTTGTGTGATTTAAGCACTTCAACAATGGTCGCTCTTCCCCATTCCATATACATCGCTACATGGTCATTGAAGGTCGTGAGCAAGAATGGAACTTGTGGCCCTCCAGAAACGGGATAAATGCCTTCTTCTTCATCCTCATCCTCCCCATCCTCATCCTCATCCTCATCCTCATCCTCAACAGGGCCTCCTCTTTCATACTCATGTTCTCCCTGTTGTTCTTTGTTGTAGAAGAAATTGTTGTTGTTGTTCTGTTGTAGAAGTAGTTGTTGTTCCTTGTAGTTGTTGTTGTCGCGATAGTTGTTGTTCTTGTTGTTGAGCTTCTTGTTGTTGTCTTTGTCGTGAGCCCTAGCCGAGGCCGTAGGTCTTCTTCGATATGTATTGATGTCGCACATTTTAAATTTGTATTAATGATCAACAAAGGAAAAAAAAAAAAACTCAATAACACACTTCGGCACTTGCCGAACCAACTCTTGTTCGGTACCCTTGGGACAACTCCATGTCTGTTCGGTAGCCTGGACAGTTTCAACTCGTTCGGAACCCTTGCCGAACTCATTGCGATCTGTTCGGTACCCTTGCCGAACTGCAGGTTTGTCCGCAATCCAGCCGAACGGTCCCCTCGAAAAATGCAATTTTTACTACAAAACTTCCTTTAAATTGTATTTTTTCAACACAAATATGCAAAAAATGGAATGTAACTATGACCTAACAAAATTAAACACATATATTCAAAAATATATAGCATTTTAACCTAGAATATAAAGACGAGATTCACACCTCTATTGTCTTCCATTGTTCTTTGTTGAAGTGTTGAAGTGTGCTGTTTTGCGTTGAAGAAAGCTGTTGTTGTTGTGTGCTTGTTGCCGTGCCGTGCCTTGCTTGTTGCCGTGGGTTGATGTTGCCGTTGTTTGCGATTGCCGTTTGTATGCGTGGGTGTGAGCGGGTTTTTCAAACAAGGGTATAAAGGGTGTGGGGGGTGTACTTAGCAAACAAGGGTATAAGGGTATAGGGTGGGGGTTTACTTAGCAATATTTTCAATATTTTGTGATAAATATTATGAAGGGTATAATTGGTAATTAGGGTGGGGTGTACTTAGTTTTTTGAGGAATTGAAAATAATGTGGGGGGGTGTACTTAGTAAATGGGTGTACTAAGTAATTTTGTGGGTTCAAATAGCAATTCTCTTTTATAAATATTTAACTCTGTTGTTTAAGATAATAATTGTAAGGACTAATATGTATTCAAATGTTGAATTCAAAAATCACATTAAAAAACTTTAAATATCAAAGACCGAATAATGTAAAGTTTAGGGATCAAATTATATATTAATCCTATAAAGTATAAACAAACTTAATGCTGATGGATGGATAATCACTAATTTTCTTTCCTCTTGAATTCCTTGACCTGATTGCTTTGTAGAATTGAGAAGCCACGGATAGAAGACGTAATTCACTTTAACTTTTTCTTGACTTTTCTTAAATTTGAATTGGTACAAACTCCAATGAATCATTCTATTTTGTAACGAGACAAGAGAGAGATACTAAAAGGTGGAGGGTCCAGATTTGTGCCCTCTTGATTACGCCAAGGACCAACTCGACCGGTTAGGCAACTAAGTTTTAGTCTCGGAAAATTTGAGTTGGATTTAGACTTCGGCCTAACATATGCAAGATCATTCTCTATTTCTATTTTAGGATTTATATTTCATTTTTTATAAGACCATGTATATTATTACCTCCACTTAATGTAAATAGTTCACTACCCTATTTTCATAATGTTAGACTCAAAGAGATCATTTCAAAATTATACTTAGAATATTTATAAGGTTTAACTTTATTTTTCACATGTAATACAAGATATTCTTCAATTTTTTAACTCCAAAGGTATTTGCATATCTCTTAATTATTAATACTTTTAAACGTAAACTCTTTAGTCAAATGGAACAATTACTTACAATTGAGTATGTATTGTGCAGCGCAAAAAAAAATATATACATATAAATAAATAATTAGTATTGAACATTAAGTAAAACGAAAGAGAAGAGAATGGTTTTTTCTTCAGGAAAAAGATGGCGTTCAATTCATTATTCCACCAATAACAAAAAATTGAGTCATCCAATCCAATAGTGTGAAAATATAAAAATAATCGCATTAAACGTATGAGAATCACTGTTAACACTCCAAATTTCAACTATGAGATTCCATCAATGCTTTACTTTGTTCGTTCTAAATATTTTTCAAACTATTTTGTGAACTGTTTCAGTTAAAAAATAAAGTGCTAATAAAATATTTAACCTATTATATATGGTCGTTATTCAAAAATTTAATAAGTACAAAAAACCTGGTATGGCCTCGAACAACAAAGAACATAACTAATGATCCGCTTTTTTCCTTAAACGAGTTTTGGTTCAGAAATATTTTCAATTTTCTAATGAGGAGTATAATATTGTCAAATTAAAACAATCCAATTTTCTTGGCTTAAAATCAACATATTTAGAAAGAAAAAACAAACTAAAACTCATTAATGGACTTAAATGTACTTTGAAAGAAGAATAGTCAATACAATGAACACTTCATTTATCCTAGGACATTAAGACAAGTCGATCACAATCATTTCCAAAATTTCTTTGTAGAAACTTACGGAAATTACTCGCCAATTCAAGGCCGCCCCTCACCTATATAAACCAACTTCCCCTTAACTCTTAATCCCACAAAAAACATAAGCCCCATAGAAAGGCCATATTCCTACCAATTTTACCACCATGAGTTCTTCTACCAAAAACCTTCTCATTTTAATCCCCATTCTCTCCGCCCTCTACTTCTCCTTCACTAATGCAGCCACTTTCGATGTCGTGAACCAATGCACCTACACGGTTTGGGCTGCAGCTTCACCAGGTGGGGGCAGGCGTCTAGACCAAGGCCAAACATGGACATTTGATGTACCCCCTGGCACTAGAATGGCTCGCATTTGGGGTCGAAACAATTGCAACTTTGATGCCAACGGACAAGGGCAATGTGACACCGGTGATTGTACCGGGGGACTAGTGTGCCAAGGTTGGGGCCGACCTCCAAATACCCTAGCTGAGTTTACCCTCCAAGATCCTAACAATAACAACTTGGACACCATCGACATCTCTCTCGTTGATGGATTCAATATCCCAATTGACTTTAGCCCAACCTCAAATGTGTGTCGCGGGATCAGATGTGCCGCCCCAATTAACGAGGAGTGCCCAGGTCCGTTACGGACCTCGGGAGGGTGTAACAACCCATGTCAAGTGTTTAATACTGTCGAGTATTGCTGCACCCCTGAGCGCGGGAGTTGTAGGCCTACCGATTACTCAAGGTTTTTCAAGCAAAGGTGTCCAGATGCATACAGTTACCCTCAGGACGATGAAACTAGTACATTTACTTGCCCCGGTGGGACGAACTACAGGGTTACATTCTGCCCATCATGAAGATCTTTGCCGGCATTCTCCATCATGCATGAGATAATTTATACTATTTGAAATAATAAGATGAAGTGAAAATTCGAAGCTAAGTGATCGAAATAAAGGTGTGCACATATAGCATTGTGCACCTGGTCAGTTAAAAGGAGACGTGTAATTTTGTTGCATTACATTATGAGCGAATAAATCCCATGGAATGTCTGTCACATGTTGGAATTTAGAATTTATGAAATTATCTAATATAAATTTCTATTCTGTTTTTTTTTTTTTTCCGCAACTTCCTTGGTGTCACCTTCTGTAGTCAAATTATTTAATAGATGCTATGGGCAGATTTGTTCCTTCTCTTCCTCCGTTCTTAAATTATTGTTTTGTTTTATTTTTTAAAATTAAATTGATTGTTTTTTTTAAAAAAATTAACTTATATATTTTTAATTTTTTTAAATTACAAAACATGTAATTTGTAATACTATTTTTAAATATACGAACTACAACTTTTGTAATTTAAAAATATATATACGTCAATTTTTCTTTTGAAAAAAACAATCCATTTTGACTTAAAATTTATAAACAGAGCAAGTATTATAAACCAATCGTTTAGGGACTACACTAAGAATCTCTTTTTATACTCTCAAATGTTCTCTGGAAAATTACGAATTTACGACATGTTTGTTTCCCTATAGTATATTGCAATTAACAAGGAAAAGGGCTTTTGGGCCAACTAAATCTTAAACATAGACTAAATTCATGTATACCTTTGAACTGATATCATACAAGTACTAGTCCTATGGAAAGTTTCCAAAGGCCCAACCTTGTGTCTCTAATATTGGTTGAATAGATAATTAGTTTTACACCCATTCGTTTAACGCATGGAAATATATATTTTTTAATTAAATTATACATAAGCAAAATAAAGAGAAAAATAAAATTAAAATAATAAATTAAGAAAAAGTAATGTTGGAGACAACTACTTAAATAAAAATATATCATTGTGTCGATAATTATTATAGATTCTCAAAAAACAATTCCTTATACACAACATTTGTTGTTTTATTAGTTGGTTTTTCCTCTTCATCGTATACCAATATATTCATAACAGAGCGGTTTGTTACCCTAGAAACTGCAACATACATCTGCCCATGGCCGAACATTGACTTCTTCAGGAAGAGTCCTACATGCGACAGTGACCTTGACCTTTGTAAATTGTCATTGCATACGATGCTACCAATGAAAATTGTCTTCTCTAAAACTTGAAAGACAATCTCAAATCTGATGGAGACAATGATATTCTTGAAATAAACACTTTATTCCGACTAATCATATTGAAAAAGTTAAACTTTGAAAAAAGATATTCTTATTTATAAATATATTCTTTAAATCACACAAAAGTTGCATATTTTTTAGTATTAGACATAGAAAACGTCTCATATTTTTTAAAAGATAGAAAGAAATTAAAAAGTAATAAAAAATTTAGCTTAAATTTGAAAATGTTAACTCTTTTTCAAGACAAACTTAAGAGAAAGTAGACTATTTTTTCTCCATATAATTTGATCTTCTAAAAAAAAAAAGTTTAGTTGCTGAGTAAATATATCATTGTACCAAAAAAATGGGTTTAATATATTATAGTGTATTAATTAAAAATATTAATAGTACGTTATACAGTAATCTTTCCCTCTTCAGAAAATAATTACATTTGACAAGTCAAACTTTTAAGATTGTAGCTTTTCTTTGTAATTTGTACCTCCTTTTAGTTGCACTATAAATATAATTTTTTTTAGAAATAAGTCTATTTTTGGGACATGCCAAGAGAAAAAGATTATTTTTCAAGATAGAGGGAGTATTTAAGAGTAATACTTAAATACTCCATTAATATATCATAGATTTGTACTCTCTCTGTCTCAAAGAAAATTTTTTATTAAATTTACACGAGTTTTAATAAATATTTTTGACTTATTATGTCTTTCCGTCAATATACTTATTTAGGATGTTTCAAAATAAAATAAAAAATACATATTTTAGCATGAAAAAAATAGTATCACATTTACCGGTGAGAGTGAGAGGAGAGAGAAAAGTGCATGATGTAATTTCTTAAGAGACTTGACCAAATTGATTTGTCTTTTATTTAAAGATTATATTATTATTTTGTATAAATATGGTTTCGATGACAATATTAAATGCTATAAAGATGACTTTCTATTTTTGGCAAGTCATTTTTGGCGAGATTTTAACTTTTTTAGACAGTATCACCAACAGAGTATGCAAGGAAGCCAAAGAACGAATGTTGCAATATGCAGTGCACAAAGGAAGGAGAGCGATTGCTGGAAAATTCGAGTCTTCTCTTGTGGAGCTCGAGCCTTGATTTTTAAATTGTTAAACCAAAACGATTTTACCCAATTACTCTGACAATGAAGGCTGGAAGTAATACTTTTTTGAGCAATATTTGAGTAGAATTAATTTGTCTTCTCAAAAAAATTATAAAATAAGATTTAAAATATTTTTTCGTCCCTCAACTTTGATCAATTTTTTGTTTGGTCCTACTATTTTTAAACATATTCATTTGGTCATACATGTTGCGTTTCTTGGTTAGATTCCCCCTCCTGCCATTACTGTTAGAAGTTCCGTCTAATTTTTTAGAAATAACAAAAATACCCTTACTATAACGGTGAATGTTTAAGAGCATGAAAATTGGCAAAAAAAACCCTTAACTATTATCTTCACGTATAGTTATGTGACTTTTTAACAAGGGTAATTTTGTCATCCCTTTTTTTTGGGTTAGACCAAAAAAATATTTTTTTAACTTGTTTAAATAAAATAGACGGAACTTCTAACGGTAACAGGGCAAAAAATTAATGTAGGTAGGAGCACTTTGGGCATTTTAGATAGGACCGTAGGAGCACTTTGGGCATTTTAGATAGGACCGTAGGAGCACTTTGGGCATTTCAAATACGAAATAGACGAACTTCTAACAGTAACGGGGGGAGGGGGGATCCTAACCAAGAAACGCAACTTGTGTCCAGTTTTGTTAATGATGAATAACAAAAAGGGACACTCATTTTTTGGACGGATCATAGAGTATTTCTTTTTTTTTTTTCCTCCTAACTGTTGAATATCCGTCAAAAAATATGTCAAATAACTTTTTAAAAAAATTAAAATATACCTCTTCAATTAAGATGAAAATTGTATTATTTTTCATTTTTAACCCTTTGTTGTTTGTTGTAAAAAAAAGGTAAAATATTTGAAACTATAGATGTCTGAGATGATAAATAAAAAACGTGATTTTTCATGCTTCCTATCTTTGTAGGTGGTCCGAACATAAAGCATGACCTTTTCCTAATAAAAACTATACCAAGTTGAGGATAATAAAAAGTTATGATTTGAATTTGAAGTAACATTATTACTAAAGAACTAAATGGTGTTTAGCCGCCTCTACTTTTTATTATAAAATCATACTCCTTTAGTTTCAAAGAAAACCAATATATATATATATATATATATATATATATATATATTAGTTAAATTAAGTTGCATTTCTAGATTTGAACTTATAAATGTCTATTAAATTTTTCAAATTTTTTAATAAGATGATGTGTCTGACTTTTTCATATATAACAAACAAAAATAAATGAAATATATATTTTAAATTTTTTAGTCAATTTAATAAATTTTGAATAAATATTAATGAGGATTTTGTTATGTTTTCAAAAATGATAAAACACTTTAATTATAGTATTATTAGTGTACTTTTCAGGGGTTATAGTTTTATTTATTCAAATTAAATAAACATATGCTAAATTCCATTGATCCCAATATCGGTTAAATTTTTGAAAATTGTACCTTTTCTAATTAAGATATAAGGAATATTATTTAATCCTTATTTTCTAGGTCAATGGTTTAAATTGACCCGCTCAATTAGATAAGATTGTATTGTACACCATCATTAGACCTACACTCAATTGTAGAATGTCATTTTCCCCTTCCTGTGGGTAGACTAGAATTCCACCAAGACGCAGATAATCCTCCTGTTTAGACAAGTGATTCGTTTTGAGAATTGTAGGGTTTTCGGTTTTTTTTATTTATTTTTGTTTTATAATAATGGCATGAATAAGAGATCTAGATAAAAAAAAATGTAGAATCGATGAAAGAAAAAATAATAATATGAAAGAAATAACAAAACACGAAATAAACCTCTATATATCTGAATAAGATCAATAATATAATTAGAGCATGTGAGTGTAAACTTCTTGATTTTATTTCAAAAGTACAAATAAAGATTTTATAGTTCAATAGGTGATAATTCATTAATTGCAATTAGTCGTCTCTAATCTTTCTAAATTGTTGTTAATATATGTCTTAATAGTACATTTTAAACTTTATTTTGGATGCTTTTGTGCGACAATTCTTCACATATAGTGGTATTGGAAATAGACTTGTAAAATAAATTTAATAAACAACAATGCCATTGGGATACGTTTTTAGCTAGGGTCCATTCGTGAAGCATTTTAAAAACTTATTTATCTTCAAAATATTAAAATAATATGTTTGCTTAATGATGATTTTGATCACTTTAATATTGTCATAAGATGTCCTAAAATAATAAAAATTTAAAATTTTGGAAGGTGAAATTTAAAATCTAAAATTTTATAAATTACAAGGAAAAACAATTTTAAAAATGTTAAAAACTATATGTCATTGTTTTTAATTTACTCGTCATAGTCATAGTAGACTAAGTAGTTAGTTATCATGTTATCTAATTTATTTCAAGACAAAAGCCGCCCCCATGTCCTATAAAAACCCCCCATATATACCATCCCATTAGACCAACACACTACGTACCAAGTCCACCATCAAAATGGCCTACTTAGCTATCCTCACATTGCTCCTCCTCGGCCTTTTCACCTCCTCCAAAGCCGCCAGCTTCACAATCAGAAACAACTGCCCCTACACCGTTTGGGCCGCTGCATCACCCGGCGGCGGACGTCGTCTCGACCGTGGCCAAACCTGGGTCCTAAATGTGCCAGCTGGCACAAGCATGGCACGCATTTGGGGCCGTACTAATTGCAATTTCGATGGTGCTGGTAGGGGTCGTTGTCAGACCGGTGACTGCACTGGGGGACTACAGTGCCAAGGATGGGGGGTCCCACCAAATACTCTCGCCGAATATGCTTTGAACCAATTTGGTAATCTCGATTTTTTTGATATCTCTCTAGTTGATGGTTTCAACATCCCAATGGAATTTAGCCCTACTGGAGGTTTCACTAGACAGTGCAAGCAACTCCTCTGCACTGCTAATATAGTCGGGGAATGCCCAGCCCCGTTACGAGTACCGGGTGGGTGTAATAACCCATGCACAACTTTTCATACGCCCGAGTATTGTTGCACTAACGGACCTTGTGGCCCCACATTTTATTCAAGATTTTTCAAAGACAGATGTCCTGATGCTTATAGTTACCCTCAGGATGATCCTACAAGTACGTTTACTTGTCCCGGTGGGACTAACTATAGGGTGACTTTTTGCCCACTGGGTCTGGGTAACCCTAATATGCCTCTTAACGAGTATGGCAATAACAATGAAACGTATGTAAATGTTGGGTAGAGGACTACGTATAGGGTCTCTTTTATGTGAACAAACTCCAAGGTTTGTCATGCATGGAGGAAAGAGTGTGTGCGCAATGTGTGTAATCCAGTGGAGTCCTTTCGTGAGTTCCTCTTGTGTACCATTGTAATGTTTTAAATAAAATAAAGAGATCGTAAACTGAGAGTGTTGATTAAAATGGCAAGGATTGATTGTGCATGCTCTAATTTCTCTTTTGTGTTGATCTCTTTAATACTGTACATATTTTACATAATTGTTCTTGAATTTATTTTTTATTTTTGGCAAGGACTAATTCCTCCCTTGAGATAGTACGTTTAAATAATGTTTTGACTCATCAAGTGACAATATTAATGAAGACAACCGATTTGAATATACCTCCATTAATTGCATCATATAAACTCACTTACAGTGTAAACGTACGTGTAAAAGTCGTTACAATTATGAATGACATCCTATACCCCAAAAAAAAAAAAAAACCAGATCATCGTATCTTTTAGATTTGAACATTTTTTTCTAAACTGCAATATTTTTCTCGCATACCATCGTACCTTTTAGATTTGTAAAATTCACGTAAAAAACTAGCATTCCTTTTATTTCCGGTATTTTGTTCGTAAGGAATAAAAACAGATCATCTGTAGCTAAAAAGGTTTAATAATTGAAGTAAAAGACAGTCAATATATAAACTAGGTGTAGCATACTTTTAGAATTTGGATAAAGTTTACAGAATAAGAATGAAAATGAAAATAAGGATTAAAAACAATCACTTGTAGTATGACTTGGATGTTGGAAAATAAAAAATTAGGTTGAGAAAAATTTGCATGTCTTGGGATATTGGTGTCAATTTTAAGAAGTTTAAGAATTATAAGATATATTTGGCCTGGTATATTTAGAATTAGGTTTAATTACCAAAAATATTTGAACGATACAATGTTTATATCACAAGCGGAAGGTAAAGTTGGAAAAGTTATAAAAATAAAACACGTAATTTTTCAAAGTGAGATTTTTAAAAATAACATTTCAAAATAAAATAATATTATAGACTCTTTGAACAACTAATGGAGAAAATACCACATTTTATATAAAATACTATTTCCGTTAAAAACTTAAGATGGATATGCACGGATGACAACGGATCGAGTTTAGGTCAGATTTGTCATTCCCCTAACTCACTCCTAATTTATAGTTCCTTAGCCCAAGTCCAAGCAATCCCAAATACTTTTTAATTAAGTCCAAATCAAATAAATTAAAATTAAATTATCAATAATATAATAAAAAATTATATAAATAAGAAACAGCACAATAAAGTTTATCAGAAGGAAGGAAGATACTATTTTCACTACAATTTTTGCTAATCCACAACATTATTAATTGTTTCACTAAACAAATACTTGTTTTGACAAATCTACCCTTAGTTACTTGCCCATATTAAGTTTAATAACAAAATTACTTTTCAATATTATTTTCTAATTCAAAACATATTAAATGAATTTGATTAACATTCACATAAACCACATAATATAAAAATCAATATTATGAGAATCTTTTCTGTCAACCGAACTTTGAAAAAATATGTGATCTTTGCTTATAGAATTAAAAAATTCACGGTTAGATTTAAAGGTTATAATAGTAAAAAATTAATCTGATAGAAAAATCATATTGTGATATAGTATTGTAAAGTTTAAATACCTTTTGTCTATTATAACAACTGATTCTAGATTTTAAATTTTGAATTGATTAAAACCGATAATGAATTTAATATACCATATTGCTATTATTGAGTTGATTTGTTAAAATAATATTTTTAAAATTAAATTAAAAATATTATTTTAGTAATAAAATATCACATATTTTCTAAAACATTAAACGATACATACTTTTATGATTTTTTTTAATAATGAAACATTTTGAGAAATTTATTAAAACTAAGTATGAATAGAAAAGGCATACCTTGTTTGTTGATAAGTTAAGAATTAAAAGGTAATTTGAAAATAAGAAATATACTATTCAACTTTAAATGACAAGTAATTAATTGAGGGGTAGTTTTGGTCCAAACATACATTAATTTAAAGTTACAATCAGTAATGTTGTAGATAAGTAAAAATTGTACTAGAAATAGCATCTCCCTTATCAGAATTCACTTAATTTTAGTTAAATTAAATAAAATGCTTCAATGAAAATTCACTTCCATCAACTCCATCCACACTAAACAAATTGCACAACCATGATGTTTAAACTACTAATTCGCTAAAAAAATCATAGTGAAACGCAATGTTCAACTCCCCTCAGGTATTCATAATTAATTAGTATTTCTAAATTCAACGAAATTACTAGTAAGGATATCATAACAATTATATATATTGAATTGGATTGAGTTTAAAAGCAGACTAGGATAAATCGTACCCGGCTCCTAAATTGTTTATCGTATCCGCTCTTTTTAGAATGAATCATAGTCAATTCTAGATTGAGTTCAAATATTTTGTCATCCGTAAATGCACCTAATTATCACGATACTGCATTTATACCCAATAGCATTGACTATCTGATAAAAGAATATTATATGAGTAATACTATGGATATATAAAGAGTACTAAATATTTTACACCAAATAATGTGTCAGTTGATGTGGCAGTTAATGTAATGCATTAATTATAATTTTTAATTTTGATTTTTGTACCATATCAACTGTCACATCAACTGACACATTATTTTTTTAGTACTCTTTAAATACACATAATATTACTCAAAGAATATATAACCTCGTTTTTTATATGGGTGGTCAATTCTTTCCGGAACAAAGACACCACATACCAAGCAGAGTATAAAGTATAAACCTATGGCATCTAATCTCTAATGATGAAAAACACTGCATTGCGTTTAGGAGAGTATATAAAGTACATTGCGTGTAGCCGCCCCTTTCTTTGTTTAGGAACTTGTACTGTACAAAACAGTGCAAGTAAGAAGGCCGGACTTGCCTCATCAATATAACGTGTGTAACATGAATTTTCTACGTTACTTTTTAATAAGTTGAATTATATAATTATTTGGTCCCTCGATTTTATTAAATTTATGCGTTTGGTCTCTCTGCTAAAAAAATGTAATTTGGTCACTCGATTTGCATTTTCTTGAGAGATTCCCCCTTTCCTCCATTAACGTCTATTTTTCGGTTTATTTTTTTAAATACCCAAACTACCCTTAATGCTTTCCTTCAAAAGACTAAAACTCCCCCCCCCCCAACTAAGCCTAATCTCTCTCTCTTTCTCTCTCCCCCTCTCACGCCTTCTTTTGATTTTTAATACCCTTATCTTCATCACATATAATCAAGTCATCATTAACGCCGTTGCAATGAAGTTCCGATGAGTCAACACTAATCCTTTACTCAACCCGGTCGTACCAGAGGAGTAAAGAATAGCGGCCACGTCATTTTGAGAAAGAGGGTAAGGCAATTGCAATACCCTGTTTGGGATCTTGGAAATTAATTCAGAATAGAAATACAAATTGGGGTTGCTGTTTTGAAATTGGGGGGGGGGGATGGTGGGGAGAGAGGACTGAAGGTAAGTTGAAGGGTTTAACTTTGGGGTAGAGGTGGTCAACAGTGATGATGAGTTTGGATTTGGAGTCGTTAAGTTGGTGGGTGAGTTCAGTGAGGGTGTAGAGAAGGTTGGCGGTGATGGCGATTGCGCCAATGGTAGTGATGGCGAGGAAGACAACAAGAAAGAGGGTGGAGTTTGGGGAGAGGATGAGGACGATATCATTTTTGGAGATGTTGAGGTTGAGGTGGGATTGGGAGAGCTGAGTGACTTAGGTTATGACGTGAGAGAAAGTGAGAGTGTTGGTTGGTTGGTTGATTTGGATCGATGAGGGCAATGGAATTGGAATGGGAATGGGTATGGAGATTACGGGAAAGGAGGTTTTGGGCTTAGGGGAGAGAGATAGGTTCTCTTGGAGAGGTGTAGACTCCATTTTTGTTGTTGGTGTTAACATTTGAAATGAGCTATGGAGTGAGACAACAAGCTGAAATGTTGAGGTTTTCTCTTTTGATTTCTGAAACCCACCACTACCTCTCTCTCTCTCTTTCACGCCCTCTTCTCTCTCCTCTTCAATGTCACCACCCAATAGCCCCCATCCCGAACATCTCCATCGTCGGCCCCCCTCTTCAATGTCACCACCCAATTGCCCCCATCCCCAACATTTCCATTAGATCTCAAATTAACAAGCTCAACCAAGAACCTCAGATCTACAACTAGTCAACAAAAATCATCATCTCAGATCCATCCCACATACATGCCCACACACACATGCCAATATCTATAATACAATACATATGAATACATATATATATATATATATATATATATATATAGATGATAGGGAGAAAATCGGTAACAAAATCAATATAAAATTGAATTGGTGCATTTGATTTCAAAGTTACTATTCAAAAAAAAATTGAGGGACGATTGGGCAGGCATAGGGAGAAAATCCCTAATCAAGTATCTTCAGAAACACTAATCCTTGGCTTCAAGCAATGAAGAAAAAGTCAAGCAATTCAATTTTTAAAATTTAATGAAGATAAGGGTATTTTGGGTATTTTTTTAAAAAATAGACGGAAATTCTAACGGTAACGACGAAAGGGTGGAATCTCTTAAGGAAACGCAAATCGAGGGACCAGATTGCATTTTTTTAACATAGGGACCAAGCGCATAGATTTAGTAAAGTCGAGGGACCAAATAATTATATAATTCTTTTAAGTTTTGAAATTTTATTTTGTACTCCTTCCGTCCTTAAACTATTGTCTTGTTTGACTCGGTATATGAATTAAAAAAAATAATTGAGTTGACTATTAATATTGGTAATAGTGTGTAATTTTCTTTAATGTTAATATTTATATGACCCATAATTAAAGTAGAGAGAGAAAATGTAAGGGTAAAATTGTAAAATTGATGTTCTAAAAATAAAAATTTTAAATAAGACAATTATATTTAAGGACGAATAAAAATAATAATAATTTAAGAACGGAAGGAGTAATAATTATAGAAAAAGTAAAAGAGAGATAGAGATAGAGAAAACATACCTAGTGGAATAAAAGAGAGAAAAAATAAAAAAACGAGAAACCATAGTTCTAAAACCTTGCATGAACAAATTCGAACAGACATTAAAAATATATTTAAATATAAATTTGGTCGCTCTACTTTTACCCAAAATTTATTAAGCTTACTATACTTCTTTTTTTCACACTTTGATCACTCTATTTTCTCAGGAGAATCAATAAACTCACTCAATCAATGAGCTTGTTGATTGGAAAAGTCCAAGTAGAGTGATTAAAGTGTGAAAGAAAGAAGTAAAGTAAACTTATTGAATTTTTGAAAAAAGTTAAGTGACGAAATTGATATTTAAGCTAAATAAAAAATATTCAATATTTTCACCCTTTTAAAAAAATAGTCTGATTGACAAATTAAACTTCTTTATGATTACGTTGCTTCGTATTTAAATCTACTAGTTTTTTCATTATTTGTAACAGTTCTTTACTTGGGGGGTTGGAATCTTTCTATTCCGCACGTATCCGTTTCCGGGCTTTTTGAAATCAAAAAAGCGGGTAGAGTCTTTGTAACACTAATTGGTATCTTTATTACATTAGCTAAAACATATTTGTTCATGTTCATTTCTATCACAACAAGATGGACTTTACCGAGGCTGAGAATGGACCAACTATTAAATCTTGGATGGAAATTTCTTTTACCTATTTCTCTAGGTAATCTATTATTAACAACTTCTTCCCAACTTCTTTCACGGTAAAAGAATACGATATTCTATATTCATGACTTAGCCCAAACAAGAGAAAGAAACAGGCATAAATTTTTTTATAGATATTCACGATATGTTCCCTATGGTAACTGAGTTCATGAATTATGGTCAGCAGAATCAATTATATCCCCATTAAATTGCACTAATCAATAAAAGCAAAAATGAGGGGCAATAATTACAATTAAGAATAATGCAGGGACATGTTTTGTATATTACTACCTCCGTCACAAAATAATTATCGTTTTAACAAAGATTTTTTGTGTTTCAAAATAAATGTCGTTATAAGATTTTAAGAAATATTTGCTCATATTCTACCAAAATTGCCCTTATTTACTAACCTCATTAAAGATGGTTGTTAAAAGGAAAGAAAAAAAAACTCATGCAATTTATCTACAATAAATGAGCTTAAATAAGGGTAGATCAGTCTTTATGTAAATTTCCTTAATCTGTATATAAATTGCTAAAACGACAATTATTTTGAGATAGACAGCCTCTAACTATCAAATATTATAAAAATAATAATTCCTCGATTCTAGCCAAAAAATTTATATTTTAAATTTTTTTATGTATATAGTCAAATAGTTATAACAAATGTGAAGGATAATTGAAAATACTATAGCGATTAAAGACATAATTAGTTGGTAAAAGTAAACATTTTTAAATTTAAAGTTTTAAAATAAAATAATTAACTTTTTGCATATTAGGGAGTAAGAAGATAAGATAATATTTTTCAATATTAAAATACATATATCTATATAAAAAATTATCATAGAATTGACTAATCAATAAAGTACAAATCTTAATGCTTCAACATAAACATACATTTTGGATCCGTATCTTATAATTTATAGATTTATAATCTACACCTCATCTAAAAAAGACTATCTTGATTACTATTTTCACCTGTCTTAAAATACTTGTGTATCCTTCAGCTATGTGCTTTCAATTTTTACGCATTGGGATCTAAGGTTGTGTTTCTATTGCAGTTGAGGGTCAAAAGAGGTTTTTTTGTTAATTTTGGACGAATATTAGTCATGTGTCATCCACATGCAATTTTGTGGAGTTGTTTTCATGTATGATATGTTCTTTAGAAGTCATGTGTTTGATATGTTATTCATGATAAATGAAAATATTGTTAATAACTAAGTGTCGAAAGACGGAAATAACCCCACAGAAATGCATATTGATTACACATGACAATTTTTATCTGAAACTTAATGAAAATTCCCCTTTGACCCCTAATTGCAACAAAAATGTAAACTTTGACCCCAACATCCAAAAATTAAAACCAAAAACCTTCCAAGTGCAATAGTTAGCAAACCATAAGATAGTAAAATGCAATTAACCCATAATTATTTTAATTTCCTACTAAAGTCTTAACTAAATAAATTTTTATTGCTTTGTGACTCATAAGTAATACTCCCTCCGTTCCGAATAAATGTTCCTACTTTCTACTTTAAAATGTCCCAACTAATGTTCTTAAAGACTTTTAATCTACCTATTATCTACCATTCTTCCTAATATACCCTTAAAGTTTTATTTAATATAACACATCCCAAAGAAACTCAATTATTTAAAATAGTTGAACTCAATTAATGTTCATGTGTATTATTGTCAGAATACATTTTACAGCACATCATTAATTATGTTTCTTAATTTTTGTGTTTTATCCACTAGAAACATTTATCCGGGACGGAAGGAAAAAGAAAAGTAGGACTATAGTTAATAGGTAAAACTAATTAAAATTTAGTTAATTAATAATCTTTTTAAATTTGTGTTAAAGAGTCTTGTTTTTACTTTACACGTCATCATAGTAATGATCATTTAAACTATTTATTCCTAGACAAAAGCCACCTCGTCCTATAAAAACCCCCCAACCATCCCATGCATTAAACCTACACACGACCTAGTTCAAAACGAAATGGCCCACTTAGCTATCGTAACGTTGCTCCTCCTCAGCCTCTTCGCCCCCTCCAAAGGCGCCAGCTTCACAATTAGAAACAATTGCCCCTATACCGTTTGGGCCGGAGCATCGCCGGGTGGTGGCCGCCGTCTCGATAGCGGCCAAACCTGGGTCCTAGATGTGCCAGCCGGGACAAGCATGGCACGCATTTGGGGCCGTACAAATTGCAATTTTGATGGAGCTGGCCAGGGTCATTGTGAGACTGGTGATTGTACTGGGGGCCTTGTGTGCACGGGATGGGGGGTCCCACCAAATACCCTCGCTGAATATGCCTTGAACCAATATGGTAACCTTGATTTCTATGATATCTCTCTAGTTGATGGTTTCAATATCCCCATAGAGTTTAGCCCCACAGAAGGCATCACTAGCCAATGCAAGCAACTTTTATGCACGGCTAACATAGTCGGGGAATGCCCAGGCCCGTTGCAAGTACCAGGTGGATGTAATAATCCATGTACGACTTTTCAAACACCTGACTACTGTTGCACTAACGGACCGTGTGGTCCCACAGACTATTCAAGATTTTTCAAAGAAAGATGTCCTGATGCTTATAGTTACCCTCAAGATGATCCTACAAGTACGTTTACTTGTCCTGCTGGCACTAATTATAAGGTCACTTTTTGCCCATTGGGTTCCCCTAGTTTTCCTCTTAGTTGGAATGGAAATAAAGACACCTATATAAATGTTGAGTAGAGGACCAGACGGGTCTCCTTTTATTATTTGAGAATAAAGCTCCCATGTTTGATATGGAGCGGAAAGGTGTATGTCGCAGGGTGTATCGCGCTTTCTAAGATTTTCTTTTTAATGTAATATTGTATAGTGTTGAAGTTTGAAATTTAAATAAAATTAACTAGTATATTTAAATTAAGAATTAATTATTGTCGATTAAATGACAATGATTGATTGTGCTACATCTATTTTCCATCATGTATTATTAGGTAGTACTAATTACTCTGTGTTGTGTGTGCTTTGTATATTAATTATAGTACTGATCTCTTTTCTATTTAATTAATAATAGTCTTTGTTAGAAAGAAAATAAATAAATAAATAAATTAATTAATTAATTAAATAGATGGCAAGGACTGAATAACTTCCTTGCCATATATAGTTCAACTTCAACATGAGCTTTTACTTGTTAGTATGGTTTAAAAATATGTTAAGAGACCATATTTAACCACCGATACACCTCCATCATGGCATGTAATTAAACACTATATACTACTGTCTACTGTAAATGCTGATACACTTTGGATCTGTAGCTTTTTCTCAACTAATATATATTTTTCTCATATACAAATACAATCATTTCTTTGAGGTTTTCAAAATTCCTAAGGAAAAAACTCTTCTTTTTTCTTTTTCTTTTTTTCTGATCATTCCAAAAAATAAGTGTACTGGGGGTACCGAATCTGTGCTAGAACCATGGATCGTTGATGAAGCTTTTCGGTGTGTTTGTCGTCACGAACGAACGATAGAATATCTGGCTATGTGTTGTCTGCAAAAATAAATAATCATGAGAGGGCGGGATGTTTCATTTTTTTAGTTTTTTAAAGGAAAGGGGGGAGGTGTATTTTGTTCACAAGGAACAAAAATGACCATCAGCAGGTAAAAAGCTTTGATAATTTAAGTAAAAGATGGTCATCATAATAATTCGATCGATACACTTCAGAATTCAGATACAGCTCTCATGAGTGTTCCGTAAAGGTTTTAACGTGTGAGTCCGAATTTGTACACCAGCACTTAACGTTAGTGTACAATACCAATACCTATGATTGGTGGATAATACTAATTTTCTCTCTCTCAGACACACTAATTAAATATGAGTGTGTATGTGTGTGAGAGAGAGAGTTAGTGTTATCCACCAATCATTGGTATTTGTGTTGTACATTAACGTTAAGTGTTGGTGTACAAATTCGAACTTTGTAATGCTATTACAATTCGAAATCTCATCCGATAACGTATGGAAAGAGTAAATGAATGCTCTAAGAAGGTGTAGCTTTTTCCTTACTACAATAAATTTTGAGTACACAATCTTATATTTAAAGTTTTCAAAAATCAATAAATAAATAAAAAAAACCCTGTTTATGACCTTTCTATAAAGATATGTTTTGATAGTGATTAGTTAGCTTATAATCCTTGACACGAGTTTTACAAAATTCATCCTAAATGAATCGCAAGATAACAGCTTGAAACAACTAACTGCCATGTCAGTAAGTGAAGATCAGAAGAAAAAAAGAAATATTATTGGAAATAAAATTTTCATCAAATAGAAAGTCAAATTTCATAGTTTACATCATCAAATGATTGAAGGAATTAGGGCTCTTAAACGAACTGACCAAGCTCGGGATCGGCTTGGGTTGGGTTGCATAAGCTCGAACTCGAGTGTATACAAGTCAAGCTTGAGCTTTATAATAAGCTCAATTATGTAATAAAGCTCGAGCTCTAGATCATAAAGCTCGGCTCAATTTATACTCAATTTATAAATACATGGCCATAGAAGACACACCTATCAAGTTGTAAAACAAGTTGATTAACCATTTGTTAACTAAAACAACTCACCTCTAAAAATGATTCAATGGTTGATTTCAAAATGCAATTTCCCATTTATTTTAGGAAAAATTATATAAATGACCATCGTACTATCGTTTGGTAACCGATTTGACCACGTACTCCTAATATTCTAAATTTAACTAATGTACTCACGAATTGAGTACAATGTAGTCCTTCTGACTAACGCCTCATCTATTTTTTTAATAGTCGTTAACTCTTCATCCTATTTTTTAATAGGGCTACTGATATGGTGTACGTGAGCCATTTTATGAGGGGTATCCAAGTTCGTCACGTGCACACTATGCGTTCCCCTGAGTTTTTGGGCTTGAAGGAATCAGATTTCGGTTCAGATCTAGTCATTGGAGTCTTGGATAGGCATGAAAGAAAAGCTTTTGAAGATAAAGGTCTTGGTTCGGTTCCAGCCAAATGAATAATGTCATTTTAAATTGGCTTATTTAAAAAAATAGGCTGGAGAGTTAACGACCGTTAAAAAAATAGATAAGTCGTTAGTCAGAAGGACTACATTATATTGCACTCAATTTGTGAGTACGTTGGTTAGATTTAGGATATTAGGAGTACATGGTCAAACAATTACTAAACGATAATACGATGATTATTTATATAATTTTTCTTTTATTTTAATTTTTTGCTTGAAAAAATACCTATTTTTGCTTACAATTTATACATTTATTTGTTCGTAATGTGTACACGTTTGTTGACAATGTACTTTGTTCAAAAACTAATCTTTCAACCGATCAAAGAAATTTTACGTACCGGACCCATAGCCACCCCATCTCTCATGATGGAAGTTTAAAGTGATAAAGGAAATAAAGTACATTGCGTTTAGCCTCCGCCACTATCTTGGTTCAAGAATTTGTAGTGTACCCAATACTACTCTTCTTCTGCTCTCTAAAATAAGGGCCTCTGTCCGGTATATACAAGCAGTGTTCTAAAAATTGTTAGGCAAATGTCAGGCGGTACAGCAGCGCCTAGCGTTTAGAGAACTAATCGGGGCCTAGACGGGAACTAGAAATTAAGGCGTAATTACACATTTACACTATAGATTTACACAATACCTACTGCAACAATAGTAAATAACTAAATATGATCAAATAAATTAAAAGTAATGATCACATTACAAAATTAATAGTTAAAAATTTAAACCAAATTCAATAGTATTATTCCAAACTCCAAAGTTTAAACTTTAAAATAAAACAACAATACTACAATAGTCAAAACACCAACCATAGATCCATTAACAAATATTGTGGTCTCACACTCAAGTCTCAAATATCACAATACAATACTTAAGTAATTAACAACAAGAACACAATTAAACGTTATAAACAATAACCACTAGCATCTTTGTTAAAGATTACTTCCTAAATTATTGTCTTGTTTGACCCGGCACACACGGATCAAAAAAAAATAATTGACTTGATTATTAATATTATTATAGTGTGTAGTTTACTTTAATGCCCATGTGCATGTGACTCATAATTAAAGTAGGAAGAAAAAAGGTAAAATGGTAAAAGTGATGTCCTAAAAAGGAAAGATCAAACAAGATAATTATTTGGAAACGGACAAAAAAGAAAAGCAAGACTTAAAATTTAAGAACGAAGGGAATATTATAAGTCAACTTTCTAGTTTTATATAATTATTAAGGCTTAATTCTCAATTTCATCACTCTACTATTAAAAAAAGTCCAATAAGCTCGCTCTACAATTTTTTTTCACAAATTAATAACTATATTTTACAAAAAGTGTCAATTTGGTTCAAAAATTAAACGCAGTTAGTTTTGTTGGATGGAATATTGTAAAAAGACTAAAATGCCCTTTTAGTTGTGGCATGTGTCTTTCACGTCGACTCCTTCCATGATTGACTCAAAGTGCTAGGCAGCTTAATGTACAACCATGAACCCATCTCAGTTCTTGACGAAAGAAGCCCTAACCCTTCCACCTCCTCAATTTAGCAATTGCAATAGTGATGCATGAATCCAAAGCAACTGAAAAATCTTACTTGATCAGGCTGCGTTCAATTTCACCAATTCTGAGCCTTTTTAACAGTGCATTGCAAGCTTTGCTTAAGTGAGCGAATGGAGTGCTTGGTGTTTGCTTCTAGAGGGCTCGCCAGCACTGAAGAAGACAACTGGAAGCAATGGATACGGTGAACGGAGATGAAGTTAGTGACTGAAGAATATGTGTGCGCGGTTGGAGACTAGCGGAGAAGACGGCAGGAGGCTCGATCGGAGATGACCACTAAATAAAAGAGGGAGATCGCCAAAGCAATGCAGAAATTGGGATTCTGATTCCAAGCCCTAGGCTCAGATTTCTTTCTCGCATATGAGAGATATAGCCAGAGATAGAGACACGACGGCGTTGTCGACTTTAGAGAAGACAACCGGAGATGGGGTCGTTGGTGCAGAGAAGACGACTAGAGTGGATGTCTACCGGTGTAAGATGGTCGGAGTGATGGCGGTGGCGAGAGGTTGAATGCTGCGAAGGAGGACTGATTGTTGAGGGAGACGACCGGGAAAGGAACGATATGATCTATGAAAAAAGAGAGAGAAAAAACAATGGTGGTCTGTGAGATGACGATTAAGGGCAAAGCTTATTACTACGTATTATTTATTTCTTTTTAGTATGATGTAATTAATATGAATTTTTTTTATTATTATTAGATTATAATTTTTTTTTTCTTACTCATTGTTTAGAAGTCCACGTGCAAGACACATGCCACAACTAATGGGCATTTAAGTCTTTTTGTAGTATTTCATCCAATAAAACTAGCGGCATTCAATTTTTGAGCCAAATTGACACTTTTTATAAAATATAGTTATTAATCTATGAAAATAAATTGTAGAGTGAACTTAATAGACTTTTTCAGATAATAAAATGATGAAATTAAAAATTAAGTCAATCATTAATACACTAAATCAAATCTCAATATTTATTCCTTTATGACTTGTTGATTGATTGATAATCATAGATCATCATTTAAACCTTCACATGGACAACCACTTGCCTTAGACCGTGGTTAGCAAGAAAATGGTCAAAATACCAAAAATACACTCAACAGAAAAACAGTATCATAATACCGTTTCTCTCTCGGTTTAGCTCCGGCACCGGCGTCAAAAAGTAAGATCAGCACGATCATCCTTCTCTCTCCTTCAAGCACGGCCAGTCGTCCTCTCCCCTTAGATCCAATCCAAAAAATCCTCTCCCATCTCTCTCTCTCTCTCTCTCTCCTCATTCCCCATTCGTTCAGAAGAGAGAGAATAGTTGAATTCCAATTTTGCCCATGGTGGAGGCACAGTCATGGACAACGCGGCGAAGCAACAACCCGAGGCTAGAGTCGTTAATCAACCAAGTCGTCAACATACCAGCGACACCTCCCGGCGACGTCCGGTACAACAACATGAACTCGATTAACTCATTACTTTCTCCGACCATTCTCACTGCGGCTGGGCGTTAGAACTTAGACGGCGCCTAGGCGGCAATTTTTTGCGATGGTATTTTTTGTCCAATTTGACTCTAGTTGTAGCGTTTGGGGAGAGACTAGCGCCTGGCCCAATTTTGCGAATACAGTATACAAGTTTTAAAGAAGTGGTCGATGTAAGTTTTCTTTAATTCTTCAAGGTAAAGAAGGTGCATTTGAATTGTCAAACCAATTCAAATCATATCACCATGAACCATCATGCAATCCTAATGCTCATTTTAGCATATGATGACCTGTCATATCTCATTAGGATATTGCTCAAATATGTAGCATACTGGTGTTTATAAGTATATACATAGTTCAATTAATTATTTTTAAGGTATAATTTCACTTTTGATACCCTAACTATACTTGTTTTTCACTTTTCATACCCAATGTACCGAGGCAATCAAAGATCATCCTCAACGTTTCTGAATTTAATCAGATTACATACTTTTCGTTAAATATCCGTTAAACACTAACGGCTGACCTGTTGCTTCAAGTTGGGAACCGACTACGTGAAAGAAAAAGAATTTTCCCCAATTTATATCAGTATTGCCTTCCTTCCCAAATATTTCTTCCCCAAATTTCTACCCTAAATTTCTCACTCATTGCTTCCACTTTCTTCAAATTATGTCCTCAATTTCTCTCCCATTACTTCCACTTTCTTAGTGGAGCCCTAGACTTCAAATTATTCTCTAGATTTTGTCCCCCCACTCCAGCCTCCGATCCTGAATTTTCCATTCGAGAAACAAGACATATATAGAGGAATGAATCTCTTCTATTTCGTGATTTTAGACCCATAAATTGAACATCCAGTTACTATTTAATCAAGGATCAAATTGTTTTATTTTCATACCCACTAAACCATTTTTCCCACCAAAGACCCATTTCCAATTTCTCTGTCCATCCTGCTGCAATGAAATAGCTCATTTTCTATACAAATCATTTTTCGGCTATTCGATAAAATTATTGTATGCTGAAGTGATCGACATATCATCTACTTGCTTGCCAACCCTTGTTCCTCAACTGATATCACAGTGCGAAGAAATGGGAACTTCAGCAGTGCTCTGTTCTTTCAAAATAAATAAATTGAACCCAAAAATAAATAATGAAAAAGAGGAAGGATTAGTACATTTTCTGATTGATTAAATTGGTGATCTTAGTGATTGAATACCTAGACAATCACATAATTAACACACGAATTGTGACTAAAATAGGAAAATCAAAATCCTTAACTGCCTCAAGAAGTTTTCTCCCCAGGTAAGGTTGTGTTGCTTGCGTACGCTATATATACAGAGACAGAGACAGAGAGCCTATTTAATGGAAGGAGTCTGAGAGCTGTCTGTACCCTGATTCCTCATTCAATTCATACTCAAACTCTAATTCAATTCAATGGCCGTCGCTGACGCCGTCAATGTCCCAACTCCTCACCTAAAGTCAATGGCAGCCCTCTTTGCTAGCAGAAATACCAAGCCTATTATGAAGTTCCTAGAGATTAGCCTCATTTGTGCTCAATCCCTACATTTCCCAAAACAACGACGCATGCAAACCTACGTCCCCGTTTCAGTTGACAAGCACTCAACCAAGCTCACCAGCTGTCTCAACTAGGCAATGAGGTTTCAAGCACCATTCTCATGGCTGAAAAATGAGTCAAGACCCATGTCTTATCTCACTACCCATTTCTTTTTCTGGGTATATAAAGTCTTCATCTGTTATGAATCTCCCTCAAGCAAACACGCAAATATACGAAGAAAGAAGACCAAACCCAAATTTGGCATCTCTGTCATTGTGTGTGTGTGTATATGAGAGAGAGAGAGAGAGAGAGAGAGAGAGAGGATATGAAGACAATTGGGGCTAAAACAGAGTATTCAAAGTCTTTGTTTCTATCTCCTCCAAATGTTTCATCAAGATTTCTCTTGTCTCTTTCACTTGCTACCAAGGTCAGGTTAGTTTTTAACCTGCAATAACAGGTCACATGTTAGTATTTAACGGATATTTAATGAAAAGTATGTAATCTGATTAAAATCAGAAACGTTGAGGATGATATTTGATTATCTCGGTACATTGGGTGTAAAAAATGAAAAATAGCTATAGATAGTGTGTCAAAAGTGAAATTATCCCTTATTTTTAATATAAAAAGTACCAAGCCTACTATCAACATGTTACCGCATATGCCCAAAATAAGAGCCAAAATACCATTTTCTCTGACGTTTTGAAATTGATAGGAAGTTGAAAGAATAGATTGAAGTGTTAGCAAACTTCCTTTGGTGATGATGAATTACATCACTAGACAACAACTAATTAACTGACTTTGATTCACGACAACTTGACCCCTTCATCTTTCCAAAACTTACACTCGATGCCCTTGCAATTGCTTTTCTGGATTGATCATTGTCACTGTCTTAATTTCTTTTCTATTTTCTCTGATTTTCTATTCATGATTCTTCAAAGTTTCATTTTCATTCATGTGTCAGAGTTCAACGAGAACAATACGTAAGCTGGATCTCGATCCATAATGAAATCTGGACCATCCGATTGGTCAAAAACCATCTGAGTGAGCACTTTCATCTACTAATCACATTTCCTTAATAAATCACGTCCACCTGAACTTGCGCACATGAGATTATTTTTCTTCTAATGCAGACACACTCCAACTGCACTGGCCATCAACTTTACCTCACAATTCATACAAAAACGCTGATTTTTCGCCTTTGGAGCCGGATCTGGCCGACCCAATTCTACTCCGACTATCCATATAATTAATAGTAGTTTGTTAATTTTTAGCTCATTCCTACACACTCCTGAAGAAATTCCTAAATTCCCTGCAACTCGATCGGAATCTGTAACTTTCCATGAGAAAATGACAAGAAGAAAGCTCGAAGTTGTTCTGGTCAGTGCTAAAGGCCTCGTAAACACCGAGTTTCTCAGTAAGTTTCCTTGAATTATTGTCATACTGCTACTGGATTGAATTGCTAGTTTTCAATTGTGTTTTCTAAGTAACTAATTTGCCTCTAGTTTAACTTATAAAAATCAGTGTTTGAAAAATCGTTCTAGGCGCCCGCCTAGGCGCTAGGCCCCCCCAAACTCCGCGACTAGGGCGCCTAGGCACTAGGCCCCCCTCCCCTAAACACCACGACTAGGCTCTAGGCGCCCCCCAAACGTCGCGACTAGGGCCAAATCGGACAAAAAATTGCCGCTTATTCAGCCTAGGCGTCGCCTAATGCCCAGCCGATTTGAGCGATATCGTACGCGTTTTGTCGAGGAGGGACCCAGTATGAGGAACCTGGGAGGAAGGGGAGTTAATCAGGGGCAGAGCGACGCACGACGATGCGATGAATGACGTCCTCAATCTTCTGGATAGCTAGGGCTTAGATAAGTTCGGCGAGGAGGGAGTCAACGTGATCGAGATCCACACTGGAAGTAGTCGAAATGACTGGATTGATTACGGCGGAAAAGGAGGCGATATGCCGATGAAGAGGTGAAAGAGAGAGTGGGAGTGAGAGAAATTAAGAGAGAGCGAGAGAGAAAGAGAGCGAGAGCGAGAGATTATTGTCGACGTCGAAATCCCGTCATCTATCTCATAATGAGAGAGAGAGAGAGAGGCGTCTGTGAAAACTTTGTGAATTGTGAGAGATAGACAGGCGGTCAACTTTTAGTTTTAGGGTTTTAATTCACTTTTCAAATGACAACCTCCCCCCTCAAGTTATTAAAATATTTCTCTAAGTATTTTTCCTCCCCCCTTAAGTTATTAAAATATTCCCTTCTTCCCTCCATTTTGAAATGATAGAGAATTTCATTTTAATTTTTAATTTTAACTATTAATCTTGTAATGTAATCATTATTTTTAGTTTATTTGGTCATATTTAACTATTTACTATTGTTGCACCAGGTTTGGTATGGACCTAATGTGTAATTATGTCTCGATTTCTAGGCCTCGCCTAGACTCCGACTAGACCCCTAGGCGCTAGGCCCTGCTCTGGGCCTAGCGCCCGCCTAGCAATTTTTAGAACACTGATAAAAAGAAGGAAATCGAGCAACATTTTATATGACGTTAGATCAGGGATACACCACAGAATGCACCGCCTTGAAAACACCCAAAAAAAAAAAAAAAACACCAAAGATTGATGAGCCTGAGAGAAAACCTAAACTTAAACTCCAATTACTCACGAGAGTTCAAACGAACTTTATAACAAAACCTTTTAATTGAGATTAGCAACCAACTCATGGACTCCACAACAATCAAAACAAGGAGAAGAAGCAAGAGGCCGAAATATGCATCCAGACAAAACGGCCGCCACCAGGAGACACCACCGAGCCAAAATTACCTTAACCTGAACTCTAATCGCCGGAAGTCAATGGTCACCACAAGCTTTCCCCTAACAAAACAAAGGATTAGTAATGAAGCCGAAGAACGCGTTCGATTTACACCACAAATTAAAGACGAAAAACATTCCAACTCGACTCTTGAATGCCCAAAAGAAACTCCAACCTGTACATGCAGCAAAAGGAAGAATCGTTCAAGCGATAACGAAGCCCCATAGAGAACACCATCATCGACGAAGATCGGGAGGGAGTGAATTTATTATGCCAGATCTGAGATAGATATCAGATGGGGACGAGAAAAATAAGAGAAAATCCTATACTAGCTCGGCCGCCGCCGGAAACGAAAGGGGAGATGTGGGATTAAGTGAGGAGATATATTTTTTTTATTGCATTTGATTTATATTCGGCACGTATCAATGCTCGAGTTCGATAAAAATAATAATAATAATAATACTATTTCCTCCGTCCCTTAATTATTGTCTTGTTTGACCGGGCATACGGATTAAGAAAAAATAGTTGACTTGATTATTAATCTTTATATAATGTGTAATTTTTTTTAATATTTATGTATATGTGACCTATAATTAAAATAGAAAAAAATAAAGATAAAATGATAAAATAATATTCTAAATTTTTTTTTAATAAAATAATTATTTTGAGATTAAAAAAAAAGACAATAATTTAGGGACCGAGTGAGTAATAATAATCATTTGGTTTTACACCGGCTGACTGATAAGCATGTGCTGATTGATCTAAGGTTTCACAGCCTTAATAACTCAAGTCCATGTGCGCCTGCCCGTGTCTGATTATCTCCCTTCTAGTGCAACTGTGCAAACACACTCGACGGCAATCCCCCGACGATATTGACTGCTCATACAAAAAAACCCGATTTTCTCGCCACCGGATTCGGGTCCCTTTCGACTCCTATAATTAGCCGTTCTTTTTCCAGATCATTTGTACACACTCCCCAGACAAGGATCCCATCCAGGCGAGTCCTAATTCCTAAAATAATTCACTGCAGCTCCTCATTTTCTAGGGAATCTTTCAACTTTTCCGAGAAAATGACACGAGGAAAACTCGAAGTCATTCTGGTCAACGCAAAAGGCCTCGAAAACACCGATTTTCTCAGTAAGTCTCCTAGATCTTCTGTCATTAAACTATATCAACGGACTACATCTACCGGTCATCCACCGTACAACCCCGTAAGCAGTTCGATCGGTGGATGGGATGGTAGATATCGACGTAAGTGTAGCATCTCTTTTCCATTGATGATCTGGATCGTATCGTTATATAGAAAAAATTTCACTTTTTTATTATGATTTGATTGATGATCTGTACATTTCGCGATTCGCGGCATTAGAATTCATGTAATCGAGCTAATTACGTACGGTGAGTTGAGTTAATTTGGCTCGTAGCTTTTGACTTCTTGTTTAGTTCAATCTAGATCAGAACGTTTGACTTTCATCATGATGTTTAGAGTAGATTCTGTTTCCTTGGTGAGAACTTGGAGGAAGAAGGATAGAAAATGATAACTTGCATTTGATCTAACTAGAGCGGATTTTGGTCTGGTACTTAAGGTAGTAGAAACGGGAATTTGTTCAATTGTATAATATGGTATAGAACTAAGCGGCGTAATCGCTGAATACCATATTTTTCTCTATATTTCGATCATAAATGCTAATAAATGATTTCACAATAATGGAGTTCAAAGATACGACTATTTTACGGTAATTCGTAATTTATAATCCTTTTTTTTCTTAATTATTGTTGATTGATTTAGATCTAATTTTTTCCAATTTTTTAAAATCTAATAAATTTAAATAAAAAATACATAAATAAAAATAATAATGAACAATATTAATAAAAACTTTAAAAATTAAATAATACTAATAAAAAATTAAAATTAAACAGAATACTCATTTAACGATTAAAAAACAAAATTCTTCACAACAAACTATTTTATATAAAAACATTTTTTATTTAAAGTTAAAAACACAGATTTTTACCAAAAAAAAAGAAACAAATTTTTAATCTAATGCATTTAAATGAAAAAAATATCTGGAAAAGGACAGATGGCCGTCGGAGCCACCTGTAGACAAGGATAGGAGGCTTTGGAGGTCACCACGTCTTTTTCCATTTCTTTTTAAATCTAATGCATTTAAAAAAATAAAAAACAAAACAAAAATATGTGGAAAAAGTGGGAAAGATGGCCGCTAGATGCGCATGTCCTTGTGATAGGCGGCCGGTTCAGCCATATGTTCCTTTTTACAATTTTCTTAAAATCTAATGCATTTAAATGAAAAAAAATCTAGAAAAAGGGTATAGATGGCTTGTTGTCCAAGTCACCCGTCCTTTTTTCCAAAAAAAAATTAATTACTATAAATTAATCAATAATAATTTAGGAAAAAAAATATTTTTTGAAAAAAAAAAAATTAGTAAATGTATTAGATGAAAATATTGGGGATCAAAAAATTTTCATTAAGGGTTGTCGGACAGTTGGTGTTCTTACTCTGAAAAATCGTCTGAGGCGAAAAGGATCAGACTTTAGAGTGCCTCCGTGAATGAATATTAGGGCAGCCTTTCATCATTCCAAAGTGGTCAACTTTTATAGTGTGATTTGACGATGACCTGAGAAATAAAGTTGGCTTTTGCTAGATAACCAATTGCGACTAATTTTTGACTAGTGAGAGAGAAATTTTCGACCGAAGTTATCTTAAAAAGGATAAAATTGTACTCCTTCCCTTCCTAAAAAAAATCTATTTTCTTAGGCCTTTCCAAAAAAAAGGTTTATTTTCTAATGTTTAAATGTTACTTTATCATTCCACTCTTAATTTGATTCTCACTTTAATTGATGGGTCTGATCACTTCTACATGAGCATTAATCAAAAATACACAACATCCTAATAACTATTATTATTTTATGTGTCAAGTCAAACATAACTCTTTTTTAGCAACTGAAGGAGTACCACTTTTAAAAGTAAAAAACCATAATGGAGTACTGTTCAGATAATATGGATAAATGGATTCTTGCTTAAACAGAATGGAAACAATCTTTAGATTTGAAACAGCCAAGTTGAATGCCACTTGATAAAGGAGTATATGTTTTAGGGACTGTACAATCGTGGAATATATGTAGTTTGCCTTGTCAATGCCTAATCGGCTAATTCAACTGTAGCAAGGCAAAAGCAGTCATGGATCTTGAAGATGTGCTTATTCAACAAAAAAGCTTCTTCATTATGTACATTCATGAGCTAATTAAGACATGTTCTGATGCATTGGAGGATATGCATGTGTTGGCTTGCATCCGTAGCAGATGATATACCATGTTAAAAATATATCTACACTATGGAATTTTTATATATGTACATGTGTGTGTGCGTGTATATATATATATATATATATATATATATATATATATATATATGGGATATATAATCTATTCTATACCCTTTGGGCATAGGATAACCATCATTAATTACGATAAACATCAATAATTATCAGAAAAACCGTCAACGAAGGGAGAAAAAAATGGAGGGAAACGGCTTGGAGGGAAAAGAGAATGGAAAGACACTACTACAATTATTAACTTATAACATCCAGGAATATATATATATATATATATATATATATATATATATATAGAGAGAGAGAGAGAGAGAGAGAGAGAGAGAAGAGTTTCCGGAGCCGTGGCACCCCACCAACCCCTAGATCTTCGACTGGTGAGGACTGAGGAGAGATGTATAATTGGCAGAGGCACAGGGGCATGTGGGGGCAACGTGCCACCTTGAGATTTAAAAAAGAAAAACATTGTTGAGGGATGTTTTCATCGAAATTTTTGGAAAGTTAAGGGGTACTATATATACTATACAAAATTCGTTCGGATTTTAGAGTGTTACACCCAAACACATTATAGACCAATGGAATACAATTGTAACATTACATTAAAAGGTCTCGTTATATGAGTTGACTCTTGGCTCCGCTACTGTTTGTTATGTGCGCTCTGTGTTTTATACGCCCTTGGAGAAAGATTTCCTAGCTCCACCACTGGGAATCGGTTGTAGAAGAATTCGAGGGTCAAGTAGCTTTGTACAAGAGTTCAGAACAATGCTGCTTCCCATGTCAATCTGATATCACATCCCTCAATTCTTGGTAGGGCTACCAGTGATTGACGTTCAAGAATGGGATCTCCCGACAAGGGATTGAAGGCGGTTCTGACTCCCTTTGCAATCGTACATCTTTGATCTATTTTCTCGTAGTACTTTCCTCTACTTAAAGCAATCCTTCTGTATTAGGTTGCAATTGTAAAGCCAATTGGCCGAGCATGCACTACGCAATCCTGACTGACTGATTAATTCTGCAGTTGCACTCCTCATGATCATGCATGTTTTCATGCTTCTATCTGATGGTGTACTAAGATTTAAAGTTTACAGATAACATGGATCCCTATGTCAAACTCACCTGCCGCAGTCAAGAGCAAAAGAGCAGCGTTGCATCAGGTTAGGTCTCTACTCTGTTGCAAGTTTCTTTATCAAGATCGGATTAACCCAAAAAGACAACATTTGATGACTTATATAGATACATTATTCTACTGAACATGTTTATTGCAGGACAGGGATCTGAACCAGAGTGGAACGAGACTTTCATATTCTCGGTGTCCCATGATGTTCCAGAACTCTTGGTCAAGATAATGGACAGTGATGCTGGCACGGAGGATGATTTTGTGGGAGAGGCAAAGTGAGTAGTGCTTTCAGTTTGTCAGATTCTTTCAGTCGGAATCTGTAGGCAATTTATTCTCTCAAGTAATTTTTATAGCAGAAAACCAACTTAAGCCAAAAAAATGTTCGATGACCAATTTTTAGAATTACTTTTGTCAATGGGACATCTTGTTTTTTTTCCTCAACCTACACACATTCCAATGAAAATAAGAACTTAAGATTTGTCAAAACTAGAGGCAAATGTACTTGGTTTCAGTTTTGAAGAAATTGTTGATGTCTTATTGTTTTGACTATCCCAACTTTGCAGAATTCCACTTGAGCCTGTGCTTTTGGAAGGGAGCATACCACCAACCGTATACAATGTGGTCAAAGATGAAGAATACTGCGGGGAGATTAAAGTTGGCCTCACTTTCACTCCTGAGGCAAGTTATATGCCCAATTCTCATTAGTCAATTTTCACTTAATGCTCTGCATGCTTTTTAGAAAGTGCTAGTTAGTTGAAATGAAGTTTAAAGATTTGAATGGATTCTAGAAAGTGCATGGGAAAGAGAGGAAGTCAGAAAACTAGAAAGAACACTTAAAACTTCATTAAGAAAAGAAATCTAATGTTATAAGTTAACAAATTAATGGGAAGAAGAAGGTCTTGTACCCTTGAAGGGAGTAGAGGCAAAGCTCGGAGAGAGGGAGCCACTCAACTTAAAGAAAAGGAGGAAGTGTTCCTCGAAAGTCTTTGATCTCCCAGTCATTGCACTCCTATGGACTAAAGCTTATTTATCCAAATCTTGGGGAGCAGCTGCCATGTTACGGCTTTGGCAAGCAACATTTTGCTCGGTGGAGCTTGTCCCAACTTCTTCACATTGTCTTGTTTGCGCCGCTTGGATAGTTTCCGCCACACGATCAGAGATAGTTCTCTCATCACTAGGCCCCTCGTCGATTGCTCGAGAATTACCGCTCGCCATTCCGAGGAATTACTAAGGGCGTCAAAGGGTTCATGAGGACAAGAATGGTCGTTAAGGTGCTCGATGGGTGTTCCTAAGGGCATAAAGCTAGGTTTATCATCTTCGGCCATCTTAATACATATAGTCATTCTTATACCCCAGCAGTTAACAACACTTGTCTCTCTCACTTTCGTTAACAACACTTGTCTCTCTCACTTTCTTAATCAGTATTCTAGCCCAACCCCTATTTCTAAACTTAAAAACTCCTTTTGACCCCGAATAAAACACATAAGACCTCTGTACAAACCGTTTTGGTTTTAGCCATGGACGAAAAAGGAAACAACAAAAGCAGAAGCAGAAGATTACTTGTGAAAAAGAAGTCGTCCGGAAAAATTGCCGGAGCCGGAGAAGGAAATCTCAGATGACTGATAGAGGACTTGGGAGTACAGAAGAGGTAGTAGATAGGCCAAAAGACAATTGATCTTTCACTAGAGTCTAAGCGGAGAAATGGACGATGGAGACGCGATATGCAGGAGGTCTAGTCTAGAGAGGGTTTTATAAAAGAGAAATTGAATTAAAGGGTGTTTGGTTTTATAATGACCCGAAACCAGTTATGGGTTAAAGCTATAACGGGTCGCTCCACGGTTATTTACTGGGTAACAATCATTGTCCCCTTGATAAACGCTTTTCATTGCTTTTTATCATGGTAGAATTGACCTTATCAATGTGCTGGCGCAATCCGAGTTGGGAACTGATTCAATCAAATGGAGAAAACTCTAAACCGAGAGGTTTCAAATCTGTCAAGCCCACTAGTAAGTAGAGGTGTTAAACGAGCTAGGCCTAACGGTTTTGGATCAGCCCATAAAACAGGTTATGGTTCTAACGGGCCGCAGGTTAAACGATTCAATTTTTTTGGGTCACTAATATTGCGGACCTAATCTTAACCCTAACCCTAACCCTAGCAGGTTTTGAGCTAAACGGCACACTATCGGGTCACAACTAAAGATGTAATATAACAATATTTTAAAATAGTGAATCGATAAACCACTCATAACTTAGATAACGTATTATGTTACATTTTTTTACATCGCTATGTTATAGTTTTCAACTTGTTTTTCTCAAAATAAATATTATAATAGCTCTACTTAGCAGTTTTTCCAAAAATTTTGTTTTTATTTCAGTATTTATTCACAAGTACACAAAGAAAACTTGTAGCGATAAATGTGTTTGACTTTATACTAGAAAGTTATTGGTTTTATTTTCATGGTGGTTGTTTGACGTATGTCTTAAACTTTATATGACCTAATTAATATTATGTTGATCGGCGAGTCAACCCTGAAACCTGACGGGCCAGTCCTAACGGGCCACGGGTTAAACGGTCCGGGCCAAAAGTCCTGATTTTAAACGGACCAAAAATATTAAGCCCTAATCCTGTTTTTTTCAGTTTAAACGAATCAATCCTACGGCCGACCCTCTTTACTTAACTTGAACATCATATTATATGTTTCTCGTGGAAATAGGTCTAAATATCTACTTTCTCTTATTCGTAAAATAGAGTCTATTATTTCTTTTTAGACCATTCTAAAAAAATACAAAATATAAAAATATCTATAATGTAGTCAATTAGCTGCATAGTAAGTATGCTAAGTCAAACGGGACTCTTTTTAGAACGGCTGGAGTATTTCTTTCTTGTTCTTTTTAAGTAAAAAATGAAAACGGTATGTTTTAAGAGTTTAATCATTGATTCAGTTATCCTAGTTAAGCCAAGAGTATCCTACCTAGACTCTCTAGAAGATCATACTATTTGAACCACCCTCTCTCCTAGAGGCTCTGCCAAGCTAGACTTTAAATTCAAAAATGAGGCCATATCCAATTAAGTCTAGCTAAGCTAGCTAGGTTAAATACATACATTAATTTCTCATTACTTTCATTTGCTAAAGCTTAAACATTGCAGAGCACTGGGGCATGCCCTATCGGCAATCCCAAGTAAGGGCCAAGTATATACAGTGGGTATATATTAAGGGCATATTGCTAAAATATTCCCACTCATCTTCGATCCGGAAACCGCATGATTTGGTCTAGTTCATGACTCACAGCGTGTCATCGCATTAATGAATAGTTCATTGATGCGTTGATCCAATGGTTTTTGAACATTAATGATGTACACATCGAACTTCTAGATGAATAATTGAACTAACAACTGTTGGGTCGACCTCAAATTAATGGGTTCAGACGTTGTGAGGCATCAATCTGATCAAATGAAGAGGTTCCAAATAAAATCTCCCATAAATTATTGGCATTGAATTACCGAGAGATGGAAATAACTGTAAAAATAAATTTAAAATTTAATACTTGCTTACTGCATCTGCTAAACGGTGTTTAGTTTGGTATCCTATTTGAGTTTAACTAAATTAATAATTGTCAATTGTTCATTTGTAATGTATATATATATAGGAAGAAAACGAAGAGGAGGCGCAAGAGGAAAACTATGGAGGATGGAAGGAGTCTTCCTACTAAACTTTCCCCATTCATTGGCATTCCATTTCCATTTAAGACTTGCTTTTGTGCCGACAACATACAATTTAGACCTGCGGAAAAACGAAAGGCGCCAATGTGTTTCAAATTAATGCAGCTTTATGCAAGCTTTATTTGATTGGTTTAGTTATGAGAAAACTACGATCTAGTGTCATTTGTCTTCTCTTGAATTTTGCTTGTCCCTTCATCTAAACAAGACGGGGAATTTCGGATAGGATCGTCCCGTGCAACTTTATTTAAATTTTTTGAAATGCAGCTTTTTAGGAACGCAACTTTTTTTTTTTTTTCCGTTAAAGACGTTTGGTAAATCAATTCTAATTTTTGTGTATCTTATAATTCAAAATGGAGCGGTTTAGAAACACTCCATTTTAGAGCTTTTTCAAAAAGCTTCATTTTGAAAACTGAACATTGATATGGAAAAACCCAATGGCCTCGATTGGTACACAGAAATGAAATTAATTCTGCGGAATTGATTTCATAGAATTGATTAATAACGTTTGGTAATGCAAAAATTATATTTGGAATAGGAATGAATTACAAAAATTTTAGAATTGATTACTAAAAGTTAAGGAATCACAATCCTATCATGATGGAAGAAGTGGTATTTGAATTCCTAATAGTTGGAATCAATATAAAATGATAATAATAACCTTCTATTAGGCCAAGTATTTGTTTTATATTTATAATTTTATTTGGTTTCAACTACTTTACGGCCGTTTCTTATTTCTTTTTACTTCTCTTCATCGTCATTGTTCTTCGACTCTTTTTATTAGGTTAAGTATTTGTTCATTTTGTTTAAAATGTTTAAGCTATTTTTATTTGAACTAGTTTTGTTGTAATATTAGTTTTTTTTATTTTTGATTAATAATTTTTTCTTGCTTTATTGATGTTGGATAATTTAAATATTTCATCAAAATTGAAAAAGAATGAAGAACTTGTTATTTTGTAGAGTATTAATAACGTTAATGTCTAATTTTTATCATGAAAGTCATTAACAGGTATTTATCTACATTGGGGTAATATTGTCAATTGTCTTGATTTTGTTTCAGCATTTTAAGTTGTTTTGTTTCTTACCAAACAATATAATAGAAATTAGTACTACATTAGTAATCACATTCCTTATTTTACCAAACACTTTTTAGAAATCATATTCTCATTTATTTCTGTAGAATCTTATTACTAGTAATTGATTTTGCGGAATTGATTTTATTTTCGTGTACCAATCGAGGTCAAAAATCTTGTTTTGACGGAGCAGTTTTGGAATCACTCCACCGACAAAACCTTAGTCAAATTAAATCAATCCTAAGTTAATTGGAGAAACCCTATTTGACCTCAATTGATAAAACTTAATTTTCAAGTAATTAGAAAATTACAATATTGACCAATTAATAAAATTAAACTTTTAAATAATAAATAATTCTAATTAAAACAGACTTGGTTTAATATCCAACACGTGACGACTACAATACTACCTCTGTTCCAATATAAATGTCGTTTTAACAATCCGTACACATATTAAATATAATTACATAAAGATTGATCTACCCTCATTTTAATTTATTTATTGTAGATAAGTTGATGAGTAGTATTTTTTTTATTTCCTTTTAACAACCCTTTTTAATGAAAGTAATAAATAAGGGTAGCTTTGGTAGAATATGAGGAAATGTTTGTTGAAATTCTATAACGACATTTATTTTTTTGGGACGGAGGTAGTATTTCATAAATTGAAGTTTAGGAGATCAAGTAATTGCTAGAAGCGAGATACTACTTACACGGGTTTTAAGAAAGTGATTGATTCTATGTAATTTTCTTTTAATACCTTCAAAGTATTTTTAGTGGTATCAAATCAATCTTTCTTCTTTTTTTCATCTCATAATTAATAAGAATATTATAGACAATTTGCTTTAAAAAAATTATAAATAAAAATGCAACACTCATTTTGGAGCATCCCAAAATAAAAATTAAGGGCAGGAGAGAGTAGTTGTTACTTGTTACGGACCTTGTGATTTACTCCTCAGACAAAGAATTTACTATATTATTTTTAGATGTTTCGTTTAAAGAGTTTAATTTTAAAAAATTATGCTTATAATTTTCATAATCTTTCATCTTTACTTTTTACATGTGTTATAATTATCTTGGTTGTGTTTATGTATTTTTGTAATTATTACCAAATTTAATGACATTAATATATTACTTAATAATTAGACTTTTTAAACGTAGATTCTTTTAGATGGAACGGAGGGAGTATTATGTTGGAGAGGTGTTTGTGAAAAGGGAAGACTAATCTTATTGCACACTTTATCGTATCACTTATCGTAAGTAAATTAATATAAAAAAAGAATAGTAATCTCCCATGCAGTTAGTTTGTAAATTAACAGATAATCTTGTGCTTAAGTTTATGAATTTATCTTTAATTTCCCTAATTAATTAGTGATCATTAACTTCCAAAACATAATTGTACTTTAGTTTCTTTTCTTTTATTTTACATATATATAATGTAATCTTAATTAATTAAGCCTAGAGTTGAAAATAAATGTTTGGTCCCAATCTCTCTAATTGCCATCATATATCTGGCACGCACCATCGTGAGGCATAATCCTTGCCTTCCACACTCAATTATCATTATCCTTCATAATTCTAATCTCTTTATGCATGCTTATTTGTTAATACTCCCTTGGATGAATATTATAATTAAGGAGTCACAATTCTCATTTTATTGTTTAAACCTGACGCTATACGTATTACGTAAATGTCTTACATAGTGATACATTACCATCCTTTGGAGGTATGACTATTAGGTAGTATGTTGTCAATAAGATTTGAACTCATACTCTTTTATAATTACAAAAATACACCTTAAACCAACTCAATCAATTATATAATATGTAATAATTTTAAGAAAAATATTATATTGTTATATAAGTCATTTTATAATTTAAACAAATAATTTTTATTTTTATAAATTTTACTCTCTCCATGTCAAATAATGGTTCTCATATTCTTATTTAAGACGTTATAAAATAATGTATATAATATGTGATACATAAACAAAATTTTAAATTGCTTTTCAAAATTGATGCTTTTTGGTTTGTTTGTTGATATTTGTATAAGTTTTTTTTTTTTTCACACTGACATTGTATCAAAAATATGTAAACAGAGTATCCAACTAAACATTTTCTAATCATTGAATGATCTTCAAAAATTATTTTAAAAATATAATTATTTCAATCCTTAAACAATTTTTATTTGCTCAGAAAAAGGTTATCTTTCTTCAATATATCTCAAAGTAATTATTTTATTTTTTATTTTATCAAAAATCTTCAAATATATGTCTAAAATATCTTTATTAAGTGTAAGATGGAAAGAAAAAAAAAAGAAACCCAACAATTTGATATCATTAAAGGATACTTAAAAATAAAAATAAAAATGATTAGAAACGAAAATACATATATTGACTACCAATAAAAAATACTTATTCTGAAATAAAAGTATTATAATAAATGACCACTAATTTGCATGTATTGACAACACTTAACTTTTGTCAGACATTAAGTCAACAAATGCCGATATTGAATAATGATAATTTTTTCAAAAATATTTTTAAAATGTATCAATTAATCTCAAAATCAAATTAAACCCGTGCAGAGCACGGGCTCAATAACTAGTTTGTTATAAGGGCAAACTCCACAATTCATCCCCCGAGTTGTTACATTGTCTAGCTCGTCGAAATGGGCTACCCTTAATGATGGTAGGGCCATGTCTACTGGGGCCATTGCCTCTGATACGTATGCTAGCGTGAAGAGTGTCTCCCTTGTTGAGCCTCTGACCGAAGTGCAAATTCCCCATAGTACAATAGGTAGCTCGTCGAGCCATTTTCCTTTCTTTTCGTCCAGATTTCTCTTTAAGGCATGGAGGATCTTCTTGTTCCCTGCTTCGGCCTGACCGTTCCCTTGGGGGTGAGCAATCGAGGACTTCCAATGCTTGATATTCATCTGCTCGCATCTCTGAGTGAATTTGGTGGAGAATTGGGTGCCATAGTCGGATACAATGGCTCGAGGTAGGGTAAATTGGCACCAAATGTAATCATGTATGAAGCTGATTGCCTTTTTCTCGGTTAAGGTAGCAGTGGTTTCGCCTCTACCCATTTTGTGAAATAATCGACTGCCACTATTAGGAACTCACAGCCCCCTTTGGCCTTTGGGAAGGGCCCGATGAGGTCGACCCCCCACATGTCAAATGGCCAGGCTGCTACTACTGGTGTTTGAGGGACTGATGGCAGTCTTGGGATATTAGCAAATCTCTGGCATTTGTCACACTTTTGTACGTAGGTCTCCGCATCTTTCCGCAAGGTCGGCCAGTAATAGTCATGGAAGAGAATTCTGTCTGATAGCGATCTCGCGCCTGGGTGGCCCCCACATACTCCTTCATGGACTTCCGTAAGGAGGCCTTCTACTGTCTCTGGTCAGACACATCTGAGTAGTGGCTTGGTGAATGATCTTCTGTATAGCACCCCAGCAATCACAGTGTAGCGAGCTGCTCTCTTCCTTAATAGCTGGGCCATGTCCTTTTTTTCAGGCAGTATTCAGTGCTCAATATAGTCTTGTATTTCATCTATCCAGCATCTTTCTGTTGTGTTGATGGGCATGGCTTCCTCCCTATTCACTGATGGTGACTCGAGGGTTTTCAACCATACGTCTTGAAGGAAGTCGCTGATGTCTGACGATACAATCTTGGATAGGTGATCAGCTCGCGCGTTCTCGGTCCTATCCACATGCTTCAGCTCCTAGTATTCAAACTTTTCTAACAGATGTTTTGCAAACTCGCAGTATTTTGACAGTGTGGGGTGATTAGCCCCGTACTCCCCCCAAACTTGCTTCACGACGAGTTGGGAGTCGCTGAAGATGACGACCTGACTGGCCCCAAGCTCCAATGCGAGCTCTAGTCCTGCGATCAGAGCTTCATATTCTGCTTGGTTGTTGGATGCCTAGAACTTGAATTGCATAACTTTGCTGAATTCTCCCCCCTCTGGTGGGTGTAGGGATAAGCCTGCACCGCTACCTGCCTTGGGTTCAGGGATCAGATGCGCTCACGAAGGACGAATACAAAAAAATGCAAAAAGTACAGGGACGAATTGTGGAGTTTGCCCTTGTTATAAAGGCATATAACAGCTATGACCAAATCAACAGGGTTTGAATTATGCCAAGCTACTTCTGATTTTCATCAAATTCAACATATATATATATTGAACCACCAAATAAAACTCATTAATGTGTTAACACATTCTATATCCTCCAAAAAGTCAAATCGAGAAAATGGGGAGGTTCCACTCCTAGGATGATCTGCTCACTGTGAGAATCTAGAATCGTCACCAAGAATGATTGGTTTCTCGTGAAGTTTCACGAATTCCATCCGACTAAGTTAGTGAGTCACCACCTATGTTTGATTCTTAGGTAAACATAAGAAATTCTTAATTACTGGGTTCAGGAGTTAGGTTACTAGACGGAAAATAAATATTGTTTTTTGGTCTTAAAGAGAGAATGATAAATCAAGAAAATATTAATCAGTTGCTAAGAGAAGAAAATATTAAATATTAAATCTCAATCTCAGTTGTTATATCATATATGCGGATGATATGTTCGTCTTTTTGAATGAGTTATATTTGTACATTATGTTATTTGCATGATATTATAAACTTTAAATTGAAAATTAAAATGGGAATGAGCGGTTCCATGAAAATATCTCCTCGTGTACAAACTCATGCAAACCGCACAATCATTAAAACGAAAATTTGGTATCCTTGGAGGTCGGGTATATCCGACCCAGCTCCAATCGGACCACCCATACTTTCTCTCTCTCTCTCTCTATATATATATATATATATATATATATATATATATATATATATATATATATAACCATCTGTCCATTTTCATCTATCTCATTCATAGAAAATCCCAAAGGAAGATCCCATCCTAACCTGCCCTCATTCCTAAATTTCCTGCGTCTTTGTTTTCCTTCTGTTTTCAGTACTTTCTCAAGAAAATGACTAGAGGCAAGCTCCAAGTTTTTCTATTTAGTGCTAAAGGCCTTGATAACGCTGATTTTCTCTGTAAGTTTTCTTAATTTTTTCTGTCATCAAATGTACTGTTTAAGCACTAAGGAAAGCCAAGTTTTCAATCGTCTTACTATTTCCAAATTATCAATTTGACTATTGCAGTTTTAAATTTACGGAAATGACCACTGTACTAACAAGCACGCTATAAATTGAATTTAATTCGTTAGTCTTCGTTAAAAATTTAACAAGGGTGTCCAGTTATTTTTATATGGACATAGTAGGACCAACCCTTTGCCAAAAATTACTAAATTGGTGATCACGCCAAAAAGATTGTATGTGAACGTGTCTGGTCCACGTGTGTAGTCTAGTAGTATTCCGTCTCTGTGTTGCAGGGATTGCCCTTGAAGTGCAAGTAGCTTCGAACCTGTGATCAACAAAGAACACCGTAAGGGGTGCTGGGTTGTCCCAGCGATAACCCTCAGGGGTGAGAATTAGCAATGCTTCGTGGGAGAGGTAAAGCTAATAGAATCTGTAAGCAAGTAATTTGCACCTACGTTCTAATGCATGTGAGGGTGCTTATTTATAAGGAGGTAAGCCATAATCCTAGTTAGTTTCGGAATGGGAGAGATATGATTAATCCCCATGTCCTTCGGATTATGTTTCTTTGTCTGCTTAGGACTGGTGTGTATAGAGTTATAGCAGGACTCTTCACAGGCGAGAGGTGATTCCGTAAAGGACTCTGCTTCGCCGAGCTAAAGGGGCTAGATCGAGGTCGGCCTGGTTAGAGCCGGCAAAATCAGCCCAGCCCAGTGGGCCGGCCCAGTCGGCCCGATATTTGCATGGGCTAATATTTAATTTTTAGAGACCCAAAAAATGCGGGTCTTTGGCCCGCCCAATAGGCCCGACGGTTCAATTGGGCTTGCATCAAAAAGCCCGGGCTTTGGGCTAGGCCCGGCCTTTATTTACTGTTTTTGTTTAGACTTTAGATCAATGTGGCGGTGACGAGAGAGAAAGGGGTTTGGTCAAGTGGGGAAGGAAGTGGGCCACACTGGGAATCGTGTTCATGAAGACGAAGACGGGAGTTGCTATAAATTGTAATAGCAGTTAGATGTTAAATGTTTACTTAACTAATAAACTAATTGTAATAGAGTTAGATGTTAAATGTTTACATATAACTTAATTTGGGCAATGTGAATGAGACTTAGGAATTGAGCACTTTGAATGTCTAGTAAATGTGAATTGTTCTTTTGCTTTTCTTAGTTTATTTATTTTTCCAACTAGGGCTTTTTGGCCCGATGGGCTTTGGTTGGGCTTGACTTTTCTTAGGCCCTAGGAAAATTGGGGCTGGAGTTTTGGCCCGGTTGGGGGCCCGGAATTGCCGCTCTAGGCTGGTATGCTCCCGTGTCGCTCGATGTTGTCAAGGTCGGCTGGTATGTTCGTCGCGATCTGATGAGGTCGACCTGGGATGTTCCCAAGTCGCACCGTAGATCCCTGTGTCAGCGCACTGGGAGAGTATACTGGTGAGGTGGGCAACCTGTCGTATAGTGATTTCCAGGTTGTTATGTTCGAGGTGGGCGTATGTCACCTCGGCGTTTATCCAGCTGGAGCCTATGAAACTGCGATGCCTACCACGTGTCCAGCTGAAGGCTGAGGTCGTTCAGTTGAAATTCCATTTGTTCAGCTTGATTAATGCTCTATTACTTGTTTTTGGAGGGAGTTCAGACCACCAAAATCAAAAAATAGAGTGTGTGTGTGTGTGTATGTGTGTACGATCATCATTGCACGTCCTTGCCAAATTATAGTTTGTTGCTTCAAAATCCTTTTCTTCAAAAATAGGGGATTTCATTTTGGAGAACTTGTGCAATATACACAGCCTAGCACAAAAGAAGCCCAAATTTTGAAAACCTCAATTTCATATCTGAAAGAATCCTAAACTCGTAATCGAAGTAGAAGAGGGAGTAATCGAATCTTGTTGCTACGTTAAGATCATTCGATGCACATGAAAGTTGATTGATCCACATCCCTCAACGATTGCACACACACGCTCATTTCGTTTAAAAGGGGTCAAATTTATTTTAGAGGTAGAAAATCCATGGTAGCATCTAAATTTGTCACAAATAGAGGTCAAAATGATAGCATAGTGCAATTTTTTCTTACAAGAAAGGGAGTCAAAATTGAAAAAAATTAATTTGTAATGGTAAAATATCATTTTTATATAACTTCAAGGGGGTAATAATGATAAAGTTTCAAACCTAAAGGAGCTAAGAGCAACCACAATGGTGCTCTCTAGAGCACCCTCTAAAATTATTTATAGAGATTTTTAACTTCTTCAACCCTACAATGACACCCTCAATCAACTCTCTATCCCTTAAAACAATTAAAGCACTCTCTATATAGAGAGTGATTTAGTAGGAATAGTGACTGAATTATTGTGTTTTTTTTTTTTCATCTCAAAATAATTATTTTGTTTGAAATTTTTTTTAGGACATCACTTTTACTATTTTACCCTTATTTTTTCTTCCTACTTTAATTATAGACCACATACACATAGACATTAATAAAAATTACACACTATACTAATATTAACAATCAAATCAATTATTTTTTCTTAATTCGTGTGCCGAGTCAAACAAGACAATAATTTAGGGACGGAGAGAGTACAATATATTTTTCATAGTATATGAATTTAAAATTTAAAATATTTTATTTTAATTGTGGTGGAAAAATATAAATAAAAGAGAAAAAATATAATGGTTTGTTAGTTGAGATGAGAGATTTAATTTTTAGAGGGTTATATAGAGAGTGCTTGTTGGAGTGAATTTATTTTTAGAGTGTTGAAAAAGTGAAACTTGAACGAAAAACGAGGTGTTTAGAGTGTGATATAGGGAGGTATTGTTGTGGATGCTCTAACCCCTTTTAGACAAGCCACTAGTACTGTATTTAGTAGTACTCCCTCCGTTCCTAAATTATTGTCTTATTTTTATTTTTTGTCCGTTCCAAAATAATTGTCTTGTTTGAAATTTTTTTTAGAACATTATTTTTATCATTTTACCCTTACTTTTTATTCATACTTTAATTATGTGTCATATACACATGGACATTAAAGGAAACTACACACTATACCAATATTAATAATTAAGTCAATTATTTTTTTTTAATCTATATACCGGATCAAACAAGACAATAATTTAGGGATGGAGGGAGTAGTTTGTATGTTGTCGTTCTTTCTCAAAATTCAATCTTCCATGTTCAATTCCTCCTTAAAACATTATATTATTTGTAATTATTTTTTAAAATTAAATTAGTTTTGTGAGAACTAGGATTCCAACACTAATATATTTTATTTATTTATCACTTAACTCTAAATTAGAACGAATATATCATCTCTTCCTTTTCTAATTTAAATTGTGCTCTTTACTTCCTATGATTGACATCTCATTTATTTTGTTTCACATCTTTTACTGGTATATTGAGTCATTTATAATTTAAAAATATTTTATATTTATGAGAACAATACTTAAATCTGAAAATTGTGACCAAATAATTTTTTTCCCTTTAGCAGTTTAAACTCTCTAATTACAAAACTAAATAATATATTAATTTAAGAAAAATGATATAGTATATAACAATAATTATTAAAATATGTTTATCGATATATTTGTTAATGATAGAACTATATAGGAGTAATATTTTAATAATTTTTTCTTCTATCTTTTATAAGTGCATTGTTAATTAAGTTTTAGTTTATAAAAGCAAGGATTTACTGACTAGTTTGTTGGGGAAAATACAAAGTTTTAGACACAACGATGATCATGGCATTTAATTGGCTGCTTCAGTTGATCTTCTGATAAAATTAAATCCAACAAAACGATGCCATCAATATATATATATATATATATATATATATATATATATATATATATATAATTAGCTTATGAAGTGAAATAGCCAAGTAGATGGATGCATGTCACTTAACAAAATACGTACGTTAATCGGAAGAAATTTTTTTGTGGTTTTCGACCTAATTAATTAGGTTTTCTGTATGCTTGTTTCGACAAAGCTAAGATGGATCCCTACGTCAAAATCATCTATGGCACTGAGGTGCAAGAGAGCAGCTTTGCAACGGGTTGGCTCTCTCTCTCTCTATCTCTCTATCTCTCTCTCTCTCTACAGTGTGAATATTTATTTAATGACTTAACTGTATGTATAAAATTAAGTTGCTCCTTGTTACATGTTAATAATGGCAGAACAGGGAAGTGAACCTGAATGGAACCAAACTTTCATATTTCCAGTGAGTGAAGAAGGTGTTCATGGACTCTTGATCAAGATAATGGACAGTGATACTGCCTCAGATGATGATTTTCTGGGAGAAGCAATGTCAGTTTTATATTGTTTCTTGCTTATCGATCATATACTCAATCCATCGGCTAGATATAAATATAAATATATACATTTGGCCTGATACGAATCCAGGATTCTTATGGGGGACTAAGCTAACTACTCCTTGCGTCCCCAAAAATACACCCCACATCTTCACTTTTCATAGTCAATTTAACTATCATTATTCATTATTAGATATTTATTTTCCATACCAAAAACACCAGAACTCGTTCGGACGAAGAACAACCCATTTCTTATAATCTTGATTTTCCTAATTTTGCAGAACCACTTCACCCAGTCCTCTTGGAAGGAAGCGTACCGCCAACACCATACATCGTCCTGAAACACAAAAATTATTGCGGGGAAATAAAAATTGGCCTCACTTTTATACCTGAATCCTCCTGAGGCAAGTTATATGCTCAAGTTTATGCTTTATACAGTATACATCAATCAATGTTTTACATATAACGACACTATTTTTTACCCTAAAAAATATTAGCAACTAGTACGTACAATTTTTATTGAGAGAGAAAAAAATTAAAAAACCAGAACACTCGATTTGGAGTGGAGAGGGTACTACAGTTATCGTCAACCTGTTCCAAAACAAGCTGCAGAATAGCCAGTTAGAAATGTAATTTTGGCTGAATAAAAGATGGAGTGCTTGCTTGTGCTTACCTTGAGCTCCCACATAACCTCTTCACCGCATAGCTTTCTCCAGAGCTCCATTACTACACATATCTCTTACTCTGCACAAAACTTGAACTTAAATCCAATTACTCCTTACGCAAAATATCAAGAGGCACAAAAATGAGTATCCAGATTCCAAAATATTCGAGCTAACCCAACAGTTTATGTATGTTGTTTCGAAATGTTTCATTTGAAAAGCCATACTTGAGAAATTAAACTCAAAACTCCATTTGGTAAAAAACTACTTTAAATTTTAAGATCAAGACTACATATTTTAATCCTTATGAAACTGTATGTACCTTCTGCAGTTCTGCCTGAATTTAATCAGCATATATCCCTGACACGCAGTTGTGCTTCAATTTTCTTCTATGGTGTATGCATTCTCAACTTCTGTCTGAATTTGATCAGATGTGTCCCTGACATGCACTTGTGCTTCAGTGTAAAGTACATTTGCGGCTTCCTGATTTCTTCAATCCGACTGTTCAACACATCCACTGCAACTTCAAACTTAAACTTGCGTGATACAGTTGTTTGCACTGGTGTGGGCAGAATGGAAGTTACAGCAACCACTTCCAGGACTTGTTTTGCTGCAAGTGCTGCTGCTTCTTCTATTTCCTTCTGGTTTTTGTATAGACACTGTACTATCTTATTAACTTACTAATCAAATTTCCTTTTACAATTCAACTCGATTCAACATTTTTCTAGAGTACATCAGAAAATAAGAAAAAAATCTACTACATGCACGGGGCATATGCCATCGGGTGTCCTAAATAAGAAAACTTCCAATTTAAATCAAACAAATTCACATCATGTATTATTTCTTATTTCTCACTATCCATTCTTAACAATATGGGTAACACTCTTTTTACTACTACTCTCTCAGATTTGAAAATTACTCTTCATTTTCCCGATTGACAAATTAATCAACTGTCTGTAAACATGCCTGACTATCAAAATGACTCATCTAATATCCCGGTAAGGTAATATTTAATAGCTTGACAAGAGTACTAGATTCTATTAACTTACATGACAGCCAATGATATATATTACAAAGGTTCTATTAACTTACATGACAGTCATAATATATATAACAGTCGCGCAAAAGCACCAGCTGCAAAAGCTCAATCTACTAGGCACTAGTACTACTAGTCTAAAGACCTACATTACTACATATCTTGCATCTGTCTTGGATCAAAATGCAAAGCCCACTCTCTCAGCATACCTTTGTTTGAAATTACTGCATCCCAGCCTCCAAGCTAAGTGCCCGGTTGTTGGGAAACCCCATGAATTACCAAATTATCCTCAACTGGTATTGCCCCTGTTAGAGTTTTCACAGCAAATTCAAGGCATGGGTCTAACCAAGTAGAGTCGCCGAATGGAAACAAGAGTTCTGACTCTTTACCTTCTGTCTTTTCACCATTTGGTTTGTCTGCGCTCTCCCTTTGTGGCAGCCCTTCGTGGACAGCTTGGTCCTCTGCATGCTTTTCGCCTTTGTTTGTCTCCCTTTCTGGGTCAGCTTCCAACTTGGGAACTCTACATACTGCAGCTCGAATAGCTCGCTCATTGAACAAAGGGTCAACCTTCATCTCGGGTTCAACCCCTTTAAGTCTTTTTGAAGACCGGCCAGGGAGAAGGGGCTCCGCTGTTTTGTTCTTGGACTTGTTTGAGCGGGTCCGAATTTGCCGGCTGTTATTCTCCACAGTTCCATTCTCTGACAATTTTGCCTCTTGCAATATATCAGTTGCAGGAGTTGAGACACAGCCATTTTCAGCAAGTGAAGCTTTGGCATCTGGATTAGAGCTTCCCTCAGTTCTAGAACACTTTTCAGTTGCACTTCCATTTGGAGGCTTTTCTGAAGCAACAATGGCCTCGACAGAAACGCTATGGTCTTGCTTTTCCTTTGAGCTCTCAGCTTCTGGTGCTGCTAAACTGCCTGTATCACTACTTCCTTTCCCTGCAGCAGGAAGTTTTGAATCAAAGACAAGGACTCAAGTCGGTGAATTTAGCTAAACGCAACCTGAGACTTGTATCGTTTTTCGATTTCTCACCTGGAAAAAGCTGTCTCCTGATTGGGCCTTGCATTAACTCCTGCCCATCAACTGCAGAGACGGGCTATGACATACCAAAGCACAAGCAGACAAAGGTAGGTTGTTATCTGAGTTTCCATAGTTTAAAGTGCATCAATGATGAATTTTTACCAGGACAGCTAAGTTTTAAGGGCATGTGGCAAATAGAAACCAAAATCACTAAATTATAGCAGCGACAAGGATATAACAGAGAATTCATGAACATGATTTGGGTGTGGTACAGACTTGATTATACTTAACAAGTCTAGGTGACAGTATAATTAAGATATTGACCATAATCAAGGCGCTTAATTCAGTCGAGAAAGAAAGGAAAATAACCAGAATGGAAATTGACCTCTGACATGTAAAAGAAAGGGAACTTAAGCAGAAACCAAGGTGATTTGATTTACTTTTTATTCGACCACTTTTTACGAGAAAATAACCGCACAAGTTTAATCATTGTAATTCAAATCATCACGTGATTGTTTATAAAGATTCTGATCTTTTGTACGGGGGTTTTGGCAGAGAACCTAAAACTGTCAGATGTAAATGATCTCATCTATAGGTGGCTAAAATGATTCCAAAAATCTTGATATTTGTCACAAAAATTTGGTTCTTTCATTGGAGATTTTGACAGCACAAGCTAAACACAATGTCATCGGATGTAAATGATCATCTCTATAGGTAAAACAGTTCCAAAAACCTTGATAAGTAAATAGAAAAATGGTTATAAAGTATTTATACATATAGCACTCATATACACATTTTTTCGGAGAGACTAGGTTTCTGAGCTCTAATAGTCGACTAGTTCTCAGATCTCAAGAGTGGGAATGCAGCAACTTGGGTAAACAAGACTGCACAGAGGCACTAAAGAAAAGCTTTTTAGTGCGAGTAGGTGTGTACGCGTGATTCCATATGGATTTGTTCTAGCGCGTGCGTGAATATGCATGGAAAAGTAGGAAATGCCAAGTGCAAGTACATTTATATATACATGCGCCTACAGAAGATCTGAAAAGACACGAAAACCAATTCTAAATCTCATTTCAAGATGCTTTGTAGCATTATCCAACTTCACATCAAGTAGAACTGATCTAGACATTTTATACAATCACTCCACAGACGTGAACAACCGACTTTCACTGTGTATGTTACTTGACTTGAAAATTGGAGACGCAACGCTGAAGTAAACCATGTAATGCTCAACTGTGGTGCAACGAAGAGAACACTTACTGAGATGTCTTCATTTATTGACTCCAAACCATTGATGTTCCTTCTCTTTGGTCGGATTGCGCACCTTTTAATGTTTCCAGTTTCTAGATAGCGCAAAGCATCCGGTTTCGAGCGGAATTCGTAACCACTCAATGGATCTATGAAGTACTGTTAAGAAGTGGGACTTCCATCAAACATTGCATGACTACGGATGGAGACTTAGTATATACCAACAAGCACATTTAATTGACAAACTCAGAGCAAGAAATCATGTAAATATAGTTGACAACCATTTAATTTCCATTTAGATACCATTCATAGTTATTTGAAGATGTCCAGATATTCTGAAATTGCACGCGTATGTCTACTTGTGTGTGCTTACACTCACACACACACACACATGAATATAATATATATATATATATATATATATATATATCCATTTATATATATATATATATATATGGGGGAGTATTCAATAGTTACTTCAAAAATATAACCATCAATGGTTACTATTATATCAACCATTGGATTGAAAATCAATGGCTAAGATTTAATAGTTAGTTGAAAAATGTAATTAATGCAAGTAGGTGAGTCATTTAATGCAATTAATCTTAGCTATTGATTTTCAATCCAATGGTTGATATAATAGTAACCATTGATGGTTATATTTTTTGAAGTAACCATTGAATACTCCCCATATATATATATATATATATATATATATATATATATATATATATATATATACATATAAATTAAAGGTTGAGATTTATTGCATTAAATGACTCACCTACTTGCATTAATTGTATTTTCTAACTAACCATTAAATCTCAACCTTTAATTTTTAATCCAATGGTTGATAATGAGAATAACCATTGATGGTTAAATAAAAAAGTAACCATTGAATACTCCCCAATATATATATATATATATATATATATATATATATATATATATATAGAGAGAGAGAGAGAGAGAGAGAGAGTATGACTAAAGACACTCCAGATCAGATGTTAAACAAAAAGATTTGTACCAGGTCCCTTCTCATCCCATTTCTGGATTTTTTGGTTCTGACTTCTCTTATCCAGCCTGGTGGTAACCCCTCAACCGAGCCCCTCTCAATAACCTAGATAATACTTCAGAAATAAGAGTCTCATAGCGTTTTAAACAAATGAAATACTCGAAGTTGATGGAACAACATTGTGCTTCATCATAGAGTGCTCTCTAGATGCCACCTTTCTTCTGTTTTGGTATTATACGAAGGCCTCTTTTTGTTAGTTTTGGCCCTTTTGGGAGAACACTTACCGCGATGTCTTCATTTATAGACTCTGTATCATTCATGTCTTCCTTTATAGGCGAAGTATCATAGATGTCCTGTCTCTTTGGTCGGATCGCGCACCTCTCAATGTCTCCGGTTTCCAGATAGCGCAAAGCATCCACTTTGGAGCGGAATTCGTAACCACTCAAAGGATCAATGTAGTACTGCAAGAAGTGGGCCCTCCGTCAAACATTGTATGACAAGAGATGCAGAACTGGTATCTATACAAATACAACATCAACACATTTAATTTCTGTTTAACTAATTTCTTGGAAAAGTTGCATGTACTTTCGGCTATTATGGGCGCATGTGCATTTACTTGTATTTGTACACTGACACACATATATATATATATATATAGAGAGAGAGAGAGAGAATGACCAAAGACATTCCAGATCAGATGTTAAACAAAAAGATTTGTACCGGGTCCCTTCTCATCCCATTTCTGGATTTTTTGGTTCTGACTTCTCTAATCCAGCCTGGCGGTAACCCCTCAACCGAGCCCCTCTCAATAACCTAGATAATACTTCAGAAATAAGAAGCTCATAGCGTATTAAACAAATGAAATACTCGAAGTTGATGGAACAACATTGTGCTTCATCATAGAGTGCTCTGTGAAGCCACCTTTCTTCTGTTTTGGTATTATACGAAGGCCTCTTTTTGTTAGTTTTGGGAAAACACTTACCGAGTTGTCTTCATTTATAGACTCTGTATCATTTATGTCTTCCTTTATAGGCGCAGTATCGTAGATGTCCCGTCTCTTTGGTCTGATTGCGCACCTCTCAATGTCTCCGGTTTCTAGATAGCGCAAAGCATCCACTTTGGAGCGGAATTCGTAACCACTCAAAGGATCAATGTAGTACTGCAAGAAGTGGGCCCTCCGTCAAACATTGTATGGCAAGAGATGCAGAACTGGTATCTATACAAATACAGCATCAACACATATAATTTCTGTTTAACTAATTTCTTGGAAAAGTCGCATGTACTTTTCGGCGATTATGGGCGCATGTGCATTTACTTGTATGTGTGTACACTAACACACACAAACAAAGACAGAGAGAGAGAGAGAGAGAGTGACACACATGAATATATATATATATATATATATATATATATATATATATATAGAGAGAGAGAGAGAGAGAGAGCGTATGACTACAGACATATTCCAGAAAAGAAGTTAAACAAAAAGATTTGTACCGGGTCCCTTCTCATCCCATTTCTGGATTTTTTGGTTCTGACTTCTCTTATCCAGCCTGGTGGTAACCCCTCATCCGAGCCCCTCTCAATAACCTAGATAATACTTCAGAAATAAGAGGCTCATAGCGTATTAAACAAATGAAATACTCGAAGTTGATGAAACAACATTGTGCTTCATCATAGAGTGCTCTCTGATGCCACCTTTCTTCTGTTTTGGTATTATACGAAGGTCTCTTTTTGTTAGTTTTGGGAGAACACTTACCGAGATGTCTTCATTTATAAACTCTGTATCATTTATGTCTTCCTTTATAGGCGAACTATCATTGATGTCCTGTCTCTTTGGTCTGATCGCGCACCTCTCAATGTCTCCGGTTTCTAGATAGCGCAAAGCATCCACTTTGGAGCGGAATTCGTAACCGCTCGAAGGATCAATGTAGTACTGCAAGAAGTGGCCCTCCGTCAAACATTGTATGACAAGAGATGCAGAACTGGTATCTATACAAATACAACATCAACACATTTAATTTCTGTTTAACTAATTCCTTGGAAAGTCATGTACTTTTCAGCTATTATGGGCGCATGTGCATATACTTGTATTTGTGTACACTCACACATACACACACACACACAGAATCAAGACATAATCCAGATCAGAGGTAAAACAAACCGGGTCTTTTTTTCCAGATTTCCTAGTTTTGATTTCTAGTATCCAGCCTGTTGGTAACCCGTCAGCCGAAACCCTCTCAGTTACCTAGACAACACTTCAAACATAAGGAGCTTGTATTATCTTAAACAAATGAAACACTCGACTTTATCAAAGTCATCGTGGGTGATGGAACAAACTTTGTGCTTCTCCATAGAGTGCCTGTTGATGCCACCTTTCTTCTGTTTGGATATGCCACGCTCAATATCAACTGATTTGCAATCCTCTGATGCACCAGGTTCTGAAGAGCTTTTGTCTCCAGTTAATTGATCAGCCCTCTGCTGAACCAAAACAGATTTTAGTAAGGGATTAAGGATGTGATGCGGGAGCATTAGTAGAAGACCTAAACAAAGATCTAAACAAAATCATGGATGCAATGCAAGTGGGTGAAGATGGGTTGGTATTATCACTTAAAGCCTTAAAGATGCAAAATGGGAGGACAAAAGAGTTTGGAAGGCATATGGATGTCACATGCACTACAAGGGAGGATGTTTGAGGGACAAGAGGGCGGCATGTGGACACGGCATGTGTAAGCATGTGGACGGCATGTGCAAGTGGACGGCATGTGCAAGGCAAGGAAGGTGGATAAGCCGTGTTTCATAGTCTCCTAATGAAACCGTGTTTCATAGTTTCCTAAATTGGCCGTGTTGCATGATTTAATTGGGTTTTCTATGGTTTCCTAAATTGAGGATGTAATAAAGTATCCTAGTTTAATTAGGTTTATTTCATAGTTTCCTAAGATGGTCATGTAATAGTATCCTAGTTCAATTAGGTAAGTATTTAAGTTTTTCTTTAGGAAATAGGAATATGAGGCATTTTATTTTTCTTTCTAGATTAGGATTTATTTTGTAAAACCTATATAAAGGTTTAGATTTAGTACTTGTATTTCAGATTTGGTTTTTACGCAAAGTAATAAAAAGAACAAAGTTTTGTTCAATTCCGATTATTACATTCCTTAGGTTTAGGAAGGTATAATAAAACGGGATCTTTACGTTAGGTGAGTGAAGCCTAACCGGTGAACCCGTCGTCTATCCAAGCTTTCCGTTGCATCTTCATTAGTTCCCACACACACAGCATTCATCACTTCATCAAACATCAAATTTGGAGAATTATACGTATCAGGATGCTAGCCGTGCACAGCAGAATAAAAGAGGTAACATTTCGTAGTCATTTACTCAAGTTCTTCAAGAAATAACTTTCATCGTTGTTCTGATAAAAAATTCATAAATCACATAGTTCAGTTCTTAAATGCTAGAAAGAGTCAATTTTTGTAAGCATTCAACAAACAAGAGGAAATTCTTGTTAACGAAAAATAAGAAAGCTTTTTTCTTGTTTTCCTCTTTTCAAAACCTTCAAGATATCATGCAGAAAAAAGTACCAGCTTGGGTATGATTGATCAACTCACATTGCAAAGCGATGTGTGCAACATACAGCTAAATTCTCATATAACATGTCAGAGAGTGAAAAATTACACACTGAATGTAGCAAGTTATAGTTTGAACATAATACATCTAGTAGATCACGCGAAGTTAAAAATAACAATAATAATAATAATAATAATAATAAAGCAGACACTGAAAACAGATTAGAATCATACTTTCTTCTGTCTGGCAGCTTTGCCATCTAAAGTTCTCAGATAATCAAACACCTGTGGCTTAGAAAAAAACTTGCGTCCACTTTCAGGATCAACGAAACACTGCAACAGCAAAAGTATTAGAAGAGATGGCAAACATGCTATCACATAAAAAAATTCCAAAAAGAAGTCTTAGTTATCAATTACGACTTGATGTAAGGTGCATTTCAAAAATTAGATCTTTCAGTGTACTGTACATTCCTAACAATATAATAACGCAGCCTCATTGCAGATAAAACAATAACCCAGACTCATTAGCTTGTATCAACAACATTTAAGCAACACACAACCTTTGTTCAAAAGGAATCCTTCAAAGTTCTGAAAAGTAGATCTTAAATTATTCAGTAGATATGTAAATCAAAATGGTTTGTGGCAATATGAGGGAGCAGACAGGCTAACAACCGAATGAATGGTTATCTGTACTAGGCTACTAGCAGCTCTATCATCTTAATCCAATTTTCCAACCAAGCATTTTTTTGTCATCCAAGATTTGGTAAGAATCAGTGCATCGATGGAGTTGGATAAACCCAAACAATATGAATTTTCATTCAGCATAACATAAATAGGTAAACGCTAGCATGGTCAAGATCTGGCCTATCTTAATCAAAAAAAGCTATACATGAACTATTTATAAATCAGATTTGTCAGAAAGTTGGTAATCCATCACAACAATCATAAGGTGAAAATCAGTCTTATTTAGTGCCAACAAACGAATGTTATAGACATATACTGAAGTAGATTTCAACATTGGTGTTCAATACCTTGTATTTTGATCCCTCTTTTTTACCACTTCCTCGAATTTTCAGTTCCATAACCCACCCCTCAGGTAACCAATCAGGAATTCCATTTCCTTGGGATGCATCATGCTCTGGGGAGGATTTTTCTCCAGTTTGACAATCAACCTCTGGCTGAAATCGAGAAATGTTTAATAAGAATGCAATGTGCTAACAGTGGAATACAAGAGGGAACATCAACTTAAACTTTATGGAACACTGTTAGAATCTTCGCTTCATAAAAAATCACAGATGCACTTTATAGTTAGCTTCTACCAAGGTTAAACTTTTTCACATACTACTGGAAACGGAAAATTAAGATTTATGTTTTGAAGTTTTTGGCAACCTCTAAAAGAATCTATGCAAAAAGATAGTGTTGAAAGTTTAACCATATATAATTGATTCGATACTTCATGCAGATAAAATGGAGTTTATTAATAATGGAGTAAAAATAGCTTTTTTAGAAACTAGTGGTCTATATTTGGATATTTTATGTTTTGAATATTTTGGCAACCTTTAAAGAATCTATGCAAAAAGATGGTGTTGACGTTCAACCATATGTAATTAATTTGATACTCCATGCAGATAAAATGAAGTTAATTAATAATGGAGTCAAAATGGATTTTTTAGAATCTAGTGGTCTGTATTTGGATATTTAAGCCACAAGGTAGTCTTGTTTCAGAACACGAAATCTTATTATTCGCCACATTTTAGGAAAAAATATACTTTGTTTTGATTGACCAAAATACCTTGTAGTTACCATCATTATCTCAATTTCTATCTCTATCTGCCTCACCCCGACTTCCCTTAACCCAAACCATTCACCTCATCAGCCAACTAGAGGGGACCTCCCCCAACACCCAACCACCGAATTACTTATTTCCTCCCATTTATGACGACTATTCTCACTCTATATGTTGATTTCCTCATAGAACATTCTACATGTGTTTGGAACTTGGGAGAATAAAAGTAAGACCTCAGAGGAACACCAGACTCATTATCTTAAGTCTTTCCAACGTATTTCTCAACAGATGGGGAAGGAGACCACAGATCCATTTATGAGAAATCTCATTCAAATTAGTTGGTAATTGAAAAGCAGAACGGCGATTAGAATCAGTACAAATGCACAACTATCCAAATGTGTTCACCTAAATTCATATGAGCTTGTATCAGGCCTCTTTTGTGATCACTGGAATCAGGGAAGTCTCTGTGCCACAGTTGTTATGTGGAGAGAGAGAGAGAGAGAGAGAGAGAGAGATGACACTAGTAGACGAAGGAGGCGGTGATGGGTCATAGAAACAGAGAAACATGATTTTATTTCCTTATAAAACAGTGAAGTTCCATGCATTTCTAGACTGCAAATTATTTTGCAATTGTAATTTTGATGTATCATATAACAAATATTATTAAAAGAGTTGATACATACGCTGTTCTCTGTGGCAGAGCTGCTATTTATAGTTTCAAGATAGCGAGACACCTGTTGTTTTGAGTAAAACCTGCGTCCACTTGCAGGATGAATGAAACACTGCAATAGCGAACAGGTTATGTGAGAATATCAAATGCCATATAACATGCTTATCATGAGAAAACGATAATCTTACAAAAAAAAATTCAAAGATTACAGAGTTCAACTGATGTTCATTCCAAAATTCCATAGCACTGCATAATACTATATATAGTTTAAGCATGATAACTCAGTCCCACAATATTACTTGTAACAAACAATACATTGGCATTAGCCCAACTTATATTCAAAGGAATACTTAAAAGTTCAGAAAACTAGACTGTAAATTGATGTTAAATCTGAATATCCGGAGAAGAGCGATCCCTTATCATATAAAGGAGCAGACAGGCTTGCAGCTGAAGAGAACCAAAAATGTGGACTGGCATTCCGTTACAGTAATCAGACTACCAATGCAAGCAGTTGGATATCATGCAAAACTTGTCTAGTTTTGTTCTCTCTGACTTCTGAACCGTTAATTTCCCATTTAGCTCCAGTTTATCAATTCTTATTGTGGCTATTCTATTTCGACCCCGTGCAACTTTGTAATCAGCATAAAAATGAACTTAAGTAATTGTCAGTCTGGCCAACTTTTAGGCAATGTCAGTCATGAAACTTTGTATTCCAGAAATGCTTATGGTTTTAGATTAGTTGAAAATTCAATAATCCTTCAGAACAATCATATTGTGAAGGTGTCCACTATTAGAGTGGCACATTAAAGGTTAAGATAGTTTGGTGGTAAATGACCAGATAGATTAGAGACTTTGTCATTGATACCTTGTATTGCATTCCATTGTCCCGAGTTCTCAATTCCATAGTCCACCCACGAGGTAACCATTCAGGAATTTTTATACTTTTCACCAGAATCTGTGAACAATATATATTGGCCAACTACATAAATATATTAAAGCATGTGAAAGATAGATAGCCAAAACTACAGAGGACGTGAAACATTGAACTCAACTGATGTAGGGTGAGTATCTGCGTACAACTCGTTACCCTCCTCGTTATCCTCGCCCACTGGTTGAGGGGGGCTACGAGAAACATTTCCCATGTTGATATAGCGCATAACATCCTCCTTAGAATAAAATGTTTGCCCAGTTTCTGTATTGCGGTAATACTACAATCCATCCAAAAAATTAGTTGCAGCTTCCAACCAGATAGCAATTCAATGAAATTTAACTGTTTCCTTACTAAGAGTCATAAAACTATCCATCGCTGAATAGTTTCTTAATTTAGATAAAATGGAAAAAAGAGAGATAATACTTTGGAAAACAAGAAGGGTAAGATGCCATGCAATTGACAATCATTTACGGGAAATAAATTAAAAGCCACTACAAGGAAGACAAAAAAGATTCACGAATATTTTTAAACACTTTTAGACATATTTCAGTCAAAAAAACTTGTAATAAGGTGTTGCAGTGAAACTCAAATATAGTATACATGAACCTCTCCATGTATGTTTTCTACAGTTGCTAACCACATTATGTAATTCAAAATTGTAAATACAGAGCTCAGATTGAAGAGTGCCACCATTTGTTTAACAAATAAATGAGCTCTAGCTCAACTGGTACCGCTCACTTCTCTTAACGGAGAGGTCGAGTGTTCAAGTCTCACCAGAGACGACACCCTGGTACTTAAAATTGTCAGGTGTTCAAGCCTCACCAGAGGCACCGTTGTTGTTCAAGCCTCACCAAAAGTCCATTTAGTACTGCTCACTTCCCTTAACATAGAGATTGAGTGTTCAAGCCCTACACCATAGCCACCCTGGTACTTTACTACTCTCGAGGTCGGGTGTTTAAATAATTTGTTCTAGCCACACCAAAAAGACATCATAGAGTCATTGTAGCCTTTGAAGGCATTAAATAATAATAGTAAAGGTTGGGGTAAGGTCTATGTCCCCTCCAACCTTTAAAAAAAAAAAAACAAATAATGATAACCGCATTTTCCCGTAGTATACAAAAAACTGCCACTTTTCTCCGTGTAAAACAACGTACCTACTTGAGGGTTGTAAGTCATTTTCCGGAGTCAAAGGATGCTTGAAATTCCGACCCAGTGTTTTTTGTTTTTGTTTTCTCTAGTTTTCTACACTCTTCTTGGATTTTTTTGTTTAACTGGCCTGAGCGCATCTCCTCACTCAGCATATTATCCCTACCCCACTTTCTTCTCAATCTATATTTGATCTCTTCCATTGACATCCATCTTTGCACATCTCTCTCTCTACAAGACCCCAAGCATCACCACTCCCCTTTCTATTTCTTCCCACTCTATCATAAGAACATGCACACCATTTTCCTTTCTCTACGGTTTCTGGCTCCCAAGGGATTCCATGGTACCCATTTCTAGATATAGAAGGAAACACACCAAAAGGAAAGGAATGCAAGGGAAAGAAAAACTAAGATAAAACTTGGAATTGAAGTTCGCTAATCAATGGCTTTTGTTCCCATTGTTGGGCATAGGAACAGCAAATTTCAGGAAGTGGAGGCGGCAATGGCAACGGAGATGATTGTAACAAAAGCAGGTTGAAGCAACAGCAAGGAAACTGTTGCCAAGGATTTTGTAACAAAATAAAAAAGAAGTGTGTCCTTAGCCGTGATATTCAACAGCACTTACGAACTTGGGTTGAATTTCAGTGATTGACTACTAGTGGAGGGGCGCAGTCAGCTCTTAAGTATGAAGCAATCAAAGTTTTCTTCTCAATGTTGTGGTTCTTAATCTTGTCAGATACCATGGAGACCATCAGGACTCCATACCTAACATGTGCTTATATTCTTGATGACGAGATGCTCTAAACCATAAACCGCTGTGATTTTCTTGGAGAAATGGAGCTCCAAGGACTGAGTTTCTTATGCTGCTTTGGCGCTCTTTCGAAACATTTGTGTACGTGTTTGCACCAACAAATGAGGATAACATACATAATGTTTGTTCTGTTATAAATTGGCAGCCGTCAGAACAAAGTGAAAATGTTTCCAACAAATTCTAAAGAGGTTATTCAAACAACCAAATATAACAGATCTTGTTTCCCTAAAGATGTTTTTAGAAAATGATTTCTTTAAGCCATTCTCTGTGACACAACTAGAACTAATTTTCGACAATGTTGTCTTTGTCATTATACTGACCAAGGATGCAGAGCCCACTGGATCATCTATGTGATGAATGGATGCTTGGTTTGGAACTTTGGATCTCAGAAAATGAAACGGGAAGGTCAAGGAGAAGGAAAACATGAAGAAACATAAAAGCCTCTATAGAAAAATCATATTTGTACCTGGAAGGGTTTCTTCAACTCGTCAATTTAGCATTAACAAGAAACACACCACCCACCACGTGGGAGAGCAATGGAGGTAGAACTTTGCACCAGAATAATATGAGAATCCGTGGTTTAGATATCTCTTAGGCCGTAGCTGTACAGTCCATAACTGGATCCTATTCATAGAACTATAGAAGTACCACATATGTGAAAAGGAACCTTTTTCTTTCTAAGTAAAACAAACTCATATTTCAAGAGCACCGAAGGGGGAATAACAAACACCAACATACACTGGATGGTACAACTATGCTCCACCCTCACTTCCCAATTTCCCCAACTAGGGCAAGAATCCACAGTTTTCCATTATCATCTGCAGTAGTAAGCCATCCACATTATAATTTTTTACTTTTTCATAAATGTGAGAACTAGGGAAATCATTTAGATGTCTTGTTACTTTACTAAGTCAGCCAAGTAAAGTAACAAGATATCTGACGAGTTTCTGCCGTTTTCCCATTTATAAAAAAAATATAGACAAAAAAATTAATAAAAATCCATAGTTTTCCCTTTACCTTGAAATGCATGCACAAAGGAGGCAAAAAGACCAACCCCCAACCACCACCACATACTGTGGCTTACCAAATTATTCACCACGACAAAGAAGAGTTCTTTTCCCCCATCCAAACTTAGCACATTGTCTCAATCTATCGATCTACACAACAGCATTTACAACCCAGTAGGTAAAAAAACTTCACATTAAATTTTCTACTTATCGCAAGTTCTTCCATCGGGGGAGGAGAAAGAGAGAAAGAAGCTTCACTACGGTTTCTGCTCTAACCCTAACCTTCCATTGTTGCTTACATATGGAACGACATCATAATACTCGAAACTTCACATTTCCAAGCAGCACGAACAGAAAATCCAGACTATATTCTAGCATTTAGTCAATAATTAAAACCAAATCTCATCTCCCATATCCACAGAAAACGCAATAACCTAAAATTCCATCTACACTAAAACAATGAAATCAAACTTCAACTATTACAGTATTACACCTGCATATGCTCAACTGCTGATACTTAATACTTGATCCTCTCTTCTATCACCAAGCAGATCACTTGTAAACAAGCATGCAAACTCCCTAAACATGAAACTGCATGCCTTTATCTACTCATTTTCACATTAACTCAACAAAAAAGGCAAAAGAATCCCCATTTTTCTCCAAAAATCAATGAAATCACTACCCAAACAGATCATCCAAACAGCAGACACAAATGCATTACTTAAAACACACAGTAAATCATCAATTTTTATGCACATTGATTAATGTGATCAACGATATAGCACACATGTCTTCAACTGCTTATACTTAACACACTTAATCCTCTATTCTTTTGCCTCGTCGAACACTCATAAATCCACATGAAAACGACCTAACCATGCAAATGCATGTCTTCATCTGCTCATTTTTGCACTAACTCAACACAAAAATCGCCAAAAAAAATCCCCATTTTTCTCCAAAAATCGAAAGAAATCACTACACAAACAAACAGATCATCCAAACAGCAAACACAAATGCATTACTAAAAAACACAGCAAAAAATCACCAAGTTTATGCACGTAGATTAATCTGATAAAAAATATAACAAAAACCCTAGGTTACTGACTAAATGAGCTGAGAAGAGCGCCGATGACCTTGACTTTTCGTCCGGAGTTGTCTCTGACTTCTATCCAGTCGGAAGGAAGCCAATCCGGCTGGTTTTCCGACACCATTTCGCCGGAATCCGGATTTTCCGGGAGTGAATTAGACGGAGGACTGTTCTTGTATGGAGGTAGATTGTCACTCTCTCTGTTTTCGTAATCTAAGCATAGTTTCTCTCACTGGATTTTGCCCACTGTGAAACACGCCTTATGGCTAGGGGAAGAGTTCAATAAAATATGGTGTATGGAACAAGTGGACAAAAGGGTGTTCAGTGCACACGTGTTTTCATCTACTTTCGACACGTCAGATAACTGGGCCACAATCTTAAGTCAGCCTGTTGACAAATAGATAAATTTCGGTGATATAAAACAGAATGGCGTTATCCATTTACTTAGATTTCATCCATTTCTCCTTTATACTCTCAATTTTGAAGTTACGTCATTTTGTCCTTAGAATGGGAATACTCTCTCCCGAGTCCCCTCTGTTCCTAAATAATGTTTTGTTATTTTATATTTTTTTGTCAAATATAATATTTTTTAAATATAAATTTAACATATATTTTTTAAATTATAAATCACGTTATTCGTAACATTTTTAAATTACTATGAATTATAGTATAATTTACATTTAAAAAATATTTTATTTGACTAAAAAAAATTAAACACAACAATAATTTAGGAATTGAGAAACTATTATTTATTGCTATCAAATTAATTAGACTCATAACATTTTTATGGTAGAACTTAAACGGGTTATAGACTTTCACCTTTAAAACTTTCTAAATTAAGAAAACAAAATTAGATACAAAATGTCCAAAAATAAAATAGTTTACACTTATTTAGAGACAAGAGGAGTACATCCTTTAAGTTTTTTGGTTTGTCCCATGAGAAGAGGTATATGAATATTGTAAGAAAATAATGAATTCTCAATCTATGTTTTTAATCTGCATGCACAGTAAGTCTAAGTATCCTCTTAGGATTAGGTCAAGGGAGTAAAAGTATTTAGAAACAATTAACATTGATAACAAACTATCTATTATCTAGTAACATACATGTTTGCGAATTTGGAAAGACCTATTTAGTAGATTTTTAGTGACAATAAATAAACTTTTTAATACGATTCCAATGAGATTGAGCACACTTGATTCACAAGAATTCTTTGGGAAACATAGACTTTGTTGACATGCCACTTGGGGAGTGCAATCATGTGAGCAACTATCTCTCTCATCATCTTCTTGTTCTTTATATATATTTTCTTCTTCATCTTTCTTTTCGGACAATGGGATCATGTTGAGAATGTCTTTAAAATTGTTGCTCCCAAATATCATAAACCATCTGGGTAGCAAAAAACAGTGTTCAAAAAATTGGGCTAGGCGCCCTTCTAACGCCAAGAAATGGACCAAATCGGGGTAATAAGGCGTTTTTTCTAGAAATCGCAGCCTAGGCGCGCCCACGCCTAGTCGGATGTTGAAAAATTTTGACCTTGAAAAAATCGGCTTAGGCACCCCCAAAACGCCGTGACTAGGGCCAAATCGGGTAAAAAATCGTGACCGAGAAAAATCGCCGCCTGGCCGCCTAGCATTTTTTTTTTTTTCCAAAAAATAGCGTCGTTTTGGTTTAAAAAAATAGAAAAACCTAAGTTAAGTAAGTTTGTTTTTCATACTTTATATGTTGTAATATTGTTATTTTGTTTTAAAGTTTAAACTTTGGAGTTTGGAATGATACTATTGAATTTGATTTTAATTTTTTACTATTAATCTTGTAATGTGATCATTATTTTAGTTTATTTGGTCTTATTTAGTTATTTATTATTATTGCAACATGCATTGATTATTAAATTAAATTTTAATTTTTAACTTTTAATCTTGTAATGTGACCATTACTTTTAGTTTATTGGGTTATATTTAGTTATTAATATTGTTGCAGTAAGTATGGTATAGACCTATAGTGTAATTATGCCTCGATTTCTAGGCCCAGACTAGGCTCTGCTCTGGCGCCTAGCAATTTTTAAAACACTGCCCGTGGGTAAACACCAAGGCTTACTAGATATCTAAGCGTCGTCCTAGTGGTGAGACGATGATGATCCAGTTCCGGCGAACAATAAAACAAGGACTTAAAGCAGCGGCTTAAGGTGAGTGCGATGGGTTTCGCGAATCTCAATGTGGCTATGCAAAGTCGTAGTCGCACTGGCGTGTTTTCCGGTGGATGGTTGATCGGCGGGAAACTAGTTGAAGATTGGGTTAAACAAAAGGGAGTTTTATTTCCAGTAGATGAATAAAATGGAGTACCCATTTATAGATCCGTGCGTTGTTTTGTTGAAGAAGAAGACAAACACTTAGTTTGCTTCCTTGAACTGTTAGACTACTACAAGTAGACTTAAAGACTTTCAAATTGATCCCTTAGTTATATTTCTTACATACAAACCCCTATTCAGTTGAATTTGTAAATGTTGTTAAGTTTTTTTTTTTACTATCCTTATTATTGACCTAAATTATTAAAGATTGTTTACTAATATTGCAGCAGGTATTGTATGAATCTATGGTATAAATGTGTAATTAAGCCTTGATTTCTAGGCCCCGCCTAGGCCCCGATTAGTCGCCTAGGCGCTTGGTGCTGCTCTGCCACCTAGCGATTTTTAGAACACTGCCAAAAAAGACCTGAAAAAAGGATGAAGATGAAGTCGAAAAACAACTTAGACATGCTAAGGTAGGGAGAGAGGGAAAAGTCATGACATGCATGTAAATGTGGTGGAATTGGTCACAATTCAAGGATTTATAATGGGGCAAGGATGTCAACCACTGAACAAGAGAAAGAAAGATCAAACTGTAAGCATTTTTTTAGTTAAATTATTTGATGACATTTATTTTAATTGTAATGCATTTAATATTTGTATTATGCAATGTTCAAGTAACTATGTAGAAGGTAGTGGAGGTAGAGACAAAATTAATGGAAATGGTAGAGGCAAGAGAAAAGGTATATCAAATGGCCTACAAACAACAAGGATTTAAGAGAAAACAATGATAAGAAGGGGTAAATCATCTACTTCACTTCACGTAACAAGGTAAGTGAAGAAGAAAAAAACACAAATTCTCGAAGGAAGAGATATACCGTTGGAACCATTTTCAGAGGTCACTCTAGTCGTTCAAAGAGACGCTTCGGCGTTGTCGGAATGGGATTCTGCTTTCTTTGTGAAAATTGATTTCTTTCCGCCAAGAAAAATGAAAGTAATTCATTAGATAAGTAAGATCTCTCTCTAGTAATGGTAATTTCTCATGTAAATCTATCAAAAAATTTTTCTACTTTCTTTGCGTTCACGAGGAAAGGCGGTGAAGTAGGGGAAAGAATCTCCAAAAAAGTCTAAGCGGGAGGCAGATGTCTCCACTCTTGGGTGGTAAAGCAGCAAGCTTATAGGTTGGTCGGCGGGAAACTAGTTGAAGATTTGGTTAAACAAAAGGGAGTTTTATTTCCAGTAGATGAATAAAATAGAGTACCCATTTCTAGATCCGTGCGTTGTTTTGTTGAAGAAGAAGACAAACACTTAGTTTGCTCCCTTGAACTATTAGACTACTACAAGTAGACTTAAAGACTTTCAAATTGATCCCTTAGTTATATTTCTTACATACAAACCCCTATTCACTTGAATTTGTAAATATTGTTAAGTTTTTTTTTTTTTTTACTATCCTTATTATTGACCTAAATTATTAAAGTTCGTTTACTAATGTTGCAGCAGGTATTGTATGAATCTATGGTATAAATGTAATTAAGCCTTGATTTCTAGGCCCCGATTAGTCGCGTAGGCGCTTGGTACTGCTCTGTCACTTAGCAATTTTTAGAACACTGCCAAAAAAGACCTGAAAAAAGGATGAAGATGAAGTCGAAAAACAACTTAGATATGCTAAGGTAGGGAGAGAGGGAAAAGTCATGACATGCATGTAAATGTGGTGGAATTGGTCACAATTCAAGGATTTATAAGGGGCAAGGATGTCAACCACTGAACAAGAGAAAGAAAGATCAAACTGTAAGCATTTTTTTAGTTAAATTAGTTTGATGAAATTTATTTTAATCGTAATGCATTTAATATTTGTATTATGCAATGTTCAAGTAACTATGTAGAAGGTAGTGGAGGTAGAGACAAAATTAATGGAAATGGTAGGGGCAAGAGAAAAGGTAAATCAAATGGCCTACAAACAAAAGAGAAAACAAGGATAAGAAGGGGTAAATCATCTACTTCACTTCACGTGACAAGGTAAGTGAAGAAGAAAAAAATACAAATTCTTGAATGAAGAGATATACCGTTGGAACCATTTTCAGAGGTCACTCTAGTCGTTCAAAGAGACGCTTCGGCGTTGTCGGAATGAGATTCTGCTTTCTTCGTGAAAATTAATTTCTTTCCGCCAAGAAAAATGAAAGTAATTCATTAGATATGTAAGATCTCTCTCTACTAATGGTAATTTCTCATGTAAATCTATCAAAAAAAAATTTTCCTACTTTCTTTGCGTTCACGAGGAAAGGCGGTGAAGTAGGGGAAAGAATCTCAAAAAAAGTCTAAGCGGGAGGCAGATGTCTCCACTCTTGGGTGGTAAAGCAGCAAGCTTATAGGTTGGTCGGCGGGAAACTAGTTGAAGATTTGGTTAAACAAAAGGGAGTTTTATTTCCAGTAGATGAATAAAATAGAGTACCCATTTCTAGATCCGTGCGTTGTTTTATTGAAGAAGAAGACAAACACTTAGTTTGCTCCCTTAAACTGTTAGACTACTATAAGTAGACTTAAAGACTTTCAAACTGATCTCTTAGTTATATTTCTTACATCCAAACCCCTATTCAGTTGAATTTGTAAATGTTGTTTAAGTTTTTTTTTTTTTTACTATCCTTATTATTGACCTAAATTATTAAAGTTTGTTTACTAATGTTGCAGCAGGTATTGTATGAATCTATGGTATAAATGTGTAATTAAGCCTTGATTTCTAGGCCCCGCCTAGGCCCCGATTAGTTGCCTAGGCGCTTGGTGCTGCTCTGCCACCTAGCGATTTTTAGAACACTGTCAAAAAAGACCTAAAAAAAAGATGAAGATGAAGTCGAAAAACAACTTAGATATGCTAAGGTAGGGAGAGAGGGAAAAGTCATGACATGCATGTAAATGTGGTGGAATTGGTCACAATTCAAGGATTTATAAGGGGCAAGGATGTCAACCACTGAACAAGAGAAAGAAAGATCAAACTCTAAGCATTTTTTTAGTTAAATTAGTTTGATGAAATTTATTTTAATTGTAATGCATTTAATATTTGTATTATGCAATGTTCAAGTAACTATGTAGAAGGTAGTGGAGGTAGAGACAAAATTAATGGAAATGGTAGAGGCAAGAGAAAAGGTATATCAAATGGCCGACAAACAACAAGGATTTAAGAGAAAACAAGGATAAGAAGGGGTAAATCATCTACTTCACTTCATGTGACAAGGTAAGTGAAGAAGAAGAAAACACAAATTCTCGAAGGAAGAGATATACCGTTGGAACCATTTTCAGAGGTCACTCTAGTTGTTCAAAAAGACATTTCGGCGTTGTCGGAATGGGATTCTGCTTTCTTCGTGAAAATTGATTTCTTTCCGCCAAGAAAAATGAAAGTAATTCATTAGATAAGTAAGATCTCTCTCTACTAATGGTAATTTCTCATGTGAATCTATCAAAAAAAAACTTTTTTTTTCTACTTTCTTTGCATTCACGAGGAAAGGCGGTGAAGTAGGGGAAAGAATCTCCAAAAAAATCTAAGCGGGAGGCAGATGTCTCCACTCTTGGTGGTAAAGCAGCAAGCTTATAGGTTGGCCAAGGAATGCACCGCTATAAGGTATAGTCAAAGAGCTTTAAAGAAGGCCCCACCTAAGTAATCTATCCTCTTTTGAAAGATGCTTTTTCCCAGCCTGTCTAAATTTTCTTCTTGAGCAAATGGAATAGGATACTTCATAGCATCCTGGATTAACCCGTTTAGAGACTATTGTAAACTTTCCAAAGGAATGCATCATGGAGCATGCATACTTTGGTAGTGGTTACATGATAGAAAGAATAATTAGTAAGGCCTTTTTTCTTTCTAGGCTTCTTACATCTCTTCCTTCCTGACTCTTGCTAGTAGTCTTGCCAGAAAAGACATATTTTTCTCTTAGGTGGGTGGGGTCAATTAGCATTTCATCTTTTGAAACTTCCTCATCTCGTCGAATTGCAGAAAATGAAGATATTTGACGAAAGAGGTCCTTGCGCCATTGTGAATTGAATCTTATGAGAAAAGCGCCTTGTTGATTCTTGGACCATCTGTCTTTTCATGCTCATTGGGCAATTCATATTTATTGACTAAGTGTAAACAATATTTTTATTTTGGACGCGGACCCTCCGCTCATCCCATTCTTTCGATTAGCCTTCCAAGAAGTCAGACTATGGATGACTCTGAAGTTCATTTCAAGATTAGCATTCTCGGAACCGGTAATATGAGAATCGAATCCTCTTCGGATGAATGAAGAAAAAGAGGTCAAAGCAAAACGAAAAGAAGTGACAAGATTGATGATCCTAGCGCTTACTAAAGAAAGAGAGCTTCGCATTATATGACTTTGAATCATCTTTGTCCCAATCCGTGGAATAGAGTACCAATATAAGAACTTACTTGTTAGAACTTAGGAGGTATGTGAAGTAGATGATCTACCCCTTCTAATTCTTGTTTTCTCTTCAATCCTTGTTGTTTGCAGGCCATTTGATATGCATTTTCCCTTGCCTCTACCATTTCCATTAATTTTGTCTCTACCTCCTCTACCTTCCACATAGTTACTTGAACATTGCATAATACAAATATAAAATGCATTACAATTAAAATAAATTTCATCAAACTAATTTAACTAAAGAAATGCTTACAGTTTGATCTTTATCTCTCTTGTTGAGTGGTTGATATCCTTGCCCCTTATAAAGCCTTGAACTGTGACCAATTCCACCACATTTACTGCACGTCATGACTTATCCCTCTCTCCCTACCTTTTTACCTACCTTAGCTTATCTAGGTTATTTTTCGGCTTCATCTTCAGCCTTTTTTCAGGTCTTTTTTGGTCATCCAGGTTGTTTATGATATTTGGGAGCAATAATTTTAAAGACATTTTCAACATGATCCCATTGTCTAAAAAGAATGAAAAAAGAAAGATGAAGAAGAAAATAAGGATAAAGAATAAGAAGATGATGAGAGAGATAGTTGCTTAGATGATTGCACTCCCTAACTGGTACGTCAACAAAGTCTATGCTTCCCAAAGAATTATTGTGAATCAAGCGTGCTCAATCTCATTTGGAATCGTACTAATTAAAAAGTTTATTTGTTGTCACTGAAAATCTACTATATAAGTCTTTCCAAATTCGCAAACGTGACATGTATGTTACTAGATAGTAGATAGTTTGTTATCAATGTTAATTGTTTCTAAATACTTTTACTCCCTCGACCTAATCCTAATTCCTAAGAGGATACTTAGACTTACTGCGTAGATTAAAAACATAGATTGAGAATTCATTATTTTCTTACAATATTCATATACGTCTTCTCATCGGACAAACCAAAAAACTTAAGGATGTACTCCTCTCGTCTCTAAATAAGTGTCAGCTATTTTATTTTAGGACGTTTTATACTCCGTCCGTCCTAGATAAATGTTCTTAGTTGACAAATTAGAGGAATTAAGAAACGTAATTAATGATGGACCGTAAAATGTGTCCCATATTAATTGAGTTCCATTATTATAAATAAGTGAGAATCTCTAGGATGTGCTATGTTAATATTAAATGAAGTTTTAAGGGTATATTGAGAAGAATGGTAGAAAATTGTACATCAAAAGTCTTTAGGATATTTAAATAGGACATTCCAAAATAAAAAGTAGGAACATTTATTAGGGACAGAGGGAGTATAATTTTTTATTTTATATTTAGACAGTTTTAAAGGTGAAAGTCTATAATACCCTTTTAAGTTCTACGATAAAAAAGTTATGACTCTAATTAATTTGATAACAGTAAATAATACTTTCTCGATTCCTAAATTATTGTTGTGTTTGATTTTTTTTGTCAAATAAGATTTTTTCAAATGCAAATTATACTATAATTCATAGTACTACTTTAAAAATGCTACGAATCACGATTTATGATTTAAAAAAAATACAAAGATATATGTCAAGTTTATATTTAAAAAATATCATATTTGACAAAAAATATAAAATCAAACAAAATCTCTCTCTCTCTCTATATATATATATATATATATATATATATATATATTAAAGTTGGTGAAGATGTATTACATTGTAACACCTCACAATCATTTGAATTTCTAAGTCATTATATAATAACTATACCTAATAATAATAGGTTTAACAATGTATATTACTATTAGGCAATACCTTCTCCCAAAAAGAAAACAAAATAATGTTCTCAATAAGATTTGAACCCACACTCTTTTAATTGTAAATATACATCTTAAACCAACTCAACCAATTATAATATATGTAAAGTTTTTAAAAAAATATTAAATTATTCTATAAGTCATTCTATAATTTAAACCAACTAATTTTTATTTTTATAAATGTTACTCTCTCCATGTCAAATAATGAGTCACATATTCTTATTTAAGACGTCCTAAAATAATGTCTATAATACGTGATACATAAACAAAATTTTAAATCATTTCATTCAAAATTGATTTTTTTATTTTTTATATTTGTGTATGTTTCTTTTTTCACACTGACATTGTATAAAAAATATGTAAATATAATATCCAATTAAACATTTTCTAATCATTGAATGATCTTCAAAAATTATTTAAAAAATATAATTATATTCAATCCTTAAACAATTCTCCTTTGTTCAGAAAAAAAGTTATCTTTCTTCAATATGTCCCAAAGTAATTATTTTATTTTTAATTTTATTAAAAATCTTCAAATATGTCATATATGTCTAAAATATATTTATTAAGTGCAAGATGTGAAAAAAAATAGAAACCCAACAATTTGATATCATTAAAAGATACTTAAAAATAAAAAAAAAGATTAAAAATGAAAATACATATATTGACCATCAATAAAAAATACTTATTCTGAAATAAAAATATTATAATAAACGACTACTAATTTGCATATATTGATAACACTTAACTTTTATTAGACATTAAGTCAACAAACACCGATATTGAATAATGATAATTTTTTTAAAAATATTTTAAAAATGTATCAATTAATCTCAAAATTAAATTAAAACCGTGCGGAGCACGAGCTCAAAAACTAGTATTATTTAAGAATAGAGAGTATAAGTTTAAAAATATGGCACAATAGGAGACGTATTTTAAGAGGGGACTCGAGAGAGAGTATTCCCATTTTTAGGACAAAATAAAAAGAAGATTGTGTTTTAATGATTGAGATCCTTTATATGAATTCTCACAATTCTCTATCGCTCTTAGAGATGTTAAAAGGGACACGAGCTATTTTGGACCGTATAAAATCCGGGCTTTTTGACCCGGAACGTTAGGGCCGCGGGCTAAACGGGCTGGGGTTAAAAAATCAAATTAAGTGAAGCTTGGGGGCAATAGTTGCAAATTACGAAATTATAAGTGTAACTTGTAAATTAAACCTTTGCCTTTTGTCATTGGAAACAAACCCAAAGCAGCAGCAGCAGCCCGCAAGTCTGTGATTCTCTCTCGGTCTCTCTCTCCCACCGATCTTCACCATCGCCGCTGCCCTGCCTCGCCAGTCACCACCGCTGTACGCTCGCCACTACACCGCTCGTCTCTATCTCTCTCTCGAATTTTCGATTAGGTCTCTCTCTCGATCTTGTTTTTCCCATTGAATTCCTTCAGAACTAATAACAAAATTCAAACTTGCCCCAGCAAAGCTTGTAATCTCTACTTTAGATAATTTCATGATTCATTTTCTTTTCTCTCTCCCATTGTTGGTAAACAGAAATTGAATTATTTATAATATTCCATTTTTGATTGTGTGTGAATACGTATTTGTGTTTGTGAGGATGTGATGTTATGTTCTTTGCAAATCACACAATAATTAGTTTGTAATTTGGGGAATTTTTTTTGAAATCAGGTGATTAATCTATTGATATAGTTGAATTATACTATAGTATTTATGTTTGCTAAGAAATTCTTTGAGTTTGTGATGCACTTAATTTTTTTAGGTGGAGCGCCCTAAGCCCCCCTAGGGTTAGTGTTAGGGTTAGGTCTGGCCCGAAAAAATAAGGTGCGGACCGTTAGGGCTGACCCGAAACCGCTAGGACTAGCCCGTTTAACATCTCTATTCGCTGTACCCAACGGACCGAGTGTGACCCGAGCCCGGTACAAGTTCCCAATATCTAAACTAGGTCGACCAGATGATAGCTTTTATTCAACCTACTCGTTGTTTATAGTCCTCGTTATTAGCATTTCAACTACAGATGTATGTGCAATTTCTGCACAAGATTTATCATTTTCCACCTTCAAACAGGGAAGTCCTCTGCTGTGCAAAGAGTCTTTAGAAGTGTTGGTGGACTTTCTAGATGAATAAAAGTAGAAATCTTTACCATTTCCATTCTTATCTAAGCTTCTCACTGGAGATACTGACTTCTGCTTGTTATCAAGTTCTGTTTGGTTTAAGGTTGAACCCCTGCAACTTCTCTAGTAATATGTTTGATCATTTTGCCAATATTTGCAGTCCGTGCATCAATTCAGCATCAACTGAGTGCCATCCAAGTTGTTGTATGGCTTCATTGCAAGAAAGTTTGAATAGATTTAAGAAGCAACAAGAGAAATGCCAGTCAACCCTTAGCAGCATCGCAGCTAAAGCAGCTCCCAAGACAGCTGCACCTGCACCTTTTAGAGGTGCACCTCCAAGCACTCTAACAAAGTCGACAGCACCAGCAGTTAAATTCTCAAATGATACTGAGAGGCTCCAACATATTAACAGTATTAGGAAAGCCCCTGTAGGAGCTCAGATTAAACGTGTAATTGACCTGCTGCTAGAGGTATGAAATTCAGTCGCCTGATTCTTGTTCTTCATTTGTTTATTTGCTTAAAAAATTTCCAATGTAGATAACTTTCAGTTGCAACATTTATTATCCTAAAATTAAATTAGAATTACACTCAAGTACCTCCAAACTCCAAAATAGAACTCCCAAATACACCCACAATTACACCATAAACATTTGAACCAAAAATCCCCTTCCACCCCCACCACCACCCCCTTCCCCCACCCCCCAAAAAAAAAAAAAAAGAAATAGAAAAAAAGAGCCACTCCTCAATACACCCAAAGCTCAACAGACCCACCTATGCCCAGAGCCCTAGACCAGCATACACCCAAAGCTCGGGCTTCCAAAACTCAAAAGCCCAAATAAAACACCTATAACGAAGCCCAAAAATACACTAAATACCTAAAGGAAGAAGACAGCTGCCACCCAAAGCTCGATACTGGTGTTTCGTTGACTGTATGTGGTGGGTTGGTTTGAGTTTTAAGTAGTAGGGACATCCTGAGTGTCATGGTTGGACCATTACTCGAGGAGAGGAGGAAAAGTTGTAGAGAATGTAAAGAAAACTATCCTCATAATGAAATAGACACTGGCTCAGGAATATCTAGAAGTCTAACTAGTGAGGCTTTCCCTCTATGGCTTTAATTTGCTTGTGCTTCCTAGTTTTCTGATGGTGATGAAGAAGTGCAATTGGAAAGTGGATTTCTGGCCTTACTATAAAGTTGGAGGATGAGGCTAGATGCTTGTGATTTCGCTGAGAACATTGTCTGTATCAGATGTTAGATTATATATGCAATAACCGACAATTCGTCAATCAAAACACTGAATTTGTTAAAAGGCCACATCTCTACAGTTTCTGTCATGGTAACTTGGGGCCAAAAAAAAATCTTTTTGAGCTTATATAATGATACAATGTAAGAAGTATTTATACAGAGATAAGGGCGAGGGTTTCCTTTTTGAAACGTAGGACTAGCTCTAACTATTTATGGTGTTTCCTTCATGTTCAACCATGACTTTCTGGTTCATGATCATATGGTTTCCTTTTTGGGCGTATTTTGGATCATTTGGAAGGAAAGAAATCACAGGATATTTGATAACGAGGAAAGACCCATTCAGTATTTGAAGAACTCTTTGATCAGTATGTTATTGTTTTGGTGTATAAGGTATGGGGATCAAGATGTGAATATCATTAACCCTTATATTTCTTTTGTTGAGGCTGTGAATAGTACTTAATGGGCCTGTTCTTTTTTGGCTTTGTATACTTCTAGTGTACACAGGACGCGCCACCTTTTCCGGTGCCCTTTTATTGAAATATTTACTTATCAAAAGAAATGGTTTCACTGAAGGTGCTATGAGGAATAGAGTAGAAGAGGTTGATTTAAGGTATAAGAAAAATGGATTATACAAGGATTATAGTGAAAATATAAGTTAGAGCATCAGTTTGCAAGTGTGGTGCCCAAGAAATGACATTGATCTCTTTCAACTTTCCAATTCCTGGGTCTATGTTGGAAGATCATCTCCTCAATGACGATGTTCTGTTTCTGTATAGATAAACTATGGCCACACACACACACTCTTCTGTGGTGTTTCATGGAATGTTAATGTTAGTTTCCTTTTCGTTTGTGTAGATTGTTGCTTGATTTGCTGTATATCTGGAAAATATTAGTTTTCACGGGCTTTCTATCTGCTCTCTAGATGAATAGGGCGAGGCGGGGGAGGGGGGCGGGGCGGCACAGTTATGCTCTCGTTAAAAAAATAAAATAAAAAATAAAAAAAATACCTCCCTGCCCCCTTCCTTGCAAGGAGTCGTTTCCAAGAAGTTCTTTTATCCGTCACTTGCAATATTGAAACATGTGAGGAGAAGAATCTTTTTCATATTGCTTCATTAAACTAGGAAAGGTTTAGAGAAAGAAAGATAAAATCATGCAGATATTATAATCGTGGCAATTAGAAGTCTCCCGTTGAAGTATAATAGTAGCGTGTTAGGCTTCAGTAACTGAATGAGAGAAGTTATTCCACTCTCATCCTCTCATCCTCTATCGATATTTCAAAGCCAAGGATTGTAATTTCTATCTTGTCTGTGAAAAATCTTGTTCCACACTGACATAACTTCTTAACTGGACTGTGACGTGGAATGCGTATATAGACTAGTGGACAATGTAAAGTATATTTTCCAGAATTAACCAACTATGATGAATTACCTATATGCAACTCTAGTCTTCATTGTGGTGTGTTGACAGATATCTCTTCTTCAGCTAATTTTGTTGATATATGCAGACAAGGCAAGCCTTTACCCCAGAGCAAATAAATGAAGCAGTTTATGTTGATGTGAATGCCAACAAGGCTGTCTTCGACAGTCTGAAAAAAAACTTGAAAGTGTATTATGATGGGAAGCGCTTTTCGTACAAGGTAATCCTAATAAAGATGTTCTTTTATATTTTAAACTGCTACAAGGTATCACAGTTAATGTTGCCAGGATAATAAACAGTATGTTATTTGGTTGCAGTCCAAACATGATTTGAAAGACAAGGGCCAACTTCTTGTCTTAGTACGAAAATTTCCAGAGGGCATTGCCGTGATTGATCTCAAGGATGCTTATCCAACTGTCATGGAAGACCTACAGGTTTACACAGCTTGGAGCTTCAGTTCTGTTTCTTTTCCATGATAAAAACAGAGTGATGACTGCCTGTTTTAGACATGTTCTGTTTTTCCAATCATGGAATTGCCATTTAAATATTCCGCATAACCGTATAGGTGGGTGACTAAGGAGGAAGTGAATGCCAAACTAGAAGCAACTACAGAAGCTTTAAAATCAAAAGGGTGTTAAATAAGTAGGAATTATACAGCGTATTCAATCCCACTTCATTGGTAGCTGAAATACGTGGCGTTAATTAACATGTGATCTCTTAAAGTTTAATGGCAATGGACATAATTGAAATAGGGTTAAAGAATTTAGCCACCCTATAGTAGTTGGGAGAAAGGCTAAATTGTGTTTTTTCAAGATTGCTGCTACAAATTTAATTTTAGACTATTTTGGGGGTTTAGTGCTATAAAGGTGACGATATAATCATCCTCTCACCATGAGAATGGCGTCAATAGTGCCTGTAATTTCTTGCATGAAGACGCTACACATTTGTTGAATCTCTCTCTCTCTCTCTCTCTCTCTCTCTCTCTCTATATATATATATATATATATATATATATCTGTGTGTGTGTGTGTGTATAATTCGTACTAAAGTCTATGGTTTTTTTTTTTTTCCGTAGGCTCTGAAAGCTGCTGGTCAAATCTGGCTTCTGTCCAACTTCGATTCACAGGAAGATATAGCCTATCCCAATGACCCCCGAGTGCCCATCAAGGTCGATGATGACCTGAAACTGCTGTTCCGGGGAATTGAACTTCCGCGTGATATGATTGACATTGAGAAGGATCTTCAGAAAAATGGGATGAAGCCTGCCACAAACACTGCAAAGAGAAGAGCAATGGCACAGGTCCATGGTATCGCCCCCAAATCGAAACCTAAGAAGAAGAAGCATGAAATCAGCAAGAGGACCAAGCTTACCAATGCTCATCTTCCTGAGCTGTTTCGCAACCTGACTGGCTGAAGCATTCTCTCTCTTTATCTTGCTGATTCTCACAGGTCAAACCTCGTGAAGACGGGGTTTTGTTTGAGTTGAGACTTGTTGCAAGAGAAAAGAACAAACATGGCCCTGGCTCATAGTGGCAAACGAGTGGGTCTTGTTCTAGTATTTCCTTGAACTCAGGTTGGGTTTGTGTAGATAGTGAGTGTATACTTGCAGGGAAAAGCGGATTTTATTATTTCAAAAATAACTATTTTTTTCTTACTTATGAATAACATCATAATGTTGATGATGGCTTATAATTTTCTTGACCTGATGATCGAGTATAAGTGAGACTAAATGAGGGTTGCTTTGTGAAAATTGGCTAGTTAATTTAAAGTGCATTAAGTAACATCAGAAGTTATCTGTTATTTCTCTCATTTTCACTGTTCTTTGCAAGTTGGAATTGGTTTGCTTTTGTCGGGAGACCTTTAGGTTGGCTTAGTCTTAGATAGCTAGTCTTAGCAACATTTTGTAACACACTTTAAACACATTGTTTTTTTATTTTAGTTTTATTTTTTCAACCCTTTAAAAATGAATCCACCTCAATAAGCAATCTCTAAACAATCTCCGAAAATTAAATTTTTTTCATCTCAACTAACAAACTTAACTATTATTTTATTTTTTCTTTTTTTGATTTCTATTTTTTCACTACATTTAGAATAAAATATTTTATATCTTAAATTTTTTATTCTATAAAAAAATATGTTGTATTTTTTTTTAATAATTTCAATTACTTTAATCGAAAAATATATGTGACAATTTATGTTTTAAAAATTAATTATTATTTTTTTGTCCTCTCATATACTAACAAACACGAGACAAATAATTTTTTTGGTTGAAAACAATTTGCAGTTAATTCACAAATTTCATATATTAAAATAAATATTTTTTATTTTAATTGATTGATAAAATTTATGATGATGATGTAAAAAAAAATGTATATCAGTTGTTTGGAACAGCATAGCATAAGAGCTTAGAAAAAAAGAGGTGATATTATTAATTTTTAAGACTTATGTTTTTTTTTTTTTGATTTAACAAAAAATAAAAAATAGCTGAATACGGAATTTTCTTAAACTTAACCTACATTTACTTATGAAGGAGTGGAAAGAAAGATGGTCAATATTAATCCCTTGATTATCACGAGTCGAAAGACAGATAATCAATATTAATTCCTCGATTAAGCTATGTCCACGAACGAGTCAAAGGACACATTGTCAACGTCAATCTCTGACTAAAGATACCTAATACCGTACGAGTGAGTGCAGCTGTGCAGGTGCTAACCCTGTCACCCACACACAGATATATCTATGCATTTGAATACTACGAGTAGTAAGTTAGAGTAGTTTTTTTTTTTCTCTCTCTCTCTCAATGAAGCGCGCCAATACTAACGTTTTATCTGGTCCACTCATTTTTAGAATTTTGCTAGAACCGTCCCTTCCCCCATGAACAGGATGATTCAAACGTATAGAGTGAGTGACAGAGAGAGAGAGAGAGAGAAGAAAGGACAGAAGGATGAACAATCAAGCTCACACCTTCAGTTGCTCAACTTCTCATTTATCCAGTTGTTACTTCAACAATGCCGCCTCAAAAACCCTAATTTCCAGAAGAAATCATTTCGCCGGTACGCTCTCGCTCAGTTCTTAATTCTCTTTTAATAAACTTTTCCAATTTCACAAAACATTCAACTGCATTAATATTTACTAATATTTGCCTTCCGTATTCAATCAAACAATTTTAATGAATTCGTAACGCGAATGTAGTTAAAGGTTCGTTGCAAAAGCTCAATGTCATGGGAAGGAAGATGCTTCTCCGGCCTGTGAATTCGGGAGTGATTTTCCCTGCTAACTGGAATTGGAATCGTGACGGTAAATTCAAATTGAAATTTGTGCCTTCTCATTTTGGTTTGATTGCATTAAATTTAATGTATGATTTATTTTACCAGGGTTTCTATTGAATGGAGTCCTGGGAATGAATTTGAATTCTTGCCTAATGAAGAATCGTGGTTTCGCTATACATTCGGTTTCTAAGGGGCAGAGTTCTAGCACCAATGTTGAGACCAAGAGGTACTCTTGAGTTTTTGAACACTTTCAATTAACACTGTTTGAAATTCAATTATGATGCACACCTTAACGAAACAAACACAAAGAAACCTAAAGTTATATGCTATGCTAACATTGCAATTGAAAACACATTTACAGACATTGTTTTGAAGTGCTGTTTGTGCTCCTCCTATTGCCGCATTGGAAATTTCTTTTAACATTGGCAAACACTAACATGTCCAGCACATGTTAAGCACCTAGCTATAGTACCTTTTCTCTTGATAATTACTCTAGTGGGATTGAATACTGTGAAAGTGTGATTGGCTAAAGCTAACATGTGGGATGTGACCTAACGCACTTGTTAGTCAAACCCTTTTAACATTTTAAGGCACACTACTATGCTTTAGATTTACTTTTAAATGAACAACAAGAATGATTCCATAATTTCTATCCTTTGGAGACGAGGTAAATTTAGAACATCTACTGTGCCCGATATCATAATTCCTCATTAGGTGCATGAAAAGTTTGAGTTGCTTATAAAGGCTTGAGTACTAGTTGCTAGTCCCTTCGCCGAAGACTTTGGCCTTGGCTAGTTCCACTCAAAGAGTCTTACTTTGGAAGAAACAAGGAAAAAATTAGTCAATTGTGTAAGTAAGGGATTATTTTGGAAGAAATGCTTGGCAACTGGGAAGTTTTTGATATTTGGTGTAGTTGTCCCAAGTTACCTACTAACTACCTGTATTCAATGTTGTTTATTAGCTTATGGAACTTGAAAGCTTAATTTTTGAAAACTGAGGGGAATCACGAAGTGGTAGATAGGGATTATTTGGAACAACTGCATGGCAATCGGTAACTTTTGGATTTTCTGAGAAGTTGTTTTGAGCTCCATGGTTGCGTAACTACCGGCATTCAATGCTGTTTATTATTTGGCGGAGAGTTAAAGCAGGTGGGAAGTAGAATCGGATGAGTTTTCTTTCCCTAAGGGCTCATTTGAGTGGGAGAAAAGAGAAATGCCACCACCAAACCATGCTCTGCCTTTGGCAATTTACATCAATACGCCTATTTAATAGTCTTATGCATGCACTATGCTTCAGAAAAACTCAAGCAAGCAAATACTAATTTGTCACTAATGTGAAGTTTCCAAACAAGGGATTCCGCCCAAGAGCTTTCCAATTCCTTCAAGGTGTACAAACAAAGATGGGGATTTACTGGAAGATTTTCTTATGCATTTGCGTCTTGACCATGGTTGTGTAACATACAGGTAGTTATTTAACATAAAATGTACCTAGGTATATTCTTACACTCGATCATGTAGGTTCTAAAGAGATTCACCCCGCCTTACTTTTACATATCCGTCACTATTTCGGACTTCCGATATGATCCCATTAAGTATCAGTTCCAGACATTTATTTTTCAAATTGTTTCAATTGAAAATATATTTCGGCCATGATTAGTGGCTTTCTCATGGTTTTCCTATAAATATCCACATGGATGATAAAATTTAAGATTTGAACACTCAATATTTTTGGAATGGTATTCCTAGCATAGTAAAGTACCACAATTTCAAGATAGAAAAAGAAAAAGGAAGAACAAGAAGTACCACCATGTTTCTAGTTCTTTTTCTTGCGTTTAACACGTTTGCTTGAAGTTTAAAAAATTCGCAGCTACGGTAAACAACATTATAGATATTAGCTGATACTCCTGATCCAGTTACACTGCAATCAAGTCCATCGGGTAACTGATAAGCTCAGAAGGATGATAGTAAGCCACTTTCTCCATCAAGTTCAGATGGAGCCTATGTAATTGGCCTAATAAGAGGGTGGGTCATCGTGATCTCAGCCCAGGGCAAGTCTAGGCTATGAGTTCTATCCCACTTTACCCAATCTGGGTGTCCCCAAAACACTATCTGATATAAAACTATGCTCTTGAATATGATATTTGATTGCTAATATCCATTTTAAGCTTCTTTGTTCTATTAATACATCATTCAGTTTATTATTCTGTTCAACAAACTACGGCCTGGAGGCTTCATCCATAGATGGAGCTAGGATTTGTGCTTAAGGTTTGTTGGTAATTAGCCTTTGATCTTTATGGTATTCTCTTAATTTTTAACCCCACCTTTTAAACCCAAGGGACCAGGATGTTTTTGGGGGGCGAGGTAGTCATGTGATATATTTTATATTTCATCCGTACAACTTAAGGAGTGTGCTTTATATATTTAAAAGTCAAGATGGATGTATAATAAAGACATGTATATTTATTTTGTTTCAGCTAATTGATTTTTAATCATCAAAATAACTAGTAACTGCAATTTTTATAATTTTGTAATGAAGTAAATTTATATAAATTTTTGGTCTAAAATTTTCAAGTCGACAAAGAATAAATAAAACAAAATTGGACTCTTGACATGAAACAAAGAGTATAATGTTAAATTATACACCCTCCATCTAAAAATGAGTGTCCATATTTAAACTCTTATTGGTCCCAAAATGAATTACATTTGTATAGTTTTACTAAATTCACCTTTGCTAACCATCATGTCTTAGTGTTCACTTGCAATGATATAGCACGGACACTAAAATATACATGCTACTAAAATAGCCTAAAAGTCAACTTCCTTAATTTTGTGAAAAACTAAAAATAGACACTCATTTTGGGATGGAGGGAGTAGTGAATTCAGAAAATAAATATATATTATACACAAAAACAAAAGTATGAATTCTAAACTTCATACAATTGTTATCTATTAGTCTTTTTTAATCAAATTTTAATTATTACAAAGTTTAATCAACACCTTGTATACTACATAAATCTAAATCATAAAGTATTAGGTACACAAATTTTTCCATTAAGTTAGAATCTTAAAGATCTGTATTGGGCTTAATTGCCAAAAAATAATAATGATGGTAATGTATTGGTGACTTTTTTCATTAATTACAGTAAATAATTGAAGTGGTGGGCTCCACATGAAGTAATGATGCATAAAAGTTGAAAATTGAATATACTAGCTGAGTGTTTAAAGGTTAAAGGTTTCATTGTTTAATTTAATTAATCAGCTGTGGGCCCATTCTGAAGGCAATAATGTAAGAAAAACTTTCAACTTTGGTAATGCCAATTTTCAGATTCTTCAGGGGGCCAAAATGCGTGTAATTACCAGTGTTCTAAAAATCGCTAGGCGGGCGCTAGGCGCCAGAGCAGGGTCTAGCGCCTAGGGGCCTAGTCGGGATTTAGTCGGGGTCTAGGCGGGGCCTAGAAATTCAGACATAATTACAAATAAGGTCCATACCAAACCTGGTGCAACAATAGTAAATAGCTAAATATGACCAAATAAACTAAAAGTAATGATTACATTACAAGATTAAAAGTTAAAATTAAAAATTAAAATTAAATTCTCTATCATTTCAAAGTGGAGGGAAGAAGGGAATACTTTAATAACTTGAGGGGGGAGGAAAAATACTTAGAGAAATATTTTAATAACTTGAGGGGGGAGGAAAAATACTTTAATAACTTGAGGGGGGAGGTTGTCATTTTGAAAAGTGAATTAAAACCCTAAAACTAAAAGCTGGCCGCCTGTCTCTCTCTCACAATTCACAAAGTTTTCATAGGCGTCTCTCTCTCTCTCTCTCTATGAGATAGATGACGGGATTTCGACGCCGACGGCAATCTCTCCCTCCCTCCCTCTCGCTCTCTCTTTCTCTCTTGCTCTCTTTCTCTCTCACTCTCGCACTCTCTTAATTTCTCTCACTTTCACTCTCTCTTTCACCTCTTCATCAGCATATCGCCTCCTTTCCCACCGTAATCAATCCATCCATTTCAACTACTTCCAAGCTGTGGATCTCAGTCACGTTGACTCCCCCTCCTCTGACGCCGAACTTATCTAAGCCCTAGCTGTCCAAAAGATTGAGGATGTCATTCATCGCATCGTCGTGCGTCGCTCTGCCCCTGATTGACACCCCTTCTTCCTAGGTTCCTCATACTAGGTCCCTCCTCGACAAAACGTGTATGACATCGCTCAAATTGGCTGGGCGTTAGGCGGCGCCTAGGCTGACTAAGCGGCAATTTTTCATGGTGGCAATTTTTTGTTCGATTTGACCTTAGTCGCGGCGTTTGGGGGGCGCCTAGAGCCTAGTCACGGCGTTTGGGGGGGCCTAGCGTCTAGGCGGGCGCCTAGAGCCTAGTCGCGGCGTTTCGGGGGGGCCTAGCGCCTAGGCGGGCGCCTAGAACGATTTTTCGAACACTGGTAATTACAGGATTTATACGTACAGTTTTTGCAAAAAGAAGGTCTATACTGAAGATTTTTGAAGGTTGGGGGGGGGGGGCTGGGCCCTGTGAGCCCTTGTGTTGGTCCGCCCTGCTAAGGACGTTAGCTTTGATGTCATGACCACATGACTATATTCTCGAAATACTAATTGTGGAAAGCTAGTTTCAACCTCCTTTAAAAATTTAAGCAGGGTACTTCCCTTTGGCAACAAGGTTGATCTTCCCCTGGCTTTCATCCTCACATTCCTAGATTTATTTCTCAACCCTTGTCCAGAATCAGAAGCTTCAGTATATGGTTTGTGGGGCTTGTGCCTGTTTATTGTGACACCTCATTGTTTCTGTGACATTCGTATTCAAGTGTATTTTGTGTATTAACCTTGTCGAGCACCAGCATTGCATTATGCTACTATTCTAACATTACATCATACAGATAGTAATGCTGGATAAGGTTGGAAACTAGGATGTAACAACCTTAACCCTCTTCAACTTTCAGGGAGCATGAATTGCTTATTGAGTGCGTACTATTGGATGAAAACTGCATTCCTAAAGAAAATTTATACAGGACTGAATGTTTTAGTGAAAGTACAAGTTTCAAATATGTCTGATAAAAAAAAAAAAAAAAAGAGGAAAAAGAAAAGAAAAAGTTTCAAATATTGATTTCTTGAGAGAAAAGATAATCTTGTTTGATGATCTTCTTTATATTAGTAGATGTTTACCCCTTTTTATAGGATTCTTCCAACATATCTGATGTCATGTATAAATGAAACTTGTGCTGTGCTCTGACTGGGAGTGTGCCACTTAAATACGTGATACCACTTATGTAGGATGCATGAATGACTATGGGCACTTGGTTTAATAAATGTTGAATGAGAAAATCCATGATCTCAAGTTATATAGTAGGATATATATATATATATATATATATTTCTACGTATACGGTTAAACTTTCTTTATACGGGAGTTTACAAACTTCCTCATACATTGACAGATTTAAAGGTGATTGAGATTAATTATACATCTTTTGACCCAAATATTCTTATCTGAAACCGGCAAGATGAGCTCTTCAAATGCTGACTAGAAAAGACCTGTCTGGCAAGAATCTCCTAATTTGTATGGATTTCATGAATCTTCTAATATATAGAATCAGAGATTCCCATATGTGTAGGCGTAACTAGGTAATTATAAATTAAAATTTTCTATCTGAATTCGTCGCTCTTTCGAGATTTTACTCAAGAGGAGATAAATGATGAATTCAAGACCTCTTGCTTGTAAGTAACAATCTGAAAATGTCTCAGCTCACTGATCTTCTCTACTAAATCTAAAAACTTCTTGCCAGCTGACGTAGATATTGATGCCTATCTTTAAAGTTCCATACCCTTATTTAAGCATCACATTAATAATTTTATGGCCTAGATTGGTAGCTTTAGTCTTTAACCTTACTTGTCACTTAAAATTTTGTGTTTGAGTAGAATATTTCAAGTCATGAAATTTCTACCGAGTTTACATATTTGTGTCTTGATGGCTGGTTTATTATCAATTTGTCACAGAAAAGTTGTGGAACACATATCTCTGCTCAAAGCAAAGGAAGATTTATCTGATGAGGATGAGAAAGATATGCTGGATTTTCTCTATACCACACAATATCAAATGGGTGGTATCATTGCAATATCATTAGGTGAATTTTGTTTTATTAATGAAGCTGCACATTCAATATGCCTATTTGATTTAAGCAGGGGTTGTATTAGTTTAATGCATGTTGTTCATCAACCTGTTCTAACTTCACTTACGAGGTCAGCTGCTTTGATCATTCTGATCAAAAGGTGCTTTCCTATGTGGACTTGTTCACCCATTATCTTTCTTTGATTTTTGTATCACCTTTATAGCTTATTCCTAGTCAGAAAAGTGAATCAACGGCATTTTCAACCCCCATCCTGGAATTGTGCTTGATTTAGGTTTTCTTGTGGAGAATCTCTGTTCTACGTTTTGTCGCTTGTTTACTTTTCCATGCTTGTAATCTTGAACACCTGGGTGTAATCATTGTGCACAAGCAGATCTCATTTAGCATCTACCTGTAATATTGGCATGCCTCTTCATGGCCAAATATGTCTTGAATCATCTAATAGCCGTCTTCTTTACTCCTGTAGGATGTCTCTTCAATCAATATGTTGGAAGTTATACACACGCTGTCTTCATGCGCTTTCAAAGAAGGGAAGACCTTGAAAAGTTCTATGAGAACCCTTTCTACTTGAGAGTTCTCAAGGATCATGTAACACCTTACTGTCATGTACGCCCTGACATGTAAACACCAATACTCTCGGTATCTTTAACTTACACTTATTACCAATATCATGCTGATGTAACGTACATTTATATTTTTCTGCCTCTCACTTTCTCGACTTATCTTTACCGTCAGGGAATTACTTATGTGGATTATGAATCTGAAGTAGAAGATGATATCCTTTCTATCTTTAGAAAAGGAGAGGTTAGCGCCAAACCCTTGTGAATTGATTCACTTCTTTTTGTGGTTCCAATTTGTCATTGTGCCTCCATAGGCCTTCTGGTGTTGGGTTGTTTTAAGGTTTCAATTCTATGCATTCAGTTGTCTAAGTGTACAAGATTGATCCTGCTAACAAGTGTTCTCGTGACACTTGTTAAGATTCTAAACTTTGAAATATTTTGCTTTGGGAACAAACACCAAAAGATGGGGGAATGTTTCCATTGCATTGGTGTATTTCCACTGCAAAATATTTTATAACTGGAACCCTAACAAGTGCCCAGAATACTTGTTAGCATTTTCCCACAAGATTTTGTTCAACAATACTGGTCTTGTGAATGTATAATAAGTATATGATCGAAAATGCTACAGAGAGATGCGCAAGTGTTACTGTCACTTACATCTTACTGGACCCTGTTATGTTAGGCTTCAGTTTCAATTGAATTTCTGTGTCCTAGTCCGGTGCCTGGGTCTGGTTATGTGGTCCTATACTATACTGAGAAAAACTGAATTACTTGTGGTGGTAGGAGTTCAATTTTGGTGTGGAGTTCATACTTCTTATTCAATTTGCTGAAAGTTCATTGGGTGGGACCGCAGAAGATGCACTGGTCTCTTTAGCAAAGTTGTCAACGGAGTTTCCATCATTAATTGCCCAGGCTACTCAAGGTAATGTTCAGTTTCTTGCCTAAGCTTCAAGCTAAGAAAAAGGTAATTGAAGTGTATTAATTTAAGCACTTTAACTACTCAAATGAGTTACCTTTGGGACTCAGGTTTAATACTCTTTATATTCAGGTTCAAATTTCAATCTTAGCAGCAAGGAATATACTCATGGGGTAGTGATTCGGTTTCGGTCATGTGAGCTCTCTTTGCCATCTGTTATGAGTAACCAGGCTATTTGGCATCTTTTTTCCATTGACTGCTTTAAGTTGGTATATTTCACAGCTGAAGCCTTCAAGATATTCATGGGCAGTTCAGAGTACAAAGATGTAATAAGCACTAATCACTCTCTACTAAATTAACCAGTCAAGTGTCTTTTTCTTTGACTTTTTGGCTTGAAATTATGAATTTCTCATCTTCTTTCTCTACTTGGATTCCTGTTGCATGCACATAATACAGTGTCAAACATTTTCCTTTTTAAATTTTCCAGTGATGTATCCCCTTAGACACTGCCATTCATTTTTTAAAGGACTGCAGAATTGTGAGGATTCTTTAGTAGTCCAGGGGTAGTTTTCAAACTTTGACCAAACACATTCTACTGGTCAAAATTAATATATGATTTTAATTATTTCAATTAAACACTATATATTGCATACACAAAGGCTAAATTAGATTTGGTCATGATATTTACGAAATATTGAGAGGCCAGATTTCAATAATTGAAGATGTAGAGCTTTTAATTTCTCTTTGGTTTCTGTTCTTTTAACCTCAAAACTAACTGTGAAAAGATCTGTTTCAATGAATATAATTAAATTAGTTTCCCTTGAATTTTGCCAAAAGCAGATGTGGAGGTCTAAATTTCAGCCAATCATTCATAAGGTCCTTTCCATTAATTTTTTGGTAGATCCAGTGGGCACTGAGCTTATGTAACACGGCTTCATTGATTCCACGGTTCGTTTTCCGCCCCTTAAACTTAAGCGTGTACAGTGGATCCAGAAATCTTATTTCTTCTCATGCATTAATTGCAGGATACAGAAAGAAGTCATTCTTGGCCCCCCTTGGTTGGTTTGCAGTCTCAAGACAAGCTGGCGGGTATGCATCACAATTCTTCAAATTCTATATATTTTCTTCCTCTCACATAATCATCATCCATATGCTCATATAGTCGTACGCATTATGTAAAATCACTGTATATATATATATATATATATATTTTATATTTTTCTTTTCACAATGCTGTCGGTTGTCGTGTTGCTTGTGCCACTGTGTGTAGTAGTATGCATGACATGCACGAAGTCTTGGCTCTATGTAAAAACACATTCAATCTCGATGAAATTATGTTTTAAGTCAATGGCGTGTATATATAATGTGTTTATCTTGTATTAAGGTGGGGTCTAGGTAGTCAGATCAGAAAATCTTATGGGAAAGCAACATAGTTTGAATCATTCAAACATTCTACTTACACCTCATTCTTAAGGCATTCTTACGAAGAATAATCTTTATTTCACATATGCACCCACATCCTAGTGGGCTTCATAAAGTCATCAATCTATACCCACAGGTCACGGGTTCGATTCACGCATGTTATGATTTCAGGTTGGCCTGGATCTGTTGGCATACGACAGTTGACAAAGCCAAAAGGGGTTTCATCCTCATAAATGAATCCAATGTGGCCGAAAAGGGTTTCCTCTTGGTTTCAAAACAAAAGAATAAAAATTAAAATCAATCTATACTAGATATGAGTATAGAAATAATTTTTGTGTGAAACCCTTACTAAGAATAATCTCACTTTTTCACACCCACACACATACACGCTCAGCGTGCTGCGTGAAGTCATTAATCTATACCAAATATGGGTCTATAAATATTTTCCAGGAAGCCTCAATTCTAATCCTTGAACACTGTAAGATATCTATACTACTATTTGACACCAGAAACAAATATTTTGACATATTAAAATTGTTTGAATATACATGTTCTAATCCTCTCCTGCTTTGTTGTCTATTATGAGCATCTTGGATTCCTTCTGAATGCAAGGTTTGACCTTTTATAGATACAAACAAATTACATAGGTACAACTTAGTACTATTTAAATTATTTTAAACTTGATATTTTAACATCACAAGAGCCAAGATTATGCCCCACCATTCAGGCCACTGTCACTAATATGATATTAGGGAAGTGCTTAGGAGTTAGGCATAAGCTATTTAATAATTAAACAAAATTGATTAGTTGCTTATTATTTGCTCATTTGACTTTCTTTTTTCTTTGCATTGTATTTATTTATTTTTAATGTTTACAATGTTTTAACGATGACTATAGCCAACATGATTGGGTGTTTTTTTTTTTTTTGAATGCTTACAATGTTTTAATCGATGACTTTATCCAACATGATTGGCTGTTGGCTGTACTTCAAGTCATTGCTTTTTTGACACGAACACTTCCTTTTCACCAAGTTTTCACCTTTTTAGTTTTGTAGAATTTAGACTTTTGTTGTCAATAATTAATTATAATTAGAAACCTCTGTTATTCTGAGAAAACTAAAATGGAACTTCAAACAACCGGATTATCCGGATCAACATGCAGTCCTGCCGGAAAGACGAAAACTCCAGCAGGCGGCAGCCTAACTGATGGTATGAACTGGTACTGAATCCTTCTCATTCAATCAACTGAAATCAACACTTCTAATAATAAATTGATATTCTATTTCAATTGTGTATATTATACAAATTTGTAATAGAAAAACTAAAGAGAAGAGAAATAAAAGAATAACAACATATAGACACTATGAACTGCAAAACTTTCTATAACTGAACATATTATAAATGAGGAAAAGAACTAGTCAATTGTGAAGCGGGTTTGGTCCGCCTGGAACCGTCCGGTGGGAAACTCCGTAAACCGGGTCCAGCTTGTTATTCCTGGATTCTTCTGGGGCTGGAGAAGGTAAATGCCATGAATACCTGGAAAGGAACTTGGATTGAGTTCTTTGTTCATTACCTTGGATTCGAATTCCATTGATATCCCGGCAATATGAGAGCTGGCTGAAGGTGAGCACAGCGAAGATGATCAGAAACGGAATACGAATACTGTGGTATTGAATTCCCATGATGAATGTGATGCTAATGGTGAGAGACGAGCAGATGAGAACACAAGAACACAGAGCATATGAAAACAAGGTTTAGTTGAGTGTGTAAGCTAATGAAGGCAGTTGTGGAGTCTTTAATATGGCATCAGCACAGATGTGGCGTTGATAAGACCCCAAAATACTTAATCCTCTTTGAAATGACGTAAACACCCTTCTTTGTTCGGTCTATTTGCCGTTGTACATTCTAGATTACCCAAAGTACCCTTTTTTCATTTATTTGTTTCTCGTAAGCTTCATTGGTTGTACTTGTACCTGATCTATATCCTTATGACTGCAGGTAATTACTTGAGATCCCTTATTTGAGATTTTTGCTCGCTGGGTTCCAAGACAAGTGTAACAAAGCTGGTTTTTATTTCATATCAACATTTTGATTAACTTTACTATTATAGGAGGCTTAAGGATAAAATGGTCACTACATACGCTGATTTGTTCAAAGGGTAAAAATAGTAATTCTGACGCACTGAAGTGCAAAAGCGAAAAATCGTTTGCCGAAGGGTGTACTGTACGCGTTGACTCTTTACATATGTATGGCATCCTTCCTTCCTTCCTTCATTTTGCCCATTTGGGTTTTGATAATTCAACATGGCTAATTAAATAATTGGTAGAGAATGGATGATTTGGTTTCCATATACACGTGACACGTGCCGACAGACTAGGGCTAGCAACGGTTGCACATGTTCTTGCCGACTAACCTTAATTAGTACTTTGATACTGAAGATGTCACCCATTTGATAAATATTGGAGCTTATAGAAAAAAAAAAAAAAAAAATTTACATATAGCGTATGGTATGGTGGTGGTATTCAAAAACTCGAGGCGAGCTCTAATCGGGTGAGTTTGAGCCGAGTTTAAAAAAATAAAGGAAGTCAAATTGAGCTGAATACTTGGGTTTAAGGTTTAGTGAAACTACTAGTCCTTTGATTATGAACTTATTCACGATTAGTTCTTCAACAAAAATTCGTATTGTTTTTGTCCTTAACACTTTAAATTGTCATGCTGTCAGTTTTAGTCTTTTTGATAGATGCCGTTAGTAAATTTTAGTAAATTTTTATTAAGTGGCCCATGTGGTTCCCACGTGCATTTGAGTAAGAGCAAAATTAGAATTTTACTTATCATCTTCTCCACCTTTTTCAAACCCCAATCTCCAAAATACATACACTGATTTGTTAAACGCACGCAACAATTTGTAGTAACAGTTCTTGCCAGAGCAGAATTTGATAGCCTTTACCACAGGGGCATTCAAAGTGGATGGTTAAACACTCCCCAGCCTGTTAACAATCACGAGTTCCTTCGTCTCAGTCACTGGATCATTCTCGTGCAACTGCTGAAATTACCCGTTTCACTCTTCCTTTCTCATTAACAAATAAAGCTCGTATAAATCAAAGTTTTTGAAACTAACTATGGTTCTGATGAAATCAAGTAGAGAGACAAAAGCTACCCAGAAGACATTAGCTAGGTTGAAATTCAAAATGTTTCACAAGGCAAAACTCTACCATTAAAACAAGCACACACACACACACACACACACATACACACACAGTGGTATGAAGGAAATCAAATTGTTGAAATTCAAATTGTTTAGCGCCTTCAGTATAATGACCTTTTGCCCAGTTGTTTCCCGCGTGGGACTGTTCAAAGACGAAGTTATTAGGCTGGAAGATCTGACCGTACGGACTAGATTGGACGCTGTCCATGGTGTCTGGTTCTAAGTCCATGAGGACGGCACGCGGGACAAACCTTCCACAGCTAGCCTCGTTGTAGTAAACATTGACACGCTCGAGTTGGAGGTCGTTGTTGCCACGGTAACGGCTGGTGGAGTCGATGCCGTGCTCGGCGCAGATGACTTCCCAAAACTTGGCTGCGATCTAGTTGCCGCATTGGCCTCCCTGGATATGTAAAATCTCACACATTATGTGTGTGTGTGTGAGAGAGAGAGAGAGAGAGAGAGAGAGAGAGAGAGAGAGAGAGAGAGAGAGAGAGAGAGAGTGTGTGTGTCTGTGTCCGGTGGATTGATGCGAAGAAGAAGGCCTGGGTTTGGATTAAGTCCGGTGCGTTGAACAATTTGAAGAGAAGGCCCCTGGATTTGTTTTAAGTCTCCCTTCCGTATAGTGTTTTTTTTTTAAATTATGGTTTCCTATATTTTCTGGGTTTGAAAACCCTCGGTACAGATGTTGAAGAGAAGGCAGAGGTTGAAGATGAAGTTAGTGAAGAGGGGCATGTGAGATTTTATTTTAGCCCTTAACAAAATGCACGTGCAAGACACATGTGATACTTAACGGAATTTTTTTAACGACATACATCAAAAGGACTAATTGCGTGACAATTTTAAACTTTTAGGATTATTACGATGTAAATTTTTTAAGGGACTACTGTTAAAATGTGTCATACTCAAAGGACTTGTAGTGTTATTAACCCCGGTTTTAAATATTTTCGGCCTTAAAAAAGTGTCTAGTTTGATCAATTCTTGAGTCAATCTCAAAACAGGCTTTTAATTGAGCCAAACTCGAATAGTTTGGTTTTTCAATAGAAAAAAACATGTTTGTTAGCTCATCGAGCTGAGCTTGATAATTTAGTAAACTTGAAGATTCATTTAAGATTGGCTTGATTATTTCACAAATTAAATTTCAAACTGCCTTTCTTCGAAAAAAAATATGAGTCAAGCTCAATTGGTTTGGTTCGTTATGTAGCCCTAGCTAAGTTGAACCTCAAATAGCTTGACTCGATGTACACCATTACTTGGTACATATATTGGTAGTTCTTTAATAAAAGTGGGAAAATATCTTGTTGCATGTAATGGGCTGGGCTGGCCCAGCCCAGCCCCAGTCCATCGGGCCAATACATAAAATTGGGCTGGGCTCAAAAACTACATCGGGCCTCAAACCTCTAGCCCAGCCCAACCCAGTTATAAGTTATCGGGTTTTCGGGCCAAATCGGCTCAAATTTCTACCAAAACATATTTTTTACAAAATTTACAAGTTATCACATAAAAAAAAATTCACAACTCATTACAAGTCTACAATTTATCAAATAAAATCTCTAAATAATAAGTCGTATCTTGATGATTAAAATACAACTATATAAATTGTTTGTAGACAGGAGGAGTGTAAAATACATTAAAAACATAAGAAACAATTGACTGAAAATTTGCATTAACCTCAATCAAACATTTTTTTAATTATTTTTAAAAGCATTGCACATAAACATAAGAGATATTTTTATATTAATTAAAAAAAATAATTTACACTCCTGTCCGTTCCCTTTATTAATCTTGGAAACATTGAACATAAACTTCATGACTTCAAATAACCAAGTCTTGGACTTCGAAGATACACTCCTGTCCGTTCCAAATAATTTACACTCCTGTCCGTTCCCTTTATTTTTAAAAGCATTGCACATAAACTTATTTTGTACACGGCATAAAGACTAAAAGATCACTTAAAGCGAAAAGTGTTTGATTGAAAACTTAATAAAAGTGTATCGCCCGGCCCGAAAAATCGGGCTTTTGGCCCGAGCCCAATTAGCCCACGGGCCTATTGGACCGGGCCAAAAATGCCCAATTTTTTTCGGGCCTTATAAATTGAAGCCCAAGCCCCCCATAATATCGGGTTGGTTGGGCCAGCCCATTGGGCTGGGCTAATTTTACCGGCTCTAGTTGCATGGCAACTGCAAAATTCTCGGTATGTAGTTATACTCCAAATATACAAAATTTTCCACTTTGAACTCTTATTTTGAAGTTCACATTGAAAATGCTTATCAGGTAACTTTTATTTGTTGATCAGCTTGATTTTTGGCATCATTACCTGTATGAAAAAAGAGTTCAACAAGATTCATGCTTGTTGGTGAACATAATTTTCCCACCAGGACCCAGAAATATTCGACTTAACGGAACATGTTATGTGAAAAGTGTTGGGTATTACAGTTATGGTTATGTCACATCCAGTGGATTCTGAAAATTTTCAGTGGAGGCACAAATTTAACAAAATAATCCCAAAAAATAATGTAAAAACTCAACAACACCAAATCCTACATTTTCTTTCTAAAAAAAATCATCCTAAATCTTTAAATAAAAAAAAGTAACCATAAATTCACTAAATTATCATAACAAAACCATTTTCACATAAATTCCCAACAAAAATGACATATGATTGTAAAACCCTAAAAATGAAGCAATAGTTGCAACTTACAAAATAACAAACCTGGATTACAAATTGGGGATCGAAATCCCCATCACCTACCCCACCCACCCATTACTCTCTCTCTCCTTCAATGTACTGACCACATCACCCAAACCAATTTCCCTCTCTCTCACATAGAACACACATAATACATCAAACACCACCAATATTGAAATCCAAACCCCAATTAAGCATCACCAACAATTTTCTCTCTCAATCGAACGACCGATCCCCCTTCCCTCACACCCATCTTTCTAGACACACACTAGTCAATTGAACTTTTTTGTTTTCAATTCGTACACACAAATTAAAATAACAGAAGTACAGTATAAGAATCAGGTTACTCTAACAAAACAAAAAGGTACTCAGGAGAATTGATTACCTCGGTTCTCTCTCTCTCTCTCTCTCTCTCTGCGATAGGTTATAGCCTATAATAAATAGCTCCGCCCGTCCGCCGCCTCTCTAACTTCCACTCTTTCTAAAAGTTCTCTCATTTCCTCATAGTAATGAAAAAGAGTTATCAATCGTAGCTACGGCCTGCGATGGTTTGGAGAAGGGGGAAGGAAAGTAGGTTGTGTCTGTATGGGTGTTGTTGCTTTGCTCTGTTGCTCCTGCCATGGCCTGTGCGGTGACCAGGAAGAGGTAAAAAAAAAAATAAGGGGTGTCATTCCTTAAAACGACGCCGTTTTTTATGATAAAGTTATTTTTTTCTTTTTAGTGGGGTGACATGCCCCTTCCACCCCCACCCCCACCCTTCAAAGTGCATCTGCCCTTGGTCACATCACTTTGAAAATATGGTATTATTAACCAATCAAATTGTTGTACATGTATATAAAATTGTCAAAAGGGTAATGTAAAAAAGTTTAATATTGTACCTTATGAAATTTTCTTTTATGCCAGGTATCGCAATTTGTTTGACATAAGTGCTAAACACGACACATTTTAAAATCACAATTACTAAAGTGTCCTTGCTCAATTTTTTTAAAAAAAAAAGAAAAAATACCATTATAATTGTTTAAACAAAAAAAAAAAAATTAATACTTTCAATCGTTTAAAAAGAAAAAAAAAATCCACTGATTCTTTTTAAGGGCCGGCCAATCTAGATGGCCTTCTTAAAAAAGAGCCGCCCAACCTAAGCGGACTTCTTCACTAAGTCAAGTTTTGCTGTGAATGAAAGCCTAGCTCTCCACTCTTTCTTAAGGAAACAATTAATATTGGGTATCATGGTAATATATATATATATATATATATATATATATATATAGTATTACCAATAAAATAATTATATAAAGCTAATTTGTGTTAAAAAGGTAAGTTTAGAAAGGTCAATTGTTTAAAAAGTTGATAAAATTAACTAAACTCAATCATGGAATGATGAGAGGGTATTGTATTATAATGGGGCGTTGTTTGATTAGTTGGATCACTGAATTGGTCGTGTTAGTTTCTCTAACCAATTGACAACATTTTTATATGATATCTTTCTCTTGATTTAATCATTGACATTAAGAAGAATACCTAAAAATATCTTCTTAAGACTGATGCTAAACCTCTGATCATCTACTCTACTCTACTCTAGGCACCTATCTATGCCAATCTAATGCATCTTCAAGTCCAACTAAAGCCATGGCCACTAGTAAATAGTTGAGCCATAATATTCCCCCCCTCCCCTCCCCTCCCTCCCTCCCTAGTCTTCTTCAAAAACTACTTCCTTCCTTCCTTTTATTATAGTCACACTTTTTTACTTTAATAATTTGTCTGAACAAAAAATTCACAATTTTTAAATTTAAGTATCAAATTTTTATATTTTCTTCAAGTTTACTTTTTTTTTTTTGAAAGATACTTATTTATCTTGCGTAAAATATATATAATTAACTTGGTGCAATTTTAAAAAATAATATCAAAAAGTAAAATACGTATGGATATTAAAAAGGTTTGACTTGTTAAATATAATTTTTTTTTGAGATAGAAGGAGTATCAAAGGCAAGTATTGTAGTATGTTTTATCACTGAGTCATCCATTGGGTATAGTAATCTCATAAATTTATGATATGTTTATGCATTGAGTTTACATGTTAAGAATTAGTATTGCATTGCATCATTATTAGGGATCGTTGGAGTTGATGTGAGAAATAGGAAGCGTGGAAATTGAATTGCTTTCAGATTGATTTATCATTATAATTCTCTCTCTCTCTCTCTATTCAACAATAATACAAAATAGGACCTTACGTGTCTATTACGGGTTGAAAAATAAATTCAATAAGATGACATATTACATTGGACACGTTATTTTGTATACAAAATTTAACACTCCCTCTATTTAAAACAAATAGTTTATTATTTTATTTTGAAAATTTTTATGTAAAAAATACTCCCTCCATCCTTAAATTATTGTCTGGGTTAAACTGACACACGGATTAAGAAAACTAAATTAACTTGATTATTAATATTGATATAGTGTGTAGTTTCCTTTAATGCCCATGTGTATGTGACCCATAATTAAAGTAGGAAAAAAAAGGGTAAAATGGTAAAAGTAATATTCTAAAATGAAAAATTTTCAAACAAGACAATTATTTAGGGACGGACAAAAAAGAAAAATAATACAATAATTTAGGGACAGAGGGAGTATATTTTTAAAAATTATGTCTATAACCTTTATAATTTTATAACTTTACTCTTCATATGTGGTATAAACATATTAACTATATTTAAATTTTTTTATAGTTATAATTTTTTTTAATAATACTTATATATTACTTAATTAATAAATTTTTCAAAACATGAACGCTTTAAGTAAAATAGTGGGAGTGCACTATTTAGTGCGTGCAGGATAATACCTACTGCCTAACTTATTAGGCATGAACCACACGTTGGGGTTAAGGGCCCGGGACGAAAGGACATGTACTAATACATACTAATAATAGAACTCCCTTCGTTTTTTAATTATTATTTTATTTAATTTGGTATACAGATTAATAAAAATAATTAATTTAATTATTAATATTAGTATAATATATAATTTTTTAATGTTCATATATATATATAGCCCATAATTAAAATAAAAGTAAAATAGTAAAAATAATATCTTAATTTTTTTAAATAAGATAATTATTTTGAAACGAATAAAAAAAAAAGATAATAATTTAGGAACGGAGGGAGTAATGAATACTAATAATAGAGGGTCTGAATTTAATGAACCGTAATATTTCCTTAATTATAATTAAGACAGTTGATTGTGATGGGTTTCTAAATCAAATCCGCATGCTCAAATAATTGCAATTGTCCCTTATCTTAACCCTTTTTCCTCCAACGACTTGTCAAATTACTAAGCCCTCTCAGTCTCACAAGACACAATTGTCTCCGAAGCAAAAATTTTCTGCTCCTTCCAGTTTGATCTATCCTCACATTGTCCCAATAATCTTACAAAGATTTGGTTCCATAGTCGGTCATATGTTGAGTTTTTGAGAGATTATCTGTTCCGGTGGCCATCTTCATTCATTATATATATATTTTTACCATCGGTAAGGTGGTTTCTTCGAGTGAGTCTAAGGATAATCCTTGCGCTCAACTATGCATTCAAAAATTAATTACCTTCCACGTACTAGTTACAAAAATCAAACCTAGGTGAATAGCCTCGGAACCCAGAGCTACTACTTTGACTAACCATTGTGGTTATCTTCTATATAATCTAATTCTTCATAATAAAACATACATATGTGATGTAAACGAATTAGCAAGGGAATAGCTATTAGCACTCTAATTTTTAGCTAGAACACTCCATGTAAACGAATTAGCAAGGAAATAGCTATTAGCACTCTAATTTTTACCTAGAACACTCCATCTATGCTTTAGTTTATTCGTACTAAATGGTTTGATTCTTATACTGTAAAATAAAAAAAAATTGAGGGCCGGTCCACTTTCAACAATTTTCAACCGCTTAAGTCTACTATATTTATTTTCATTCGCTTAAGTCCCTTTTAAATAATAAATTAATTATTTGTTCCAAAACTGCCCCCTAACAACATATGATGTTTTTAAGTGTATTTTGTGCATCGTCATTTGTGTGAAATGCGCATCGTCAATGTATTTTGTGTAAGAAATGTGCATCATGTGCATCGTCAAGTATAAAATGTGCATCGTTAATGTAATTTTTGTAATTTTGTGTTAAGAAATGTGCATCGTCAAGCATAATTTTGTGCATCGTTAAGTATAAATATGCATCGTCAATGTATAACAGTACTATTTCAGTATAATTTTTGTGCATCGTCAAGTATAATTTTGTGCATCGTCAATTATAAAAATACTATTTCAGTATAATTTTTGTGCATCGTGAAGTATAATTTTGTGCATCGTCAACTGTAATTTCAAAAAAGATAGAAATTACACAATGTTTATCAACAGATTCATAAAAAGAGAGGAATAACACGAAAAATGCAATTTATTAATAAAAAATGTTGTTTCTTAAATATTTTGTTCGTACATAATCATTGCATTAGCCATTTTAGCCCTGTACTTTACACACACTAGCGTCAATTTTCATCGGCAATTTCTTGTCTTTGAGCAATGCTTCCATAAACATGCACACGATCACCCTACAATCATCACTTCCAACTGCTTGTTGGGGTGATATTTCACATGTACTTTTTGGGCAGACATCTTGTAGTTGACTTAATCGTCGCTTTAATGGCGATACGTCGTTCAATGCCTTCATCTTTTCTTCAATATATGATGCCTGTAGTGGAAATTATTCAAAAACAAATATCAGTTGATTATTTGTTGTATTTTTAATAGAAACAGGGGTATATTACTCACCAGTATTTTAGATCTTTCCAAGTGTCAGTCTTTTTCTTTTTTGTTGATGGAAAAGTTGTAGAGGACCTATTTATTATCATTCTCACAAAACACCAGCAGAGTCCAATGCAAGCAACACCAGTCTGCACGTCACCTCCAACTTGTTGTCGACGTGCATTTTAGCCATCTCTTTGAACATGCCGACGGTTGACTGTCGTGCTACGTACAACTAAATTAATAACGTAACGTATACAGATTTAGTTTACAACAATTAATTAAGAAACTTATATAGTAAAGAATTAGGATTATAATAATATTACTCAAGAAGCAGAACTAAAAATCATTTCGGGAAGTCCTTTCTTTTTCTCTTTTTGAAATATTTCCACAATCAACGTCCAAACGTCTATGTGCTGTAAACAAGAAAGAAAAGTAGGTTATATAGCTGAGAAAAATAAAATAACATTGCATATGAAACTGGTTCATTCATTACATTTAATAAACAATACATTTAAATACAATATGATGCATCGAAAATAAAGACGTGCATTGCGATGCACATACTTAGTATTTTTTCAGTATAAACTTGTGCATCGCAAGTGGAATAAAGGTTGATTTGTGCATCGTGATGCACAAAAAATAATATTTTTAGTATTATACGTTGTTCTCCAGCATTTTGTGTGTCAACAAGATTTAGATATCAAAATAATGAATAATTTGTGAAATATCCTCACCCATATAAACAATTGCCCTGCAAAAGATTGAGGACCATATTAATAATAAATTCACACAATAGAGATAATAATGTTATGTTATTGAAATTTGACAACATTAAAATTTGACTTATTGGACTCCATTATCGTTTTCATAAAGTTTGGTCAGTTTCGATTTGGTGGTGGGATCCAGTTCAATAAGGTTGGGGAGATTGTTCTTTTTTGGTTTGTTCATTTTCTTCTTTACAGGCTCTACTGCATCGTTGGTACAAGAGTCATCTGGATTCTTCCTCTTCCAGTCATTTCGTTTTTGTACTCTTTTGACCAGGGAAGAAGGAGTCTTGGCCCCCTTTTTTACGGTCCTGCACCGCTTTATTTGTTGCACCCTCCAATTTATCCACCTCATCCTTATTCTTTTTTTCAGCTGCACTTGATATGAGGGCCTGTTGCCTCTCATTTTTCATCATTGCATTTTCTTTAGTAATTTGTAATAGCATCCTTTTAAGTTCTTCAATTTGAGCATTCTGTTCATTTAGTCTGACATTCTGTTGCTCTTATGTCTTTTTTAAGTCAGATCTCAAGCTGTCTATTACTTTGACTATGGTTTCAATTTTTGCATCATTTTCAGCCAATTTTGACCTAAGGATCACAATTTCGTTGTCCTTGACTTCGATTGTGGATAATTCCTCGTCTACAACAGCTCTGACAACGTTCATTGTAGCATCTTGGTCAACTATATCAACTATTCTTGCAGCTTCTGAAGCAATCTGTTTATGTTGTGGATTTGCATCCACAGCTTTAGTTGGATGAGGTGAATTGACTTCGTTTTGTTGGAGGGCGGCATCCATCATAGCAACCTCTAGAATGATATCCATCTCATTTCTCCCTTCTTTATAGAGGAGGGTTTTTTTATTCTGTGTTCCTTTCAAAACACCTCTAAACCTCTGCAAAAACAAAAAAAATGTAAATTTTTTGGAGAATGTGCATAGAAAATACATTTCTTTTGTATCACAATGCACAAAAATAGTACCTCTTTTATTATAATTGTGTGCATCTTGATGTAAACTTTTGTGCATTGCAAGTGTACTCTTTTATACTTCAGTACGATATTGTGCATCGACAATAAAAGTTGTACATCGCGATGCACAATAATAGTTACGTGCATCTTGATGCACACTTTTGTGCATCGCAAGTTAAATGTTGTTATTTCTAATAGTAAACTAATGTGCCATTTTTTATATAACCACTCACTTGGTGGTTCATGATCGCCATGAAATTTGTTTTATCGAGTTCACTCGACAGCCTAGACAATTTCATTTGACAAATCTTGGGATATATTTTTAGCGTGTCGGGAGCATGATGTTGCTTTGCTCGCACAACCAGTGCTGCATACATAAATTAAACACTGTTAATATGATCAAATCTACATGCATTATACACAAAAATTACACATAATAATATCATATGAACTTAAATTTTACCTCGAGCAGCAGCACACATTTTTCAATGCCTTGATCAGTAGCTGTTTCCAAGCTATCCAACAACATATCAACTACATGTTTTGACCAATTGTAGTTTGATGTTTTGTTAATGTCAGAGACAAGGTACGTGTACGCCTAAGGTATATAGGAAGTCTTGGTCGCCACCAGCAACGTCACGAGGACAAGCAGTTATTCCTTGTAAAGGAGAACTAAAGTCAGGAATTGCTAATAGAAACTTTGAAGTCAATAGGAGCTTGTCAACGATGCCACGCAGTTTACATCGATTTGTTGGACACTGTCTGTCCTCTCCTTGATTTTATCAAGGATCATTTTTGGCTTAAGTCTGTTGTCTTTTGTTTGTTTAGACATCTTCTCAGGGAAGCACCTTTCAAGGAAATCGATACACTCTAATTTGTAGAAGGAGATGTTGATTTCCTCTGCACCGTCCTTGATTCCAAATATAAGCTTGGCGTCTTTTGCCCTAAGCTTTAGTATTTGTCCAACGATTTGGAAGGACCCAAGTCCTTTAACGCAGCACTTGACAATACAGCTTATTATTGTGTCATCCTTCTTAGAATGATCGCGGAGTACATTTTCGCCATTGATGCTCTCTATTATGTACTAGAAGGGTGTCTTTTTCAACACCGTTATATGATCTTCCTTGAAATTAATACTTTTTATTTGGTCAATTAGAGACTGCATACATGACCTGTATACTGTTCTATTCCTCACACCTGCATAACAATGAACAAATATATTTGTTAGATTCGATTGTGCATCGTCAAGTATAAAATGTGTATCGTCACTGTAATTTAGTGAATTTGTGTTAAGAAATATGCATTGTCAAGTATAATTTTGAGCATCGTCAAGTATAATTTTATGAATTTGTGTTAAGAAATATGCATCGTCAAGTATAATTTTGTGCATCGTCAATTATAATTTTGTGCATCGTCAATTATAATAGTACTAAAAAATTTTGTACATCGTGATGGACAATTTGTGAATCGATTGTTCATCGTGATGAAATACTTTTGTGCATCGTGATGGACAATAAGTGCATCAGGACGCACAACATTTTTCATCGCAATGCACAAATTTTGAATCCAAAACAAAATAGTGTATTAACGTTTTCAGTGAACGCGATTCATCAAATAATGCATTGCGATGTATCAAAAATAACAAAAGTTTGTAATACGATGCATAAAATTTGTGTATAATGAAAAAACCCTACAAACGGTGTTTTATATTCAATTTTATTTGCAAATTTGTAACCCTACAAACGATATTCAGGAATATTTATGCTTTGTTTTTGAAATCCTAAAATGTATTCATTAATACTAACCTGATACTTCATTTTTGTTGGTTCTGGTGGTTGTTGCCTTCTTCATGGTGCTCTTTTGTAGTTGAGAAGACATTTTTTTCTCTGTTTGATAGTAACTCACGATAATATTTTCAAAAGTTTTTGCAAAATTTTTGAAGGGTTTTAAGAATTTTTGCTTTGTTTGAAGTGAAGAGGGATTTTTTGCTGTGTGTTTTGTAGTGAAGAGGGTTAGTTTGTTTTTCTAGTACGATGCACAATTTTTGGTGCACTGCAAGTGAAAAAGGTAATTTGTGCATTGTCTTTGTTTTGCGATGCACGCATGGGCTTCCGTGTTTTTATGTGCAACGTGTTGTGTTGCAATGCATCGTTTTTTGTTTTTGCAATGCATAGCGTACACTTGTTTCGTGTTTTTAAAGGACATAGATGACATTTCACAAAAAAAAATTATTTTTTGATTGAAAAAAATTATAATAAATTTTAGCGATTGAAAATTGTCTAAAGGAAACCGCCCGAATTTCGCCCTATAAAATATCACCGTTAAGAAACGAGGTGGCTAATGACAATTTCCATTTTGTGATTGTATCATTTTTCATGAAAGAATAAGAAGAAGAAGAGCTTGGGCTAACCAAGTGTGAGAAGCGCATTTGTAGCCCATTTAACTTGTGGGTCAAAGAAAAGGAAGCTCATATAGGCTTACAAAATAAAGTACTCCAATATATGGGCTTTTGGCATCTGCAGAAATTGCCCAGAACAATTTTCTACTTTCTTTACACTCTTGAATACTTTTCTTCAAAGTCATTTTTTATTATTTTCAAAGCATCACTTAGACATCTAAACTGTAATTCAAAACTGGAATTTCAAAAAAATATGACAACTAGTGTTATTAATCATTTTTTGAGCTCTAAAAAGATTTGTGATAAAAAGTTAATTTTTTGAAATAGGATTTAAATTATAGAGATATAGTGATTATAAAGGCAAGGATTAAAAACAGTTAGTTATTTACAAGGTTTGGTTTGGTCTGTTGATCGAACCTCGGTATAATCTAATCTATAGACAACTCTAAGATTGATCAGGTCAGCTTTAACTAAATTTAACTCTGGTTTCTCAAACTCTTTTTGAGGATTTTGGCCTAATTAATTCAGGTATCTTATGATCGATCAACGAATAATTATTAAGAGTCAAATATCAACTCAATTTGCTTACATAAATTAATTAGCTATCTATTTAATGTATGTGTATAACTAGTAGAGAACCTTATGATCACAGCAATTAATACAACTATATTATATATTCCAATAACTGGAAAAGGTAAAATATATATATAAAACAAGAAGAAACATTTATACGAACAATACGACACCCTCATCATCTGAGTCTGACAATGCCAATGAAGAAGATACATACATATATAGTAGCCCCTCATTGGATTAATTAGGTGTTATTGATTTGCAATGGATGAATTTTGTAATCTTTAAAATATATTAACGACCTTTCATTATATATATATAGTAATGGATAAATTATTAATCCTTAATTTAAATTAATTTATGATAAAGGTGTTGAATTTTATTACAATTTCTTCTTAATTAATTAGATATGTCGATTCATATTTAACTTGAATGTATTAATTTCATATTTAAGCTTGTTGGCAACATATATTATCATTTTGGTGTGCGATTCATTTCTCGCACATCGAATGGAGTCGATTCTATAGTCTTTGATCTACTAGGTAAGCAATTATATATTATCTTATAGACTTAATATGTATAAAGGATTTATGGAGAATTTAAAAGAGAAATTAAAGCGTAAACAAGTTCATGCTTATTATGCACCCAAGCAGGGCCCAAGCTAAAAATGACAGGTTTGCTATGTCATATAGCTCTTTTGTCATAAACAAATTGAACAGAATCCTCAAGAGAAAACCACAACACACACACACACACACACAGAAGAAGAAGAAGAAGAAGAAGAAGAAGAAGAAGAAGAAGAAGAAGAAGAAGAAGAAGAAGAAGAAATTGTATGGATATAAAAGCAAGAGGTACTTTCCTTGGTTACTTTTTTATTTAGGCGTGAGTTAAGATTATAGTGTTGAGTAAGCATATATATATTTTGTTGGGTAGCTGGACATTTATTTTTTATAATAAAAGTTATGTTGTAAAATTAGAGTGGTATGCATAGAGTTAGAACTTATCCCTGTGTCCTATAGAAGAGGTACATTTTGACTTTTAGTAAATTTGACTATTTTTTTATTGATATTTTAATATTGTACAAGATAGTAAAAAGAATGAAATGCATTGCAATGTACAGTAGGTTACAAGGTGTAGAGTGTCAACTATGAAAGACCAAAGTGTTAAGTGAAAATTACTCAAGAAATTTCTTAGGTGGTTAGGCACCTTGGAACAGAAATATAAAAGGGATCCGATCCTTTTGCAATACTTATACTCGCTTAGCTCTAATTTCATCATCAATAAATAGAGTTGAATAATTAGGACTTAATTTTGTGCTCAATAAGAGGACACCTCAAGAATGGACGAATTATTATTCATCAACTGAAATTAGAATCTTGAAGAAAATTTTAATGTTTACGTAATAGAAAGATACTGATACTATTAAAAACGTGGGAAAAATAATGATATATATAATTTCAAAACAAAAAATCGCTAATAAATTCTTAAGCATTAAACGGCGGGAAAATGATATTGCTTAACGAGTCCTCGTAAACATTGCTCAAGTAAGAATAAAATTTGATCAATTCACTTTTAGATTACTCTTATGATATTTCCATCCAAACATGACCATGTTTCATTTCATATGTTATTTTTGGTGTGCTTGTGTGTAGGGATAACCATGTTTCATTTCATTTTTTTTGGTGTGCATGTGTGTAGGGGTAGAGAGAGAGAGAGAGAGAGAGAGAGAGAGAGAGAGAGAGAGAGAGAGAGAGAGAGCATTTGCTAGCATGCTTAAATCATAGTTTATTCCTAATGCTTGATGTTCAAATATGAAGGAGGCGAAATATCTCGAGGTGCATTAGAGATCAAGACATAGAAGGAACCTCAATATTGGCTAGATACATATGCAAATTCCTCTCTCACCTACGTAGAAACTTTCAGGCAAGTAGTAGAGCTTAATTAGTGCAAATAATCATTGATCAATACATTATACGTAGATCGCCTGAAATAGTAAATAGTAGCAAGGTTGAAGTCGTTAGCTACAAATTAATCCATACATGGAGGTTAAATTGTACAATGGTTATTTCATGAGTGGATATCTCTAATTCCATACTCAGAAGTATATGGAAACTAAAATAATTACGAGTATTAATGTAACTCTCAAAGGAAGCCTTGATTATCATGCATGGTACACTGAAAGTAGCTAGTAATTGAGTTGATGTATTTGGGGAGCAATAAGATTGGCTTTTTAAATTGGAACTGGCGAGACTCTGAATATATAGGCCGTAACACAAAGCATCCTTAAGTTGGCCTTTTTGATTTTCAGGAGTCGTCAAGATATATGGGTGAAGACATATTCGTGTTAGAATCACAAGACACTACAACAAAACTGGACATACACAACATTTAATTGTTGCACGACGTTTTTTGCGATATATGGGTGAAGACATATTCGTGTTAGAATCACAAGACACTACAACAAAACTGGACATACACAACATTTAATTGTTGCACAACGTTTTGCAAAAAACGTCGTGTTTGGATCATCTGGCTACCCCTCGTCAAAGATGTCGTAATCAAGGATGGTTGACGGCTTGGTTGACAGCTCATGTTGAATCAGATGATCACCTCTTTCATGATAACAATCTTTTTGGGGATGTTGATCAAGCGAAAGAAGTCTTACAATCTGATTTAGCACTTCCTTCTCATCTCGCGCGAACTTAAAGTAATTGAACATGGTGATGATGATCTTGAAAAGGATGGAGGACTTTGAATCGGAAGAAAAGTTTGAATCATGATTAATTTCTGAATTGCAAAGGGAGGAAGAATTTGAGTTTTATGATGGATTAGATGATGAAAGAGTGTTTGACAATTATGCCAGTAAAAAAGATCGTAGCCTCTTTAGATTAGATTATTGAATTGTAAATGGATGAATTAATTATGTAATCTTTTTTTTAAATATATCAACGAGACTTTCATTGTAATGAATGAATATGAAATCTTTTAAGATCACGATTAATGTGTCGAATTTTATTACAATTAATTTCTTCTTATGTATGCTGATATCAAACTTAAGTTGCATATATATTTTTCATAATATTTAAGCTTGTTGGCAACAAATTCAACATCTTGTATATGATCAATAAGATTAACATACATGCATAATATATCTTTGTGTGTGTGTGTGTGTGTATTAATTGATCATTTCTCGTACGTACATTGAATGGAGTTGATTCTTCTAGTCTTTGATCTACTACTATACTAGGTTAGCAATTAATTCTATATCTTATCTAATGGAATCAGATAAAATGTAGTATAAAAGATTAATTTAGCTAGGGAGGGGAGAACTTAAAAGAGGAAAGCAGAAACAAATTCATGCTTATTATATATGCAGCCAAGCTAAAAAGTGACATGTTTGCTATGTCACATACATATACATAGCTCTTAATTTCTTCGTAATTAGCAAAGTGAACAAAACCCTCAAGTGAAAACCTCCACAACACATACATAAACATGAAGAGAGGAAATTGTATTGATACAAATGCAAGAGGTGCGTTCGTTCTTTGGTTGCATTTTTATTTAGGCCTAAGTTAAGATTATAGTGTTTGAGTACGCAAGCATATATATATATATATATATATATATATATATATTTTTTTTTTTGTGTACGTAGCTAGCTGGACATTTGTTTTACATATATAGATAGCAAAGGTGCTAGCTGCTGCAAAATTAGAACTGTATGCATAGAGGCTAAACTTATCTCTCTATGTCCTAGCTAGAGAAGAGGTAGAATATTTATTTCAGTCAATTAGACCAATTTCTTATTGATATATATTTTAATACAGTATTGTTCAAGATTGTTGTAACAAGACTAAAATGCACTGCAATGAAGGTCACAAGGTGTAGAGTGTCAGTTATGAAAGATCGTGGTGTTAAGTGAAAATTACTCAAGAAATATTTTAGGCGGTTAGGCGCCTAGCTTGTAACATAAATATAAAAGAGATTCTTTTGTAACATCACCAATGACTAGAGCAATAGTAATTAGGAAGCTGTTTTGTGTTTAATAAGAGGACACCTTAAGAAATGATCAGTCGTTAGTCATGAATTGAATTTAGAAGCTTGAAGAAATTTTTTAGTGTTAATGTAATGCAAAAATTAATAATTATGACCATTGAAGAAATTTTATAACCTCTTCAGTTAGGTCGTTGTGAAGAAATTAAGGCGTTGTTGACATCTAACTAATGAAATTTTCAATTACAGACTGAAGAGACAACAATGAGGAATCTTACAGTGCCCAAGTTAGCAGCGGGAGCGAAGATTTCATGGAAGTCAATCCCTTCAATTTCATGGAAATAATAATTAGGAAGCAGTTTTGGGCTTCCGAGGGATGCAAGAAGAATGGGTAGGGAGATTTGGTATCGATTGCAATAATGGGTGCCAAACCCTAATTTTCATGGCTTGCAGAGTCGGCCGGTGGTCATATACATGGTCGGCTGGGCACCTGCCCAGGGCCCAAATTAATAAGGGGCCCAAATTTTTTTTTTTTTAGGAGAAATTGCTGGCCGGTCCACTTTCTCAAACTTTTTTTCTCTCCAGTACACCCCTTTTTTTTTTAACCGCTAAAAGGCATTTTGAAAATTTTCTTCCTAAAATACCCTCAACAACATCGTTGCTTCAGATTTGAGATTCAAATTGATGTATAAATGATTTCATGTTGTTAATATAGTCTTTCTTCATGTTTGGGTATCAATTTTCATGCATAAAACACGAATTTGATCAAATTTAAATTTTTTGAGTTCATCCCGTTTTTCTTTGTTCTTGAGCTGTTTTGGCCACTTAAATCTCTGTTTTAAGCTTCGAATTTGTTTAAAATCAATCTCATATTATTATCCTAATTTAGTACTATATTTGTGCACAATTTTTCTACCAAAAAAATACTATTTTTGAGCTTCAAATCAAGCTTGACAGTGTGCTGTCCAAAAACAGAGGAAGATGTTCTTGAACTGATTTAATTCACCAATTGCAGTATGCTGGGCAACACAACGGGGTTCGACCTGCCCGGTTAGGTCGCAGGGGTCGAGGGGACAGCGTCCCTCGTGGGGGTTCGGGGGCAACGCCCCCGAAAGGTAAACGAAAACCAAGTTCCCTAAAGCGCGCTGCGATGATGCATCGCGATGCAGATATGGCTCATCGCGATGCAGGAGTTCTTTATCAGACTTATTAATACGAATGATCCATATATGGCTCATCGCGATGCATATATGGCTCATCGCGATGTAGATATGGCTCATCGCGATGCATATATAACTCATCGCGATGCAGGAGTTCTTTCTCAGACTTATTAATACGAATGATCCATATATGACTCATCGCGATGCAGATATAACTCATCGCGATGCACATATGGCTCATCGCGATGCACATATGGCTCATCGCGATGCAGGAGTTCTTTATCAGACTTATTAATACGAATGATCCATATATGGCTCATCGCGATGCATATATGGCTCATCGCGATGCATATATGGCTCATCGCGATGCAGGAGTTCTTTATCGCGATGCTATATGTTGAGTGTTACTGTGGCATCGCGATTGCAAAAGTGGTGCATCGCGATTTGCAAAAGTGGTGAATCGCGATGCAACAATTGTTGCATCGCGATTGCAAAAGTGGTGCATCGCGATGCTTTGGTTCCCTAAAGCGCGCTGCGATGATCGCGATGCACCAATTGTTGCATCGCGATGCCCCAATTTGTTGCATCGCGATGCAAAAAGTGGTGCATCGCGATGCCCAAGTGGTGCATCGCGATGCCTTGGGTTACTGAAGCGCGCGTGTTTTTCTTTCATTAATGGCATAATCGTCTTTTTGCCCCAAAAATGCCTTTTTCCGGTTTTTAAAAAAGATGAGTGGACTGGAGCGATTACAAATGTTTGAAAAGGGACCGACCTGGAATTCACCTTTTTTTTTATTGTTGTAGTAATAGTATACATGCAAATCAAAAATAGTATCCAAACTTCTTGAATTAAGGCCCAAAATTCAAAGCTTTTGTTGTTATTTTGAATTATGTTTTTCAGTTGTTTGTTGAGACTTTGTTTATTTGTTAAATTGTTAATTATTATTATTTTTTTATAATATTTTTGTGTTTTTAAAAATTAAAAGTGACATTGACTTTATTTATTTGTTAAATTTTGAATTATATTTGTTCAATTGTTTGTTGGAACTTTTGAGCTTGATAGTTTGTTCACATCTTAAATAGTTACATTGAATTTTCAATTTAGTTAATTACTAATTTGAGATCATAGCTCTGAGTGAGTGATAAGAGAACCATGAAATAGAAGTACGAAGCAACAAGAAATCTCAAATTATTCTTACGATGATTGTTGATTTGAGTAATTGATTTTTTTTTTTTTACTTTAAGAGGCTGAAATTCGGTAAGAAATTGTTCATTTTTTAGATAATAATGTTTCCTCAAATTTAATTTCAGCTCAGTAGGAACCTATTATTGAAATTGTACTGATAGCAAAAATCATTTTTGTCTCTCTAAAAATTAAATTTAAAAAAATACATGAGATTAATATTTAATAATTAAATTAGGGCTCTTCTTTTAACTTTATCCCGAGCCTGTAAAATGATAGGAACGGTCCTGGTCATATAGTTTGAAGAGTCCGAGCAACTAAGGTAAATGAGACCTCATAAACATTGCCCAAGTAAGAATAAAATATGATCAATTCACTTTGTAAAATTCCTCTAATTACATTAATGATATAACGTTACAAGTCCTTTTAATTTCGTATGATCAATTCACTGCAATCATAAACATGCATGTTTTCTTTTTATTTCGTATTTTTTAATTTGGAGAGAGAGAGAGAGTTAGATTTGATTTGCAATGACAATTTATTTCTTTTTATTGAGTAAAGATGTATTTATACAAGGTACTGATTACAAGAAACATGCTAAAAGTCAGTTATTAACAATTTAACATATAAACAAATAAGTACAACATCTCCTAATTATGGTATGAATCCTGATGTTGCTGGGACGACACGAATGTATCCGAAGATGTAGTAACATTCACCATGACATCCATCACAGAGAGAGAGAGAGAGAGAGAGAGAGAGAGAGAGAGAGAGAGAGAGAGAGAGAGAGAGAGAGAGAGAGAGATTGGAACATAATAACTTGAATAATCATATATAGAAGTAAAAAAAAGCAACTACGACGACCCTTATCATAAATAACTGGAACATAACCTTAAAAAATGATGAGCCGTCATTCATGAATTAAGATTAGAGCTTGAAGAGCATTTTAGTTTTAAAGATAATTATGACTAAATATTGACTATACATACTAAACATTGCAATAAGAACTCTTATTTAGGAAAAAGTAGCTCCTATAAATATAAAAAAATCTAAAAGAAAAACTAACAACTCACTTTGTCTCTAAATGAGTATTTATTTTTAATTTTTTACTAAAATAAAAAAAAGTTGACTTTTGAGATACTCCCTCTGTTCTATCCAAAGAGTCCATGTTTGAAAAATCTAATAATTAAGAGATATATAAATAATATTTGAGTTGATGATAGTTACAAAAGTATTTTAGCATAATAAACATGTTTATTGCATTTAATTTGTTGAGGGTAAAATTGAAAGTTTTATAGAGATTGTAGGTGTAAATTTTAAAGTAGACTCTTTAAGTAAAACATTTAAAATAGTATAACGGGGGGAGTATTTTAGTAGCACATGTACATTTATGACATTTATGCCCTTAATGATATAACGTTACAAGTTTACACTACGACATAATATGTGTTAAATGTGAAATTAGCAAATTTATACAAAAATGGACACTCATTTAGGGAAAAGAATTTAAAAAATGAACACTCATTTAAGGACGGATCCTGGGAGTAATTAAAATTATTTAGGGGCAAATTTCTTAAAATTCCAAAAATGTTTGCTCTAATTTCGCAAATTTACAAACTCATAGTTGTAAATAGAAAGTTTCTAATTAAAGGGGCGCAACTGCTTGAAGAAGCAATTACTATCCTTGGCTGAAAGTGAGTAAGTTTCAAAGTAAGAATTTAATTTAATCCACTTATATAGGCCTAGGTCGACTTGAAGCTGAATTGCTTAAAGGCCTAATGGAGATTAGCTTTACAGGAAAACAGACATCTAAATTCCAACTTAGTTACCAATTTCGGAGATAGAGTTATTTTTCCAAATGAATCACTCAAACACAATAGAGTATCTGTTACAATTGCAACTAACAGAAACCATCCAAAGATTTAAGTTCTTACATATATAAAATCCATTTCAAACCATGATAGTAAATTTAATTTAATCCCATGCGCCAAACAGAACCCTTGATCAGACGGTAATTGGGATTAATAAGATAAGGAACTGATCTCATCCACTCTCCAAACATCTTCTCGATCCTCGCACCAGCAAAGATCAAGTTCGTCGCAATCTCCATCCCAGTACTTGGCCCGACAACTAGTGCACTTGTTTATATGGCAACTTAAGAATTGTGCCGGCCGCCTAGTTTCTTCCTTAATGATGGAGTTAACATCTGAGCAATAACATACGACATGAGACAGTGGTGGCCAGTGTATAATGAGCGAGTGTGTGATGTTAAGCACCTCAAGGTTCTGCATCTCATTCATCAAGTACTCCAAGGCCTTCTTTCTTATGGTAGTGCCTCGTATGCTCAAGACCTTGAGCCTAGGTAAATATGTCACGATGGAAGCTGCCAAATGTTCGTCTAACTCACTCATGAATTTCAGCTCTTTTAAGTTTGGACAATTTTCACCGATCAACTTTACTGGAAGCTGATTGGGAGAATCAATTTTAGGAACCATCAACGACTCGAGAGTTGAACCCCACACACTGAAACACCTTTGCAACGTGTCTAGGCTCAATCCATGCCATTGTGGTAGCACAAGGTGTTTGAGCCTAGGGCACCTGAATAAAGGAAAAGTGCATAAATGAATTTCTTCGTTTATTTTCAATTATAAGGCATAGATTCCATGTTGCCCAACATAAGTTTTAAAGTAGTTCTACGACATACCTTTCAGCAACAAGGTTTAGGTGCTCATCTTTTATATGAATTTGGAAATGAAAAATCAGCTTGGTGATTGTTCCACGGCTGAGGTCAAAGGCATCCCTCAATATACGAGTGTATGTTCGAGAAGAGTGCTCATCCTTCCAAGCCGCCACTGCAGTAGGAGGAATGAAGAAGTATCGACTGATAACACTTAGGTCTAGTGTCTCAACCTTCCAAATACTTGGATCAGCACATGCCGAGTGCCAAGATCGACATACCCTAGAGACGTTCATGATCAAGTCCATGACATGAAATGTCGTAAAAATCTTTACAAGCACATCACTTTTCATATGGTCCCATTGCCTTTCTGTTAAATTCTTAGTCCTCATCATACGGTTCTCTCCTTCCATCTGCAGATGGAAAGAACATAGAGAAAACATGGTAGCTGTCATCTAAAAAACTCAAACCATGATATATAATTATTAAGAGTAGGTATGTGCGTGGGTTTTATGCAATCGATGCATTTATAGATGGTTAAACTGTTAAATGATATGAATATTTGTAATGGAAACATACGAAGAATTAGAAGGTAGAGATATATTTTCTTCTTCTTTCCCTGCCATTTCTGTATCTAACTTCAGTTAACCTGGGAACTTTAGAGATATCTTAATAACAAATACATAAATATACTACCTGATGAGACATAATTGTTCCGGGAACCCGCTAGAGGTTCTGGACCGGCGATCAATCAAGCTCACAGGGGTCTCCCCGCTCCTGGCAGTGTGGTTCATGTGGTGTCACACTGGCAGCGGGTTTTTGCACTTCCTCACACCTTGAAACTGGCGTACCCAGTTTCGAACCTGTGACCTCCAGGATAAATACACAGTTCATGGAGCATGAGTACCACTTGAGCTAGCTAGCCCGAGTGGTACTCATGCTCCATAATCTGTGTACTTCTCTGGAGGTCACGGTCAGCGGGTTTCGCCGCGGCGTGAGGAAGGCAAAAACCCACTGCCAGGCGTGGGGAGATCATGAGTTTAAACGGATGTACCCGACTTCCGGCTCCCGCGAGCAGCAAGTCCTGTCTCCGGGCAAGTCCCCCGGAAGGAAGGTCATCCCCTCAACAAAAAGGGCGCCTTTTCTGATGAGACATAATTTCCTTCCGGGGGACTTGCTCGGAGACAGAACTTGCTGCTCGCGAGAGCCGGAAGTCGATCACGCTCACACAGGGGTCTCCCCACTCCTGGCAGCGTCGTAACACCTGGAAGCGGGTTTTGCACTCCTCACACCATGGACTTGCCAAGTTTCGAACCTATGACCTCCAGGTTAAATACATAGGTTGTGGGGAATGAGTACCACTTGAGCTAGGTACTCATGCTCCATGAACTGTGTATTTATCCTGGAGGTCACAGTTACCCGCCGATTCGGGGTGTGAGGAAAAACCCGCTGCTAGTGTGACACCACATGAACCATACTGCCAGGAGCGGGGAGACCCCTGTGAGCTTGATTGATCGCCGGTTCAGAACCTCTAGCGGGTTCCCGGAACAATTATGTCTCATCACTACCTACAATCCATACATAGATTGATACAATCAGAGTGTGTATATATATACATAAATGATACAATTCTGTATTTTGTCGGCTTTCGTATTACTAAATTCAACTAATCTTGAACTGGTAGACAAATCCTTACAACAAAAATATAGATCAATGCAACTTATGTTGCTCAAGAAAAATCTAATTAAATACCAAACCAAACAATAATCTCTTTAATTAATCATTAAAACTATTTAGAGGAAAATGTTAAAAATACTATCTATATATCCAGTTTAAATCCTAACTAAATTGACTATCTAGATGATACATGCAGCTCAAATAAAAGTAAAAATACAAATAATTTCCAATTTTATTAGATTTTTCTTGTTATTATATCTAGACTTGGTTACAATTTAGACAAGATCATTTTGAAAATCCTAGCTAGCTAGATCTCTACACAAAATCCTAGCTAGATCATTTTTTATCCTAGTTTATGGAAGCAAAAATGTGTAGAGATCTAGCTAGGAGTAAGAGAATTAAAATCAAAAAACTCACAAATAAATTCATATTCATTTTGCAGCCAAAATTGAAGGCTTATTACTTTGAGTTGTGTACATACCTCTCTTTCTTTGCAGAAAACTGAGAAGCAAGAAGCTAGAGCACTCAACACACAGAGAGAGAGAGAGAGAGAGAGAGAGAGAGAGAGAAAAGCACCGAAAGAGAACGGAAGGAAATCTATTCGTACATCTGTTGGAATTTTAAAGCATAGAGTTTGATTAAAACTATTTTCTTTATGGTAAATCAAAACTTTAATCCTTTTTAACTAAACTTGAATAAACCGATATAAACCTAAAAATGTCATTTGCATAAATGCTTGATTTAAACCGACACTTATTTTATTAAGTAGTTCATTTTAATGATCTATGATATGATCATTTATTTTCTTCCCTAACTGGGAAAACAAAAGTTTGTGAATATAATAAAATAAAGGTAAAATTTGGAGCGGTACACTTTGGTAAATTTTCAATCGTTTTAATATCTTATATTTTTATCAAACTGGAAAAATGCACTTTTGTGCATCTCGATTCCAAATTAATGCATCGTGATGCACAAAAGTGGCTTTTTTCGATTTGAAAAAAATATAACGTATTAAAGCGGTTGAAAATTCATCGAAATGTACCGGCCCAAAATTTTCTCTAAAATAAAAATTATAACCATTCAGTCTGTGGTCGAGTACCAATCGATATGGTACCGACCAAGATTGTCTCAGCTTATGAGTGACGAGTTCAGTCCCATGCGATTGTTGCTTTCAAATCAAAAATAAAAATTATGAGCGTAACTTCACCAGAATTTGTCTGTGTATAAATATAGACCAAAAGACACATGCTTTTCACATGATCAATAACAAGTGAGAACTAACGATGCTAGCTTTACAAAATCATTTGGCAGTATTATCTAATTTACTTACGTTACGTTATTCCTTATTATCTCATCTTTAACTAAATCAATTAATTACTTCACTCATTAAACCTCATCTTGGACCATTATGTGTGCATTACTTAAAACGACACTTATTTTGGATCAGATAGATAGATGTAGCACCATGCCACCAAAGAACATCGTAAGAAAGCTTAACGTGGCAAAATTTAATGGTTCCCATAAATATAAACATATTTAAAACAAAAAAGCTACTAATAAAGCCTTCAGCATTAATGTTTAGAAGATTGTATTGCTAATTAATTAATGAATCCTCATAAACATTGCCAAAGTAACAATAAAATATGATCAATTCACTTTAAGATTATTCTAATTTCATTTCACTACAATCATACATGTGTTTCATTTAATTTCATACATTTTTTTCTTTAGAGAGAGAGGAGAGAGTGAGAGTGGAGCATAACTTGGAAAATCATATATATATATATATATATACACCATATATAATAAAAGTAGAAGAAGCAACTATCATATTTACTAATATCCTTATGTATTCATGGCTGAAAATGAGTTGAGTTTAGCTAAGGATCACGTTTCAACATAAGAAATTTAGTTAATCTCATTTGCTAGATCCTTTTTCAGCAAATGAAACATTCAAGTTAACACAAGGGGAACGAAACCAGAATACCTGTTACAATAGCAACTAGCATAATTCATACAAAGATTTAAGTTGTTATTTGAAATCACTTTGAAACCATAACAGTTTATTTAACCAAGATAATCAGGATCAGTATGATAGGGAACTGATCTCATCCACTCTCCAAGCATCTTCTCGACAACTGTACCACCTGCGTTTGAGATCGAGTTCATCAAGATGGCTAATCCCATATCTCCGACAAACGCACATGCTGTCAGGGCAACTAAGAAAGTTCTTTTCTTAATTAATTCATCAGCCTCTGAGCAACGATATACATAAACGTCCATTGGTGGATGACGTACTAATATGTCACAGTGAGTGATGTTAAGAGTGTCGAGGTTCTGCATCATTCATCGATCAAGAACACCAGGGCCTTCTTTCGTATGGTTGTGCCTCGTATGCTCAGGACCTTGAGCTGAGGCAAAATCTAACAATGGAAGTTGCCAAATGTTTGTCTACTGCGGTCATGAATTTGAGCTCTTTTAAGTTTGGACAATTTTTCCCGATCTACTCTACTAGAAGCTTATCAGGAGAACAAATATCCGGAACCATCAAGGACTCGAGGGTTGATCCCCACACTTTGAAACACCTACATAATGTTTCTAGGTTCAACCCATGCCATCGGGGTAGCACAAGCCTTTGGAGCCTAGGGCACCTGCATAAAGTAAAAGATCATAAATGATTTTTGTACGGAGTATATATTTATGTTTTTATTCTAAGAGATGAATTCCATGCTGCCTAATAAGTTTAAAGTAGTGTTACGATATACCTTTCTGCGACAAGGCTAAGGTGCTCAGCTCATCACCCATGGAAATGAAAAATCAGCTTGGTGATTGTTCCACCACTGAGATCAAAGGCTTGCCTTAATATATGAGTATACGTACATTTGAGAAGAGCGTTCATCCTTCCAAGCCTCGGGTGTTTGATTCTTCCAAGCCTCAGGTGTTAGGGAATGAAGAGGTATCTGCCAAGAACACTTAGGTCTAGTGTCTGATGAGCATTCGCTCGGATAACAACATGCGGAGTATCAAGATTGACAAACCCACGAGAAGTTGATGACCAAATCCATGACATGAAATGCTGTGAAAATCTTGACAAGCATGTTGTACTCCATTTCGTCCCAGTTCCTTTGCATTGAATCAATAGTCTTAGTCATTCGATTCTCTCCATTCATCTGTACAAAAGATGCAGGAAGAGAAACATGGTAGCCATCATTGAAAAAAAAAAACAAACAAACCTGAACCATGTTAATCACAAAAGAGCATAAGGTACATGCGTGGGTTTTGTACAATGGATGCATTTGTAGATAGTTATAGAGCCTTGTATGTAATGGAAATTTTACTAAGAATACCTACACAAATGATACAGGTTATGCAACTATTCATTATCTTACTGCAGTTAACCTAGGAACGTATAAGACATATCTTAATAGCATAAACGTACCTACAACAATACATAGATGATGGCGTTCTGATGGAAATATGCGGAAGGCTTGATTTTATTCATACGTCAATCCAAGTTATATAGGGTGTACAAAGAACGTAAAGGAATACAATTACAACTCTCCTAAAATATGACTATCTAAGTAAGGAAAAGAGAAAAGTTAGGAGAAGAAAATATGGACAGATTTACAGCTAATTAACGTACATGATTTACTGCTAATTAACAAGCCACAAGAAGGAAAGATGATATCACGGAGTATCATGTTTATGATATGGTTCAACACTCCCCCTCAAGTTGACGCGTGAAGATCTCGAACGCCCAACTTGCCAACAAGGAACCGGAAACGATCTGTGCCAAGTGGTTTAGTAAAGATGTCCGCAACTTGGTTAGTGGTGGTGACACAAACAGGAACAACTTCATTGGACTCGACGCGCTCACGAACAAAAAAACAATCCATTTCAACATGCTTGGTACGTTCGTGAAACACGGGATTCATGGCGATGTGTCGGGCAGCTTGGTTATCACAAAATAGTGGGGTAGCCTGATTTTGGGGAACACCAAGATCCTGAAGTAACCAACGAAGCCATATGATCTCACTAACAGTAGTGGCCATAGCACGATACTCAGCTTCTGCGGATGAACGAGAGACAACCGTTTGTTTCTTCGTGCGCCAGGAAATAGGAGCATCACCAAGGGTGATGAAATATCCGGATCGAGACCGTCGTGTCATGTGGCACCCGCCCCAGTCAGCATCACAATGGGCTGCGAGTTTTAAGTGTCCATGAGCTGGTAAGAAAATGCCTTGGCCAGGAGAACTCTTGAGGTAACGTAAAATGCGCATGGCTGCGTCCATGTGTGTTTGGCGAGGCGCTGAAATACACTGGCTTAACGTGTTGACGGCCAGCGCGATGTCAGGTCGAGTGACCGTTAAATAAAGCAAGCGACCAACCAACCTGCGAAATTTGGAAACATCGACTAGTGGGCTGGCATCATCCGGATCAAGTCGAAAAGCCTGGTCCATAGGAAAGGAGCTGGGACGACAGCCTTGTAAACCAGATTCTTCCAAGATATCCAGCGTATATTTCCTTTGACTAAGAACCAAACCGTGAGATGATCTCGCAACCTCAATGCCAAGGAAATATTTTAAAGTGCCAAGATCTTTGATGCTGAAAGTATCATGGAGGTAAGCCTTGATTGCTTGAATACGGTCCGCGTCATTACTGGCAAGGATAACATCATCGACGTAAATAAGGGCGAAGACGAAAGTAGAACCTTGCTTGAGAATGAAGAGAGAGTGATCGGCACGAGATTGACGAAACCCAATGTGAAGCAAGGCAGCGGTGAATTTTTGATACCAATTTCTGGAAGCCTGGCGGAGACCGTAGATAGATTTACGAAGCTTACAAACACGAGTGTCACCTGGCTTAGTAAATCCTTGGGGAACTTTCATGTAGACGTCTTCATGCAAGTCGCCATGAAGAAAAGCATTGTTTACATCGAGTTGGTGGAGAAGCCAATCTTTCTTGGCCGCAACGGCAAGAAGACTACGCACGGTGACAAGCTTTGCCCGGGGCGAAAGTTTCGTGAAAATCGATTCCTTCGACTTGACCAAAACCCTTGGCCACAAGACGAGCCTTATATCGCTCGATTTCGCCAGTGGGTTTGTACTTGATCTTGTAAACCCATTTAGAATCAATTGCCTTTTTGTCAGACGGCAAGGTTTCCAGGGTCCAAGTACCATTTTCTTCCAAAGCATGAATTTCGCGTTGCATAGCATCACGCCATTCCGATGTTTGACGGCTGATAGAAGGAAGTGGGCTCATCATGCGAAGTGATGGCCGCAAGAAAAGCTTTATGTGAGGAGGAAAACTTTGCATATGAGACAAAATGAGCAAGAGGATATACCGTAGAAGTTCTGAATTGGAAGTGGATGATGCATGGTCTAGTGATTGCGGGAGCTGACGTCATAATTTTCCAAATGTTTGGGCCGTGCCTTGACTCAGTGCGTGGCGAGGAACAATAGGTTCATCATGGTTAGATATAGTAACGGTGGGCTGTTCCAAGGTGTCAAGAGATGGAATGTGAACATTTGGAGATTCAAGAGAGTCGGAGGGGAGATAGACGGCGTATTGCGGTTATAATAGGAGAAGGCAATATGGTGGGCTCGGTTGGTGTAAAGGTAGGCTCAACATTTATGTGAGAGTTAGAGGGAGACGGTAATGTATCGGGAAATGTGAAAGGGGAATGAGTGTATCGGGAGTGATGGAATGCGATTTTGAAAAGGAAACTTGGTTTCAACGAATTTAACATCTCTGGAAGTGTAAATTTTCTTGTCTTGCATGTCATAAACCCGATACCCCTTTTGGTTTAGTGGATAGCCAACAAAAATGCAAGGTCTCCCCTTTCGACAAACTTATCAATGCCCTTTTGTTGTTGCGAGCATAAACCAAACACCCAAAAACACGCATATGGTCATAAGTAGGTTGTTTGCCGAGTAAAAGTTCATAGGGGTTTTGTTGGCAATATTTTTAGAAGGTAAACGGTTGATGATGTATGTGGCGGTAAGAACACATTCGCCCCAAAAACGAATAGGCAAATGAGCTTGAAAGCGAAGGGCTCTAGCAATTTCAAGAATGTGCCTGTGTTTTCTTTCTACAACCCCATTTTGTTGTGGTGTGTCAGTACATGAGGTCTCAAACAGGATGCCATGGTCAGCATAATAATCAAGCATTAAATGGGATTGAAATTCAAGACCATTGTCACTTCTAATTCTTTTAATAGGCTGACCAAATTGAGTGCGAATCATGTTACAAAACATAGGCAAGTAATGACCGACCTCAGATTTATGTTTCATGAGATAAACCCAGACACCTCGACTAAAATCATCAACGATAGTGAGAAAATAATAAGCACCCGTAAAAGAAGGCACACGATAATCACCCCAAATGTCACAATGCAATAACTCAAAACAGGCTTTAGTTTTAATAGAACTAGTAGGAAAAGGACTTCTAGTTTGTTTAGCCCGAATGCAAGAATCACAAGGTTCAACTTCATTCCTAAAAATGTTACCAATATGAATATCTTTGTAGCTTTGCATTGGAGGCGTGGCCCAAACGTCGATGCCAAATTTGAATCGTGAGAGACAGTCATTGCCACACTTGTGATGTTCGACGGGCTCCAAGCAATATAAACCATTGTTGCATTTACCCGGTCAATCGGGTTCTTGAAGGTAAGTCTGCATTACACAAAAGCCATCAAAGAAAGTTAGGGCACAATTGTTATCCTTCGTTAATCGACTAGCGAAAGTAAGTTGCAATGAAAATCAGAATATTCAAGACATTGTTGATTTTTAACCCATTTGGCAAGAGCGTCCTGTTCCTTTAGCGGGATCTGTCACCGTTGGGTAATTTTCGGCATGGTCCCGAAGGTGTCTTTTGCTCAATAAGGATTTTCTTATCACAGGTGATATGTTCGGTAGCCCCCGAATCGATAATCCAATTTTGCGAAGTAACATGCTTACCCGCCATATTTGCAGCAGGTGAATCTTGGACTTGTGTTACATTATTCGCAGCACTAAAATATTGTACCATTTTGAGGTGCGATCATTGGATAAGCCTGGAATAGGGTGGAATCGTATTCAGCAGGCTTTTGGATTGGAGTTTGGCTGCGAACATCGATTTTGGATTGCTTTCACGTGTCCCTTTCTTGTAACCAGCTGGGTACCCAACAATTCCATAGCATGTCTCAACTGCATGGCCTATCCTTCCACAATGGGTGCACTTCGGTCTTTCACGCTTTACTCCCTTGTAGTCAGTAAATTCCTTCCCTTCCTGCTGGTGGTCTCGCTCGTTCCTGGACTGCATGTGAATCTGAAAAGCAGCAGCTTCCACGCTGGACTTGCGGGTAGATGTGATCTGCCTCTGCTGTTCGTCTTGTGCAACCAAATGGTAAGCAGTGCCCAATGTTGGTGTCGGCTTTGTGCTGAGAATTTGGCTCTTGATTGTGCTGAAGCTTTCATCTAAACCCATGAGGAATTCATACAATTGAGCTTTCTCTTGTAATGACGCAAGTTGTTTTGTAATATCACACTTGCACAGGCCGCACGTACATTTTGGCGTCGGAGCAATGGAACGTACTTCATCCCACAAACCCTTAGCTTAGTGTAGTAGGTGAGACAGATAATTTGTCTTGGCGTGTGTGAGTCAAGATGCGCTTCAACTCATAGGCGCGAGGGCACTTTCTTTGCCAAATCGTTCCTCCAAATCGCTCCATACTTATTTGTTTGGCATATCGAACACGTTGCGAATCTCTTTGTCCATAGCGCTCGAGCCATCCCTTGACCATGGCGTTACGGCGTCTCCAAAGCATTAATTCTGATGAACTTTCATCAGGCATTGGCATCGAACCGTCCACAAAACCAATTTTGTTCTTGGCGAGGAGTGCGTTACTCATTTCGTTAACCCAGTCGCCGTAGTTTCCATCACGAAGAATCTCAGTGACGTAAACATGGCCGGGATTATCCGACGCGTGGATATAGTACGGAGACATGTGATCCACGGTGGTGTTGGAAGTGCCGGCGGCATCCGTGCTTTTCTCCGTTCCCGTCATGACTGGAAAACGGCTAATGGCTATATCAGACTTCTAGGATTTTAGAACCTGCTTTGATACCATGATGGAAATATGCGGAAGGCTTGATTTTATTCATACGTCAATCCAAGTTATATAGGGTGTACAAAGAACGTAAAGGAATACAATTACAACTCTCCTAAAATATGACTATCTAAGTAAGGAAAAGAGAAAAGTTAGGAGAAGAAAATATGGACAGATTTACAGCTAATTAACGTACATGATTTACTGCTAATTAACAAGCCACAAGAAGGAAAGATGATATCACGGAGTATCATGTTTATGATATGGTTCAACACGTTCAGTGTTTTTGTCGGCTTATCTATAATTAATTACAACCCGTGCATACGTATGATTCTATAATTTTGTGGCTTAAACTAAATTTAACCACTCTTGATCACTAGATCAATCTTAACGACAACAAACAAACAAAAAAACAAGATTCGATTACTCTCTGACCCTTAGATCACTCTTACAAACAAAACATAACTAGATCAACCAACCCGAAGACCTGTCTTAACTTTTAGATTCAACTGTATAGCATATAATGCAAGACATTGTACTTCCCTTCTCTTTGTTGGCCCTTTATAGATATATTCAGTTTAAAAATTTTCTTGCAAAGCACATAATTAAATAGGGGATAACTAGATCAAACAATTAAACCAACTGAATCCAAATCAAAACTATTACTAGTAAGGAAAAGGAAACCAAATTCATGTTAACACATATAGATATAGAAGCAATGTAGATCGATCACTACAACATAATATTGCTCAAGAAACTAGCTATCGATCTAATTTGAAGCCTAACAAAGTTCTCATTCTAGATCACAACTAGTTTAACATGAAACTCAAATCAAAGTAAGATAATGAATAATTTCCTATTTTATGAATTTTTTCTTGTTACTTTATCAAGTTTTAATTACAAGTCACCTAGAAGCGATTAATTTGAACTCCTTTCGTATATTTTTCCGGATTTCGTTTTTCTGTTAGGCTCGTGATGGAATTTCCTAATTAAAGGAAGCAAAATGTGCAGAGATCTAAGATTATACAGTTTCAAGAAAATGAAATTTTTTTAAAACAAATTCATAGTAGTATTATTTAATTTGTTTGAAGGTACATATATAGCTTTGAATTGGGCACATATATACATCTTTCTTTGCAGGACATTGAGACGATAAAACAATAAAACGCAGAGAGAGATAGAGAGAAACTCCAATCATTAAAACTTTTCATTAAGAAAGCTTCGCATAAGATATATGAATGTGGGTTTTTTTTTTTTTAATAGATTTATTTAGGAAACTCTAACAAGATCTAAGTAACAAAAAAGGAAATCGAAGTTCTAGTTATATACATGAATATAGCAGCAACTGGATCATGAATTACAACTTATCGATCGGTCAGAAAAAGAAGAGCTATCCTTACACTGACTTTTCTCCACAAGCATTAAAACAAAAACCTCCAGGAAACATACACATAAACACACATGCGTATGGGGGATGAGAGGGAGAGAGAGAGAGAGAGAGAGAGAGAGAGAGAGAGAGAGAGAGAGAGAGAGAGAGAGAGAGAGAGAGAGAGAGAGAGAGAGAGAGAGAGAGAGAGAGAGAGAGAGAGAGAGAGAGAGAGAGAGAGAGAGAGAGAGAGAGAGAGAGAGAGAGAGAGAGAGAGAGAGAGAGAGAGAGAGAGAGAGAGAGAGAGAGAAGAGGGAGAGAGAGAGAGAAGGGAGAGAGAGAGAGAGAGAGAGAGAGAGAGAGAGAGAGAGAGAGAGAGAGAGAGAGAGAGAGAGAGAGTTATATAAGTTCTCTGTTAGTTTCTGTTTTGTTTAGGTAAAGTTAAAATTAGACTTCCTAATTAAGAGATCATTACCAACCAAGAAAAACCCAATACATGAATAGTGGGGGTCTCTTTTAATGGATTCAATCTGAACACTTTAACAAGATCAAAGAAATGAAAAACGAAAACAAAGTTGAACCTATTGACATGTACATAGCAATAAATAGATCAATCAGAACTTATCTTGCTCAAGCAAAATACCGTAGAAAAAGAAAAGAGAGAAGCGAAATAATGATTCTTCGACAATTTATTGGCCGAAAAAAAAGAAGGAAAACAAAATCTATCTATAAAGATTTAAGCATATGTAGGCAGCAAATTAACCATCTTCGATACCAACAAGATTAACATGCAGAAGTTTTCTGCTTTTATAATTCATTTCTAGCACCTCTGTTGGTAAGAGTACTTTTTGGTTCTTTTACTCAATTGAAATTTCATATCTTAACTAAAAGAAACAAAATGTATATAAACAGATCTACAATTTGAAAGAGGAAAATGAACAAAATTTCATGCTCATTGTGCATCAAAGGGAAAAAAGTAAGTGGTTTTGTCACGAGCAAATTGAATGAAATTCTAGAGAGAAAACACAAACACAGAGAGGGGGAAGTGAAAGAGAGAAGAGATTGAGGAAATTGTATTGATACAAATGCTAAGAAAGTTTCTCTCAGTTGCTTTTTATGTTTAACTTTTACTTAATGGCTTAAATCGCAATTTAGTCACCCTACTTTGACGAAAAATTCATTAATGTCACTCTATAAATTTTTTTTTTCAATTTAATCATTATACTTAGCTTGATGAGTCTCGTTCATCACTCCGTGAAGTTTTTGGTTTAAAGTTTTAAAATTTTTAACTAAACCCTAAAATACCCTTATTGAAGCATCATGTGACTATCACGTGATTCTTCCACCCTCAGCCCTAAACTACAATCGCACACAACAGTCTCCGTTGTGAAGCCATTGAAGTTCAGAGAAGAAGAAAATCAAAGAACATCCATTCCATTTGCAACTTCATCGATTTCAAGAGGATTTGTCCATCCATTATTGCAAATCGAAGCACCACTGAAACACCCTGATGCCGGCGAGCTCGAATTCCATTTCAAGTAAAGGTAAAGGAGTTTGAAACCAAGTATCTTCAAATGAGATGATTGAAGAAAGGTTTTGTTCCTGCGGTAATAGGGCTCGTATGTGGACATCATGGACTGAAGAACATCCTGCTATGAGATTTTTTGGATGTCCAAACTGGAAGGTATGTGATCTCTTAAAACAATGAATCTAGGTTTATTATTTTGTTTGAAAAATTGCACATTTGATATGATTGCAATTCGAGATTTTCATAATTTTGGGTTTTCAAAATTTTGGGTTTTCAAAAAAGAATGTGGTTAATTTCTGTTATGGGTCAATTAGAGATTTTCAAAATTTGAAATTTGATTAATTTCTGTTATGAATCAATTTGGGGTAAACTGGAAGGTATGTGATTCTCTTAAAACAATGAATCTAGGTTTATTATTTTGTTTGAAAAATTGCACATTTGATATGATTGCAATTAGAGATTTTTCAAAATTTGGGGTTTTCAAAAAAGAATGTGGTTAATTTATGTTATGGGTCAATTAGAGATTTTCAAAATTTAAAATTTGGTTAATTACTGTTATGAATCAATTTGGGGTTTTCAAAAATTAAAATTTTGTTAATTGGTGATCTTTTGTTCATTGGTAGCAGGATGATGAAAATAGATGTCATTTCTTTTCATTGTATGACCCTCCAATGACTCAAAGAGCAAGAGAGTTGTTGAATGATTTTAGGAATAAAGAGGTTGAGATGAAGACAATGTCAACCAAGCTTGCAAGTACAAAACTAAAGATATCAAACTTAAAAAATGAGGTTTGTAGATTGAAGGAAGAGAATGCTATGTTGAACTCAAAGTTGGCTGCAAATGGTTGGAAGGAGAAGATAATTGTTCTATTTGTTATCATTGTCAGTGGGCTCATAGTGTATAAGAATGCCAAAGTGTCTCCCCAATTCATGCTGCCTTAGGTTGTTGTGATGTTATATTATTTGGTAGTTTTTGGACATGGCCATAGTGTATGTTGGGACAAGCCATGGTACTTGTAATGTTATGTTATGTAATGTATGCTGGTATTTGGTAGTTTTTGGACATGACCATAATGTACAAGAATTATATTTTGTAATGTTATGTTATATTATGTAGTTTATGTTGGGATTTGGAAATGATCATAGCGTACAAGAATGTTATTTTGTGTTAAAGACAACCAAATTGTGAACAGAGTACCAAAAAATTGTCCAAGAATTCTATTTTGTAATGTTATGTTATATTGTGTAGTGTATGTTGGGATTTGGACATGACCATAGTGTACAAGAATGTTATTTTGTGTTAAACGACAACCAAATTATGAACATAGTACCAACAAAACAACCACAATACAAAAAACATCCAAAAAAAATAGAGTACTTCAGAAAGTACGTACTTCATAAATAAAAATCAACAATTATGTCATTACAACATTTAAACTACCCCCACTGGCATTCCTTTCAAGTACCAAAAACAACCACTACCAAAAACATCCATAATCCCATTCTTTACCTGATTCACCCAACATAAAAGTACCAAAAATAGCCCATTCTTTACATGATTCACCCAACACCCAACATAAGAGTACCAAAAATAGCCCATTCTTTACATGATTCACCCAACATAAGAGTGCCAAAAACAGCCCCAAAAATTACATGCCATTAGAAGAAATATATAAACAGATCTAATCAATGTCTATTAATTCTGGTTTCATTTGTCTCCTGGCACTTCTTCTTCCATGTGTTTATCTTGGTCCTTTCTGATTTTCTGATCTATTGTCCTTTCTCAACTTTAACTCTCTTAATTGCTGCTTGAGTCACACCTTCTGTTTGACTCACAATTGGTGCTTGAGTTCTGTCTTGTCCTTGAATCAAACATTCACTTGCAATCCTCCCAGACACCCCACCCCTCTTAACTGGTGATCCCTTGGGGTGTATTTACTTGATTGACTTGGATTGAATTGAATTGCACATTTTTTTGAGTTGTACATTTAAAAAAGTACCTGGATTGAATTGAACTACACATTTTTCTGAGTTGTATTCACTTGATTGACTTGCATTATCTGACTTGATTGACTTGCAATATCTATGTGAGTTGGTACACTGAATTGCACATTTGTCTGAGTTGTCTCAATTGCTGAAGATGTAGTCTGTTCTCCCACCTGTTGCAATACATATAATACATAAATGTTAAGAATAGAATACACAATAAATAAGATTATGCATTTAATATACCTGAGTGGATTGAGTTGCAGTAGGTGGAGTGAATTGCACATCTATCTCAGTTGCATGACTTACATAAGTGGTAGTCTGTTGTTCTCCCTGTTATGACAATTTCAAAGACAAGAAGGATGTTATGACAATAGTAGCAAACTCAATAAAGAAGAAATGTAATGCATAAAATTTACCAGAGTGGATTGTGTTGCAGTAGGTGGATCTATGACTTGATGAAGTAAACCCAATTGTATATTTGTCTCAGTTGCATGACTTAATGAAACATGTTACCCTCCATGTTAAGACAATTTCAAATACATCTATGTTAATACAATTTTTATATAGTGCTTAAAAAATAGAATACATATATGTAAGCATTTACCTCAGAAGTCCCATCAGCCTTTGTTGCTAACTTTGCTTTAGGACAACCTCTTTTATTGTGCCCAATCCCATTACAAAATTTGCATCTCATAACCCTTCCTTTTCTTGACAAGCCCAGTTTTTTTTGGATGACCTTTCTCGCTTGTTTGACCCTTCTTTTCTTCATGTGGAGCTTTGATCCTGCATCTTCTAGGTCTACTAGGCATTTTCTTAGGACCAGCAACTAACAAAGATTTCTTACTTGACTTTGGCCACTGATCTTTACCACTGATTGGGCTTAGAGAATATTTATAAGCTTTCAAAAATGTAGTCTTAAGGTAGCAAGGATCCAAGTATTTTTCTGGCCTTTCACCTCTTTGGAGGATGGCAACAATAGAATGGGTACAAGGAATTCCACTCAGTTGCCATCTTCTACAACTGCAAGTCATCTTGTCAAGGTTAACCATATAACCCTCTTTTCTATACCCCACCTCAAACTCCCTATCCCCATTGCAAATTGAGTTCCAAAACTTCACATCCTCTTTGTTTTTCTCCAAAACTTTCTTGATAGCAGGACAATAATCTTCAGAATGCCTTATCATCTACTCTCTCCTTTTCTCCAATCTAGCCATCATATACAACCTTATTTCCTTTAACATGTAAATGATTGGCTTAACTCTAAACTCAACAATAGTCCCATTAAAAGCCTCTGCCATGTTATTCTTAACATTGTCAACCTTCATTTCGGTCTGAAGAGTGCCCTGAATTGCCCAAGGTCTTTCTTTATGAGCCCATAATATGCTCCATCATTAATCTCCTTCGGTTTCAATTCTTTTTGCATTTGATTCTCATTACTAGCATACACCACGCCCAAAAGCCTTTCGAGTTCACCTCCCTTGACTTCTTCCAATTGCTATATATATGCCTTGCACAATTTTTGTGCTCAACAAAAGGCAGCAGCTCATGCACTTGCCTCCATAAGGCCTTTCTGTTGGTTAGTAATCACAACCCATCCATCACCACTACCTAAATCCAAGTCATTTTTTAACATTTGAATAAACCATTTCCAAGTATTCTTGTTCTCAACCTGAACCACAGCCCATGCCAGAGGAAACATCTGATTGTTGGCATCCCTCCCTATTGCAACAAGTAATTCCCCTTTACAAACCCTTTTCAAAAAGCATCCATCAAGCCCCAGAACAGGCCTACACCCATTCAGAAACCCCTTCTTCAATGCAGCAAAACATATGTATATCTTTGAAAAATATTCTTTTTTATTGGTTGGATGAACTCATTTTTCTATCTCTACGATCGCCCACATTAGTTCTTTTTAACTATTTTCTGTAATCCCAAAGTTTGCCATAATGACCATCTAGTGATCCTATCTCTTCACCAAGAACCCTTGCCCTAGCTCTTAAGCACATGCTCTTCCTAACACTCAATTGGTACATGTCCATCACATCTTTCTTAAACTCTCTCAACTTCCATTTAGGGTTGCTCAAAATTTTTTGTTGATACATTTTTGCAAGCCATCCTACTGAACAACATCTACTCTTAAATCTTTTCCCACATTGATGGTCTGGAGTGAAAGTTTTAATCTGAAAAGTAGTTTCATCACGAATAGTGCTTGCCCAGACTTCCCAAGTACAAACATCTGAATTTACACACTTTACATGTACCCTTTTCTTATCATTTACCATGAATTTTATGTCATACCCATTCACACATCCATAATCCCTAATTGCATCCCTAAACTCTTACACATTTGTGAAAGTCTCATGCAAGTTAAAATTCCTATTTTTCATATCAGATTTAGGGTTAAACCTAGGGTATTTTTGTCTCACAATTCTCTGATCATTATCAACATCTTCACTGCCACTATATATCTGAATGAGGGGGAAAATTTGCATCCCTCTCATCAAAAACCATCTCAGAAGCATCATGATTTGAAGGAACTAACTCTCTCTCACCTCCCATTTTAGACGTACCTTCATCAAAATTATATGAAAACCCTCTCCTCTTAATTCCAATACACTTGGAGTTCACATTACCCTTTTTCTTTAAGGCAATTAAATTCCTCCTAGCATTTAGTAACTCATCATCATTAAGGTTTTCTAGGTCCTCATCTTCTAGATCATAGTCTGATGAATCATCCCCACCAGATGAAGAACCTAAATACTCTGCATCACTATTCATTTCAAGTTCAGCTTCCTCAACATCATGTAAGATAAATATCTCTAATTGTCCTAATTCTTCACCAAGCTTCGTAAACTTATCCCAATCTCAAGGGGTATACAATGCCCTAAGTCCTGTGTCTTCTTCAAGATTCTCAACTGATACACGATAACAAATGGAACTTACATGAGGGTACCCTAACTCATTTACTACTCTACTCTTCAACCCAGAAAATGACAAGTCTTCTATATCTAATTCCTCCCAATAATGAACCTTCCCCTCATATTCAATTGGCAAATGATGGAGAAATTCACCTCCATAATGACATTTAACAGCAACTTTCATTTGCAATTTTTAATTAGAAAAAGGGGTGGGGGACCATAATCAGACAAACCATTTATTACCATACAATTGTACACCATCCATATTAAAACAAAAATTGGTAGGGAAGCGGGGAACAACCAACATTATAATAACATAGTAGTGGGGAAGGGGGCCAAGCAGAATAGAAAAACACTAGTGAGGGACAAAAAAAACATCTAAATTGATAATTTTATAACAAATAAAAAAACATCTGAGACAATGTCACATAAAAAAACCATATTTAAGCTCAATACATGCATGTAAACACGTTAACAACAAAAGCCCTAATTTTAGACGACATAAATCCTAAAAATTTCTTGAAATCGACAATTACAAGATGAAAAACCCTAATGTCTTACAACTGACATGAAAATTGGTTAATACGAAACAAAGATTGATTAAGTAACGCATAAAAACCCTATACTGTAACAAAAATTAGGTTTTTTTTTTTTTTTAAAAAAGACCCTAATTTGTTGACATGATATTGCTAATCAGTAAAACACTAGGGTTTCTGAGTTACTACCTTCAATCCTTCGCGATTTCACCCAGTAATCCACATCAACGATTTTCTCCCTTCAATACTTTGTGATTTCTTTGTGAATGACAGCAATTTCTCCCTTCGTTCCCTTTGTGATGATAGCACTTTCACCCGGTGAATATTTGTGACTCAGAGTACAAATGAAGTACGAATTCGATTATCAATACAAATGACTTCAAACAAATCACGTGCACGACATGCTCTACATTATAGGGTATTATTGTTTTTTTGCCGACCTCCGTCCAACAAAACTAACGAAAGTCAAATGTGGTGACCTTATTGACTCATCAAGCCAAGTAAAGTGATTAAATTGAAAAAAAAAAAAATTTATAGAGTGACCTTAATAAATTTTTCGTCAAAGTAGGGTGACCAAATTGCGATTTTAACCTTACTTAATTATGGTGTTGGGTAGACATATTTTGTTGGATAGTTGGCGGTTTGTTTTTCATAATAAAGGTGACGATGCAAAAGTAGAGTTGTGTGCAAGTAAAGTATGATCTTTACCCTTTTATCTCAATGAAGAGATACATTTTGACTTTTAGTCAATTTGACCTATTTTTAGATTGTTTTTAAATATTTTTTTTATATAGTTATGGAAAATTACACTAGATTTTTTGAAATTACACTAGAAGTGTTGTAAATCATTTATTCTATACTTTTTGAAGAATACAAACAAACCGATATCAACTTATAATTTGAAAAAAAAAAAACAAATTGATAAAAAAAAATCAAAATATACATCTTTGTTTTAGGACGGAGGAAATATTGAATCACCATTTTTTTTATTTGTTATATTAACTATCTTGTACGAGTGTTCACTTGATTAAACTACCTAAAACAAATTACATTAAATCGGATCTTCAATTGAGATTTGAGATTATATTTTTCTGGCCAAACATGAAATAGCGTCAAGTAACTTTCTATTAAAGTTTAGACATTTCTGGAGACACTTACTGAAAATCTTTTTGTGAAGCAGGTAGTACTATTTATGAGTCAATTCTTGATAAGCTCAAATATAATTAATCTTAATTTAATGGAAAGATAATTATGACTAAATATTACCAAAGATTACAAGAAGATACCTTAATGTGGAAAAATAATTAATAGCTGCCATAAATATAATATTCTTAAAACCAAAAAACTACTAATACAGCCTTAAGCTAAATGGTTTTGGGAGATCATTTTGGCAAGATAGCTTACATCATAAAATTATTGCCTAAAAAAAAAAAAATTTGGTCAAGATTAATTTTATGTCTTTCCACTGCAAACATATTACGTACATTTAATTTCAAATTTCTGGAATATTACTCCGTAACATGTACTGTTTATTCATAAAGGAAGGAGCAAATCTAATCTTTGGGTACCATGTGTATCTTTAAATATCAGCGATTGATTGAGTTAGGGTTGTAAATGAGTTGAGCTTAACTAATTAGATTCGAGTTGCAAAGTAAAAATCTTAGTTGACTCGAAGCAAAGCTTTACGTATTGTAGTGCCTTGCGAATGTGCAGGACCTCAAACCTTGGTTATGTAAGAATGGAACTGCCCAAATGCTTGTCTAAGTTAGTCATGAATTTGAGCTCTTTAAAGTTCAGACAATTTTTGCAAATCAACTTTACTAGAAGCTCATCGGGAGAACAAATGTCCAAAACCTCGAGTGTTGACCCCCCACACACTTGGACACCTTTACAATGCGTCTAGGCTCAATCCATGCCTTCGTGGTGGCACAAGTTTTCGCAGCCTAGGGCACGTCCATACATAAATGAAAGTGTATCAATGAATTTACCATTCATTTTCAATTCGAAGACATTGATTTGATGCTATTTAACATCTATTAAGTTAAACTAGGGAAGCGACGTACCTTTCAATGACAAGGGTTTAGGTGCTCATCTTTAATGTACACTTGGAAATGGAAATTAATCAGCTTGGCAATAGTGGCACAACTCAGGTCAAATGCATCCCTCAATATACGAGAATATGCTTGAGAAGAACGTTCTTCCTTTCAAGCCTCCGCTTTAGAGGGAATGAAGAAGTAATTTTCGAGAACACTTAGGTCTAGTGTCTAAGCCTTCAAAAATATACTCGGACCTGTACCACGAATGACAGACTTTAGAAAGGTTCATAACTATATCCATGACGTAAAAGGTTGCGAAAATCCTTACCAACAGTGTGTTTCATCTGATCTATTTTCTGTTATGTTAAATTCTTAGTCCTATGATTATCGTACTTTCATTCTTTCTGGCTGCCTTTTATTGCTATGCTCATTTGAAGCACATAAATTGGGAAAAATTATACTTCATCAAATAAGAACTAGTTAAATGCAAAATGTTGGTGTTTTAATGTTTATTAAAAAATTAATCAGAAAACTCAAATGATCCAAATCAAAGATTTTACCTTTAAACACACACAAACATAAGCAATGTAGATCAACTACAACTCATATTGCTCAAGAAAAATATAATTAAATTCAAAACAAAAGAAAACTATCTCTTTAGCTAGTTAACCATTAAAACTATGAACGGAAAAATAGATAGAAAAACTATAAATCGTATTTTAAGCTTACACCCCATTTGTTGCAGCTATTTCAGAAAACGTAACTTTTTTAAAATACAGATTATTTAAAATTTAGCTTTTTCAAAAAACAACTTTTTTCTTAATAACCCGTATTCGATATCATTTTAAAACGCAATTTTTTTTACAGCGTTTTAAAACCTTTGTTTTAGGAAAAAAATTGAAAATGTCAACGCTACAAATGCAACCACATTTAGAAATTATGATTTTTTCTGTCGTAGCATTAATACGCAATTTATGCAAATAATTTCCGTTTTATTCCTTTGTTTTGGCATGACCAAATGGGCTCCTAATATAGTTAACCTCCTAATCCCACCTGTTTTGTATTCTATCACAGTTTCTTATTTTTATAGTTATTTATTTATTTTATTTTGCGTAATTTTGACCTTGGTTTTCTATAGCCATGAAGAACTTCATCTGAATGTCTTTTTGGAATTCTCTGTCTAGCAAATTACCATTGGAAACCAATATTCTCTTAGCTCCAATTTCATCACCCAGAAATAAATTAGAGGAAAAAACTTTGGGCTCGGAAACTACTAGTATTTTTATTCATAGACTGACAGTAACTAAACTTGTTACTCGATCTATATTTTGTTAAATAAAATGTTGTTCTCATATTGGCGCTGTAAAGGGAGCATCAGCCCCTGCAATCCATGGAGTGTTTGATTTTATCAACAAATCAAAACAACTTAAAGAATGTGGAAGGAGCACCACATCCATGTCCTGGCCGGGCTTGTCAAGTACAGTTTGTACCGGTGCCACCTGCAAAGAACGCAAAAAAGAAACAGTATTCTTCAGATATGTTTCCAAGATATACGATATATGCATGTGATACATCCACCAAAACCAAATTTCCTCTATTTGAATGGTGTTTCAGTAGCATACTCTTCGTTTGGGAGATAATAAACATGAAATGGACAGGGAAAAAGATATTGGGTGTTAGCACAAGAATTCCCATATAAACTCAAGAATTCCTAGAGGGAACGAGCTAGGTTCATTATTTCAGACATCAATTGATGAAATATATCGGGATACTATATATATATGTCCTGTGAGAGATCAAAATAGAAGACCCGTGGACGAAATCAAATGAGAAGGCCAACCGAAAAACAAAATATCAAGAATCAAAAAGGGGAGTAGCAATGATATAAGGGTCGAAAAATATTGTTTTTTGCTAAACCTTCTTATCACTATCAAAATGTATACAAAAAGAGTTACTCCCTCCGTCCCAAAATTATAAGTGTCCATTGTAATGCTATAATGAGGAAACAACTAACATTCGTGTATTTTACGAAATTGTCAAAAGTCAACTTCCTGAATTTCCGAGAAAAACTAAAAAGGACACTCGTTTACGGATGTATGGAGTAGTATTTTTTGTTTTTAACATGTTTAAACTTCTTTAACAAATTTACAGATTCATGCACAAAAGATGAACTTTCTCCTTCTGAAATGAAAAGTAAAAAAGAAAAGAAAACCTTTCAGAAAAGCTTAATTAAAAGACAGTCAAATTTCATCACATATATATAACAGAACACATACAAACAGCATATTCGAAACAACAACAACAACGAAAGGCATGAGAGAAAGACAGTGGAAAAAGAGAAGAAATCTTTATATATATATATATATATATATATATATATAGATGGCCTGATTACCTTCTTTGGCTCTTGGAAGGAATTTTCATCCATAAGATTGTCTGAAAAGAGGGTGGTCTTTCCTGCGCCAAACAACTCTTCTGTGTCAAGCTCCACTCCGTCAATAGAAATCCTCATATTTACTGTGTTGCTTCCAAAGTTCACAACCTGGAAAGTAGTTAAAATGAGATATAGAGGTACTCAAAAAGCAGATATAGAACAAATTTTGTTCTCTACAATAGAAGGCATAAGATGCAGCCGCTACTAGAATTGGATACTATCAAGTGGATCTATCAAGAAGGTGTTGTTAATGCAATTAGCGTGGTCTCCATTATCTCTTATGATTCTAGAAAGTTCCATGTTTGGTGAGAAAGAGTATCTTACTTTTATTCTCAAGTAACTCTTGTTATTTGACGAATTCTGGAAAGTAATGGCCGAGGCAATGAGTGAATCAGATAAGTTGGTTTGGAGTGTTGTGCTAAAAAGAGTTCCACCATTCGAGTCTTTGAAAAAATGTTGCATCCAGTAACTTGGAGTCCCATACAGCTGCGAGGAGTCAAAAACGATTGCATCGGGGTTCCACCTTGAAGAAATTAAGAAATTTTTTCTCTAATCAGGACCTTCAATTAGTAGAAAGAGTCAAAAATCTGAAATAAGAAAAGAATTTGATTTTTGAGGAAAAGAAAGAAAAACATACCGCCTGTCGTTGACATTTACAAACAGAGGAGCATAGCTTGCCATTTCAACAATATCACTGCATTGGTAAAGACAATATGAGTTCAAGAATCGAAGCATTAAGTTAGTTTTTTTCCAAAAAAAGATTTTGTTTAAGAAACGTACAAGTTTTTTTTCCAAAAAAAGGATTTTATTGAAAGAAATGTACAATCACAAAAATGTTGTCAACGATAAAGCCTTACTGACCTGTTCTCCTCTAGCCCAATAAGGAAGCCAGCTTCAGCCAATGCTGCTAAAAAACTTCCTTTACCAGCATCGTTTCCTGTCACAGCATACTCGCTTACAAACGCCTGAAACCATTTAGTGGCGGAGCCATTCATACAGTACTTCTTTGACCGAATTGAATCACAAGAATTTGGAGAGAAAACAACACACCTTTGGACCATTACGTGACATATGATCGAAATCATGAGCCCGCGAAAACATTTCATTTGCTCCTTTATAAATCTAACCAAGGAATTAGAGTAAAAACCAAGAACTTAAGCATTTACACCTAAATTGAATGAAAAGAGATGCAGAGCATTATACATACTAGTACCTACGTCCTGAAAAGATTGTCCCATGTTGACTTTTCAAAGTCAATTAATTTGACTAAATTTTAAAGGAAAAATATAAATTTACTTGTTTTTTCAATTTGACTAAGGGTATAGTTTTATTCTCTACAACTAAGTAAATCGTATGTTAAATTTCAATCTGGAAAATAGTCATGTTGACTATGAATGTCTAAATTGGACAATCTTTTTAGGACACTGGTATTTCACAAGGAGATGAAGTTGAGAGTCTTACATGATAATCAAACATATCCGCAGGTTGATCCAACTGGTGAGACGTTCCATCACAGTTGGAGATTATTTTGATATCTGGATAAGCACGTCTTATAGCAGCGTAGAACTTGAGGTAATTCTCTGATTCAGAAGAGATTAAGAGATTATTTTAAGTCGAACTCAGTGTTGAAGGTTTTTACAGGAAATGTTATACGCAGATGAGAATAAATGTGCTCCATATGTTAATCATCATGTTGTTTAGCTTTTAACAATATATCGAGAATGAAACAAGTCAGTAACAAAAGGCATTCAACAACAGAAATTAACGTACCATGGTAATGTGGTCTTCCACAATCCTCATTCCCAATAGCAACATATCTCAAGTCAAAAGTTTCTGGATGCCCCATTGCAGCTCGAACAGAACCCCAGGTCGAACTAGGATTACCTCTTGCAAACTCAATACCATCAAGGGCTTCCTGAATTAGATAGAAAATATTGAAGTCAAAATTTAATATTATCCAATATTGCAATATTGTGTACTGAATGGTTGAGGACCGCATATAACACGACTTTTGACACGCACATATAAATAAATATAGTTAATAAATGGAGACTTAAACGTAACAAGGAAAGACTGGATATATAGACAATCGAAATGGAAGAGTTCTCTAAATCAACCAATTTATTCTAAGTTACTTGCATTTGAATTTCAGAAAGAAAAAATCATCCTGTATGGCTGTATATATATGAATTAGTAGATTCCTAATTCTTGACAATATAAATCAGTAATTTCGATGAGCATATCAAAATCGAGAATCCAAGAAACCATACTTGAACAAAAGGTAAGATGCTCGCAGGATCAACTTGATCGGTATTGGTATCGGTGTTTCCTGAGGATTATTGAAACAGAAGAGAGACAATGTTCAACAAAATGTTTATGGAATTAACAAATACGTGGTGGGCAATGTACTTATATAGTACCACTATTGAATACCCATATGGGTAATGCGCCCAAGTCCTCAGCTAGCTGCATAAACAAAATAAAAAGAGAAATAAAATAAAAGCTTTAAATTTGTTGGGAAGCTTGCAAGGAAATTCTTTAGACTAACCAAGAGAGGCAACAAGTGTTACCTGGAAAAATTCAAAGTGCCCAAGTGCATCATCAGTCCAGTAGTTCCAGACATCACCAAAATGGCCAGGTCTCTCTTCCCATGGTCCTACAGTTTCCTTCCAGCGAAACGCATTTCTTAACCGATCTCCTTCAACAAAACACCCACCTAATGCATGATACATTGATAACCACTACACTCCATTAGTTATCGTAGAATATGGGGGTCCATTGAACATATGCAAGCACACAAGAACAAGTTATTTGCGAGTAAGGCCGCAGAGAAAAAAAGGAGGATCTAAGAAAACGGTAACATGGAATTCACCAAAATGGTAGACCTTATACATCCTAATATAACACACGTCAATCTTATTCAACTTAAGACATCAAGGTTGTAATTCCCACTATGCTGATTTCATTAGATGATAAATGCTGGCCTTCATTGTTCTTAGATAAACAAGGTTTGATATCCAGAACTGAACAGCAAGCTGTTTAGATCAACTGTATGGCCCACATGTTAAAAAGTATACTTCTTAAATGTCTACTTTACAAGAATCATTAATTCCAGTAAATTTATATCCACCAAATCATCTTGGTGACAAGTGAACTTTCGATCGAAAGACTTAAACACCAACGCCTTTCAGTACATTGTACATTAAAAGAAGAATAATACCATTTTGTCAAAAATAGGGAAGATCCATTAGCTATCAGGACCATTTGTTTTGCTTCTATTGAAGAGAAAGGTGAAAAAATCGTTACCCGGTGAAAAAATCGTTACCCAAGCATAGAACACATATAAGCAAAGATTAGAAAAGATAATAGTGAATAAATTACAAATTGATTATCAGATCAACCTGTTTAGATTCTGATTGGGAGGAAGTTGAATTTTTTTTCCTTGAAAAACAAACCACCAAAATGATCATGAATATCTGGTCGATGGACACGGACAAAATTTTAAGATTAAAGAAAAAAAGTTCAAAAAGTAACTGCCTAATGGGCAAAGAGGTGAAAATAGAGAACTTGCACTGTCTGTGAAAGAAAAGCATAACTACCTGGAAATCTGATAAATCCTGGTTTCAAATCTGCAACCATCTTAAAAAGATCATTACGGAAACCGTGCCCCTGTGCAGAAAAAAGAATTGTCAGAAGTTTTATACTGAATGGGAAGATAGATGCGCTAACTAAAGGTAACATATTAATCTCCTCTCGGGACATGATCATAATACATCCAACTGCCTGAAAACAAGCATCAAAACATCCATACCTTGTATGTGTCAGAAGGCATAAGCGACACTTGATCAAACCATATAACTCCTTTTCTACTTGTTTTCAGCTGCAACATTGAATTGCGATTGGTTCCTTTTGCTTCCAACAATACTTCCTTCTTTGTCCAATTCAAAACATCAGAAGCTCTGTATGGACAAAAAGTGAGTAAATTAATGTCAAAATGTGAATAACTCCTTGGCAACACTGTATTATTCCATTATGAACTGATTTTCATGCGTGCAGAACACAAAACAGCCTTCCCACAGGGTGGGGGTTAGGTTGCAATGCATACAGCAGTAGCAGGACCCTAACCCACTGGGCCATCCTTATGCGCAAATGGTACTCACATGATGTTTGCAGTAGCCAGCGTTTTCAATCCGTTTGAGTCAGACAATGACACAGATAGATTAATGGACTCATGTGAACGAACATAAAGAACCAAGTTATAGGTCTTCCCATGTTCAATATTCTGCAATCAAAAGAAAGGGAAACTGCATAAATTAGCCAATTAGCCGACAGACGTTGCACATGTCTTAAACAGTATGCATATGCAACTAATATAATGCTCAATATAATTAAACCATATTATATTCTGCAGAAACTCAAGAAAGACTAATCCCTATAAGGACAAGTATTGGTTCTGCAGTTTTAAACTTGGAGGACAATAAAAACAATCCTCTGCTTTTACCTACCCATTAACGAGTCCAGTTTCCAGAAATTTGCTCAGTTGTGTAATCATGGATTCATAAGGAAATACTTAGATGTGTCGCAGTTTCAAGACTCAGGTAGGGATTCTTATTAGACTGAAAAAATTCCAGAGATGACAAACCTAAGCAAGTGGTGAGAAGACAGAAAGAAACAAGTAACTTACATATTTGGGAAAAATTTAAGATGCATAAGGGAAAATACGAGGCTCATCCTCATAGAATGTAGTATATTACTAGTCTTAAGATGTTCTTGCAACTTGAGAAACAAAGAAGAGCTATGCAGTGTACTTGTAAGATTGGAAGTAAGTTCATACCATTCCCCAGTATCCAGGATTATAAATACCAACTCCTCCAGCTGGACAAATATTATTGGCATCTTCACTATCACAAAGCACCTCCATTCGAAACGCAACTCGATTTCGATCAAAGCACGAGGATAAGTCTGTTGATACACTTAGTAAAGATTCATCTCCAATTACATACCAAGGATCGATATTAGATGGACTGTGCTGGCCCCCAGCTTCAAAACCTGGTCGTCGAGTATCGTGAGAATTCATAGCTTAAAAGTAGCCTCAAGAATATATAACTTGCACCAAAAACTTAAATCCTCATATGCACATTTACACTGGTTATTTCGGAGGAAAACAATAAATCTAGAAATCAAGAGCAACCCACATGAAATGCAAATTTTATTTAAAAACAGATCCAAGTTCCATGCTCATAATCGTGCCTCTGCAATCAAATCATTATTCACAACCATACTAATCCTTTAGTTAAGCTTAGTGAAAGTTGTAGTAATGGTATTGATAACAGAATAATGCCAGAAAGGGGGATAAAAGAAATTATTGATTAGAAATTCGCTGATTTCGGTTTTTTCTAAGCAGATTCAGGAGGATATAGTTGTTACCTCTATTGCTTACAAGCTCTGCCCACAACCCCCCAGCCCCAGCATGGTTGATCTCCTGCAATTTACATAGACACTCATTTCATCAGAAAATTACATAATCATTGTCAGAAGAATAAATAAACATTACAACAAGGGCACAACTGTAAATGGGGGAGGCTTGAGGAGCAACGGGAAAACTCTTTTCAACAAAATGAAAAGTTCTACTATAACATAAGCTACAAGTTCACCTCAAAGAAAACGCCAAACAAATAATCTGGTATCTTCCTTGCAGTTGCTAGGGAAGCATTCACGAACAGCACTGCGGTCTGGTCTGAATCGAGCCCAAGAGCAGAACATTGAGAGATGGCAGAAAACCCAAATAAAATGCAAAGTAGTATCGAGAAAGGAACACTGGTTGAACCCATTATTTCCTCACAACATTCAATCTTTCTGCCAGCCAATTAAAGAAGACATAAAACAGAAAATTCAGTTACACCTTATCAATCCAGTGAAACAAAGCAGCTTTTGAGACATTACCATCCACAACAACCTATAACTTCAAGCCTTTAAGGTCAGGCAAATAATTTGTTTCACTCCAGTTATAGGACAATGGAAATCCTACTGCAAGTTATCTTTTCCTGAGTTGTTGTTGTACCTCGTGCATACATAGTTGTACAATGCTTCCACTAGAGAAGCTAGAAATTGACGACAATAGTAATTCAAATGATAGAATTATAGATGATATTCAAACAAATCAGTGTTTCTGTGTGTGTTTCTCAAGGTTCTTGTACCTAGTGCATACATAGTTGTACAATGCTTTGAGAAGGCAAGCAAAAAATAATTGCTGACAATAAAGAGTTCCAATTGTATGAACTATAAATGTTGATGATATTAGTCATCTTGTGGGTGTGGGTGTGTGTCTTAACTGTGAACTAGCAATGCCAAGAGTTTAACCCCCAAAAAGATTGACAAAGGTGACAAAATTCAATGAAACAAGATTAAACAATGAATTCAACTAAACGAGAGAGGGAGTTAGAATTGTAAAATTACAGACTTTTGACACATTTTCAACCATTTAAATGAACACAATCTGGTCTAACATGATCACCTTAACAGAATTACAATCCCACATAAAAGGTACAAGAAGAACAGAGAATTTAGTGAAGTGGAAATAATATTACACCATAAAAGGGAGGAAAGGATAAAGCAGGAATTCAAGAAGATTAATGCAATTACAAAGTGAAAACTTACTAGAAAACACAAACACAGTAGATTGTCAATAATTCTGACAGAGGAGAATTGGGTTACTGATCATCAAGAATTTTACCTGAATGAAAATGAACAGTCTTTCTTTGAGGAATGTAGTTTACTGAAGGAAACTGTGTGTGTGTATGTGTGTGTCACAGAGAGAGAGAGAGAGAGAGAGAGAGAGAGAGAGAGAGTGGGGGGTGAAATTTGCAGAAAAGACTAAGTGAGGATTGGGTATTTATAAAGAAGAAATTTGACTGGGGAAGAAGACTGTTGTATTGTGGTAGTGTAGTTGTAGTATAGTGTTGTGTTTAAGAATTTAGCTTTGAGTTTTTTGTTTGAAAAATGTAATTATTAATAGATATATTAGTGTTATTAAATTTAATTATAATTATAAAAATATTAAAGTATAATCAAAATAATTATAACATGAATGAAGGGTAAAATGTAAAATTTAACTTTTTAAATAAATTATTTTAAAATAATATAGTAAATTTTTTACCTGGTAGGAGGACTTAACAAAATTAACGAAGGAGAAAAGAAACCGCAAAATAATTGCCAACCATAAAAGCAACTATATAAGAACACGCCAAACTATTCTCTTTGGTCTCACTTAATTGGATAGTTTAGGAAACCGTTTACATTACCAACTTCTCTGGGCCCACTACTTAATTGTATATGACCTGGCTTATCTCTTTTCTCTAATTACGTTGGGTGCTTTTAAATTTGTGATTTAGCGGTTTGATTTTAAATTTTAGTTTTTTTTTTCTTTTGGTATAGAATAGAAAGTAAAAAAGATAAAAGAGATAAAAAAAAAATTGAGATCAAAGAGAGATAAATAAAAAATTAAAAAATTACTAAAATTACGAGGAGAACACATTATATTTTAACTAATAATATGATACTTGTTAAATTTTTATTTAAAATCATCTTATTTTCAATATATTGGTAATAATTAATAATATAATAATTAGAAAATGTTACTCCATCCATTCCTAAATTAGCGTACTGTTTAATATTTTTTTGTCAAATATGATGTTTTTCACATGCAAGTTTGATATATATATATATATATATATATAATTTTTTTCAAAATTATAAAACATGTGATTCGTGGTATTTTAAAGTACTACGAATTACGTGTATACTTAATATATGTATTTTTTTTGAAACACAACAAAAGAAGTCATTGCCATTAAATTACAATAGCAACATTACAATCCATAGTCAATGTATGTAGCAAAAAACCTAGAGGATCAAAAGAAACTAAAGAACTAACATTAGATAAAGTTTCTCGAGATAAAATATGAGCAGCCATGTTTTCCCGTCTTCTAGTAAAGCATATCCAAAAAATTGGCTCTTGATCAAATATAAACCTACAGTTTTCAATAATGGACCCAAATTCTGAAATATCTATTGTTGGAGATGTAATTGCATCTCCCGCAATTTTAGAATCCGTCCATAAAACAATGAAATGGAGCTCAAGTCCCATGTCAAGGCATCCAAAAGATCCATAGCTGCAGCCTCTCGGGCATCAATTAAACCATTTCTCCAAATTGCTTTGCAGGCCATGAAAACACCAGAAGCATCGTGGATAACAGCACAAAAACCAAAACACTTCTGCTGTTTAAAAATGGCAGCATCAGTATTGCACTTCAAAAAGATTGTCATTTTAACAATTTGCACACAGATTTAAGAAACTTTCAAAAAGATTAATTTACCCTTATTTAATTGTAGATAAGTTGTGTCATTTTAGCAATTTTCATATAAATTAAGAAAACTTTTAAAAAGGCTGATCTACTTTTATTTAAGTTCAGTAATTGTAGATAAGTTGTAGGAGTATTTTTTTATCTTTCTTCTTACCAACCCTCTTTAATGAAAAAAAATAAATAAGGGCAATTTTGGCTAAATATGGGCATGTTTATTGAAATCCTATAACGATAATTATTTTGAGAAAAAAATATTTTATTAAAACGATAATTATTTTGGGACGGTCGGACGGAAGTGGTAGTGTTTGTAGAAAAGTCTCAGCATATGAGCCTTGGAGTGATAATTAATCTCGCCAACAACTTGGCCAATTAAGCTTTCAATAAAACATTACGTCAGAGTAATTACTTGTCTGGATTTTTGTTAGTTATTAGCCATAACGTCATGCATTATATGTGCAAACTAACTCTTAGTTTGCTTTTAATACGATATGTTAGGACAAGGCTTTAAGAGTCTGTTTGGTCAAACGTTTTGACTAAAATGCAGGAATAAAACGCAGCTTATTAGCAAAAATTCTGTTTCAATACTGCGGCAGAAAAAATAGCGTTTTCAAAACGCAGCTGCGTTTTAAAACGCTGGAATTCTCAGCTTGTTCTCAAAACGCAGATTTTGAACTCCCAGCTTTTTTCCAAAAGAGTTGCGTTTTAAAACACTAGAGTTCTCAGCTTTTTTCCAAAATACAAATTTGGAATTCCCAGTTTTTTTTCCAAAACGCAGATTTTAAAACGCTGCTAAGAAAAAAAAAGCGGCCTATTGAAGTGATATCTCAAACGTATTTATAAGGAAAGACCTTCGTTTTTAAAACGCAATGTTTTGAAAATGCAGGTCTTTTCTTATAAATACGTTTGAGATATCACTTCAATACGCAGCTTTTTATTCCTAGGAGCGTTTTAAAACCTGCGTTTTGGGAAAAAGCTGGGAATTCCAGCGTTTTAAAACGCAGCTGCATTTTGAAAACGCTGCGTTTTCTGCCGCAGTATTGAAACACATTTTTTGCAAATAAGCTGCGTTCGTTTTGGCCAAAACGCTGTACCAAACGGGCTCTAAATGCTACAGCACCACATCACATACTCGATCGATGTTCTCGTTGAAGAATAATTTTGAGGATGCTGTATAGATTTTAATTTTAATTACACAGATTCGTTTTTGTAGCAGACTATCACGATTTTCTAATCACTTTCAGACTATTTTGATGGGTTTGGTCACCGGGAAATTTATGGGACTACCAACTTTAGATTGTAGTTTTAATGTTATATAGGAGTAATCGTTAATCTAACATGCGAATGGAAAAATTTATCATTCTTGCCCATGTAGTAACAATAATGCAGTTGTCAAAGTTGGTTGGTATACACGACAACTTAATTTGATAGAAAAAACAGAATTGAAACAACTCAACAAACTATTTATCTTATATTAGAAAAACTAGCTAGGTTACTCTAATCTTTACTCGCTCTACTTATATGAAACAATACATATTCTCTGAACGAAATTTAAGAAGCCAGTGAAACAAATCAACAGTTTTTTTTTTTAAAATCTTATATGGAATATTAGAAAACCTAGCTAGATAACTCTACTCTAGCTTTACTTGCTAAAATTCCGTTAGATCATGCATATCATTTTCAATTGACAAACAAATCACTATTTTTCGTTTTTGAGATGTTGCTTCAAAGGATTTTAAGTTGAATTGCAAGTATTCATGACTTTCTAATATTAGCAGCCTGTTATATATATATGGAAATAGCAAAATACATGGCATCATTGGCATGCATTTACAATAATGCAATTGTCAAAGTTGGTTAATTGATTTTACATCAATTTTTAATTTGGGAAACATGCAACTACTATACGAAGCAGTTGAAATAGCTCAACAGATTTTCTGACGTTATCATGCCCAACAAATCACTCTTTTCATTCCCACTTGAAATTAAAGTCATTCTTTTATTGGACTCATAGCTAGCTAGCTAGCCTCTTAAGTCAAATTTAATTTTACAATTGAATGAGTGCTATCTAACTTTCTGATCATATATGCAAGTAACCAAGATAATTAATTACTCCAATTAAGATCCTCAAAGAGTTTTCTTATACTTCATTTCGTACTTCAAAGAGTTATAGTTAAAAATGTTCAAGATTGAAAAGTTTTTCATGAGACCCGACCCTTAGGTTTATGAATTAAGATACTATACGTTTCTTAATTTTAAGTCCGCTGTCAATAAGGATAAATTTGAGACCTCACATGCTCAACTCTACGACTAGACTACCTCTTAAAAACATTTTTTTTTATTTTTAAAAGGTATGAAAACGCTTTCCATGCTCTTGCTGAGCACCTAAAATTGCCTTGAAAACAACCTAGGCTTAAACAATCCAACAAATAACCTTAATTTTTTCCTTCAATCGGTATAACATTGGCCATTTTAGTAACATGTCTTGTTGTGGGCAAGACAAATGAACGTTGAGTTGGTTTCAGTGGATGGTTAAGCATCACTATCTTATCTAGGATCAACAGGAAAACTCAACATATATGAGATGACATGAGGCATCTCTGACTCTGGTAGCATTATCTGGCCAAAGAACTTTCCAGACTCTTTGACGAAAGTCAGCTGCTTCGACTCGCCATTGTCCTAAATCTTCTTCCTTCTAACCCAAAGCAGTTCTCAAATATTAATGAGTATTAGAAAGTTCTAAATTTATGTAGGTAAATACTCCGCTTGTGCTACCAAAACAGTATAGGTTTGATTTTGATGACTCACTTTCCATTTTTTTTGCTTAACCAATTAAAACTGATATTTCATGGAGATGATAGTTAAACATAAATTGTAAACAATACTTGACATTAGACCGTGCAAAAACTTGTTAATTGTTAATAAGTCACAAACTTTATCAACCGATTAATTAATCTCTCATGTCATATAGCATATCCTCGGAACTTCAAATCTTCTATCTTACCCACCTCCCTTCACACTTCTTTTCCCATTGAATCATTGAATCTTATACTAACAAATTTGTTTATTCATAACAGAATCAATAGAATATGTAAACAAATTGATGAATAAGAGGCAAACCAAGAATTCCCAGAGGAGAGAATTAATCGATGGATTTCATAGTTGTTCTTACAGAAGAAAAACAGAAACTTAGTAACTTGCATCTTAAAGATAACTGTTGCTGCCAAACTATTTAACCAGCTACTATCAAAAACTGTCTAACAAATTCAATGAGAAAAGACTAAACTACCCTTATACATAATAAGACTTACAACCAGTGAGACTGTATGAACAACGATGACATCTTGGAAAATTGTTGTATGTACTACTTCAATTCTCCATGTTTCCTTCGAGTATTGTTTATGTACACATTGTTGAGAGTATGTGTATGATCTTTCTTGTTAACTCCAATACCCCCCTCACAAGTAGTGGGTGTGTAAATGTTAAGCACCCCCAACTTGGACAAAAAATGCCAGTGAAGATGATTGCCAAGGAATTTGGTGAAGATGTCAGCAAGTTGAAGTTTGGAAGAAATTTGACAAGGAACAATGAAACCGTGCTGGATCTTCTCGCGAACAAAATGACAATCCAATTCGATGTGCTTTGTGCGAGAATGATAGACAGGATTGGAAGCTATGGCTATGGCAATGGCAGAGGAACTATCACAATGTAAGGGAACAGGCAAGGAAACAACAACCTGTAAATCCTTAAGAAAACCATGAAGCCACATCACCTCACAACTAGCTGTGGCCATGGCACGATATTCCGACTCAGCAGAGGAACGAGATGTAACAGACTGCTTCTTGGAGTGCCAAGAGACTAAAGAATGACCCAAAAACATACAAAAACCAGAAATGGATTTCCTGTCATTTGGATTGCCACCCCAGTCACTATCACAAAATGCTTGAAGATGTAATTGGTTGGCAGTAGGGAACAACAAACCTTGACCAGGGGAAGTTTTGACATATCGAAGGATTCTGTGGAGAGCCTGAAGATGAGATCGATGTGCTGGGATATTGTACAAACTGGCTCAAACATTGAGCTGCAAAAGCCAAGTCTGGCCTAGTGACAGTAAGATACAAAAGCTTACCAACCAATTGTCTATATTCCGAAGGGTTGGCTAGGGGTAAACCATCTTCAATCAGTAATTTTGTGTTGGGATCAAAAGGAATGGTGAGAGGTTTCGCTTCAGCAAGATTAGCAGAGGCTAAAAGATCTAATGCATACTTCCTTTGGCACAAATGAAAACCAACAGAAGATCTAACTATCTCACTGGCCAAATAATACTTAATTGGGTCCAGATTTTTAATACTGAATTTCTCATGCAAAAATTGTTTGAGTGTTAATAGAGTGAATGTCATTGCCAGCCACAATCACATCATCCACATAAACCAAGGCCAAAGTGAATTTAACACCATCACTAAGAGTAAAGAGGGAGTAATCAGCATAGGATTGATAGAAGCCAAGATGAAGTAAGGCCTCAGTAAGCTTTTCAAACCACTGTCGCGATGCCTGTTTAAGACCATACAATGATTTAGTGAGTTTGCAAACAACATTAGAACCTTTGTGAGGGCCATTATATCCAAGGGGTAAGACCATATACACCTCCTCATCCAAATCACCATGCAAGAATGCATTATTGACATCCAGTTGATGAACATCACATCCTTTAACAGCAGCTATGGCAAGAATAGTCCTAACAGAAACCATCTTAGCTACTGGAGCAAAAGTCTCTGAATAGTCTATGCCCTCTGTTTGTGTATATCCCTTGGTAACAAGTCTTGCCTTGAACCTCTCTATGCTGCCATCTGAATGATACTTAACCTTATAAACCACTTACAACCAACTGGTTTCTTCCCTTGTGGTAATTCCATAATCTGCTAGGTATTATTAGCCTCAAGAGCATTAATTTCATTCTGCATTGCAGCAATCCATTTAGGATCCTTTATGGCTTGAGTATAGGATTGAGGCTCTACTATTTGTGACAATGCATTGATGAATGATAAATGGGTGGGATGAAAAGAATCATAGGACTGCAAGGAAGAATGAGAAGGCTTAGGTGTACTAGAGTGAGGAAGCTGGGAGGCCACAGAAGAAACAACATAATCCTTTAACCTCACAGAAGGAGTTTTGACCCTAGTTGAGCTCTTAGGGATAAAAGAAGATTGAGATTGAATAGGACTGGAATCAGGAGGTGAAACCTTAGAAGATGATGTGTCTGCAGAAGAATGAGAATTGGGTTGATCAACCACAGGAGAAGAAGTGGTAGGCTGCAGAGAATCATGCGACATGTTTATATCAATGAAAGGTGTAGTGGAAATGATAGAATCTTTCTGTAGGAAAGGAAAAATAGACTCGTGGAAAACAACATGTCTGCTAACAAATGTTTGTTTGGTGGAAAGATCATATAAAAAGTAGCCCTTTTGATTTGTGGGATAACCAAGAAGGACAGATTTAATGGCCCTGGGAGAAAATTTATCTAAGCTACGTGTGGATGCAAAACAAAGGCAGCCAATGGTTCTAAGGTGATCATAAGATGGTGAGGTTTTATGCAGAATTTCATAAGGGGAAAGAAATTTAGTAGCTGCAGTAGGCAATCTGTTGATGATGTAAGTGGCAGCAAGAAGACAATAACCCCAAAAATGCAAAGGAAGACCATCCTGGAATCTCAAGGCTCTGGCCATATTGAGTAAATGTTGGTGTTTCCTCACAACTCCATTCTACTGTGGAGTGTTGACACAGGAACTTTGATGAAGAATACCAAAACCAGTAAGAAAAGGAATGACTTCAAAATTATAGAATTTTGTACCATGGTCTGTTCTGCAGAACTTAATGGTTGTATTGAAATGGTTTTAGATGTAAGAATTGAAGTAATTCAGAAAAGAGAAGACATGTGTTTTGGTTGACATCAAGCTGTAAGTCCAAACACTCCTGGAATAATCATCTACAATGGTCAAAAAATATTTACAGCCATGCATTGTAGAGGTTCCATAAGGACCTCATAAGTCACAATGAATTAATTCAAAGCAAGAGGTAGTTTTAATGCTGCTAGGTACAAAAGGTAACCTAAGTTGTTTGGCCAAAGGACAAATATCACACACCACGATAAAATCTGTGTTTACACTTTTGAAATTAAAAATGGAAGAAAGAGATACAATTTTCTGTAGAGTATTAAGAGAGCTATATATGTCCTAGCCTTTGATGCCATGAGACAAGATTATTATTCATGATAGAAAATACATGAGAATTTGAAGAATGAGATCTTGCAGGAAATTCAGCATGGAGATTGAAAAGAGGCCTACGTGCAATTCACCAGTGCTTAAGACCTTCATCAAGTGTTGGTCCTGGAAAATGCAGTTGGTTTTGGTGAATTGAACATCACAAGAAATTTGAAAAATGAGTTTAGAGATGGAAAGCAAATTGAAATGGAATTCTGGAACATAAAATACATTGTCCAGAGTGAGAGAAGAATTAATGTAAACTGAACCAACTTGAGTAACCTGCACATGATTCCCATTTGGCAAAGAAAGAATGATGGGCTTATCAAGGAATTTAATTGTGTGCATGAGTGGCAGAGAAATGCAAATGTGGTCAGTAGCACCTGAATCCAATACCCAAGTATGAAGGCTATAAACTGATGCAATGTGAGAAAATGAGCCTGAGAATGATATACCTGCAATATGTGTCATTACATTTATATGATCCTTTGGACTATCCTTCCCTTTAAGCATAGCCAACACCTGAGTTAACCGAGTCTGCAATTTCTCAAGATTAGCTTGTCCTGTATTGGTCTTGTGAGTGTCATCATGAACACTTCCCTGAGTCATTTGGACTTGCATAACCTTGTGGTTCCCATTTTGATTATGAAAATTAGTATTCCTTGCTGGTGCTTTAGTGAACTTTCCTTTATTCAACATATGTCCAGGATAGCCCACTAGAAAACCATGGAGTTTATAGCATTCATTCTTAATATGCCCTTATTTATTACAATAATTACAGTATATACCCTTCTTGAAAGGAGTTCTTGTGTAACCTGCTTTGGATTGATATGTTGCTGCAATCAAACCTCCAAAATTGTTCTGAACTTGATTAACTTGTGTGACATTAGCAGCCAATAAGTTGTTGTCAGGAACATAACCCTGCCTTTGTGACTCATCTTGCCTCACCATGTAATAAGCTTCTCCTAAACTTTGCAATGGTTTCATTCTAAGAATTTTCCCCCTTATGTTTACATAGCTGTCATGTAATCCCATCAAAAATTGCATCAATTGTCTCCTGTGTTCCCTTTGTTCTTGACTTTTGTTAGCACCACAATTACAAGGGCATTTACATGCTGTGATAGGATCTAAAGCTGAACTCTCATCCCAAAGTCCCTTCATCTTATGATAATAAAACTCAACAGAACTTCCCCCTTGTTCAAGCCTATGTAAATCCTTTTCTAATTGAAATGCTCTGTGGCCATCTATATTTGCAAATCTCTCTCCTAATTCTTTCCAAACAGCATGAGCATTCACAACATACTTCAAACTATTACTGATCTCATCAGTAACCACATTGAAAATCCAAGAAATTAACATGTCATTAGCCCTAGCCCATAAAGGAAATACAACATCATCTTTCTCAGGTATTTGAAAACTACCATTAGCAATGTACAACTTATTTTTAGCAGATAAAGCAAATTTCCAATGAACGTTTCCATGAATTGAAGTTATCACTACCGGTCAATTTAGTAGCAATGAGAACCAAACCTGGATGATCATTGTTATGAAGATACAGAGGGTGCATGTTAGAATCAATGGAGACCTCCATTGTTCCTGGGCGTGAATTCGATGCTGAAGTGTTGTTTGTCATGAATCCAGTATACAATCTTCACAGAAAATTTCAATTTGTGAAAGAATAGAAGCAACAAAAGAGATTTGGGGAAAATCGAAGAACAGTCACAGAGATCGCAACAAAACAAAACAATGTTGATTGAATTGAACTTGGCTCTGATACCATAACAAATTTGTTTATTCATAACAGAATCAATAAAATATGTAAACAAATTGATGAATAAGAGGCAAACCAAGAATTCCCAGAGGAGAGAATTAATCGATGGATTTCATAGTTGTTCTTACAGAAGAAAAACAGAAACTTAGTAACTTGCATCTTAAAGATAACTGTTGCTGCCAAACTATTTAACCAGCAACTATCAAAAACTGTCTAACAAATTCAATGAGAAAAGACTAAACTACCCTTATAAATAATAAGAATTACAACCAGTGAGACTGTATGAAAAACGAAGACATCTTGGAAAATTGTTATATGTCTTGCTTCAATTCTCCATGTTTCCTTCGAGTATTGTTTATGTACACATTGTTGAGAGTATGTGTATGATCTTGCTTGTTAACTCCAATATAGACCTACTCATGTTTTTTGTGAAAAGAAGGAATGAAGTGTGACAGAGGGTGTGATAGAATATTTGAATTCTATCATCGGTTTAAAAGATTAAATAGTACAAAATCTAACTCTTCTATGATCATAATTATGTATCATAATGAAATTCAACGGTCTTCCAATTCAGGTGAATTAAGAGCTTATTTGGTCGTGCGTTTTGGCCAAAACGCAAGTATAAAATGAAGCTTATTTGCAAAAATTGTGTTTTAATGCTACGACAGAAAAGGTTGTGTTTTCTAAACGCAATTACGAGTTAAAACGCTTGAATTCTCAGTTTATTCCCAAACTACTGAAAAAAAAAAAGCTGCATCGGTTTGAAAAATCTATGTTTTAAAAACGGGACTTTAAATTGTCAACTATAATTACTTTTTGGATACAGTGAGAACCCCGTTTCGAAATGATTGCCATTGTCACGTGAAAAGACGCTTTCTTAACTTTAAGCACGTTGAGATTGGGGTGTCTACGGTTACCAAAGATTTCTCTTGTTATTATCTGTTGTGGTTAACCTGTAACGATTACATTAATAGCCCTTGATGACTGATTCGGAAGGGCTCTTAATAAATTAGAAGAAACTGGATCAGAGCACCGCTGAATGGATTTTTAGACAAATTTTTTCATCCTTAAAAAGTTAATCAAGTTCCAGCAACAATCCATGAATCATATTTCTTAAACCTTCTCTCGCCATGCCCTTCTTCTTCTCTCTCTCTCTCTCTCTAGCTTCAGATGAAAATGGCGTCAAAGGTTCTTTCCACCAAATCATCTTTGTGTCTTTGTCAAATTAAAAAACAAGGGTCACAATTCAAAAAAAGAAAAAAAGAGAAAAAGATGTACAAGGAGAATAACTGATGAGGAAGATGATTATAAGTAAGATGCATCTTGGGTTTGAACAATTGAAACTGTTTTTTTTTTTTTTTTTGACAAAAATCTATATATATATATATATATATATATTTAAAGTTGGTGAGGATGCCTAAGGATGTGACACCTCACCCTCTTTGGTTAAAGATGCATTCTCATGGCTTGACTTTTGGAATTTTAAGGAGGGTACCATTAGCTAATTAGTCTTAGCTAAGTACTATAGATATGATATTCATGGCTTGACTTTTGGAATTCTAAGGAGGGTACCATTAGCTAATAGTCTTAGCTAAGTACTATAGATATGATATTGTGGTATATACCATTCTTCAAATACATTAGTAGAGGAACTTTAACTATTGGCAAGGAAATGAAAAGCTAGAAAATAAAACAATGTTGTCAGTGAGATTTGAACCCACACCCTTTTGAATTAAAACATGCACCTTATACCAACTCAACCATTTATATTTTATGTATTTATTTAAAATGCTACATATATCATGGGGAAGAAGATTCTCACATGAAGAGGTTTTATAACTGATATTGGCTACTTAAAAGATATCCAGGTTCATTCAAATACTTGCCTCTTCGTGTATCTATATATGAATCATCTTCATTTTGGTATCAAAAAAATAATAATCTCTATTATAATTACTAATGGAATAGTATAATATCTATGATATCAAAGTAATAATATCTATTATAATTACTAATAGTATAATAGCTATTATAATTACTAATAGTATAATAGTTATGATATGAGAGTAATAATCCCTATTAAAATTATTACTGAGGGTAATCCCTATTATTATTTCTAATAGTATATCCTTAGCTAATAACTATACCTAATAATAATAGGTTTAACATATAGTATTTATACCTTATTAGATATTTAATAATATTAATCTTATAGGTATTATTATTAGGTAGTATATAACTACGACATAATAGTATTAGGTATTACTATTAGATATTCAATAATATTAATCTTATAAGTATTATTAATAGCTATTAATAGTATTAGGTATTACTATTATATATTCAATAATATTAATTTTATAAGTATTAATATTAGCTATTACTATTACCCTATAACAATACTCGCTCAAAACATTTTTTTATGTGATTAATAACACATTTAATTCTTCTAAAAAAACACATTTAATTATTTTTTAAAAGAAATTCATTTCAAATGAACCGTAGTTATATCTACTTCGTAACCACCATATTTAATTTCATTTTCTCTCTAAAATCAGTAAGTTGGGTTTCTAATATATATATATATATATATTTATTTATATATATATATATTATATATATATATATATATATATATATATATATATATATATATATATATATAGAGAGAGAGAGAGAGAGAGAGAGAGATTTGTAACTCCTTTATTGCTAATTACTTTTTCATTAAGTGCTCCATTATTTGTAACTTCCACATATTTGTAATGAAATTAATTATTTTTTTACAATGGTTCCTACCACTCTATATTCCAAACGGTTTGACCTTCAATTTTTTGAGATATCTCCATTGGTATTGTAAAACTTATAAAACATGTGCCCATCACTCCCTTCGTTCGGTTGCAAGATAACTTTTCCCTTTTGTAGACAATAAGTAAGGTGAAACATCATTTGTTTGAAGGAATGATGGTTTCTCTCTCTCCTCCGGATCATGGTGTATTGGATTCGCTTTACTTATATAGCTCATGATATTTGATTTTAGCTTCCATTTTAAATTTGGGTCTGATTAATGTTTTTGGGTTTCGTTGTAGTTGAATTGTTCAATTTCAATTTTAAAATTTTTTCTTTTTATTTTGCACATCTTTATTATTTTTTTTTCTCGATCTTTCACTTTTTGGTATTTTGGTTTTGGTTAGGCGATGTTTTTGGGGTTGATATTGCTCTTGATTTATGGTTTTACGTATCGATTTCTATTTTGATTTTGGTACATAATTTATACTAAAATTTTTGTTTTGTTTCTGCTCTTGATTTTTTTCATTTTATTGATTTTCCCTTGGAAATTTGGTTTTGATTTTTGATTAAATGATGTGTATCACTTTTTCTCTTGGTTATGTTTATAATATAAACCTACCAATTTCTATTTCCATAAATGTTAATTGAAATCTAGACTATAAATCCTGCATATATAATAATGTAAATATTTTATTTTCTATTTTGTAAAAATTCTCAAATATATGTCTAAAATATCTTTATTAAGGGCGAGATGAAAAATAATTTAACAATTTGATATCATTGAAAGATACTTTAGGAATAAAAAAAATATATAGAAATAACGATTTACTCATACTCATATACAAATCGATAACACATATTTATTCTAAAATGAAAATATTATACTAAAAATGATCATCAATTTGCGTATATTGACAAAACCTAACTTTTTTAAAACATTAAGTCAACAAATGCCTATATCAATTATAATTTTATTTTTATAAAAATACTCCTAAAATATATCGATTAATCTCAATGTTAAATTGCACCCGTGCAGAGCACGGGTTCTATAACTAGTTCCATTGAAAATCCTCATTGTCCTATGTAGAATGCTGATGTTGATCGCAAGTTATTGGTTTGTCATGAGAGAGGCGGATCAGGAAGAGATGAGGAGTGATGTAGCTAAAGCTTTAAAAATAAAGTAACGATAATATCAACGCTGTTGATACCACGATTTAGGCATTAATTTCGTTGATTTAAAGGAATACCGAAAAGTGAAATAAAGACAATCAATTTTCATAAAATTCAAAACTAAATTCGGAATCTCATTGGATCTTATATAAAGCTTAGGAAACAAGTAAAAACTTCTTACAAATTAGTCTAACCTATATAGTAACCTAATATTAAATGCCTAAATCTACTTCTAAACATAAAAATACTACCCTATAAATCATAATTCTAAAAATTACAATATAATTAAAAATAACTAGATATAATAAACTATATCTTAATACCAATTTAATTTGCTCCTTCATCAAGGGGTTTCTCTGTGTGTTAAAGTAGAGAAGAAATGAATAATGATTTCAAATTAAACCACATGTCGCTTAAAAGACAATTTTTTTTTTTTTTTCTGGTTCAACTTTGTTTTCTTCTTTTCTTTCATATAATTCTTCAACTATATTCTATTCGGTTCTCTTTTTTTTTTTTTTTTTTCTCTTTCTAAAACAAACTTCACATGCATTAACACTAACAGTTAATTACTCGACTTTTACTTTCTCTGTTTCACTCAAATAATCTACATTTAAATTAAAATTTTAATAATTAAAGTATACATATGCAGTATTAAAGTTAGTCATAATTACAAAAATATTTAAATATAGTCAAGATGTTTATAGCATATGTGGAGAGTAAAGTTGAAAGATTTATGAAAATTAATGGCATAATTTTTTAAATTAAACTCTTTAAGTTAAACATTCCAAAATAGAATAGTATACTCTTTACTAGGAACAGATAGAGTATATGATCGATATTTAATTATTGTTTGATATTTATGTATAGCGAATTCGAAAATCAAATTTAGATCAACAATTGTTTAAGATCATAACAGATCTAGAAACAAATGTTATTGACAATTCTGTCACCAAATAAATTTTCTATTAAGCATTCTGTAATCAGACAAACTTATCCGTTTAGCATTTAGCATTCAGATGTGGCTCTTAATGGATTCAAATCATTCACAAGTTCATTCATTGTTCATCATTCAACTCTTAATTTTATTAAAAACACACTTATAAAAATTGGCTGATTTTGTTAACCTGTTAACAGATTACATTAATAGCTTTTCTAAAAGTAAAGATTGCTTACTTACCAAACTTGTAACAAACCTCCATGTGTGAAATGTCAAAGAATTAATAGATATAAAAGTGTCATTTCAGTTGGTAATAATTACAAAAATGTTTTAACTAAGTCTAGATACTTATATTACATATAGAGGGTAAAATTAAAAAGTTTTTAGAGATTGTAGACATATTTTTTGAAAGTAGACTGTTTAAGTAACACATACAAAAATAAAATAGTGGACTCTTTATCCGAAACGGGAGGAATATTTTTTTAAGGTAATTTTGAAACCACATCCCACGTGACACATTTTAAGAAATTTTTTTCACAAAATGCACCAAACGTCCTTATACTATGTTTTAATTACCATTTTTCCCTCTACTTTTCTAAAGCATTTTTTTTATCCCTGTATAATTTTTATCTGTCCACAGACCGTCCATACTTGCATTTTTTTTCCCGTAAAATGGGTGTTATCTCACCCCGTGCCATCAAATGTCCTTTTATTTAGAGTCCGTTTGTTCGTGCGTTTTGGTCAAAAGCAGCTTATTTCTTAACTTAGCATTTCAATCATGCGGTAGAAAAAACTGCGTTTTCAAAACGCCGCTGCCTTTTAAAACGCTGAAATTCCTAACTTTTTCCTAAAACGCAGTAGGAATAAAAAGCTGCGTTTAACATAATATCCCAAACGCATTTATAAAAAAAAAATCGAGTTTTAAATAATCTGCGTTTTAGAAACGCTATGTTTTCAAAACACTGCGTTTTGAAAACGTTACACCAAATGGACTCTAAATAGTAAACGAGTTAGATCTCACCAAATTTTGCCCCACGTGATACTCAAACAATTCATATTACTATTAGACTTGTTAGGGACGTCTCTCAATCTCTCTCACACAGAAACACATGTTTTCTCTTTCACCATTGTTGCATTAATGTTCTTCAACCAAAAAATTTCACCAATCCTAATCTCGGATCTCATAGTTTGGTTTGGCCATGCCAAAAATTGTTAATTGTTAATAAATCACACACTCAGTCAACTAGTTAATTAATCTCTTATATCCTTGTTACAAATAAAAAAATAAAAACCTACTCTTCTATAATCCCGTATCATGCATAATGGAAAATAAATTGTATCGATAATCTGTTGCAGAAAATGGAATGACTGACTCAAGAAATAGAAAAAGGAAAAAAAAAAATTATTGATAAATTGATTTAAAGATATTTGCCTGCATAAATCTGTTTTAACTGTAAACAAGGGAGTACAACCATGGAATATATAGCATATATGCACCCACAAAATTAGTTCAGAATTTAAAAAAAGGAAAAAGAAAAAAAAAAAACTTTCTTGGTATTATATATTTCTTGAGCTTTACCTGGTTAATTTCAATCTACAATATCGATAAATTGAACGTATGCACTCCTATCATAGAAAAAAAAAATCTCACGCAATGTGATGAATTAAAATTGTAAAGCTGCAATTTGAGATTAAGCTTGCATTAGGCGAACTCAATCTACATGACGAGCCTGAATTTTTCCAGCTTGACTAAACCAGTTTTGTAAGAGCCATTTTGTTTAATTTTTTTCTCTCGTACGTTGTCGTTGAAACTGATTCCTGTGAGGGCCCTCTTGAACTCCCCATTAGGGTTCAGAATTAGTTCCTTGTCCTAACACTAGCCGTCTTTCCCCAACGGCTGAATCATATATGATACTAGCTAGATGTACACATACATGGAAAATGAAGATAGTAAAAAACTATACAGCCATAAAATCATAAGATCATCATATGCAAAACTAACTTAATTTGTTCATTCAAACAAAGTTTTAACATACATACATGCATATATAAGCTCCCAGTAAAATTTTCCAACACAAAAACATGAGTTATGTCATCACAGACCAATTAAACACAATCCTTGCTTCGGTCAATATGCTAGGGATTCCACTTCATCCGCTCTCCAAAATTCTTCTCCAAATCGATGGTACCAATGCCCTTCTAATTCTGTTGGCATGATAGCAACATCAATATAGTTACGTATACATGTTTGACAAGAGTACTTGTCACAAGTGTAAAATTGTGACAACCTTGAAGCTTTTTCCATAATTGCATCAGTAAGATTAGGGAGAATAAGAATCTCATCAAAAGATGGAGGATCATATATAACCATGGAATGGGTAATATTTAGCACTTCGAGATTTGACAACTCCTCCAATATGAACTCGAGAGCATCCTGATGAATTATAGCACCTCGAAGACTTAAGACCCTGAGGCTTGGCAAGTAAGTCGCGAGAGAAGTCGCCATTTCTAAACTTAAGCAGCACGTAAATTTGAGCTCTTTCAAGGCGAGACAACTCTCTCCGATTAACTTTATGACTCTCTGGTTCCTACAGCTAATGAAGGGAATAACCATTAATTCGAGACTTGATCTCCACTCTATGAGAGCTCTTTGAAGCCCTCCTGCCGTTAGCCTCCTCGATGGTGATAGCACTAGTTGTTTTAGCCTAGGGCATCTGCAGAGACAAAATCAATCGATTATAAAATTCTTTGTTTATTTAAGGGTTACAAAAGAATATAATAATGAGTAATTCTAGCGACCATGGGACATATTGCTCAGATAGGTAACCCAGATAATGGGCACAAACATATAGACAGATGAGATTATTTTTCTTTCAAAAACTCAAATCGTTTAAAAGTAGAGTTGATACCTTTCAGCTGCAAGATGCAAGTGCTCATCGTTTACAGATGCATAGAAGTGGAAAATCAACTTTGTTATTTGTCCACGACTTAGGTCGAAAGCATCGGTCAGAATTCTCCTTAACAAGTTAGAGGAGCTCTCGTCTGACCAAGCACCTGGTGTCTGCGGAATCATGAAATAGTTTCCAAGAGCAGTAAGATCCATCGTCTTCCAAAGACTTGGATCCGAACAAGCCAACGCCCAGGAAGGGCAAACTCTCGAGAACGTAAATACCAGATCCAGCACATGGAAGGTCGAAAATATTGTGACAAGCAAATCATGAGTCATATTTTTCCAGCTCCTCTTCATTAAATTCAAGTTATCCATTTCCTTACTAGGTAGTATATCTATGATACAGAAAGAGAATCAGTACTACAATTAGTTAACTTTCATTACATAAATTGTCTAAATCCATATGAAACACACTGAAGCAGTGAGGATCTAATAAATTATTGTTAGTCTTAAAAGGAAGATTTTATGAGTGGCACATCTCATAACAATGCAATTCTCCAATGAACTCCATCCATTTAATTTTCATTAAGAAAGCTTAAAATCATTCCCCCTCTTACCCAAATAATACACCAAATTAATTACACAAAAAGAGAAACTATTACCCTCCTTCAAAATCAAAACATTACACCAATAAATTAATGGTTCCATAAAAATGAACAATCATATTCTTTTTTCATCATTTTGAAACAGGTCTCCTTAATTTTCCTTAAGGAGCATGTAAATTTGCGTAATTTTTTTTTTTCTTTGAAACAAAATTTTCTAAAAAAAAAAACGAGTTGAAGGCCTGAAGCTCTATCTATTTTACACGCCTCTAATTAATTCTATACAGTACTACCTAAGAAATTGCTGCTATCCAAGGAAAATAAAAATAATAAAAGATACTCCTATGTTTTTTAAATAACATCAATCAAGAAAATTTAAAAATATTAAACAAGCAACAAAGGAAATTGAAATTCTCGTTAATAACATGCACATATGCCCGGCCGGTTCAATCAGAACTTATCTTGCCAAGAAAAATGCAGAAAAAAAAAAAAGAGGAGCAGAATGATTTTTTTTATATATGAATTAATCAAATAGAGAAATTAATCGATCGGTCAAAAAACAATAAAGAGAAAAGAAGAAAATGTAGAACAAAATTAACATGCATAAGTTTTCTTGTTATTTTGTGCAAATCATTTCTAGCACATTGAATGAAACAAATATTTTTGCTCTTTTTCATTTCTTCTAGTCTTGGATCTAGCTACTAGGTTAAAAATTCTATATCATAGCTAATTAATAGAATCAAAATGTATAAAGATTTAGCTAGAATTAAAAATAGAAAAACAAAAATATATTCACGCTCATTGTCCAGCAAAGGTTTAACAGTTGCAGGTTTGATATGGCACATACCTCGATCTTTCTCCGCAAGAAAATTGAACAAGATCCTCTACGTACGTACAGAAAACACACACACACACACAGAGGAGAAATTGTATTGATACAAATACAAGTGGAGATTTCTTTCCGTTGCTTTATTCTTCTTTAGGCCTGAGTTAAGATTTTTGTGTTAAGTAGTACGCGGTTTTTTCTTTGTTGGGTAGCGCGCCCTCTGTTTTTCTTAATAAATATGATGACGCAAAATTAATCCTATCTGTAAGTACCCTTTAGCCAATTATTTTACTAAATTACCCCCTATTATTTGCCATATTAACTACTATATATATATATATATATATATTGTGGTGTTTTTGCATGATTAATTTAGTTACCTATAACAAATTACAATAAATAGTGTCTTAATTGAGATTCATTGCTTTACTAGTTATAACTTCACTCCCCTTACTGTTAGTCTCAGGGTCAAATCTCGTTAGGGAGTCTTTGGGGGTTTAGGGTAGATTTATGATAATAGTCTCAGGGTCGAATCTTGTTAGGGGGTCTTTGGGGGTTTAGGGTAGATTTAGAGCCTGTTTGTTCGCACGTTTTGGCCAAAACGCAGGGTTAAAACGCAGCTTATTCCTTAACTTAGCGTTTCAATGCTGCGGTAGAAAACGCTGCGTTTTCAAAACGCAGCTGCGTTTTAAAACGCTAGAATTCCTAGCTTTTTCCCAAAACGCAGATTTTAAAACGCAGTAGGGAATAAAAAGCAGCGTTTTGACATAATATCCCAAACGCATTTATAAAAAAAAAAAAAAACGCGTTTTAGAAACGCTGCGTTTTTAAAACACTGCGTTTTCAAAACGCTACACCAAACAAGCTCTTAGGATATAAAAAAAAAAAAAAAATTTGAGATTGTATGTTTCTCATCAACTTGAAACTAAGTCAATTAACTTTCCCTTAAAGTTTAGTGTAGAGAGTATTTTCAGAATCTCGTTTTTGAAAATTATTAGTTCTCATTTTTAATTTGGTAATAAACGTATTGTTTTTGACAATTTTCAAAATTGGGGTGGGTTTTTTTTGAGGATTTTAATTCCCAGGACTCATATGCTCCTTTTGAATTCAAAATCTTTCCAAAACTAGGTTTCTACAAGTCGAAGTGGAGTCACCAATGAGGCTGAAAAAGAAAAACAAATTACTCAATCAATTAACTCTCTAACTAGAATTAATTAATTCCCTTCCACTTTTGAGATTACACTAGTAAAACATACTATAAATTTCATTTTTTTTTAATTTTTGAAAAAACATATAAACTCTTATCAAATTTCCATTTGGAAAAAAAAATGAAATTAACCAAAATAAAATTCAAAGCGTACATATTATTTTATGAGGAATGCAATAGTAATCGTGACCCTTTTGTTATTTGTTACTCCATTCGTTTTAGGAAAATAATTTATTTTTGACTTTTTTAAGTTAACTTAATCAAAGTTTGACCGATAATTTTACATAAATTTATTTGTTTTTACAAAGTTATGAAAGTTGTAATCTATAATATTTTTAATGTATTTTTTAATTAATAAAATTTTATTTTCTAAATCATAAATAAAATACATAAAATTTACATTTGATTTAATCACATATTAATTTTTAAAATAGAAAGTAAACTATTTACATAAAAAGGAGGGAGTATAATAACTACTCATCAGGTCCCCAACACACACACACACCCCCACGCAAAAAAAAAAAAAAAGAGAGAGAGACAGTCTTGTTGGAGTTCTTACATTATTTTTTTCCAGAATTGCGGCTATGAATTATAACACTACTTTTAATGTTAATTAATGAATCATAAGGTAATAAAATGTAGGTATCGTCATAGTTGGAAACTAAAGAAATATTCCTTTTGTTGCAGGCAAAGAGTTCACTATATTATTTTAGAATATTTATTTAAAGAGTTCACTTTTAAAAATTTGTGTTTACAATTTTTATAACTTTTATTTTTACTCTTCACTTGTATTGTAATCAACTTGGTTGTGCATAAATATTTTTATAATTATGACCAACTTCAATGATACAAATATATCCATTAATAATTAGACTTTTCAAACGTGGACTCTTATTAGGAATCTCTTGTGTGAAAAATATTAATATTATTTATGAATAAATTCTTGATAAGTTCAAACTAATGTCTATGTAATGGAAAGATAATTATGACTAATTATTATCATAGTTCTATATCCACCAAGCCCTCACGGGCGTAGCTCAGTTGGTTAAGAGCTAGTAGATTTGGAACAGGACTAAGGATCGAATCCTAGCAACCGCAGTGTGGGGGTTTCATCTCTTGTGGAGGTGGCTCCTTGTAGGTATTATACACGTGTCCTCCTAGCTACTTAGAGCCCGTTTGGTACAGCGTTTACAAAATGCAGTGTTTTAAAAACGCAACGTTTTAGGAAACGAAGTGTTTTAAAAACGGAGGTCTTTCCTTATAAATACGTTTGTGCAGTGTTTTAAAAACGCAACGTTTTAGGAAACACAGTGTTTTAAAAACGGAGGTCTTTCCTTATAAATACGTTTGAGATTTCACTTCAATACGCAGCTTTTTTTTTTCTAGGAGCGTTTTAAAACCTGAGTTTTGGGAAAAAGCTAGGAATTCTAGCGTTTTAAAACGCAGCTGCGTTTTGAAAACGCTGCGTTTTCTGCCGCAGTATTGAAACAAATTTTTTACAAATAAGCTACGTTTTGGCCAAAACGCTCGACCAAACGGGCTCTTAATTAGTACTATATCCACCAAAGATTATAGAACATTTAGCTACTTAATCAGTACTACATCCACCAAAGATTATAGAACATTTAATTTCAAATTTTGTGGAGTATTAATTACTTGGAATTAAAATTATATAGCACCATTTATTCGTAAAGGAAGAAGCAAACTTAAATACTTGGTTACCATACCTATCGTTATTTATCAGCGGTACATCGAGATAAGGATGTAAATGAATTTAATCCAGCTGAAGTTCGAGTTTCAAAGTAAAAAGAGTAGTCGACCCAAAGTCAAGAGTTTGACTTTATAGACAAACAAGAGCCTAATTTTCAAAATTATTTCTAAATTCTTAAATACTAAACTAAGCAGCATGATACTCCCTCCGTTCCAGGCAATGAATCCACTTTCCTTTCTGATAAGTTAACATGGGACTAAATCAAATCAAAATTTATTTTACGTAATTTATATGTTTTAGGAAATAAAATTTTATTAATTAAAAACTACCTTAAGAATACTATGGATTACAAATTTTATAATTTTGTAATAATAATTAAATTTATGTAAATTATTAGTAAAATTTTAGCTAAGTTGACCCAAAAAGTCAAAAGTTGAGAGGGAGTAGTTCTTTGTTTAGCAAATGAAAATCATTCGAGCACAATGGGAACCAAATCAGAATATTTTTTCACCTTAACCAAATTCATCCCAATAAGCTTTTACATGAAAATCACAACACATTATTTAATCCAAGACTCCAAACAAGACCATTGTTACCCTAACCGGTTTAGTATGATAGGGAACTGATCTCATCCTCTCTCCAAACATTTTCTTTAGAATCACACCACCTGAGATTGATTTGCCAACTATTGTCCAGACAACCAGTGCACTCGGTCTCATGGCAACTAAAAATCTGCGTCCGGCCCCCGGCTCTTTGATTAATTATGAAATTATCATCCAAGCAAGAGTACGGGCCTGTCGAATATGGATGGTAATTATATATTATCAGCGAGTGTGTGATGTTAAGCACTTCGAGATTCTTCATCTCGATCATCAAGAACTCCAAGGCATTGTTAATTATTGTTGTGCCTCGCATGCTCAGGACCTTAAGCCTTGGTAAGAACGTAACAATGAGAGTGGCCAAATCTCTGTCTAAGGCAGTCATGAATTTGAGCTCTTTTAAGTTTGGACAATTTTCCCCAATAATCTTTACTAGAAGCTCATCGGGAGAACAAATGTCTGGAACCATCAAGGATTCGAGAGTTGACCCCCACACACTGAGACACCTTTGCAACGCGTCCAGGCTCAAATCATGCCAACGTGGCAGCACAAGTTTTCGGAGCCTAGGGCACCTTCATACATTAAGAAAAGTATATTAATGAATTTTATGTTCAATTTTCAATTCAAGGACATTGATTCCATGCTATTTAACATAATGTTAAACTAGGGTAACAACATACCTGTCAGCAACAAGGTTTAGGTGCTCATCTTTAATATACACATGGAAATGGAAAATCAACTTGGTAATAGTTTCACAACTGAGGTCAAAGGCATCCCTCAATATACCAGTATATATTTGAGAAGAGCATTCGTCCTTTTATGCCTCCGCTGTAGGAGGAATTGGAAAGTATCTCCCAAGAACACTTAAGTCTAGTCTGATCCTTCCAAATTCTGGGATCTGAACATGCCACGTACCAAGAACGACAGACTCTAGAAAGGTTCAGAACCAAATCCATGACATGAAATGTCGAAAAAATCCTTACTAGCACATCAACCGTCATCTTATCCCAATTCTGATGTGCTAAACTCTTAGTCCTAGTCATACAGCGTTTGCCTTCCATCTGTGCATAAGATGCATAGAGGGAAACATGGCAGCTATCAATGATATATAAAACCTAAGCATGATAGTTATAGAAGAGTAGAGTATGTCTGCAGTGGATACATTTATAGATATATAGTTATAGTGTACAAAGTACAGACATCTGTTATAGGTTTTGCTCTGCAGAAAGGAGCCTTGTCATATATCCTAAGAATGCCTAAATAAATTATACGTAGGAGGTATACTAATTAACATTCCATTACTTTTTTTCTTTTTGTTTGCCATTTCATTAACTTACTTCAGTTAACCTCGGAACTCAATTCAGACGTTTCTTTAACACACACACACACACACACACACACACACCCCTAGGTTATCTATAATCAAACTGTTTGGATCATTAGACCAATCTTAACAACCAACCAAACAAACTAGATTCAACTAGTCTTCAACCATTAGACCAATCTTAACAATGGAAACATGAATAGATTCAACTAATGGTGGACCGCTCAACCAGTCTTAACCACAGAGAAATAATGCGAACCTAATCAGTGTACAAAAGAAACAAGATATTTGAACTTCCTTTCTTTTTGGCGGCATTTTATTGCTAATTACCTTTGATTTTTATTTTTCCTTGCGAAGCAAATAAATTAGGAAAAATAATTTCAAATAACAAAACCAATTAAATGCAAAATATGGGGGTTTTAATGTTTACTAAAATTTTAATTAGAAAACTCAACTGATCCACATTAATCAAAGCTTTAACTGAAGAGAAAGGACAACCAAGTCCATATTAAAATGCACACACACATGCAGACGCATATATAGAAGCAATGTATAACTTATATTGCTCAAGAAAAATATAATTAAATTTGAAACCAAAAAGAAATGTCTCTTTAATTAATATGTAGGAAAAATGGATTTAAAAACTATCTATCTAGTTTTAAGCCTAACGAAGTTGACCTCCTAAATCACAACTTGATGAACAGGAAACTCAAATATATAATCAAAGTAAGGAAACAAATATATCTCTTGCATGCATGTTTACCTAAATTAAATTAAAGCAACTTCACTCAACAACACGTACGTGTGATGATTAAACCACATCTATCTATCTATTCTTAATTGGCCGGTGATCGTATACATGATTTTGTACTTTTGTTAACAAACTTGTAAGAAACTCTATCAACTTTTTTTGTCAGTGCTGAATCAAAAGCATGACTTGGGAAAAGCTAGAATTGTAAATTGTTAACAAATCGAATCGCATACCTGATGATCAACTCGTAATTAATTAATTTCTTACAACGTACCTACGTACCAAAACATCATTGCAAACCAAAAATGAAATAAACTCTAACTTGCTTATAATCATGTAAGTTAATTTCATGCATATATAGTTGGGAATAAATAATAATTTTGAAAACAGATAGTACGTTTATGTGAACTATACGAATTATGAACGAGAAAGAGTCAATCAATGAATCAAACGATTTGTGTCAATATGATCCAAACAAAGCATAAGCGACTAATAATACACTTCTAACACCCCGATCGAGCTGTGGATTAACTTGTTGCTCGCACTCGTTTTTATATATATGCTTAGTCAGCTAGCTAGCACAACAAACTTTGGGGAGCTTGACTACATGTAACAGAAGTTTCTAAAACTTGAAGGGTGGGAGTATATTTTAGCTATTGCTGAAGGGTAACCACTGTAATTACACCTTATCATGTTATCTTACTTGTATCAATGTTGGGTGCAGATTCAACCCAGGGATAACCAACTTTCCCATTCTAAGCAGGAAGACGCACACACACACACACACACACACACACACACACACACACACACACAGATAGATCATAGATGGATGTAATGCAGCAAGTAGGGCTTCCAGTATTGGGAATTGTAGCAGCTGCAGCTGTTACCTTCTATGTAGTCAGCTTCTCTGAGCTTAGAGAGGTAATATATACATATCTCTCTCTCTCTCTCTCTCTCTCTCTCTCTCTCTCTCTCTCTCTCTCTCTCTCTCTCTCTCTCTCTCTCTATGTGTGTGTGTGTGTGTGTGTGTGTGTTTATACAGATATATATACAAACAGTACTATGTAGTATATGTATAGCTTGTTTATTAATTAATGGTGTTTCCATTGATGACTCCAGAAATCTTTTCAAGACATGGATGATTCAGATGATGAGTATGAAAATGGAAAGTTTGAGTCTCTGAGCTCTAAGAAAAGGAGGGCTAGAAGAAAGGCTGGGAAACAAAATAAACCTTAGTTGTTCTTTTGATATCACTTAATTATGTATCTTGTTTGTATTGAAAATAGGCACTTATAAATTTTGCAAGGTACTTGCTTATATGAATGTTTTCTTTTCAGATTTTGCACATATTGGTATTTTTGCATATAGCTAGCTAGCAAACCCTTTTTTTTAAATTTTACTTTGTTGATGTCAAGCAAGAGAAATTCTTTAGAATTGGTGCGAATCTTGAACACCCCCGTTACGTATGGACAACCACATAGCGATCGAGACTTAAGAACCTACCAATTACTTAGTGCCACAAGGGCGCCATCGAAATTAATCAGGTTGTTACACGTTTGAGTGTAGGTCTGTCTCATCAGAAGGCTGTCCAATATATAATGGGTTAGAAAGAAAATTCAAGACCAGACCAGACCAGAAGGTTGTAACTTGTAAACATCATCAGAGGACTGTCCATATCAATCATCAATGCATGCATGAGGGACTGGACAATTACATTAGAATCAGACGAGGGAGGGACAATCATGATATTAGTGTACAGAGAAAACATGCTGCCTTCATGTCCCCATTTCCAAAATAAACTATAAACCAGTACATACTAGCTAGGGAGTAACGTACAGTATACCAATTCAACAAAACTTATGCAGTTGCACACAATCAATCGAGTTATAAATGGACAGGGACCACGCTCAAGAATTAAGTACAATTCCAGTTGCCGTTGCAGTTGGAGCCAATTTCACAAACAGTATTAATGAAGCTGTGGATTCCACGCTTCAAACTTGCCCAAACTTTGCCTCATAAGCAAAGGCCAAATCAGTTAAAAGAATCCACTTGCGAGATTGTCAAAGTCAGACAAAATGGCACCAATATTTTGCACAACTAATTACTGTGAGATGTAAGCATACAATAACGGAAACAAGCAAATTAAATAAACCATGGGGCATCAACCCACCTTATATTGACACACAGTAAAATGTCTCAAGTACACATTATACAAACTCTGTCTAAAAGGCAGGGAATCCCATGGGGCATCAATCCACCTTATAGTGACACACAACAAAATGGCTCACTATACCCAAAACCCAAACTCTGCCTAGATAGAAGACAGGGAACCACTTGAACAGAAGATCAGTCAAGTAGACTGCAGTCTCCAGTCGCTCTATCTCAAAAACTCTCAGATCTGAGGGGTAAAACCCAGCATCTTTCCATGACTTCAAGGTGCAGAGAGAGATAGGGCCTTGCGTGAGTCCTTCAGGGTCCTGGAAGCACCAGATCTTGAATCCTCAGGGATCAAAGAAAGCTAGGATTGACTCCAGGTCGACTGGCTGATCTCCAGCCACATTAGTTGGAGCCACTGAAGTGGAAGCCACTTGAGTGGGAGCTGCTTGAGTGGGAACCACTTGAGTGGGAGCCGCTTGAGTGGGAGCCGCTTGAGTGGGAGTCACTTGAGTGGGAGCCACTTGAGGCGTCTCCGATTCCTCGTCATCATCACTGAGAAAAAGATCAGGAAATTCGCCTGCTCAAAGCTGTTGTTGTCTGCTCCAGAACCGTTCCTCATCATAATGAACAATGTGTGGTTGATCTTGAATCTTCTGCATGATATAGATAGTAGCAAATATAAGAGAAGATTTAAATCTATGTATATATATATATATATCAAAAGAGATGAGGAAACTATATTTTCAATCAACAAAAGCAGCAATTTCACTATTCTACGTCCTGGAAACAACCGAAGTCTTGAGGTAGAAATAAACTCCAAACAAAAATCTCATTCTTTTATATCTTTATATCAATGAAGGAAATAAATAAATAAATAATTCCTGCAGGGATGTAAAAATACAAGGACTACCAATGTTCCACTTAAAAGTTTACTATTGCTTAACAAGCACGCGAACTTAACCAAGCCTATATTCACGTTGAAGCATGCACACTACTAGAAGGCAAACTAAGTCTTGTCAGATCACAGGAAGCCACTTCATGCAAAAAATTTAAGTCGTTTCTTTTCTTTTACAAGTAGTTTTTCATTGGAAACTTTAAATCTAGGTCCGATCTTTTACAAACCTAACTTTGGTGGGGGGAGGTGGGCAGGGAATGAATCATCTTTGCGGTAATCCAAAAGCATAAAATGCTCTCTAAATTCAAATTCCATCCAACTTTATGGAGAAGAATCAAAGTTGAAGTTAAACAGATTTAACATGTAAAAAATTGAAAACTCTTTTGATAAAACTAGATCAACAACATGCAAAAGGAAAATAAGGAAAAGCCATAAAAATTGAAAGATTTCTTTTGTTTTCAAACAGTTTTCATCAGACAAAGATCAAATCTTTCACGAATCCCACTCGTGAAGTGAAAAATGAATCATCCTTGGCAATCAAGAAGATCAAAATGAATTCACAAGTTTATACCTATCAAACATTTGTATGGAAAAAATCTAGTTGATTATCTCTTCTCAACAACCAGATTAACAAGGAATCATCTTCCTCCAAAAAGATTTAGAAGAATTGATGATATCGAACTGTTCATGCAGTTCAAGTGCTTTAGAAGGAAACCTTCTAGGGGAATAAATCATCTATCATCTGCATGTAACTTGACAAACTTGGAGCTTTCAGTTCGACCAAAAGAAGAAAATCAGTAATCTACAACTGTTCTATCTATTTTATCTCAATCACACAGATGTAGAAATCAACTCCAAGTACAAAAATGAAGAACCAATAAAACTCCAATCAAGTAATATAAGGGTTTTGTCAAATTCAGATTTGTGAAAATATCTTTGAAGTCCACTGATCTCAGATATCAGATCAAATCTCCTCCAGACTCCAATTTAGTTGACATTGATAAATCATAGTTAAAAGAAGAAACTTTAGATCTACGAATTTAGAAATTTTCAGACGCTAGTATGAAATGAAATATAAAGGAGGGGGAGGGGGCAGCCATAAAAAGAAAGAAACCGAGATGTAAGTAGTCTCAGAGGATTAAGGTTTTACCTTTTGCAGTAACATGTATGTTCTTGATTCAATGTTTCTGCAAATGCTCTGAAGGAGAAAGGAGATAGATATATAAATACAGAAAAGCTTGAGACTTTGAGATTTCCATGGACCCCTTCCAGGTGGATAAAACACGTAACACGTGAAACGTCAAAAAAATCAAATCTGAAACTTCAGTACACAGTATGAATTAACCACTATGGCAAGTTGTTTTGGTTTTACAAAACTACTGTTGACATTTTCCTAAGCATTGAACATCTCTTCACTTTTGTAGTAATCTCTAACCAATTGCGCTAAATTGTTCTCTAAAGAACGTTGGATTTTGTTAACAAACCATTAAATGCTAACTAATACTCCACGAGGTTCATGCTTAGTTGGTCAAAATAAATTTTCCAAGGCTTTGACAGGCAGAAATGGGTATTTGTTTAATCACACAAACATTCAAATTTGAAAAATAATCAGAAAATGCATTGCAGCATTTATTGTCGGATATGCTCAATAGCACTTTCGGAAAGTATATAAGGACAAAAACTGAAGTAATTGATAGGTGATTACTACAATCCTACAAATTAATGTTCAAAAAACGAAATAAATTAAAAAAAGGAAAATAATCTCTACAAAAGATTATATACAGCAGATTGTACAGATTTTAAATATATCATGTACAGATTTTAAATATATCACGAGGAAAAATGAAACTGAGAAAACCAAAATAAACACAATGTGCATCAAAAGGTTCCTATAGTAAGAAAGGCAAAAGTTATCTTAACTTTCTCAGAAGCACAACATCCTTCCATTCAAAGGCGAAGTGAAGGCAGGGTTGAAGCCACATACACCTAAAGGGGGTTAGCTGACCCCCTTGAGGTTTGAAACCATGTCATTTTACTCCTTTGAAGTGAGAAAAATAAAATGATATTTACTATAAGAAACTATAATTTTTCCAATTTTGACCCCCTTTTTTTAAGGAAAAAATTGCACTATGTTATTATCTTGCCCCCATTTGTGCTAAATTTAGATGCTACCAAGTATTTTTTACCTCTAAAAGAAATTTTGACCCCCTTCAAACGAAATCCAAGGCGTACATTGAATGAAGGTATTGCTTTATGAGTCCAGCCTCATCGGCCATGCCCTCGAAATTCTACAGAAATTAGCAGTTTTAGGTGATTTTTGTTCAAACATCAGATTGCAATAGATGTTATACATGTCAAAGTTTATTTGAAATTTTCTGATGGTAAGTACTATAACTTCGCCAAAATTAGCCCTGCATGGTACAGGCTCTTATTGGTGGTACAATAACGACCATTTCTAGTTCAACTCCTATGTCACAGTTTGGTGTTTATGTATTTATTTTATGTTTTCCTTACCGTATTTGATTTCTCCTTAACATGATGAATTGTGTTCTTGTTTCTCTTCAACTGAGATATGTCAACTAGAGCCTCTTTTTCATGAGCAACTGGATTTCAGGGATTCTGTTGATTCTTTTTTACTTTCAAGAAACAAGATCAGTAGTGCAAAATCTAGGGCTAAGTGAGTGTAAATAAAGCTGTATTCATGCCAAAATGCCCCGTTATCAGGCCTTGCATTACCAGGCATCTTAAAAATCTCTTATTGGCATATAGGCTGGCGATGGAAAATTATTTGGCTACTACGTTCATATTTTATGTTTCTTTCTTTGAATAAAAGGAAAAAATCAGATGCTATTACAAATTGAAATCTATAACCTCGCTCTCACAGTCAAACCCCTAGGATCTATCAACTTGCATTTAGATTGTCCCACCAATTGCTTGTCGGTTATGATGGTTTCATTGCTTCTATTTGTCAAACTACATTAATGTTTCTTGACAATATTTTGTACATGAACACCAGCAAGAATCAGTCATTTCAAAGATATTTCATTGACGTTTACAAAAATGTGGGTAAGGAGAAGTTTAGAAAGTAGAAACACCCCACACCTTTTAAATCCCTTGGTGAGAAAAAACTCAGAATCCCCTCCTTTCCTATATCCTTCTGGCAAGATCATTTGAATACCTCATGTGGTATCCCAGATCAAGTTGGTAAGAATGGAATCCAGGTTTCCCTAAGCTCAAAGACTGCTTACTACCAACTTGGATTAATATTTGAAGTGCTTTAAAGGGTCCAACCAATGGGTGGTCTAAAGTCGGGGTTCTCTACTGGGCATAAAGAAAACTCCAAAATGTTAAAATCTAACAATGTTGGTTAATCCCCCTTGCCTGTTTCGTTTAATTGACGACTCCTCTTTAAAAAGCTAAGCTTCGTTAAATCCTTGTGCTCAATCGGCTGAACAAGAATGATTAGATACACAGACATTAGCCCCATAAGGCTCTTTTCCCAGACATGTGTATCATGTGTGGTAAAGAGAGAGAGTCATGAGAAACTCTATCTTCATTGTTCCGTGGCTTGGAGGCTATGGTGTGTGCTATTGGTTCTAACCTTAATTCATTGAAAACTTTCTTCTTACTGCTTTTATAGGTTTTGGCAAGGATGGTGATGGCTTTTGTTTATGGCAGTTTGGCGTGTTCATCACTCTTGTTTTGGTGTTTGTGGAAGCAGAGGAACTCCAAGAATTTTCAGGAACGCACAGTTCCCTTTCCTATTTGAGGGATTGGGTTGTCTTTCTCTCTTCTTTTTGGGCTTCAACATTAAGTGCTTTTAGAGAAGCTCGATGGCTGTTTACCAGAGATTGGAGGCCAGTTCTTCATTAGCTTCACAGTTGTGCACTAGCATACACCATTCACGGTTCTCCACATACACTTCTTGCTTCTCCTCTGATCTTGCACCCATCCCACATTCTGCACAGCTTGGGTTGCAATCGACGCTAGGTTAAGATGGTATCAAAATCAACAGGAGGGTTAAACCTCATGAACAGCTGCCTTTTTATCAGCGAAGGATTTGCCTATAGAGAAAGGATCATCAATCTCCCATGTCTTCATTAGGAAATGGATATACACAAACATCTGCCATCGTATTCAGGAGCCTTAGATAATTGCTTCTTCTCATATGTGCTGCTTACAATGATGAGTTGTACCACATATGGTGTGGTGTTCCCAATCTTTGTAGACTTTTTTTTTTTTTAAATGGCAAGGTTTTATAAAAATATTTATAACTCCCAGTTATTAGATTTGTTCGAGTATTACCACTTATCAGTACCCCATTTAACTAACTCAGACTTCAAGCCACTGTATCCATCACAGTGAACCAATGAAAGTGGTCAAATCAAAATGGGGACTCCTCATTTGTATGCTAATGCACCACAATAAAGCTAAACCTAGAAATGTGCATGTAGGCAAAAAATTTCTAATGCTCAAAGGAACTACTCACCATAGCCATAACGAAGAAAACTTCTTTTATTGAAACCTATTATCTAGGGCTCACTGGAATCCTCCATAATACGTTCTGCTGTATTTCCATTTGCTTTGTAGTTTCGCTCATAAACATGCTAGAGAATAGGAAAGATAATAGTTTCACTTCTCTCCATATGGATACAATAAACCAACTCAAGAAACAAGCCAAATTAAGACCATAAAATTATTTTCTAGGTGATCGTAATATTACTAAAGAAGTCCTTAAGTAAACTCCCAAACATTTTTTCATTTCTTTCATTCATCTATTGTCATATTCGAACAAAAATGTGCATGTACTTCAATCCAAATCATGCAAGAAACTTGGTGAACTTGAAATTCTGTCAATGTTGCAAGAAAATATAGTTTAAGACATCAAACCAGCATGCATATAGATCTGTTGCTTCATTATTGATTACCTTTAAAAGAAGCAACTTAACAGCGAAGGACAATGCAGTGAACTGCAGTGCACATATACTTTGTGCCTCTTCTAACAAAACCCAGGTACGCACAAGGCAGCTGTCATTGCAGGGTCTAGGAAGGGTCTAACGTATGCAAGTAAAACAGTCTTACCAGTTCAATAGAGATACTAGTTTAGTAGTTTGAAGTCGTGGCCTCCTCCAATAACTTTTATTTTATTTTATTTTATTTTATTTTGCTTCACTGACCAGAAGTAGGACCACAATTTCCTGATTATCAGATTCCTTTCTTGGATAGGTATCGATGAAATTTACCCTTAGTCTTCTAGATTGGCATGCATCAATCATGATCTCCCACTAGTTAATTAGCCATCCAGACCACCATTTTTCCGGTTATCATGTTTTACACCTATGAAGCATGGGTAAGGATACTGGATACGGCTATAATATAGTACAAATGGGGCGATAAACCAAATTATAAGAGGACCCCTTTATGTACCACTGCCCTAAGCTTATTGAACAAAAATAAATTAAGTCGATCAATACCTTACTATGAGCAGAAGTGTCTCCGCAAGCAAAATAATATTATTAAGAAGCTTATCTCTAGGGCACGAGCCTTTTGTACTCCCCCTCTATATCTTGCTAATATTCATCATGTATCCACCATGCCACCATCGTGTATCCGCTGCATTCCTAAACATTAAAATTAAATATTAACATATAACTCCCAAATATATTTCAAATGTATCTGATATCCCCCCAACCTTTTGCCACGCGCACCTGCACCCAGTACGTATCCGATTCCACCAAGGAGTCCATTTTGGAGTAACACAAGGTCATACAGTTCCCAATCATATATGTAATAAGTACACATTAAATCTTCCAAAGGTTCAATATCAGTGGCATAGCGATCAAATCATTTGCATCAGACATTTGCAACTTAAGCCAAGTTTTCACCAACAAATTCAAGGAAGTAAATCCATATACATATTACTAATATATGGCATACCTTCATTCAATTCTTTCCATCTTCAAAACCTGACAAGATTTTCATAAACTCGCAGTTCGGCTTATTTTGCAAAGCATGCATCACAAATCCTATCCTACTCTCCCTCACACACGAACAGGTTCTCCAGGAAGGTACAAATCTAACTATCTGTCCTCACGAAAACATCGAATACATCTCCTTTTAATTCTCCAAATCAGGTGTACCTAGATTATAAGTTAGCCGCTAACAAAGTGGAGTAGCTGATATAAGATATGCACCCAAAGGTCTGGAGGGATCATTGCATGTTCCTTACATAGAAAAACTGCATGGACGAACCACAAGCTATCGACGCTACACAGATACTAGGTATATTCTCAGACTATCCGAACATATTCAAGTATCATTAGCCCAACTAATGATTTTTGAACATAAGATTTGAAGGTTATATGCATAAATGAGTGCACCAGGTATGGTAACATAGACTAATATAGGTTAATCTTTTACATTGCCACGCATACTAAGGAGTGCCTACAGTCCACTTAGATACTAACTTTGCTCTTTCACTCTTACCTGAAGGGGATAAAAGTGTTGAAGGGCGACATTAAAGTATGCTGAAATACTCCATAATATGCACGCCGTTCTATAGAGGTATATCTTTTTAACAAAAGTAGAAGTATCATTTATTTAAGGAAATAATCACGACTTAAAAGGAGGCCTCCAAGTACACAAGGCTTGCACACTACAAGCAAAACTTTGGTTTGAAAGCAACTAAAAACACTTATCCACTCAATTAGAAAACAGAAATGCCTAGAGAAATGTTTGAAGAAAGTGTAATAAATTGGACCATGGAGATATTTCAGCTTGATCCACCCCCTTTTTTTCTGGCCGAAGAATCAAATGATTTCTTGCTATCTTGTTAATAGGAAACCCCAAGCATAAACACATATCTGGCCATACTACTTTGAAATGGTTTAGATAACTTGAGGTTGAGGGCCAATTAAATTAAGTCAAAAAAAAAAATTACAAACTAAGATCAGAATTCACACCTACTTCTATCGGTTAACTACTCTCAACAGCATTTTATCACCAAAAATGTTCAAGATGGACCACCATGCATAATCATAGCTTTACCTTCATTAAGCGTAAGCCATATATTCCTTTGAGTACGAAATGTGCTACATTGTCCAATATATATTTCATCATTTACTCAAAGTGTTTCCATATTAGATGACACTAAGCAAATATAGCTTGTTATTAGTGCCTTGAAATAGAAGTAAAGACTGCCAAATGCAGCATTCAGAAATTGCAAGTGAACGCAATTATAAATAGAAAATCAGTAAGAAAGGCTGTTTTATCATATTCCCACTGTAATCAATTTCAAACAAACACTGGCACACTCAAAATTACTAAGACAAAGGAAACACATCCAAAATCAAAAGTAATCTTTACCTACTTGCCTCCTCTTTAGCGCTGTTAGCATTTGTGCTTCTTCTTGGCGGAACCGTCATCTTCCTTTACACACTAACAACCAAATCACAACAAAATCTGAAAAAAAAAAAAAAATTAGCTTTTTCCATTTCCTCATATTTTTCTGAACAACCAAACAAGGTACTAGCTGTGTCCGAATTGAAAAGATACACTTAGATTTTTTTTTGTTCAATTTGACCAAGTTTTGGATAGAATTTTAACATATTTTTATTTAGTTCGAGAAATAATTTGGAAACTACACTAAATAGTACTATAATTCACGTGTCTTATAATTTTTGAAGAGCATTTAAATCCTTGTCAAATATCGATTCTAAAATTGGTATAAATTGACCCCAAAAAAATCAAAATATACCTTTTCAATTGGGACGGAGGGAGTAAAGTTTTTTGCCTAATAAATTGGGGAACATACATGAAGAACCGGCATCCTCCTTCTCTAATGCAGAATTAAATCTTTGAAAGTAACTACTAAGGCTTTCTCTCTCCAAACTGACTTTGACAATACTCCATTCCAAGGAACAAGTTTGGTTTTGACTTTTTTTTTTTTAATCAAGATGATTAAATTGTAACAAAAGATTTGTTTAATTTCACTTGTCTCTACAAAATTCTAAAAGTCACATTCATAGTATTTTTAATGTACTCCTTCCATCCCAAATTGAGTCTCTAAAAGGGGAAAAAAAAAAAAGGGTCCAAAATAAGTGTCACTTTTCCTAAATAGTTGCTAAATGCACATTTGCTATCTATTATATCCAATTTGCAGCTGCAATACGTTAGAGTGGACACTAAGCGCGTTCATGTATGTGTACTAGTGTTTCCTCAATATTTGCCAAAGAAAGAAAAAAAAAAAAAAAAAAAAAAGGGCCCTCATTTTGAACGGATGGGGTAGTTTATAATAATTGAAATGTTTACACCTAATACAAAATAAATGTACCACGAATATTGATTTGATATATGTCCACGTTGACTTTTACAATACGGAAAGTGGACTATTCGAGCAAAACAGTGGGAGTGTCTAATTAGCAATTGAAACAGTACTATTTCATGCCATAGCGATGAGGGAGACGGGGCACCTGAGGTGATAGGAGGGAAAGGAGAAGCAGTAATGCGGAAGAAGTTTCATCCCGTCCTGCAATGAATCAATGCCAATGCTTACAGAAGATGTAATCAAGAAGTGTTTAATTTTTTGAGGAAATTGGCAAAAATACGTGAAATATACCTGACACGGCGGAACAGACCTCCGACGGCATGTCGGCGACCGGCGAGAACAAAAACTAGTCGCCCGATGAAGAGGTCAAAGGAGTCCGTACAAATTGGCTTTCCGGTTACTGGTTGCAAATGGGGTGACTACAGTTGGGCTGTTTGTATAAATGGGCCTATCAGCCCAACACTTGAGGCAAGTAAAATGAGTCACGTGCAAGTAACTTTATAGTGAAATTATTTTGAATTCGTGTACATAATGATTTGATAAAATTTTGCACTAAATATTGATCTTTCTTTTTCTTTTTCTTTTTCTTTTTCTTTTTTTGTACAAAATAGTACTCCCACCATCCTGAAATAAATGATCTTACTTTTTATTTTAGGATATCTCAATGTTCCTAAACACTTTTCATCTACATATTCTCTATTATTCTTCCTATATACACTTAAAGTTTCATTTAATATAACACATTCTAAATAAATTTAATTATTTATAATAGTTGAACTTAATTAATTATCATGGGTATTATAGTCAGAACATATTTTACAGCACATCATTAATTATGTTTCTTAATTCCTGTGTTTTATCAATTAGAAACATTTATCCGACATAGAGAAAGTATTTTTTTTTTTCAAAATTCAAGCTATGAATCTCGTTCTTTTCTCAATTTTCTTCTTTCATTCAAAACACATTGTTTCAATTAGGTATGTAAGTGGTTTAGCTTGATTCAGTTTGGGACAAAATACGAGCTAAATCACAGGTCATCGGTTGGTAAAATATCAAACCAAATTGAACCGTTCATAGTTTTGAATCAAACTAAACCATACCACAACAATTCGACTAGGTTTCGCGTTTCGATCACCTAGTTCAGTCTCAAGGTTCAATCTTGCATTTAGGTCTTGTGGTAAAGACAATAAAGCGAGTATTTTAGCCTTTATATACTCTAATCCAACAAAAAATATAATTCCACATATAATCAACGAACAGATTTAAATACGGTTCAATAATTCGACTAGGTGGTTTTGCTTGGCAGGTCGGTCAAATCGCAAATCAAACTGAACTATTCGATTTTTCAAAAATCCAAAGAACCATATAAACCACAAAATCAACTTAACCACTTGGGCCGGCTCAATTTGACTTAATTTGCCAACTTGTTGGCTTGAATTGGCACCCCTAATTTTAACCTAAAGTGTCATACAAAAAATTTATAACTTAGTACGCTCTCCGTCTTAATTAAAGGATACATATTCTCTTTTAATTTATCACAAGTAAAGGACATTCCCTCATTGAAAACAAGGGTACATATTCTCTTTTAATTTGTCACAAGTAAAGGACATTCCCTCATTCGAAAACAATTGATTGACATCAAGTTTATAATATGAATTTGTGATTAAGAATAATCATTTCATATTAATTAAACCAACTTAAAATTGTGTCATTAGGAAGTTAGTTATTACTCATCGTTTTTCATTATTCGTGCAAGACATTAATGGGTGAGGCTATTAACATCTCATTTTCCTCTAAATACACTCATTCTCTTAATACACCATATACTAATTTTACACCAACCTAATTACTAAATACACTACCCCTACATTTTTTATTTTACCCCCACCCACTATCACTACACCCATTCCCCCACTCTCCCAATTCATACCATCTTTCAACCTAACCCTAACCCCAAAAGAAGCCACAGTAGAAAGAAGAAAGAAGAAAGAAGGATGAAGGAAGAAGAAAGAAGGAAAGAAAAAATTAAATAAAGTGTCTTCCCCAGCCTCCCTCCCTCAATTTGTCTTCCCTCATTCACTCTCTTCTCAAACCCGCCGGAAAATTCTTCCATTCCCTTCCCTCCCTCACTCCCTTTCTCAAACCCGCCGGAAAAATCACGTTTGGCCATGGTTGACGAGATTTTTTCGGCAAAGCATGAAAAAATAAAGAGGATGGTGACAAAAGGAGAATTTTCCAGCAAAGAACGAAAAAATTGAGGAGGATAATTGGCTGAAATTGGGGGTGGTTGGTGACTGAAATTGGGGAGGAAGAAGAGATTGGGGGTGTATTTAGAGGGGCAAGGGTACCAATGTCTTTCTCTAGAATGACATTTTTGTAGATAAATTTTTTGGAGTGCTGCTAGCCCCACTCTACATTAATATTTACTTCTTCAACTGTGACAGAAAGAGAATCATTCAATAAAATTTGATATTATTTTTTGAGACAAGGAGTATTCAGTTCAAAATCAAGTATCCAAATAAATATTTATATTCCATTTTCGAGAAAGGGAAGAAGAATCCTCTAGAGGACTATTGGATTATCACGACCAAAAACAAGACCTGAATGGATTTCCATCAACATTTCCAACAATCGCACTTGAAATTCAAAGCCTAGTGTGCTCGATTAAATAACCTTGTACCACCGCAGGCCTCCCTCCGGTGAAACATGTACACAATGAAACCGATGGCTTCATAATCAGTGCTACTTCCGGACCCGGATGCCAGGGATATCTCTCAAACCCATCTTCACTGCTGTCTTCCTGAAGAGCGCGGGAGGGGTCTTTAATCCAATGGACTCGCAGAATCCCTTAGCGAGCTCAACCAGCGTGGTTTTATCTCTGCCTATGTTGGGGTTTGAGTTATAGTAGTCAAGCCAGGCATGATAAGCTGCTTCTTTCACACTTGTATCGATCTTTGCCATTGAATTCCTTATCTGCAAGTGTTAAATGTGTCAAGAAAAAAATTTCCCACACTGCCAGAATATTTATTGAACTGCAAGTTCAAGAACTCAGAAGGCAGATAGATCAAGAGATTAGGAGACAAATAAATCAAGAAATCATAAGACAGACAAGGCGTTAGATCAATCCTTAAGGTGATTATCAATAGCTTGGAACATAACTTGTTCATAAACTCTCCTAGATTCACGTAAATAAATCTCATATTCTGGAGTATAAACCAAATTTCTAGGAATCAGCTTGGATTATTTAGTTAGACGCAAACCTTTATTTTTATATCAGGATCTAAATGCGGTGAAGCGGATTTCACAAGGGGGAGGTCCTTAATTTCGTCGAGGAAATATTCTTCCCAAGGTGCAAGCAACAAGATTCCTTCTCCTTCTTTGCTTTCCCGCCCGGTCCTTCCAAGACGATGTATATACTGTTTGCAGTCTGTAGGGATACCCACCTGGTAATAGCAAACTAATAAAGGAAACACAACATATACCAGGCACAAAAGACATACAAATATGCTAAAGAATGTAAGAAAAGCACAAATATGCTAAAGAATGTAAGAAAAGCACATTATGCCAAGAAAAAATAATAATAAATGATCCAGTTATCCTTTGAAAGGGGGTAAAAGAAAAAGAATGCAGAAAAAGGGAGTCAGGACTCAAGAGGTTTGATATTCACTTTTGAATATGAATCATACTTCTCACACATTAGGCATTTATTTTTTTCTCAATGCACATCAAGTAAATCTCCTCGTCTCCACTACTCCTTGAAGGAGGGAGGGGGGGGGGTTGAAGCTCACCTGAAAACATGATACCGCATTTAGAGCAAAATCTTCACTTTAAAAAGCACAAATAATATACTTTTCTTAAAGCATAAAATGCAAAATACTCCCTCCCCTCTGCTCAAAGTGTCCATGTTTGAAAAGTCTCTATAAGAGCTATTAGTATTAGAGTAGGTTATAATTAACAAAATGCTTGAGGATAGCCAAGATGCTTATAGCATATGTTGAAGGAAAAATTGAAAGGTTATGGAGATTGTATGCATAATTTTGAAAGCAAACTCTTAAGTGGAACATTACAAAAAAAAAAAAAAAAACTGTGGACTCTTTGCATGGAGCGGAGTGAGTATATCTAATAGGTGTTTCTCAAGCATCGAGATAAGAACATTTGCTTTCCTCTTTCTGATTTCACACAGACCTATAGTTGGGTCATACTAGAGTTAGAAAAAGGATAAAAATTCCAAACAGAGCCCTTGGGATCCATTTAGAGAACTCTGGCAAAAAAGTAATAGAGAGCTTCCTCAATACCTGAATTACCAAACTGACATCAGGATAACTCAATCCATGAGCTGATACGTCAGACGTAATGAGAATTAGCCGTTTTGCCTCCTTGAATTCATCAGAAACACGAGTACAAACAAGTTGAGGTTTTCTAGAATGAATCTCTCTGACATTCATTTTCATCTCGTGGAGAAGGGAAAACATTAGGGATGTCATATTTGCTGTTGTACAGAAGACGATAACCTGATAAAAACAAAAAATATTAAGACTAAACAAATTAACTACTAAAAGTATTAACATCATCTTACCTTGTAGTCAGGCACTTGAGCAATATGTTCCTTTAGTAGATGGTGGACTATTTGAAAATGCTGTTCATGTGGCGCAACAAGATAGGATTGTTTAACCTGCATATGATTTCAAAAGCCATATCGGCATCAACATTCATCCTTCCAACATGTTACTAAATGACCATCCTAAGCTTCTTTATGGAGAATCCCTCCAGATTCAGAAATAGTTTTCAAAATTCTCAAGATAATATGAACTACTTTCTATATACATCCTGCCAGAATAATCCTTTAACTAGTAAACTTGCAACAAAGTGCAAGAAATACTTTAGCAGGTCAACCTGACTGAACCAGAAAATGTGACTGCCACAATACCTTAACAGGTGTTCCTGCACAGCCTAGCCCCAGTGTATCAATATAAACATGTTCCCTTTTCAAGACAAGTTGAGATATTCGTCGAACCTGCAAATTATAACACAAACATGTGGAGGAATAAGGTCTAGACTCTAGAGGTTTTAATGAAACATAAACCCGCTGCACCCGCAATATTATTTGTTTACACAGCCAGAGGTATTCAAACTTTGAGAAGAATAGGAAAAGACTAACCTCTTTTGGAAGTGTAGCAGAAAAGAGTAAAGACTGCCTTTGACGGGGCAAACAATCCACAATTTTCTCCATGTCCTTCCGGAATCCCAGGTCCAGTAAATGGTCTGCTTCATCAACTATAAGCATACTCAATTTCATCAAACGGGTGGAGAAGCTATACTTGTTCTCGATGTGATCTAACAATCTACCGGGAGTTGCGACAATAATCTGCACAAATCATTATTTGTCTAACTACTTGACTGCAGTACTCTTATAAAAGTAAGACTATTTTAGTCAATCACTAGGTCCAACATTAGTAAGGATCTCGCCAAGGTAGTTGTGAAGCCTATGCCAATCTTCCGACATTAGAAGAAAAAGTAATATCCTTTCAAAACTTCTTCAATTGTCACCAACTCTCTGAGAATCAAGAATGAGGAATAATTGGCTGAATAATGGGTATACCTGGCATGGGTCTGACTCTAGACGTTTCTGATCAAGTTTGAATCGTGTGCCTCCAACTAGAGTTTGCACGCCAATGCCATCATGGTATTTAACCATCGCATAAGCTTCTGCAGCTATCTGACTTGCAAGTTCTCTAGTGGGGCAGAGAATAAGAACACATATTGGTGGAAGTTGAGGACTCCGTCGAGCCATGGTGTTAATTGAAGCCTTCAGCACTGTTTCAATTGCGGGAAGCTGTTTATGTTCAACAACAGCACTGAAAAGACGGATGGATAAAATTAAAATTTTCAGTACAAGAACAGTGTGGACCAGCAATGTACCAAAAAGGCAGCACTTTTGCCTGTTCCAGTTTTAGCTTTGACTAAAGCATCCTTGCCTGTTGCGCAGACAAACGACAAATATCACTCAACTACAATGTTTACAATTGAAAACATAAAAGATAATATCTATATAATAAATAGAAGATTCAGCTTGGAGGAATAAGAACGTAATGATCAAATAAGAAGTCATACACAAGCTTGACAACAAATAAAAAACAAATGCTGAAAAGAGCCACTAAGAAATTCACAAGCACTATGCCTGCTCATATCATATTTCTTGCTTACAATGTACTGGAGTCATCATTTCATGCTCACCTAGGTATAGCAAAAAAAGGCCTAAAATCTAAATATGAAGCAGAATGCATGATTCGGATGAACAAGTTAACAAACTAAATCCCAAAGGTGCAGTTATCATACCCTCAAGGTAAGCAGATAGTGTAGCCTCTTGGAGCCTAGACATTTGCACATAGCCCGCTGAAGTAAGAGCCTTGACAGTCAACGGAGACACGTTACACTCATCGAACCTGACAAAATGTAATTCTCAAATTATAATGAAAAACAACACCAAGGCTAACAAAACGTAGTCCCAAAATCATGAAAAAGTTAACAATTTTTCAATTTTTCTGATACGAATCAGATGCAGGCTACACAAGAACCTTCATATACACATTAAAGAATACATACAGCTAATAAAGTTCACCTTTTTTGACTAAGAATAGAGTCTTCATCACTTGATATGATGACATGTTCAGCCATCTTCCTCTTATTAAATTCATTCCGAATTGCCTGAACATGCTTCGTTAAATCATCCTCATCTTCTACAAACTTCAACGGCACTCGTTTTTTAATCTTCCTATCATAGTTCCCCAATGCGGCACTACTCCCCATCCTCTTCCCATTGCCCCCACCACCATCAGCTTTACAGTCATCATCAGATAAATTCTTCCCAATTGAACCAATTTTCAGCCCCCTCGAATTTGCATCTCCTGTAGTCATCAACCATCCCTCATCATCTGATTCATCATCACTCGAACTATCATTCTTTCTAAAATTAAACCTAGAAGACTTGCCTGACTTACTTTTATAAACCGAATCAAATCTACAGTTTGACCGCTTACTCAAATTGGTCAAATTTTCACCCTCATCACAATTCCCCAACTTACTATGACCTGAAAAATGCCTAGGTTTTGACCAATTACTCAACTTCATTGTATTTTCAACATCATAACAGTTCTCTAAATTCCTATGTCCTGAACATAAATAAACTGAATAATGCCTACGTTTCGACAGATTACTCAAATTCATCGAATTTTCATAATTCGACGAATTCCCATAAACAGAACATGGAGAAGCTGAATAATGTCTAGGTTTTGAAAAACTATTTACATTCGAGAAAATGCTTTTTTCATTCCTCTGGTCATTAAACAACTTCCTTAAATCAAATGGCGGGCGATTCGATTCATATTTCGCCAATTCCAACGATTGAGAACTTACGACTGGTCCGTCGGCTTCATTCCACAAATCCTCAGCTCCATCCTTCATGAACCGATCAGCTAGGGCTTTGATATGGTCTTTGGGAGATAATGGGCTGTACTTGGGCTGATTGGATTGCGGGTTAGGATCGACGAGTTTGGACCGGATTTCGGATCGGACTCGAGCTTGGTAAAGCTGTTTCTCTTGCTGGAGGAGACGTTTTTCCTTTTCTTTGGCTTTTTTCTCGTGAAGGCGTTTCCATTGCCATTTATTGAGGCCGTTGGGGAAGGTACGGGGGCCGCCGCCCATGGAGCGGACGAAGGTGAGGGAGTGGAGGAGATGAGGGAAGGTTCTGGAACGTTCTCGGAGGAAGATGGAGGAGAACATTTCTGGTGATTTGGGATTTTTAGGGTTTAAGAAAGGGAGGGAGGAAACGAAAAGGGTTTAAGAGTTGGGCGTAGCGATGGCAAATGGGACATGGTGGGATTGGAATTGCCATTCCTATTCCCACCCATTTATAATTTTTTATTATTTTTATAAAAAATTAGATTTTGTGGCCGTATCTTTATCACGGTGACAGTAGAGACCAGATTAATGTATATTGGACGTTAATGTATGCTCAAAGTTTTGTAAGGAGACCAGATTAATGTATATTCGACGTTAACGTATGCTCAAAGTTTTATAAGGAGTGAGTAAGACTAAATGACACAAAAATAATGAAAGAATTATATAATTATTTGGTCCTTCGGCTTTACCAAATTTATGCGTTTGGTCCTTCCGCTCCAAAAAAATGCAATCTGGTCACTCGATTTGCATTTCCTTAAGAGATTCCCCCCTTTCGTCGTTACCGTTACAATTTTCGTCTATTTTTTAAAAAATACCCAAAATACCCTTATCCTCATTAAATAAAAGAAATTGAATTGCTTGACTTTTTATCTTTTGATTTTTAAAATCCACCACCATCTCTCTCTCTTTTTTCATCAGAGATTCAATTGATGATTCGCCCGCCATTGTTAGGGGTTCATCAAAGAAAACAATTGTTTGAGAGAGAGAGAGAGAGAGATTTGTCCTGGAGCTGGAGCTCTCTGTTTTGATTCACAGATCTAAGATTGTGTTGGAGATCTGAGGTAACGAGCTGGAGCTCTCTGTTTTGTCCTTGCGAAGCTGACCCTTCCCTCCTTCAATTGGGGGTTTCCTAATTCCGATTCCAACCCCATTAATTCCCTCCCCCAATTGGGCGTTACAGGTGCACTCGCTTTGTTAGGGTTTGGGCCGAGGAAAACATGGTTTGTCCCTACTATGATGACGGATTCGTGGATGTTGTGGCCGGAGAAGATGGAGACAGTGAGAGAGAACGGAGAGGGTTGATGACGGTGGTAGAGCGCGCCGCGAAGCACGGGATCGTTTCTTCGGGTTGCGTACGACGGATGGGGTTGATCGATGACATGGCGAATGAAGATGAAGCTCGGGGGTTTTGATCTACTGTTGTGACCAGAGGGTGTGATCGTTTCTTCAGATCTGCTGTTATGATATGCTGTTGTGGTGGGTTGGAGAGGGATTGGTGGTGGTGGTTGTTGATGAAAGTGGAGATAGAATCAACGGCGGCGGCACGTGAATCGTACTCTTCATCACCACCGCTAGACGATTGTAGTGGTGGTTGTTGATGAAATGACGATGGTTGTGGTGGGTTGGAGAGGGATTGGTGGTTGTGGTGGGTTGGAGAAAAACAAATTTAAATTGTAGGGAGAGAAAGAGACTGAGAGAATAATAAGATGGGAAAACAGTAAAACTAAGATGAACAGGGGTAGGGGAAGCATTAAGGGTAGTTTAGGCATTTTTTTAAAAACAAACGGAAAAATAGACGTTAACGGAGAAAAGGGGGAATCTCTTAACGAAATGCAAATTGAGTGACCAGATTGCATTTTTTTGGAGTGAAGGGACCAAATGCATAGATTTGGTAAAGCCGATGGACCAAATAATTATATAATTCATAATAAAATAATAATGAATTATAATTCATTTATGTCGTAACAAAAACAATAATGAAATATTGTAATTAATAAAAAATGAAAGAAATATTATTTTATTGTTTTCTGAATAACAAAAACTTAATCTTCTTCCCGAGGCTCTTGCTTCACAACAATGTCTGATTTAGCAACGCGAGCTGCAATACATTTTTACATTACTTCCACCTACACGTTAGACAAAGAAGATGTCAGACACATTCAATGAACAATATTTTATGCATAAGAGACGATTAATTTAAATATCAAAAAAACTTACCGCTTCTTCTACAAAACTTGGATCCTCCCAAATATCATCATCCAATATAATAGTCATATATGTAGCTGGAGGTGCAGGTGTAGGGGGAGGTGGAGTTGCAGGGGGAGTGTCAAACGGAGTTGCGGGTACCTATTCGAAATTATGTATTAGACAAAAACTAAGTAATTATAAATTTGAGTTATATGTAATTATTAACACTTATTTAAAATAAGTTATACTTACAAATTCTTCTACAAAATCATAATCTACGCAATCAGGTCGAAATGGAGATAGAGTTACAGGTGGAGTGTTAAATGGCTTTGCGGGGACCTAGTTAAAACCATGTGTTAGATAAAAACTATTTAATTGTAAAACTTGAATAATATGTAAATATTAACAGTTATCTAAAAATAAGTTATACTTACAAATGGTTATACATATCAAAATCAAAACAATCATAATTAAAAATTTTGGGGATCATACCTGTTGTAGAAGGATTATAGAAGAACTTCAAGATTAACAATATTTGTTGTGGAAGTGTCTTGTTCTGATGGTAAGAGAATTGTTATCCGATTGAATGTAGTACATCGGGATAGTGCAACGTATAGTTGACCATGAGTAAACACTGGGGTCCGAAGATCAATGCCGACAAATTTAACAGATTGACCTTGTGATTTATTTATAGTCATTGCAAAGGCCAACCTAATTAGAAATTGTCGTCTTGTAATGGGAATAGTAAGTTCAGAAATAGAAGGGGTGAGAGAAATTCTTGGTATAAATACGAAATTGCCAGCTTTATCTCTGGTTAAAATTTAAGCTTCAATGATACGTTGCGCACACCGAACTACCCTTAATCTTGTTCCATTGCAAAGACCATCCCTTGGGGCAAGATTCCTGATCAAAATAACAGGACAACCGACTTTCAATTAGAGGTCAAAAAGTGGGAGACCAGCTGGATTCAATGAGTTCAAATATTCAACTGGGTATCGATTTGCCATGATCGGATCACTCATATTATCATCCGCATTTTTGTCTGCTAATAGATAACTAATGATATGTCCAGGGAATATCTTCAATGCTTGAACATTTATATCATTAACATCATCATTACGTGCAGAGAGAATAGTACGGTCCGTTAAGAATTTTGCTGTAGAAGTCCCTGTTATATATGCAATTGTGGATACACTTCTCTTATTAGTACAATGAGGTCTTTACACTTGCGAATTGTAGAAGGTAGTTCGATAGTTTCATTTGGATTGGTTCCCACCTGAAAATTAAAATTCAGTTAATGTTAATTATAAGCTTATTAATGTAAATTTTTACTATATGGGGCTAAAATTGATATTACCTCGTTCAAATATGTCGCAAATTCAACATTTGCTGAATCATTTCGATTTAATCGTATGTTTTCTGATAGAGTCAAGATGTGTATCTTCTTCCAAAGGGTTAATTTTTGCAGAGTTGACCCCACAATTTGCTCACGATATGCTTTTGGTACAACAGGCAATGTTTGGCGAAAATCTCCACCAAGTACAACAGTAATTCCACCAAAAGGGTTGTTGTTATCATGAACATCTTGAAGGCTGCGATCAACGGCCTCAACACAAAGGCGATGCTGCATAGGGACCTCATCTCATATTATCAATTTCGCTTCCCTGAATAGTTGAGCATAATTGACTGTTTAGTGAAGGAACATAGTGTGTCTTCTAGCACAATCAATGGTAGACAAAACGTTGAATGCGCAGTCCTACCGCCTACCAATAATAACGATGCAATCCCAGATGATGCAACATAAATCACGATATGACCAAGGGCTCGACATGTTCCTGCTATGGTATTGTATAAAAATGTTTTACCCGTTCCGGCACCCCTATTCAAGAAGAAGGTTCTCCCTTGATTTTCAACCACCGAAGAGATCACAGCTTCCAAACCGTGTCGTTGACCTTCATTTAAGCAATTTATATTTTATTTCGCACCAGTTGTGCGATCATCGTATTGGAGTTGTCTATGTTACCACAATAGTCTGTTGTTGCCTGTGGGTTGTGCCCAATTTTCAATTGGGAGTGGCATCGGTAAAAAATCCTGTAAACCTCTTCCCGATTCTTGCAATATTTCATTCAAGAGATGCAAACCATAATCTGTTACTTGACCATCATTCGAAATTGGAATTCCGAAGTTTGTACGCAATTGGTGTGGAAGATCATCGCATATATTCATTGCGAACTTATTCCACAACTCATCCGGCTGTATCGGAGAACATTTTGTTAGAATAAGCGCAAATAATCTTCTTAATTGGTATCCATTCTTCATAACCGATGCTTCTTCCAAACATTGAGCCCATTCTTCGTCATCTTCTAAAAGACCCTGTGCAACACAGGCATCTTTAAATTTATTATATTGAACATCATTGTATGTCCGTAATTTTTCCCAAGATGTCGACCCTCTGACAGTAATCAGTAATAGTTGGAGGTAAAATCTCTCACCACTGGAGGGGCTAGCAAAATATATTCTACCAATAGCCTTGCTTGGATAGTTAGGATGTCTTCGTTTCCAACAATTTTTCTGCCACGTGTAATTCTGTGGCATTTGTTGATAAGTTAAATTTCGAGCCATTTCGTCAGAAGCACAACAATTAAAAAAAGCCATTAATTTTGTTACTTTCTATGCAGCTTGTTGACCTATCTGATGTCGTGACCTTCTTGAATCATACGAAACATTATGCTCTCCTGGTAGATGTAGATCCAATCGAACAACATTAGGAAATTCTTCATGTAAACTATTGCCAAATAACCGCCATGCAGCTTCTGGCGGACCAACATACCTCGCATCAATATACTGTTTGATTTCATTACCTCTCCCCAAAACCATTGTTGCTCGATCATGTCCTTTATAAATGTATTTGTGAATGTACTTCACACATCTCAATCTAGCGCATACCTCTACGTTAATATGGCAGTTAAACATCTCTGTGAGATAAGGATTATACGGTACGACATCTCTATGATCCAGTTATTTCCCATTCATTGTCAACACCACCTCGTTGTCTCGACGACGATAGATTGGATAACCGTCATCATCAATAGAAGTCGTTTCAGCCCATGATTTTGGGTATCCTTTCTTGCAAAAATTATTCTCCATACATTGTGCACGTGGGTTTCTCCTTTCGCATGGTCCATGTAACATGCATCTCTTAACTGTGTCAAAAAGTGCAGGCTTACTAATTGGATCTGGTAACTCAGCAGATACTACCCTATCAACTTGTTCTAGTGTTTTGATCTTATCTCGTTCTGCGAGAAAAAACAGAGCATGCATATGAGGCAATACCCTTTTCTGAAATTCGATTGTGTAAACATAGGCTTCTATTTGCCCGAACACCCTCCCTTCTTTTACCGTTTTCATCAACTGTCTTCTCTTTAATTCAAAAACTCGAGCAACCAAATCTGGTCGATTGGCAGCAGTTTGATTAGGTAGTAGAGCATTAGTAATTTCTGGCCAAGCTGGGTTAGCTGTCACGGTTAAGAAAATATCCAGATGTTTGTATGTTTGAGTAATAGCCATTGAATCCAGAAAATTTTTATACATTTGCCTCGGTCCACCAGTGAAAGAAGATGGGAGAATATATCTATTGCTAATTTGATCCGGTCTTGGTCCCTTTTCATCATAGATTTCTTGGAGGTCCTTATAGCGATCAACACGAAGAAACTGTCCTTGGTTTTCTCTGATGTAGTCAAGACGGTTTTGCTCATTTGCAGCCCAGGCATCTACCGAAAATCCTTGAAACAATTTTTGGGCTCTCAAAATGGTTGAATACTCTGAAGGTCGTCGGAATAGACGATAACTATAGTAATCCATCATTGTGAGTCGGTTTCTTGTTTTAGTACTTGGAGCATTTCCATCCACATCTCAAAGAGTCATTAACGGTTCCCATCCTAACTCCCCAAATAGAAACAATAACAGGTAATGCAGTGGTGCGTATGCCGGGTGACATTCACTGATTTGCATCAAGCCTTGATTTCCTCTGTAATGTAGAACAATATCTCTTCATCCCCTCCTTTCAGTACCATCACCAGGCAAGATTACAGCAATCTCATCTACTGTCGGTGCATTATACCATCGTTGATCTTTTCTTGGATTATAGTACAAATACGCCGATAAATTTTGATTAGATTGATCTTGATCTTGTTGTTGTAATATTTCGTGTGCTTGACGAATGATGTTTACAAATGGATTATTTTGTAACAAACATTCTTGGATGCTTCCTAAGATTTCTCGATTTAATGTCGGGTTGTGACGTTCACGACTATCTAAGGCAGACACCAAATCGTATATATAAAGTTGAGCATATACGGGATCTGTATTCGGTTGTGGTAGTAATGCACCAGTACGATGTCGCAACTCACCGTGGATAGTAAAGCTATAAGGACCCCTGCCAGTAAGGACATTACGATCCATTGTACATCCAAGACTTGTAAAGGCATTTGTAGCATTATATTGTCGAATATGCTGTAAAAACATTTTTGACCGGTTGTCACTACCATCATATAATGTCCTGAATAGATTGGGTGGATCACGAAGTACAGGTAGCTTGATTTTGCCTTGAGAGCAACATGTTCCAAATTTGGGATTGGATATTTTCTTCCATCCAGTGCAATGCTTTACAATATTCACAAATGATATCCATTATGCCGAGTGAATGACGATTTTGATTCAAAAGTTGTTGATTCTCAATGGCGGGTAAACGAAACGCGTCATCTTCTAATTCATTTATCTGGTCATGTTGTTCTTCAGTTGTGAGAGGTTCTTCTAGTATAGTTGGCCTACATTTGAAAGGTCCAATTAAAAGCTTTTAAAATATGTTTATTTGAATTAAAGAGTAGTGAAAGAGAAATTAAGTTATATAATAACAAGAGTGCGTTGTTGTGAGGCATGCATTTGTTGTCTCCTTTGTCCTAATGCGCGTCTCGAAGGAGGCAAAATAATGTTCGAAGAACGTTGTTGATTATTTTGTTGAGTTCTTTCTCGTTCAGCTCTTTTTCTTGCGAAACGTCTTGTTTGTCCGATTCCACGTCTACCACGGGGTGGTGGACGTATTGGCACAATAGACGTTGTCTCTGAAGATTGAATCCTAGAAAATGAGTTTTCTCCTATCTCCATATTCAATGAAGGTGGGAACATTTGCTCGGGTCTCTCTCGGCTAAATTGCTGGACCAATTTATCATCATTGTCCTAGACCAATTAAGTTAACTAAATAAACGATATAATAGATATAGGTGAACATATGTATGTATCAAATAAGTATGGGATAATATAAATTAATTCTGACATTGTAATATTGTCAACATATGTATATATGGTTCGGTGATTTTGGTGACAACCAAATAGAAGATAACCAAAACTAATCAGAACATATTAACCCATCTATAATTCCAAATATGAAGCCTATGCAACGAAACAATTAGTTTAATACATCTTGCTGTAAATAATCATACCTCTTATACCGGTTCTTTTCCTTGTCTTGAACGTGAAGGTTGGTCCATTTGGTTAAACTTGTTACTGCGTAGATAATGAAATTTTTTTTTTAATGAAGTAGAAGACCTTTGAGATTTTTTATTTTATTATTTTTGGATGTTGTAATGATTAAAGTAAAAATGAAAAGAGGGATAAAAGAAAGTTGGAAAGACAGATGTATATGATAGATTTAAAAAAAATAATAATAAAGAAAAGTCAATAGCAGGAGAAATCCATTTCGGTCAAATAGGGTAAAAGATATATGTGTGATGATTAGAGTCAACCTCCCCCCCACCCAAAAAAATGCTTATTAATGAAAGGGTAAAAGGTATATGTGTAATTTTTAGAGTCACCCCTTCCCCCCAAAAAAGCTTATTAATGAGATGGTAAAATGTATATGTGTGATTTTTAGTGAGAGGGTAAAAGATATGATTAGAGCCACCCCGCCCCCAAAAAAAGCTTTTTAATGAAATGGTAAAAGGTATATGTGTGATTTTTAAGGTCTTCTAACTATTTTCATTAAAATTTCAAGTTTCAATTTTTATTAACACATACCTAACCCCTCACCCATATATATATATATATATATATATATATATATATATATTAGTAAGAGGGTAAAAGATTTAGGGCCAACCCCCTCACCAACACCCACCCACCAAAATATATATCCCTAATTTCTAAAGATCAACTAAGAATTTAAAAAATAATAATAAAGAGAAGTCAATAGCAGGAGAAATCCATTTCGGTCAAATAAAGTAAAAGATATATGTGTGATGATTAGAGTCACCAACCCTTCCCCCAAAAATGCTTATTAATGAAAAAGTAAAAGGTATGTGTAATTTTTAGAGTCACCCCCCAAAAAAATGCTTATTAATGAGATGATAAAAGGTATATGTGTGATTTTTATTGAGAGGGTAAAAGATATGATTTGAGCTACCACCCCCAAAAAAATGCTTTTTAAGGAAATGGTAAAATGTATATGTGTAATTTTTAAGGTCTTCTAACTATTTCCATTAAAATTTCAAGTTTCAATTTTTATTAACACATACCTAACCCCCACCCAAATATATATATATATATATATATATATATATATATATATACTATTAGTAAGAGGGCAAAAGATTTAGGGCCAACACCCACCCACCCAAATATATATATATATATATATATATATATCCCTAATTTTTAAAGATCAACTAAGAATTTAAAAAATAATAATAATGAGAAGTCAATAGCGGAGGAATCCATTTCGGTCAAATAGGGTAAAAGATATATGTGTGATGATTAGAGTCACCAACCCCCCACCCCAAAAAATGCTTATTACCCCCCACCAACACCCACCCACCCACCCAAATATATATATATATATATATATATCCCTAATTTCTAAAGATCAACTAAGAATTTAAAAATAATAATAAAGAGAAGTTAATAGCAGGAGAAATCCATTTCGGTCAAATAGGGTAAAAGATATATGTGTGGTGATTAGAGTCACCAACCCTCCCCCTTAAAAAATGCTTATTAATGAAAAAGGTAAAAGGTAGATGTGTAATTTTTAGAGTCAAACCCCCCACCAAAAATTAAAAAAAAAAGCTTATTAATGAGATGATAAAAGATATATGTGTAATTTTTTAGTGAGAGGGTAAAAGATATGATTTGAGCCACCCCCCAAATGCTTTTTAGGAAATGGTAAAAGATATATGTGTGATTTTTAAGGTCTTCTAACTATTTCCATTAAAATTTCAAGTTTCAATTTTTATTAACACATACCTAACCCCCACCAAAATATATATATATATATATATATATATATATATATATATACTATTAGTAAGAGGGCAAAAGATTTAGGGCCCCCACCCACCAACACCCACCCACCCAAATATATATATATATATATATATATATCCCTAATTTTTAAAGATCAACTAAGAATTTAAAAATAATAATAAAGAGAAGTCAATAGCAGGAGGAATCCATTTCGGTCAAATAGGGTAAAAGATATATGTGTGATGATTAGAGTCACCAAACCCCCCACCCCAAAAAATGCTTATTAATGAAAGGGTAATAGGTATATGTGTAATTTTTTAGAGTCCCCCGCCCCACCTAAAAAAAATGCTTATTAATGAGATTGTAAAAGGTATATGTGTGATTTTTTTGTGAGAGGGTTAAAGATATGATTAGAGCCACCCCTCCCCTCCCAAAAAATTCTTTTTAAGGAAATGGTAAAAGGTATATGTGTGCTTTTTAAGGTCTTCTAACTATTTTCATTAAAATTTCAAGTTTCAATTTTTATTAACACATACCTAACCCCCCACCCTAAAAAATAAATAAATAAATAAAATTATTAGTATGAGGGTAAAAGATTTAGGGCCAACACACCCCCCAACACCCACCCACCCAAAAATGCTTATTAATGAGATGATAAAAGGTATATGTGTGATTTTTAGTGAGAGGGTAAAAGATATGATTTGAGCCACCCCCTTAAAAATGCTTTTAAGGAAATGGTAAAAGGTATATGTGTGATTTTTAAGGTCTTCTAATTATTTTCATTAAAATTTCAAGTTTCAATTTTTATTAACACATACCTAACCCCCACCCAAAAAAATTAAAAAATTATTAGTAAGAGGGCAAAAGATTTAGGGCTAACACCCCCCCACCAACACCCACCCACCCACCCAAATATATATCCCTAATTTTTAAAGATCAACTAAGAATTTAAAAATAATAATAAAGAGAAGTCAATAGCGGGAGGAATCCATTTCGGTCAATAGGGTAAAAGATATATATGTGATGATTAGAGTCACCAACCCCCCAAAAAAAAATGCTTATTAATAAAAGGGTAAAAGGTATATATGTGTGTAATTTTTAGAGTCACCCCCCAAAAAAATGCTTTTAAGGAAATGATAAAAGGTATATGTGTGATTTTTAAGGTCTTCTAACTATTTCCATTAAAATTTCAAGTTTCAATTTTTATTAACACATACCTATCCCCCCACCCTAAATATATATATATATATATATATATATTATTAGTAAAGGGGTAAAAGATTTAGGGCCAACAACCCCCACCCCCCACACACCAACACACACCCACCCACCCAAATATATATCCCTAATTTCTAAAGATCAACTAAGAATGATTAAATTCAGATGATTTATCAACTTAAATTGACATAGAGAGATATATATTGGCCCTCTAGAGCAACATACTGAGGCATTGTCATTTCAAGGGCAAAAAAACCAAAAAAAAGTCTAATATTTTGGGCAAGTAAAATCATGTCATGGAGATTAGCGATTTAATTGAGATTCTGGGAGAGAGAGGGAGAGTTTGTAATTAAGAATGTAATTACACAGAATTCTTAATTAAACAGAAGAACTATCACATTGTATGTTGGGGAATTAAGAATCTATATTACAACACGGATCTTACATATAAATTCGCAGGCAAAATTAACTTTTTACACAAATCACATTGTACGTTGGGGAATTAAGAATATAATTACATAGAATTCTTAATTACACAGAAGAACTATCACATTGTATGTTGGAGAATTAAGAATCTATATTACAACACGGATCTTACATATAAATTCGCAGGCAAAATTAACTTTTTTCAATCTATATTACAAAAATTGAAGGAACAGAGATTACCTCGAATTGGAACAGAGAGAGGGGACGCAAGCTTTGCAATCTGGAGAAGAGAGAACGGAGGGTTCAGTTTTGCAGGATTCAGCCGTGGAGCGCTGGAGTTCGGATGTGATGGGTTTTCTGAAAGAAAGGGTCGCAGGAAAGAGAAAAAGGAACCTGGGAAGCGGAGACCAAACTGAGGACACGACCCGGCGAGGGTTTTATACATTGTTTGACAATCTATTTTCAATTTGGGGAAGGAGAGCAGTTTTAGTTGAGGAAGGAGAGGATTTGGGGAAGGAGAACAGTTTCAGTTGAGGAAGGAGAGGATGACGCCTTTTCAGTTGAGGAAAGAGAGCAAAGACGAACAATTCGCGGGGGAAAGAAATAGCCGTCGCACGTGTGAGAGGTTAGAGTTAATCGTGGCCGTAAGATTTTAGTAGATGGGTAAATCTTGACCTCTGAATAGCCCTACTCAATTGTGCACGTATGAACCTATCTATATTGTAATACAGATATTAGAGTTACAACTCATTTTACCTCTATTATTACAACTAAAACTGAAAGAAACATGAATGTGTTGTTAAAATTATAGTGTTAATAAGCGTATTTAGTAGAGTAGCTAGCCATTTGGTTTGCACAAGAGTAGTGCTAGGTGACAAAATTCTTAGTTTGCAATTGAATTTTTTCAATTTTGGGCTATTTAATGGAAGTAGAATGTGCCAACATCTTAATGACATTCTATCAAGTGGTGCAAAAGTTTCGAGGAAAAAAGTACAATATATTAAAAAACAAAATACTAGTTCTGCTATGAAAAGTACGATAGTATGAAAAATACTAAATTTGTTTCGAAGTACTAGTTTTCAAATTGAGAGGTTCATCGTCCCAAAATCATATACAAAAGATTTGATTATATACAAAACCAATTGACAATTGTTGATTGGCTAAAACTGTGAAAAAATAAAAATAAAAGTGTGTAGAAGTAGGGTGTGCAACTTTACCACTCATTAAAAGTAGGCTTTGACTTTTTTAGTCGATTTCACCAATTATTGAGAGTAATATTTAACATTATTTTGTTTAGTTATGATAAATAAACCATAACTATTGAACCTAGCTACACTGAGAAGTATTATTGATGGGATCCTCCCAAATACTCATTCCACGTGTATTCCACGACAGCCCTAGTAGGTCCCAGCCTACACAACGACCAGGGCAACTCGACCTTCTGGGTAACCGAGCATTCCAACCGAGGACTATGTCGAGGTTCATGACTAAAGCTTACTGCCGAGGTAATCATCCGAGTTTAACCTCGGCCCATCTCCACAAGTGTCCTCGACGACCTTGACACATCTCCACAAGTGTCCTCGCCGAATCAGTGCAAGAACCTCGACTTCCAGAATATCTATCCTCGGAACGAAGTCAACATCAAGCATTTAATATGCTTACGGCGTATTAGCGCATTCCCTGGAAGAAGCAAGACATTCCCACTGAGAGAAGAGATTTCTTCTCAACCAAGCAACAGTAGCATTTATGGCTTCTCCCTATTTCCAAGATGGAAACTGCTATCCTATCCCTGCAGACTGACAGAGGAATGAGTTCTCCAATAAATCAACAACTCCCCCAGGACCAGGTGACTAACTTAATACCTTCTCAACACGCCATCCCTGGCTATAAAAGGGAAGGTATTACTTCATTAATAACCAAGCTGCATTTACTCCCAAGAACAAACCAAAATACTGGAGAATTACATTTATTACTAGCACTAAACACTCCTATCTTTACTTCCTGTGAAGGGACAGTTAGCATTTAACACAAAACTGCCCATACATTTATTGAGATACTGATTCTCACACCGGAGGGTGCTAGTCAGGTAAACCCCCGACATCCTTGACAGTGCTTTCACTGTCTTACAGTCAGGAACTCATCTCACTCACGACGGTTTGGTCCCGACAGGAGACGCCTTTTGAGAGCCGGGGCACCCTGACCAGAAGCTAGCTACACACGTGGATCCGACGTGGTCACGAATATCTTTTTGGCGTGATCAATTATAATCATGTGCTTTTATAGTGTTTGAAAAACCAAATAAAAAGTGTATACGTTTTCTTAGGATGGAGCGTATACATTGGTATTTGTTTGACCATGAACAAAGATTGATGTTTATCTCCAAGGACCAAGACTTAATCAGATTTAAGAATACGTTGAGTCAAGCGCCCCCCCACCAAAGAAAGACAATTGCCTTCCCAGGATGCTGAAGTCAAAGAGCATATGCAGTTTCCTACGAAGATTACATAGGAAAGATTACATATGACCTTGGTGTCACTGCATACTTAGACAGCTCCATCTTTCGGTGTCATTGCATACGCAAATCACTACAAAGCCCGTTAGATAAGTCTTGGATTCGAATTCGAGCCTTGAAAATGATACCTCCTACTCGGCTGGTATATATCTCCAGATAATCAACACCACTTTCCAACCACACTTCTCATCAGACATGGCAGCAAAGAGGTACCTCACAACTGTTATGTATAGTTCTTTTGGGTTCAAAATTTTGGAACTTCATTTGTAAAACTCTTTTTCTGTGTTCATTGTGATATGGGTTTCAGGATTGCGGTTGTTACGGGGGGCAATAAAGGAATTGGATTAGAGATTTGTAGACAGTTGGCTTATAATGATTTTCTAGTAGTACTTACTGCCAGAGATGAGAAGAGGGGTACTGAAGCTGTTGATAATCTCAAGGCCTCTGGCCTATCTAATGTAGTTTTTCATCAGCTTGATGTGACGAACCCTGCAAGTATCGCTTCTTTAGCAGATCACATCAAAATGGAATTTGGAAAGCTCGACGTATTGGTCAACAATGCCGGCATTTCTGGAGTCATTGTAGATGAACACTCGTTCCGTAGTTTAAATCTTAAAGCTGGTGAGGTAAGGAATATGTGGTCAATGTTTGTAATAACTGAGAGAGAGAGAGAGAGAGAGAGAGAGAGAGAGAGAGAGAGAGAGAGAGAGAGGAAACACCTATGTGTGCAGTGTGTGTGTGTGTGTGCGTGTGCGTGTGTGTTTGTGTTTGGATATGCAATTGATTATTTCTCATAAGAAGGATTGAAATGCTTATAGGTTGTGGGTGCAAGGGCTGAGCAGGCCAAGAAGGTTGTGCTGCAGACATATGAGACAGCTGAAGGGTGTCTTCAAACAAATTATTACGCACCCAAACAAGTGACTCAAGCTCTTGTTCCACTTCTGCTGCAGTCGAGTTCTGCAAGAATCGTTAATATCTCATCAACATTGGGGCAACTAAAGGTACAACTACGCGTTTCAAGTTAGTAAACCTACAATTGTCATAAATTACTTGGTTATATTTCGACTCTACTCAGAGGTGTTAGCTTCTTAGTTAGGGTGTAGGCCCAGTGGGGGGAGTTGAGTGGGTGCAGACCAAGAGATCCGATCTTGAGTTGAACCATGACACTATTAGGGCTGAAGTTTAAGGAATTAAAGTTGTGTCTTTGCTAATAACTAGCTGTAGGTTTTAGTATCAATTAATATTTCACTGCTTTCATACTTTGAATTTGATATTTGGTCCAAACCAAATAAAATCTCATCTTGTCTTGATCTATTTATCATAAAACAAAGTATGACCATGAAATTTTGGGCTAACGATATGTCGTTTTTGCAGAATGTTTTAAACGAAAGGGCTACTAAGATACTGAGTGATGTCGTTGGACTCACACAGGAGATAGTAGATGAGGTTGTACATGGGTTTCTAGAAGATGCTAAGGAGGATTTGCTGGACAAGAAAGGGTGGCCTGTTACTCTCTCTGCTTACATAGTCTCCAAAGCTGCTCTTAATGCCTACTCGAGGATTTTGGCAAAGCAATTCCCATCTTTCTGCGTAAATGCAGTTTCTCCTGGTTTTGTTAAGACGGACATTAACTTTAATTCTGGGACGTTCACCGTTGAAGAAGGCGCCAGAGGTCCAGTGATGCTGGCTTTGGTCCCTGATGGTGGGCCCTCCGGCTGTTTCTTCAATCAGATGGAAGAAGAAACTTTCTGACAGGGAAGGAGAGAGAGAGAGAGAGAGAGAGAGAGAGTCATAGACACATGAGTTTTAAGCCTTAACAGCTTCGTTGATATTGGGAATAGATGCAAACATGTTTAAGAAAATAAATGAATTTTGATGAATGTTAGTAATAATTTGGACCTCTGCTGCCTTCATACCATAATGTTGCATGTTTTCTGTATCACATGGAAAGTTGCAAATACTAATAAATATGAATGTAAACATCATTTATTACAAAAATGAAAGAAGGAACGGAAGGACTGAATTACATTTTTCATGGAATCTTGTGCGTCTGCGTAAAACTTCTGATAGACATCCACCAAATTTTGTCCGACTATGTGTTAGAATCTTCTCTTTTTTCTTTTTTTGTTGGGGGGCGTGGGGAGAAAGGGGGGAGGGGGCTCAGTCATGTACTTGCATACTCAAATATATGTGAATAGATGTTTGCGTGTTCTATGAAATAAATGGATTATCATGTATGCTAGTTACGTCTCTTACAGTTGGTAATTTCACGAACTTTGATTAACAATGAGACAGACCGTTTTTCTCCATAGATAGTTCAGCTCACAAAAAATTAAGAAAAGCCAGTACCTTCAGACTTCATGAACTTTTAATTGTTCAAAGTATTACATCAGGGGATTAATTAGCAGAACAAAATTAATCCAAGGCATCCACATGAACAGATAGAACCAATTTATATGGTCAAGGCTTTATCCATGAACACAATAACAATTTTGACATGCACCCGAAACTAGTGTTTGACGAAGAAAACTGCCTTTTAAAAGAGAAGGAACATGAAACGTACCATAAGATGCCAGGATGTCCTCGGGTTGCAATCATCACCATTGCTTTCTTTCTTCCATCAATGCTCTGTGTTTTCGATATTAGATCAAAAAAGTTTGAATTTTATTGAGACACTATCTATTACTATCTATTAAGTGAGATACTTGATCCGCTAGACCCTTCAAGGTTATCTTCTTAACTGCATTTTACTAGGAAATTAACTGAACAAGTAACCACCTTATCTCCAAAACATCAGCAAATGAAACAATTTAAGGAAAACTTGAACACGCACATAGACGTGTCCCTTAATATGATTGTGCTTAGAAAGCTGAAACAGGGAGATTCACCCTTAATGATGCACCTTACCGCAATCACCAATTATCACCACCACTATATGCCATGCATGGAGACCCATGAGGTCGCTCAAACACCCCTGAAGACTCCACCCAGGACACTCCACATAGCTTGGAAGTGTTGCAGGTCACGAGGTCTTGCTATCTGTCGTGGTGAGTTCTTCCTGGGGAGTCTCCCCTCTACCAGGTCAATGGTCCACAAAGAGGTGCCAGGTGGTCTTCGACTCTTTGTTCATCCTTGGTTGTCTACTTTGGCTAACACATGTTGAGTACCCCAGATGGAAGTCTTCAGGGCCAGCTACTCCCCCGGCCTCTCCCGGGCTACTAGTCCTTGGGGAGGTGCCAGGTGACCTTTTACCATCTTTGATCATTTTGATATGTTAAAGGGAATATTTCCCATTCCCGGCTCAATGGTCCTCAGGGAAGTGTCAGGCGGACATTGGGCCATTTTTCGTCATTTTGATATGTATATTAATAATACGTGTGAACCATTTGATTTGGCAGTCATTTCTTTGGTCCCATTACAGTCTTTTAACTTCTATTGATTCACTGGTACACAATTGTTTTACCATGAACAGAGATGGATATTTATATCCAAGGACAAAGACTTGCTCATATTTAAGAATATTTTGAGTCAAGATTCACTGAAGCAAGACAAGTGCACCCCAAATTACAGGAAATGATAATAATGTCTCACTTATAGCCTTATCAGGATGTCAAGTCAAAGAGCATTAGGTAGTTTCCTGTGAAGATTATATGTGAGTTTGGTGTCACAGCATATATATGTAGATAGGTTTGTGTTAATTTTAATGTCATTGCATATGCAATTTTATGTAAGATGAAACTATAAATCATCACACCAAATTTGATGAAGCCCATTTTCTAAGCACCTTTTGTCATCAAATATGGCAGAAAAGAGGTACTTGGCTACTTCTTTAGATAGTGCTATTCCGTTCAAATTTTGAAAGTTCATATGTGATATGCAATTTCAGGACTGCAGTTGTTACAGGGGGGGGCAATAAAGGAATTGGATTAGAGATATGTAGACAGCTTCCAATGATGTTCTTGTTGTACTTGCTGCAAGACATGAGAAAGGGGGTACTTGCTGCAAGACATGAGAAAAGAGATATGTAGACAGCTTCCACATATTGGTAAGATGTACAGTTGAAAAATTGCTGTTGTTATTGTTATTGTATATAATATAATATGTATATCTTATAGAACTTAAAAAACTTGGACTAGGTGAACAATACAGGCTTTTCTGGACATATAGTTGATGCAGAGTCCTTCAAAGATAGTCACTTTTGGTGTAAATAAGTGAACAGACAGGTTCGTGTGGGTGTGTTTGTGGATGTGCAACTGATTGTTTTTCATATGAAGTGTTGTAATTCGTATTGTTTCTTTGATGATACAGATTGTGGGTGCAAAGGCTGAGGTGGAAACAGCCAAAGGGTGTTTTGAAACAAATTATTACGGACCCAAACAATTGACAAAAGCTCTTGTTCCACTTTTGCAACAGTCCGATTCTGCAAGAATCGTTAATGTCTCATCCCAATTGGGGCAACTAAAGGCACAATAACTTCTGATTTCAAGTTTGTTAAGGATCAACTTACATTGTTGGGTCTTCTCTCAAACAGTTTAAGCTTCTTGATGACTTTGTTATTTAACATGGTATTAGAGTTTTGGTACCCATGGCTTGGTAATCCCGCTCGTATTGGCGTACAATGACATTTGGGCTAAACGACGTAAAGCTTATCTTGCCTTGATCTATTTATCATAATGCAAACTACTAAGGTTATTGGTATGTTTGGTTCCGCAGAATGTTTCAAATGAAAGCGAAAACAAGATATTTTGTAATGTTGATGAACTCACTGAGGAGAGGGTAGATGAGGTTGTGCTCGGGTTTGTACAAGACAAGAAAGGATGGCCTGCTGTTCGTTCTATCATACTCCATCTGCTTACATATATACTGTAGTATCCAAATTAGCTATTAAGATTTTCATGAAAACAAACAAACAAAAGATGATGCCAGAAATTCAAAAGATGATGCCAGAAATTAAGAGCAACCCCATCAAAAAATAAAGCCATAAATGGCGTATGTATAGATTTAAAACGAATAAATAAATAAATAAAGAGTGGTAGGAGGCCGGTTTTCTTTCCTTACAAACAGTTTCTGTCGTCAATGGATCGGATATGTCAATTTCAATTCTGTTTTGTTAATAAATTATTGGCTTTGTATCGGATCAGATTATTTCTCGGTTATTGCAAAGCTCGATCCATATCCTAAATTTTCAGATTCAGATTTTATTCAATCCTCATTAACTTATCTAATAAAAATAATATCAAAGTATCTTTTCAATCGAATAAACATGAAAAATCATGTTCCCAACTTAAACAAACATGAATGACAATGTTAGTAAGATATTATAGTGAGTAGAAAAATTAAAATTTAGTATTACTATATTTTTTATATTAGATCAGATGGGATTGTTATGAGATAGGATCACCCTTAATCCAAATCCGGCTTGTTAAGCTATTGGATTATCGTTCGGACTCGGATCACAATCAGGTAATCAAATAGAAACACTCGATCCATATTTTTAAAATAACATCGAATTCGGATCGAATCCGATCCATTGGCTAATTATTTATTCCGCAAGATAGTAATGCTTGGAGATTTGATCCATTGGCTCATTTATTTATTCCGCAAGATAGTGATGCTTGGCAGGACGGTAGATTATTGTATGCAAAAATGAAGTATATTGTTTGATAAGTTTTGACCTTTATTTTGTTTGATTTAAAGAAGCCACGTCGGTTTCTTTGGCAATTTCCATAAATAAATCTGCAATTAGCTGGTGCACATTATTTAATTCTTCAAAAAATGGAAGATTCCATCGACAAAAATTTAGTTCTGTGAAGTGGATGCAACGAGAACTGTAGAAATTAGTGTTATATCTTCTTAATCCGATAATATAGAGTTTGTTGCAGATAACTTCAAACAATATTGAGCCTCTTTTCTCCGTTTTTTCTTCAAAATGGATGAGATCACCACCATTTCAACTGACAAAAGGTATACTCATGTGTGTGTGTGTGTGTGTGTGAAAACTTTATTGTTGATATCTTCAATTGTATATTTCAGGTGCGCTATTGTCACTGGGGGGAACAAAGGAATTGGACTGGAGATATGTCGTCAATTAGCAGCCAGTGGAATTCAAGTCATACTTACTGCTAGAAGTGAGAGTAAGGGAATTGAAGCTGTTGAGGGGCTTAAAGTTTCTGGACTTACAGATGTGGTTTTCCATCAGCTCGATGTGAAGGATCCAACGAGCATTGCTTCATTGGCAATATTTATCGAAACAAACTTCAGAAAACTAGATATTCTGGTTAGAAGAATAAGTAATTAGATATTACGGATTAGTTAGTTATATGTCTTCTCCCTAATCTATTGGAATAAACGTGCAGGTTAATAATGCAGCGGAAGGTGGAATCGTTATAAATGCTGACAATTTTCGAGCATTCAAAGATGGTGCAGGTTTTGTAAGTATTCCTAGGCTGTCATAAACAAACCTATATGTAGCTGAGATTCTGCTTTATAAGGATTTTTTTTTTTTTTTGGCTCAGCTAGAGGTGAACGATGAAAATGCACACTTACTAACAGGAATTCTAGAACAGAGCTACGAAATGGGAGAGAGCTGTTTAAAAACGAACTATTACGGAACTAAGGGAGTAACAGAAGCACTTCTTCATCTTCTACGCCGATCTGATTCACCAAGAATAGTGAACATCTCTTCCAATTATGGACAACTAATGGTAACAAAATTCATGCATATATAACCAATTAAAGTAAACAACAAGGGTTTAATTATTTTGTGTTTCTATTTAGTGGATCCATAATGAGAAGGTGAAAGAAGAGCTGGAAAATCTCGACAGCTTAACAGAGAAGAAAATAGATGAGATATTGCAGAGGTTTCTAAGGGATTTCGAGGAGGATAAGTTGCAGGCAAATGGTTGGCCACTTACGGTCTCTGCTTATAAATTATCAAAAGCTGCTATGAATGCGTACACAAGACTTATAGCAAGAAAATTTCCTGATTTTCTTGTCAACTGTGTTCATCCTGGCTACGTGGTAACAGATATTACAGCGAATACGGGACTCTTGACCCCTGAGGAAGGTGCAAGAGCTCCCGTTATGCTGGCTTTGTTGCCTGATGGAGGCCCTTCTGGCCAATTCTTTATGGAAATGCATGCATCACACTTTTGATCAATGCATAAAAATCATGCTTTAACTTATCATATTTTATGGTCTCGTCGCAGTTGTTAAGTCACAAGTGTCTTGTACAGTGTATAGATCAGTTCCAATCAAGTTGTTATGCCTTTTTTCAAGAAATAAGGCTTGTTGATCTTCTTCTAGGATGGTTTGTGGTCCTACTGTGTGGTGATAAGATATTACTAATGAAGGAGAACAAAAACGTAGTACAGAATAGGAACTTCTAATTACTCAAAAGTAAATATATTACATAAAAGACTTCAGGGGACAAGTTAGTGGAGTAACAAATCTAATTAAAGATTAACAAAGAAAAAAGCAGAACAAAAGTATAAATTTAAAAGAGGAGCAATAGAATAACACCATAAGACGCAAGGATGATCCTCGACAATGCATTCTTCACCATTGCTATCCGTCTTTAATCAAGGTTCTCTGCTTTCCGTATACTTCTCAGTGTGTTTCAATAACTTCCATCAAACTTGAGCATCATTTCTCTGGTTCTTTTTCAAAATGGAAGTGACCACCACTGTTTCAATAGAACAAAAGTATCTTCATCTCATAAACTTCATCATAAGAAATATATACCTATGTGTATGTATGTGTGTGTATCTGCAAATTCTATCTTCATCATAAGAATTAGAGTCATATTAACTGCTAGAAGTGAAGAGAAGGGAATTGAAGCAGTTCGGAAACTTCAACTATCAGTATCTGGAGTCTCAATGTCATTTTTCATCAACTAGATGTGAAAGATCTTGCCAGCATTGCTTCTTTGGCAAAATATCTCGAAACCAATATCACAAAACTTGATATTCTCGTGAGAAACAAAACCAATTCATGAAATTATGCGATTATCAAATTGGAACCCTGATCATTTTAATTTCATTATCGAATTTCATTTCGTCTGCCTTAATCATAAATACTAAATTCTCCTCAGGAGAATAATGCAGCAGAAAGTGGAATTATTATAGATTACGAGGTATTTAGAGCATTCAAAGATGGAAAAGGATTTGTAAGTATTTTTTATCGACACTCCTTATGGACATAGAATCCCAATGTGGCACTAGCTATATTGACATGTAATTCAGTTGTGAGGTCATAATCTCCCATTATAATAATGTCTAGAAGTAAAATTTGTGTCAAAGCTTTGGCAACAAAACATTAAGCGTTTCAAGTTTTGACTGCCAACTAATCAACATTTTGTTTGCATGGACAATCGACATTGATGACAAAGCCAACTTGTTGACTGGAATATTTGAGCAAAACTATGAACCGGCAGAAGAATGTCTGAAAACAAATTATTACAGAACTAAAGAGTGACTGAAGCACTCCTCCCTCATCTTCAACTTTCCAACTCCCCAAGAATTGTGAATATATCTTCTGGTTACCGACAGCTATCGGTAAACACACACGCACACAAACACACACACCCCACTAACACACCATCATGCTTGAATATCATAAACAACAAGAGCAATGCTCAAAATACCAAAGAAAAAACATTCCCGGCTTTGACTCCCAACCGATACGTCCACGTGAGATTAGTCAGCCATTGAGCCCTACAAGTAAGTGGTTGCAGCCTAACCAATCACATCTCAACCACATCAGTTGGGATCAAAGTTGAAATACTTTCTTTAGGATACCTTGCATTACTCAAACAATGATGTATAACTCTGTCCTATTCATGTACAGCTAATTAATCTACAATGAGAAGGTAAGACTAGAGCTAAACAGTGTCGAGAACTTAACAAAAGAAAAAATAGACGAGATATTAAAGTGGTTTCTTAATGATTTCAGGGAGGACAAGTTGCAGGCAAATAGCTGGCCTATAGCAGTATCTACATATAAAGTATCAAAAGCAGCAATGAACGCGTATACAAGACTTATCACAAGGAAGTTTCCCAACATACTAGTTAATTGTGCTGATCCCGGATACGTGAAGAGAGACATTACATGTAATGGTGACATTGTTGCCTGATGGAGGCCTTTCTGGCCTCTACTTCAGTAACATGCAGCCATCTACTTTTTGATACATGTAACCTTAAGTTTTTTGAAGCATTCTGTCGAACAGTTGGTGGGTATGATGTTAACTGAGCACTTAAGGAGTTGAAAATCTTGATCATATCATGTTTTCTAGAATTTGATTCATTTAAGGTGTTTCTTTTTCCTTCTTCCAGTATGTTTTAATAAGATTCAACGGCAAAGCATCCTAAGATCTTGTTATATCTACTTTTTACTTCAAGAGGAATTTAATACGGCCGAGAGGTGTTTGGTCCCCAAAAGGAAGTTGAAACCCTACCAAATGACCATCAAGTCCAATCAAAGCCTCAGCTCTTGGAGGACATTAACTAAAAAGCAAATTGCCAAACTCCATTTAAAGATTCCCAAAATGAGTGTATACTATTAAACTAAAACTGAAGCATATAATAGAGTGATCGAGGTATCTTACTTCCTGGACTTGATGGTCAGTTTATTGATTTTAGTTATTCACAAAAATATTTTCATTGAATCTTTTCGTTTTATCTTTGCACGTAGGTAATTATAACTATTTAGATTATCAGTATATAATGAATTGTACAATCCGAATGCATAAGTCATATGTATACCATCTTTTGTGAATAGTAATTCCTATTGATTCATGATCGTTCATTGTTCCTAAATTCTTAAAAGGATCCCTATCTGTTATATGGATAAGAAAGTGTAACAACTAGGGATACTAAAGGATCCCTATCTGTTATATGGATAAGAAAGTGTAACAACTAGGGATACTAAGATTTCAAATCGTGATCCAAGTTTCACAATATTTATCTTTGTGAACGAACCCTAAAACTGATACATCAATTTAATGCTTTTGTTAAATTAATTTATTTTCTTGCTTTTTAGTTAATTTAGTTTAATCTCAAAATCATTGTTTTTATTTCTTGTTTAAGTTAATAGTTATTTTACTAAATCAAACTCAATTCTATGTGGTTCACCTAATCTTTGTGCAGCTGTACTCCGATAATCTCCAACACTTGCGAGGTAGTATAATTTATTACATCAAAAATCCCAAAGTGATTGGCAGCATATGCAAACAGCCTTGTTCACTTTCAGTAACACTCTTTCTGTCTGTTTTGAAGCCAGTGATGGAAGAGCCCACACCCATCTCAACAGAATTAAGGTATGATTCTATTCCACGATTTTTACATCAATGAATCAAAATTAAGTTGAGTTTTGACATACTCAAACTCTGATCGTAATTTAAATGAGCTCGAGATAAAGTTTGAATTCAACTCATTTGTCCCATGATTCGATCGATAGTGGGCAAGTCTCTAATTGATCCAATCTCAATTTTGGTTCTTTATCAAACCTTAACTGGAGGGGTGGCTTTCAATTCTGTTTTCAAAATTTGAACAAATTTCATGTTGATCCATAAATTCAGTGTTGTTTCAGGTGTGCTGTGGTGACAGGAGCCAACAAAGGAATTGGATTTGAGATATGTAGGCAGCTGGCATCTAAGGGAATTACAGTCATCTTAACTGCTAGGGATGTGAAGAAAGGGATCGAGGCTGTCGAAACTCTTAAGATTGGTGGACTCTCGAATGTCGTTTTTCATCAACTCGACATTAATGATTCTACCAGCATTGCTTCTTTGGAAAATTTCGTCCGAACTTGCTTCAAAAAACTCGATATTCTAGTGAGAAACAAATCCTCATTGTTGTTCAGATTGTGCTTTAATTGGTTTATGAATACTTTAATTTTTCTGCAGGTGAATAATGCAGGGGAACTTGGGCTTATAATAGATGTTGAAGGATACAAAAAGTACAGACTTGGAGGGGGGATTGTAAGTATTTCTAGCTTATTCAGGACAATGAACAACTAGAACCAGACTGTACATAAATTCCTGGTAATCTAGTCTTCGTAGTCTCGATTTTGTTATGTGAAAACGATTAGAACCTGAAAGGTATATTATCAAATCAAGTAAAGTACATCTGATTTGATTCGTAGTGCAACGTTGGGCTGCAAAAGAGCTTAGTCGAGCCAAACACTTGACTAGTCAAGCAGGGCTTGTCAAAGTTACTCAGCTTAGAAAAAATCTTGAACTGATCTTAAAGGAGCTTTTAATTGAGTTGAGCTGTGTAGATTGGTATTTTCTTTACTCATCGTGTGTTTGAGAGCTCACAACTGCGACAGATAATTTATCTGCTTGAAAAGATGTAAGCTTGCTTTGATTATCTTACGAACCAACCTCAAACGAACATTTATTCATCAAAACACGAGTCAAATTCTTGTAATTTGGTTTGTTCTGCACCCTAGTGCCCTGCACAGACCTCTCCACTTGTAGGGATCATTAATTTGCACTTATTGATGTAGTCATCCACGATTCCACGGGACTCATAATTCTGTGTGATGGACAAGCGTTCATGCCTAATTTAACACACCGTATTCGATCTGCCCCACAGTGGGAATCCTTGCTAAACTGGTGCCAATGCAGCTTGCTCCTTGCTACCTTATGAGCTCTGCCCTGGCAATATGCTCAGTTTGATAACAGTGTTTATCCGAACCCATAATTAGGATGCTAAATCACACTCATGTCTTGCCGAAATCACTACTATTTCATGCAGGTGAGAGATGAGAATGTCGACCAGGTCAACGAGTTTATGAAGCAGACATACGAGAACGCAGAAGGTTGTGTCAAAACAAACTTCTACGGGACTAAAGGAGTGACCGAAGCACTCCTCCCTCTCCTTCAACTCTCTAGTTCAGCTAGAATTGTGAATGTCTCATCAAGAAATGGACTGCTAAAGGTACTTGAACACAATAAGATGAATGCTGATGCGGCTTTCACAGGAAGCTATAATTCTTCTTCCTCTTTTTGTTTCAGCATATCTACAATGAAAAGGTAAAGGAAGAGCTCAGAAATGAAGAAAGTTTAACGGAAGAGAAAATAAACAAGATTCTACAACAGTTCCTGAATGACTTCAAGGACAATAAGTTGAAGGCCAGTGGTTGGCCTTATACGGGATCTGCTTATAAAGTTTCAAAAGCTGCTGTAAATGCATATACACGGGTACTAGCAAAGAAATTTCCTAATATTATTATCAATAGTGTCCATCCTGGTTATATCAACACGGATCTAACATGTAATATGGGAATATTAGAACCCGAGGAAGGAGCAAGGGCCCCTGTAATGCTGGCTTTGCTACCTGATGGCAGCCCTTCTGGCCTATACTTCAATCAGATGCAGGCATCTACTTTTTAAATATGAATTTTCAAGAACAATATTGACTTCCTTGTGGTCGAGAAACATTAAGTGGAACGAAAATGTTGAAATTAATCTTTGTTGTTCTTAAAAAAGTTGTACATCCTGCTATTCTAAGTAAAACCATGTAGCTTTGACCACTCTTTCTACAGTTAACTAGTTTAACCGGGAAGAAAGATGGATAAATTCACCAGGAGTTGTTCATATCAGTACAATATGTGCGCTGGAATTGAAGTTGATAACAATCGGAGCTTCCTAGTGTGAGAAATCACAATTTTCTTACTAATCCAATCGTTTGAAGGATAATCGAATTTGATTAGTAAGACTATTTTCCTAGAAAACAACCCAAAGAACAATTGAAGAGATGAAAGACTTTTAAACCAATAAACTTGAAATACTAGGGACTTGAAAATACTCTCTGTGTCCTAAAAGAAGAATAAAATATTTGATATCTTAGTGCAATGCAAGATTTAAAGGATGCTTTTTGACATACTCCTTCCGTCCCTAAATTATTGTTTTTTTTTTTTGTCCGTTCTAAAATAATTGTCTTGTTTGAAAACTTTTTTTTTTAAGACATTACTTCTCATTTTATCTTTACTTTTTCTTCTATTTTAATTATGAATCACATATACATGGGCATTAAAGAAAATTATAAATTATACTAATATTAATAATCAAATTAATTATTTTTTCTTAATCTGCGTGTCGGATCAAACAAGACAATAATTAAGAGACGGAGAGAGTAGTAAAAATAGCTAAACGAGGGTTGTACATTTTGAAAAACAATCAAGTTGACCCGAAAAATGTTGGACTAGGACTCTTTATGTGGAAAGCATAGAAAAATTCCTTCCAGGTATTTGATTGTCTTTAGAAAGGTTAATAACTATCTCAACCATTATTGAAAAGTCTCAACCATTATTGAAAAGCAAATCTGGCAATGGTAGCAATTCTATGCAAATAATAATAGAGCAAATTACACAAATGGTCCCTGTACTTTTCGATTTTTTTAGAATTGGTCCCAACCCCACACCAGAGGTCCCTGAACTCAATTTCTTGACGCAATTGGTCCTTCCGTCCATTGCCGTCTATTTTTTGCCGTTAAATGGAATCACGTGCGTTTCACGTGATTCAGCCCAAGGGTAAATTAGCCAATCTTAGTTACATAACTACAGGGACCTTTTGTGCAACGAATTAATTGCTACCTGTACGAAGGGATCAAACATCACCAAACGTCAGTTTATTCTTCAAACGATCATCGCATAGATTTATTTTTCAAAAAGTTCAAGTGAAAGTTAGGGTTTTAGTCTTAAACGAGAGAATGTCATGGATGCAGAGAAAACGAGGGGAGATATGGGATGTGGAAGATATATACAGTAAGTTTTTTCGTCCAATCCTTTTGCTCATGTCCTATTTGCTTTTGTTTTGTTAGTAGAGTTAAAGTGTGATTTGTTTTGTAAGTATTGTTTTGGATTACTCGATTCCAGTACGAAATGTGACTTTTTGACAAAAGTATTTTTTAAAAAATTTCTTTCCTCTGTTTTGTAGAAGCATTTGAGTGGGTTTATTTAAAATAGTGGTTTCTGGTTTCACTTTTACTTCAATTGTGTTTGAAAAACACAGACATATGGACGCATATGTTTTCATTTATGTCTAATTTTTGTTGCTAATTTTGTTGTTTTTGTTTTTTGTATTTAATCCCCCAGACCCTGATTCTCAATGGTTTAGCATTAAGTTCTACCATGGAGGAGAGTTTGATTATATTCCAGAGAGGGTTTATCAGGGCATTGTTGATTATTTTGATTTCTGTCATTGTGATGAGATGTCTATACAAGAGATAAACAAAATGATTAAAGGTTTTGGTTATGATGGAATCATGTTTTATCATTTTAAGATGCCAACAATGGACCTTGACTCTGGTTTAAGAGTTTTAGGAAGTGATGAGGACATGGTGGATGTTTGTAACCTAGGAAAGAAACATAAGCTAATTGAAGTTTTTGTTGAGCATGAATATACTTCCTGTAACCACCACTTTGAAATGGAACCAAGAATGAAAAGCTCAGTAGTTATTAAGGAGTTAAATGAAACTGAGGCTGCTCAATTAGGTAATGATTCTAGCAAATGGGTAGTGTCATCAGAGAATAGGAAGATATTGAATGAGTTGCTAATGACATACAACGTTGAAGAAATTGCAAACATTGCAGCTGAATTTGAAGCAGATTTTCTTAATGGCAAGGACAGTGAGAATGGAGAGAATGTAGATAATTTTGTGAATGTCAATGAGAATACAGATAAGTCTGAGAATGATAATGTGAATAAGAATGGTAATGCAGAAGAAACTTGGAATGAGAATGGAGGTGCAGAAGAAATTACTGGGAATGTTGAGAAAGAATTTGGGAATGACACTGATAATGGGAATACATCTGATGATGATTATGATCAGTATGGTGACCCTCAATATGATTGGTCAGGTGATGATATGGATGATGCAGAATTTGAAGCCAACATTGATATGGGTGTGAGAGATAAACAGAGTAGGAATAAGGGTAAGAAAAAAATATTCACAGAAGAAAAGATAGATGTGGAGTCAGATTATGCATCTTCAGATGATTTGTGGACCATACCTAGTGATGATGATGATGATGATGCCAGGCCTAGGAAGAAAGGTTTAGATTTCCATCCTGAGACAGAAATGAGAAATCTAGATTATAAGCTACACTTGAGATTTGCAAATGCTAAGGAGGTCAAACAAGCTTTAAGAAAATATGCAATTAAAAATAGAAAGGATATTAAAGTGGTGAAAAATGACAAAACTAGGGTCAGAGCAAAGTGTAGAGGGACCACTACCTATCCTTGGGTAATACTTTTTTCTCCTATGCAGTGCGAAAGTACTTTGGAAGTGAAAACATATGTAGATGTGCACACATGTAGTCCCAACTATACAAATAGACAGCTCACATCTGAGTGGATTGCTAGGAGGTACATTAAAAGATTTAGGTCAAATCCTAATTGGAGTTTGGAAGGTATAATGGTCATAGTGAGAGAAGAATTCCGTTTGGATATCAGTAGGAGTCAGGCTTACAGGGCCAAAAGGATGGCATATCTATTTAACCATGGGAATGATAGACAATAATATGCTTTGTTGTGGGATTATTGTGAGGAGATTAGGAGAAGAAATCCTAACTCTACCATGAAAATTGAAGTTAGGGATGAGGTTGATTTGAATGCACCAGATGAGAGGAAGTTCAAGAGGATATACTGTTGTTTGGGGCCTTTGAAGGCATGCTTTACAGCTGGATGTAGGAAAGTGTTGTGCTTAGATGGTTGTTTTTTAAAGGGACCTCACCCAGGGCAAATCCTTACAGCAATTGGTATGGATGCCAGTAATGGCATGTACCCCCTTGCTTATGCTGTAGTGGAGGCTGAAAACAGAGAGAATTGGCAGTGGTTCCTTCAGCTATTGATAGATGATATTGGGATTGCTAGCAATGAGCAATGGGTCTTCTTATCTGACCAGCAAAAGGTATGCAAATAATTCTTGCCCTTTTTTGTTTTTTCAACAAGAGCAAACTGTTTTGAATATTGTTTTTGTTTACTATTATTCATCTTTTGTAGGGACTTGAAGCTGCTTTGACTGAATTATTGCCTCATGTTGAGTATAGATTTTGCTTACTCTACTTGTACAATAATTGCAAGAAGATGTTCAAGGGTAAAGCTGTTAAAGATAGACTGTACAGAGCTGCTTTTTCAACCAACATTCATGGGTTTAATGCTGCAATGGAGGAGTTAAAGGGATATTCTGTAGAAGCATTTGAGTGGGTTAGTCGCCACACTCCTAATCACTGGTCTAGATCACACTTTACAGAGGCTGTAAAGAGTGATGTTTTGATGAACAACATATGTGAAAGCTTCAACTCACACATTGTCAGTAGCAGGGACAAGCCTATCATTTCAATGTTAGAGATGATTAGGACATATCTAATGACAAGAATCAGAAAGAAAAGGGAGGAGGTGCAGAAATGTCAAAATCTTCTGTTGGAAAGGATTCAAAAGAACATCAACAAAAACAAACAAGAAGCAATTGATTATATTTGCACTTGGATCAATGGAGGAAGTAAGTACCAAGTGAGAGGTCCTTGCGGTGAGCAATGTATTGTGGATTTGACTGAGAAAACTTGTAGTTGTAGGAAGTGGCAGCTAAGTGGGGTTCCATGTAAACATACCATATCTGCAATGGTAAGAATGGAGGGAATGGAATACCAAAAATGTGGGTGGATGATTGTTATAAGTTAGATTGCCAAAAAAAGATTTATGAGCATACTATCAGCCCCATTAATGGACCAAATATATGGAACCATGTTCAACGTCTATTTAAGATTATTGCTCCTAGAAGTCATAAGCAACCTGGGAGGCCAAAGAAGGCTAGAAATAAGGCTGAAGATGAATCCAAAAAGATAGCTAGAGATGTGATTCCCACAAGGGTAGGGAAAAAGGGTAAAGTGATGATATGCAGCAGATGTGGTATGGTTGGACACAATTCAAGGTCTTGTAAGGAGCAAGGAGCTCAACAAAAGCCCAAAAAGAAGAGGAAACAAAAAAATGTAAGTATCTCTTTAGTTAAATTAATTTGATGATTATAATATTTCTTTTTAATATTTGATTTTTGCAGGGTTCAAGTAATAATGTGGAAGGTAATAGTGGTGGAGGAACAGTGGGTGGACAGGCATCTCAACAAGTAAGTTGTTATGGTACTCAATTTGATATGTTGTTGGTTTGGTGGTAAGATTCAAGTAACATAAATGATTCCCAACCAAACATGTCACACTCAGACAGTCCATTAAGTGCTTCTCAACCAAACAGAGAACAAGTGATTGAGCACCAAACTGGATTTGGAGTTATGGTACTCTATATTGACTTGAATAAATTTGGTTGTAGGATTCAGGCAATGTTAGAGCACAAGGGAATGAACAAGGCAATGGTACTCCAAGTGTGTCACAACCACAGTCTAGTCAATTTCCTCCTCATGTTGCTGCCAAGAAAAGGAAGCTCACCAAGAACTGAAGTGCTATGGATATTTGGGCAGAAAGTGAACAATTTCCTTTTGGTTTACCATCTAATAGTTATTGACATGTAAATAGTTTGGAAAATTTTCTTTTGGTTTGGCATGTAAGTAGTGCATGGATGAACAATTTCTTTTTGGGTGAAAACAGTAATCACAATTAGCTGTTGATGACATTGTGTGCTGATGACATTGTTCAAGAAACAGTAATCACAAATTTCATTTTGGGTGGAAACAGTTATACTTTTGCTCAAGAAATTGTCTTTTGATGAAATTGTCTGTTGATGACATTGTGTGTTGATGAAATTGTTTGTTGTGAGGAAAAAATATTACAATAACAGAGGACAACAACAATGAGGGAAAACATTACAATTATGTCATACAATAACAGAGGACAATAACAATGAGGGAAAATATTACAATAACAGAGGATAACAATTATTGATAAACTTGTTTTTTCATTTATAACATATGTCATACTATTCCACATAATCCTTACATCAATTGATACATACAACCTCATCAAACAACAAAATTGAGGTTTGTTTTCTGCATTTTGTCAATCTATGCACCACTAATTGCAGGGTATTTTGAACCATTTTGCCTACTGCTTTTTTCAACAAATTTCCCAAAAATAACAACCCACGCAAGAATCAACCAAGCAACGACAAACAAAACCCATAAACCCTTCCAATTAGTTCCATGCCTTCTCTGTTCACCTCCATTAACTCTCTGATCTTCATATTCTCTTATCCTTTTAAGTAACCCAGGAATAATCTGAACAGATCTATGGCACATTGGTGGATCGAACCAAAGGAAGAACCCACATGATTGCTGCCCAAAGAAAAACAAATGAAAATGAAAAATCACTAGATGAAGAAATTAAGCAATTAGAAAGAGAAATAACATGGAATACTTACCAGACGATTGCTACAAGTCCAAAACCTTCGCCCAGGGTTAGAATCAGTCCAAGCTGTTACCAACTTAGCCTTCCTTCCACAATGACAATACACCTCCATTATTCTTCCTTCTTCAATTCAACGAATGAACAAAACCCTCATTTATTATACTGGAGAGGGAGGCGAGAGAAAATGGCGCTAAAATGTTGGCGCCATCACAAATGGTCCCTGTACTTTATATAAGGAAATGACAACTTTACCCCTAGTCAAAATCACGTCCATAGCACGTGTCTACACTTAAAGGCAAAAAATTGACGGCAATGGACGGAAGGACCAATTGTGTTTTACTTGCTTAGTACAGGGACAAATTTTTTGCAAAAATTAGTTTAGGGACCAATCTCAAAAAAATCAAAAAGTACAGGGACCATTTGTGTAGTTTGCTCATAATAATAATAATAATCTATATATATATAATGACACAAGTGATTTTGACACACTTACTAAAATAGGAAATTTCCCGCCAAAATGAACTTTCCAAAAAAGAACAGTCATCTGAACTTAATAAATAGCAAATACTTTTAAACATTTCCCAGCTTGAAAATTAAATATTGTATTAATGACTACAACATTATCCAAGGCATTTGAGCTACATTATCCAAGGCATTTGATTCCTTCATAACCACATGGACGTTACTGACTTCTGTTTTTAGTTTCTCCATCTAATATTATACTACTACTACTCCATTTGAAAAGCTATATATATATATATACATATATATGGAAAAGTAAAAGTTATACCAAACGTCCCTATACTATGATGCATTAATTGAAATTTGTCCTCTTGCTTTGCTATAACATTTTTTTCGTCCCTATTGCGTTTTGGACGTCATTCCATTTACTTTCTTTAGTATTTATTTTCTTTTTCACTTAATAATTCTTATCTCTACCAAGTGGTCATCACATGACATATTCCTACTTAATTTATTTAAACAGACCAAAATATTCATACTTAATTTATTTTTCAAACTAACTTTGTGGTTAATTTAGTAATTCTTTTATATCAAATTTTATTACTTAAATAATCTTTCAGAAAATATTGCTCATTCCCTGCTCCAACTTGCAAAATCCACCATTCAAGTTAATCTCATTGCTACCATCCACAAAAATCACAAGACTCTGAAGATGACTCAAATCTGTTAATTTATATATAAAAAGTAAATGAAAACGTGCTATTGGTACTAAACTGATGTGGTAATCTTAAATATTTTATCCAGTTTGTAAATTGTTCTCTTGTATTCTCCATTCTTAAAAAGAGTCAACCGTTCCATAAAAATAGTGTCAACTTTCTTATATTTTATGTTTTTATGGAGTATTTATTTAGAAGGCATGAATGTTTACGAGCTCACCATATTGGCCTATATCTTGACCGACAGACGACGCCTTTCTCTCTCCAATCAACGGACTTTGGCAACTCCTTGACGGCTCGAAGAGTGTACCAATCACACACCAACCTCGGGAGAGTGATCGTATTGGGGAGAGAGATCGTTATAGTTTTTGGAAGACTACGATGAAAAGAAAATTTGGAGTTAGGTTTTTGAGTTGCAAACGACGGATGGAACCCTAACGAAGGGTTAATGCACTGAGCTCACATATAAATATATGGGCCTTTTTGGGTTTTTGTTTTGGGCCCGATTTATTTGTGTTTCATTTAGTTTGGGCCCGTAGATTCTAGCTATTGAAATTATTTAAATTATTTGGGTCATTTTTAATTGATTTGTACTTAAATTTATTTCTTTTTATCTGTACTTAATTAAGTATGTAATATAATTTAATTTTAATCTTAATGGATGAAATTAGATAATTTAATTTTAATCAAATGATGATTGGCTATTCATTAAAGTAATTTTTATTTATTTGTTTTTGTTTGTATATATAGAAACTTATAATCATTGCATGAGTTTTATTTAGTGAAAAAAATTACATGTTCGTTAGACGGTGGATGAAACCCTAAAAAGGCTAAAAGGAAGGGTTAGAGCACTGAGCTCACATATGTGCATCATTTGCGTTTTTGTTTTGGGTTTTCGTTTTGAATTATTTGGGCCATTTTTTATTGACACGTAATTAATTAAATAAATAAATATATATATATTAATTTTTATCATTCAATAAATGTGGGGTGGATTAAGATATGATGCGCCAATATATAATTTTAGACATTTAATGGTTGACATTGGATGATTGACTTTAGTCAATCGATATGTATTTTGTTTTTATTTACTTTATAATTTTATTTTAATCAAATGATTTAATTTTAATGGTTGAAATTGGATAATTTATTTTTAATCAAATTATATTTTGGTTCATTAAAGTAATTTTATTTTTTATTTTTATTTGTATATACAAAAACATATAAACATTGATGAAACCAGTGTTTAGCTATGGGCAGTTGCAATTTCTAGGGTAACATAGCATTCTGGTTTCAAGATATTGATATGCAATAAAGATGAAAAGCCAACAAATAATGTGTATAATTTTTTTTTAGAATTTATACCGATACAATGATATATATTTATTTAAGTGATTGCCTCTTAAGATTATTTTCGAATTCCCAAATTTAGTAAATGGGAATATCAACAGGTTTATTTATCCAGTTTATAATACGGTTTTTCTTCAAAATCTGTTTCTTTTTCATCCTATTCCAATCTTTTTCATATACTTTGCATTATTCCCAGCCAAAGAACATAAAATGACTTTTACTCTATTGAAAGACATTAAAAAAGGAAGATCAGATTGGTTGATTAAGGTAAGATTAGCACGAAAGTGGGAAGTAAAACCTGGGAATGATATGAAGATTCCTCCATCTTTTGAGTTGCTTCTGGTGGATGTTGAGGTTAGTCTTTCTTCTTCCTCCTACTTCTGTTTTTTCTATTTTGTTTCTATTTTTGTTGGGACATCCTAAAAAAGAAAAGGGGATACTTATTTTGGACCAATGAGTATATATGTTTCCTATGATGGAGTCAATGAAAATAAGCTTGAACTAGGATAGTATTTGCATAAAATATTATCTTTCCGTGAAATAGGATAGTATTTGGCCTGTGCGTTTAACGCACGGGTGTAAAACTAGTAATAATAATAATGTTGTTGTGAAACTCTAATTCATGATTCCTTACACGATTCTACGATTAAATATACACTTTAAAATGACAAAAACCAAAAAGCATATCTGGCAAAACTCTTTGTGTTCTATTTTGAAACCACTGATAGAAGAAGAGCCCACACCCATCTAACAGAAATAAGAATAAAATGTGAAACTTTAATCCAAGATTCCTTACACGATTCTACAATTAAATATAAATTTCAAAATGACAAAACCAAAAAGCATATCGCAGCACTCTTTGTGTTCCATTTTGAAATCACTGATAGAAGAAGAGCACACACCCATCTAACAGAAATAAGAATAAAATAATATAAAACTCTAATTCAAGATTCCTTACACGATTCCAAGATTAAATATAGACTTCAAAATGACAAAAACCAAAAAGCATATCGCAGCACTCTTTGTGTTCTATTTTGAAACCACTGATAGAAAAAGAGCCAACACCCATCTAACAAAAATAAGAATTAAATGTGAAACTCTAATTCAAAATTCCTTACACGATTCTACAATTAAATATAAAATTCAAAATGACAAAAATAAAAAAAACATATCGCAGCACTCTTTGTATTCTATTTTGAAACCACTGATAGAAGAAGAGTCCACACCCATCTAACAGAAATAAGAATAAAATGTGAAACTCTAATTCAAGATTCCTTACACGATTCTATGATTAAATATAGACTTCAAAATGACAAAAACCAAAAAGCATATAAGGCAGCACTCTTTGTGTTCTATTTTGAAACCACAGATAGAAGAAGAGCCCACACCCATCTAATAGGAATAAGGTAGGATTCTAATCCACTGATCTTCACATCAAGACGTCGGAGTTTGAATTACCCAAAGTCGTATCCTAGTTTAAATGAGCTTGAAATAAATCTTGAATTCAACTCGTTCATCCCTCTATTCAAAATTGGGTAAGTCTCTAACTGATCCACGTCTAAACTGGTTTTAAATAAGTCATACAGATCTCTAAGTTTGGCTCATTTAGCTAGCAGGTCAAACATCAAAGGAGGTTGATTTTGCATTCAAAATTTTGAACAAATTTCATGTTACTTGACAAGTTGAGTGCTGTTTCATGGCTTCAAATCCCATCCTAACTTAGAACTGTGTTAAGTGTTTTGGGACAGATGATTTGAAGCCAGCAATATAAGCTCACCTGACTAACATGAGTTACCTTCCACTTGGTCATAGTTGACGTGGGAGGATGAGTCATTTTTGCTGTAAAAATCTTGTCCTTAACACACAGATAACCCACATTAATCACGTGATTTCGTAATAAAACCAAAGAGTTTTTGTCCATATAATGAGGATCTTTTAAACAATTAACCAAAATCACATTTTTTTCATGGACGGTTGCATTTGAAATTGGTAGTGACTTTTTAATTATTTTGGCTTCCAATTATTTTAGATGATTAAAGTAAGGGTAGAATTTGGGTCGGTCCCCTTTACACAATTTTCAATCACTTAAGAACACGATAATGATTTTTAATCGGAAAAGGACACTTTTTTCGCGAAATGTCATCTATGCCCTTTAAAAATACGGAACAGTGCACGCTATGCATCACAAAAGCAAAAAATGATACATCGCGACACAATACGATGCAAATAAAAATACGGAAGCCCACAATGTAAATCGCAAAACAAAAACGATGCACAATTTACCTTTTTCACTTGCGATGCATCAAAAGTTGTGCATCGCACTAGAAAAACAAACTAACCCTCTTCACTTCAAAACACACAATAAAAAAAAAATAAAAAAACCTCTTCACTTCAAAACACAGAGCAAAAAATCTTAAAACCTTTCGAAAATTTTGCAAAATTGAAAACATTATCGTAAGTTACTATCAAACAGATAAAAAAATGTCTTCTCAATTACAAAAGAGCACCGGAAAGAAGGCAATAACCACCAAAACCAACAAAAATAAAGTATCAGGTTAATATTGTTGAATACATTTTAGGGTTTCAAAAAAATAGCATAAATGTTCCTGAATATCGTTTGTAGGGTTTATAATTTGACGATGCACAGAATTATACTTCACGATGCACAAAAATTATACTAAAATAGTACTGTTATACATTGAGGATACACATTTATACTTAATGATGCACATTTCTTATCACAAAAAAATTAAAATAGTACTGTTATACTTGACGATGCACAAAACTATACTTGACGATGCACATTTCTTAACAAAAATAAATAAATAAATAAAAATTACGTTCACGATGCACATTTTATACTTGACGATGCACACGATGTACATTTCTTACACAAAATCATGAATTACATTAACGATGCGCATTTCTTACACAAAATTATACTGAAAAACAGTACTGTTATACTTGATGATGCACAACATTACAATTGATGATGCACATTTCTTAACACAAAATCACAAAATTACATTGACGGTACACATTTTATACTTGACGATGCACACGATGCACATTTCTTAATACAAAATCATAAATTACATTGACGATACACATTTCACACAAATAACAATAAATAAAATACACTTAAAAATATATTCCGTAATATGTTAATACGAGTGCAGATTTGAAACAAATAATCATAATCTATACATTTATAAAACCTAATAAGTCTAAATATGGAAATATCCCACCAAAATTGTCATTCCAAAAATAGAAAGTCTTCTTAATATGCCTAAAACTGATTAAATATTTTAAAATTTTCTCGAAAATACAAAATCATAATTATAGTATAATAACACAATCTTTAAATATAAAATAAATCAGTTCTCTCAAATTGCACCAAGGAAATTGCACCTAGCTGCACACCTATGAAGTGTGCCCGTTCTTTGCGCCAAATTACAGAAAGCCCCCTATTTATATCATGTTAACATATCACCCCTTAATTTAAAATATTACACCATCAAATAGTAAACCCTCTCAAACAACACACTTCACTCATTCCGTCCAATTTTTCATCCAAACACAAAAGAGGCCATGTAATTGGCACATGACTCACATGAGTACATGATTGAAAAAGTAGGGACAACAATGACATTGAATTCAGCAACAAACTACAAAGCCATCAACTAAGCAAAATTTAAATCAAAAGTATAATACTTCTCTGTTCCACCAAAAAGTCAACGTATGAAAAGTTTAATTATTAAGAGATATATTAGTATTATTAAAATTTGTCATAATTACAAAAATACTTAGAGCACAACCAAGATGATTACAACACAAGTAGAGGGTAATGATGAAAGATTATGATTACATTCAAACTATGAGTTGAAAAAGTGACAGACCCACTCACTATGAGGTGAAAAAAGTGACATTAAAAAAAGTGCATTGAAAAAAGTGGCAGACTCACTCACACACTCTCTCTCACATTTTCTCTCTCTCTCTCTCTCTCTCTCTCTCTCTCTCTCTCTCTCTCTCTTAAAATAGTAAAATTCACAAAAAATTAGTTGCCAAAAAATAGAACATTTTTATAGAGCATTTAATATGAATATACATCCAAACTATGAGTTGGATAAAGTGACATTGGAAAAAGTGGCAGACAAAGTCCGCCACTCACTCTCTCTCCCCTCTCTCTCTCTCTCTCTCTCTCTCTCTCTCTCTCTCTCTCTTTCTCCGGCCTCCTTCCCTTCCTTTCCGCATTGTTTTTTATTTGACAATATTTTCAGTTGAACCGTTGTCAATGAAAACAATATCTTTTAATTTTTTTTTCTTTTTTTTCAAATTTATGTAATTTTAAATTGAAATATTAATTATTAATTATGTAAATTTCGAATATACGAAATATTAATCATTAATTTTTGAAACAAAGAGGAAAAACAAAATACAAAGAATAAACTAAGGAAAATTAAATTATACTCTATAAAGATGTTATAGAGTATTACATTAATAAAAACCAAGTCTTATAATTATTTTATAAATTTCACTATAATTATTTTTTTTTTCAATTTATGTAATATAATTTAAGGAAAACTAAATTATACTATTCATAAATAATTTAATTAAAAAATATGTGATAAAGAGGGAAAACCAAGAAATAAAACAACAAATTTTGTGTATAAGAAATTTTTTCAGAAACTATAATATTACCGATATATCATTGTATTTCTATTTAATTAGTTGCCTCCAAAATTACTTTACCCCCATTTATTCTTTTTATTTTGATTTTCCTCTTTCTTTTGCTCGAGTGTTATTTAGCTGAAAAAAATATATGTTCGTACGTTAAACGCACGGGTGTAAAACTAGTTATAACCTAAATTTTTTCTCCAACTCTATTTTATCTAGCTCACTTTCCATGTGTTTTTTCATTACTTGTCTTTTCATCATGTCATGTCACGTTATATTTTTTTGAGTTACGACTAAAATTACTAAGTACCAGTTGAACTTACTGCTTGATCAATATATTAATACGTACACCTTACATCCCTAAATTATTATTATTATTTTTTATTCATTTTAAAATAATTGTCTTGCTTGAATTTTTTTATAAATATTATTTTTAATATTTTACTTTTATTTTCTTTTCTATTTTAATTATAGACCTCATACACATGGACATTAAAAAAAATTACACATTATATTAATATTAATAATCAAGTTAATTATTTTTTCTTAATCTGTTGTCAGATCAAATAAGACAATAATTAAGGGACGGAGGGAGTATTTCTTATATTTTTGAAAAAAAGTCTCATGTTCCTTGACACGTAAATTAAGAAGAATTAGATTGGCTTCCTAACATTTCAATTCTATTCCAAAATTTTGATTTTTGGTATCATCAGTTGAAGTAATTAATGTTAATTTATTTTAGAAAAGTGGATACTTTTCTAAAAATAATTTAAAATTTAATAATGAACTCTTTCTAAAGATGTAGTCATAATTTTTGTAGTAGAAATAAGTTATCCCTAAAGATAAATAGGTAGATAAAAAAAAAAAAGGGATGAGGTTTGACTGATTACAACAAAATTACGAGCAGAAAAGAAGACTTATTCTAATTGATCATTGACTGAATAAAGAGTACGATTTTTTGAATCGAAACCCTTAAAAATTAACCCCAAAATTAAAATAAAAAATGTGACTCGTAACTCAATTTGAAGAAGGCGGCATGCACACCTAGCGCTGGCAAAGAAAGAAGCAGCAGGGTTCATGTGGTAAATTGGCTTCTTGTTGTAGCAGGTCACGTAGCCAACCGAACAAAAGAAAAAGAGTAATGATATGAGTACCTAAAGAATATTAAATTTTTTATATTAAATAATGTGTCAGCTGATGTGATATAAAAATAAAATTAAAAATTATAATTAATATATCACATCAACTGTCACATCATTCGGTGCAAAAAATTTGATAATCTTTAGATACTCATAACATTACTCAAAGAAAAAATAAATTAATTAAAAGCTCCATTGCATTGAGATTTTTTTTTTCCTTTCTCCACTCTTAAATAAATATTTATCTTGTAAACATATTTTTCCTAAATGAAAACTCTGATCTTTTGTACCAACTTTGGTGTAGCGTTTTAAAAACGCAGTGTTTCTAAAACGCAGATTATTTAAAATGCATTTTTTTTCTTTATAAATGCGTTTGGGATATTATGTCAAAACGCAGTTTTTTATTCTCTACTGCGTTTTAAAATCTGAGTTTTGGGAAAAAGTTAGGAATTTTAGCGTTTTAAAAAGCAGCTGCGTTTTGAATACGCTGCTTTTTATAACGCAGCATTGAAACACTAAAAGTTAAAGAATAAGCTACGTTTTAACCCTACATTTTAATCAAAATGCATGAACAAACGGACTCTTAATGTGCTCTTGTCAATACAACTAATCAAAATAGGACATGTAGCTCTACGCCCCTTAGCTAATGGAATGAGGAGAAAAAAATAAGGAATTGATTTTGATTTGAAAAAATATTAAGTATCCAAGAATATCAAAATCTTTAGTACAGGTTAGTCTCTCTATCGTCCCAAATTCAACTACAAAACCCTTATTGAAGCCAATTTGGATACGTAATATTTTTTCAAATTAGAATCTAAATTAATTTCTTATTTTTTTCCTTGTCCCATTAGCCGACGAGCGTTAAGAGTCTAAGTCAAAGTAAACTATATTCCTAGTCTGATTAGTGATTAGTGGTATAGGCAGGGTATATTAGGTTGGTACAGGAGATTCGGAGTTCTAAATAAGTATTTTTGTACTCCTTCCGTCTCGGATAAATGTTCTTAGTGGATAAAACACAGGAATTAAGAAACATAATTAATAATGTGCTGTAAAATGTGTTCTGACCATAATACTTATGAATATTAATTGAGTTTAACTATTTTAAATAATTAGGTTTGTTTGGAATGTGTTATATTAAATAAAGTTTTAAGGGTATATTAGGAAGAATAGGTAGATAAAAAGTTTTTAGAAATATTAGTTGGGACATCATAAAATATAAAGTAGGAACATTTATCCAAAATGGAAGAAATATAAACCAAAATTAAGGACATTATGTTCTTGAACAACTAAAATAAACCAAAATTCAATTTCCTTTAACAATAAACTTGACGGCTCAATTTAATCCGGATAACAGGGACACTTTTATAATATTCAAAAAAAGAGTGATATATCTAAAGTATTCTTTTTTATGAACAATAAATATATAAAAGGTGAAAATATTTTTAATTGATTTAAGAAATAATAAATATTTTGATCCGAATCAAACTGATTCATTTAAACGGTGCTCTTTCCTTAATTTATCAAAAAACTGCAAATCGATTACCAAATTTAATACCCAAAACACATATCTCCATAAATTACCCATCTCAAACTGCTAATTTGACTCTAAAACCAGAGGGGACTTGATTGGAGAATTATGCACTAACTTTCATTAGCAGTGCTTCTCTGTTGTGTTCAGAATTCAGTCATGGCAGAACCGACGCCCATCTCAACAGAATTAAGGTACTACTTCATCTCATGATTTTCACGTTAAAGAAAAATGGTGTGTGTTTGTGTTTGTGTGTGTGTGTGTTGGGGTAAATAACTCGAATCCGGTCTAGTTCTTGCTTCCTCAAACGAGGTTGAAATAAAGCTTGAATTTAGCTCGTTTACGTATTAATCAACATTGAACGAGTCTATTAATACTCAAAACTTGAACCAAATCCCAGGCAGTTTGGTTCTTTATCGACCTTAACTTGAATTGTTGTATCAGTAAGTGAAGTATTGGGAATCTTGGGATCCTTGGAAACTTGTCGATTGCCGAGCTTAAAAACTTTGATTTGTTCAAGTTTGACTTGAGTAAAGCTCTAGCCAAGTGAGCTCACTGGCTCTCGGGTAGATTGATTCGCTTTATGGACATGGAATTGGAAGAGAGATCCCAAAAAAAATTAATAGTTAGTCTGGGTGATTTGATATGCACAATAGAGATGATTTCATCAATGTTGTTTCAGGTGTGCTGTTGTGACAGGCGGCAACAAAGGAATTGGATTTGAGATATGTAGGCAGCTGGCAACTAAGGGAATTACAGTCATCTTAACTGCTAGGGATGAGAAGAAAGGGATCGAGGCTGTTGAAAATCTTAAGATCGGTGGACTCTCAAATGTCGTTTTTCATCAACTTGATATAACAGACTCCAACAGTATTGCTTCATTGGAAAATTTTATCCGAACCCAGTTCAAGAAACTCGATATTCTTGTGAGAACCAAATGCAAAACTCTAAAATTAGTCTAATTTTTGTTTCTTCCAAGTCTTGTTAGTACTTAATTTTAACTTCTATGCAGGTCAATAATGCAGGGGAAACAGGGCTTATAACAGATAGGGAAGCATTCAGAAGCTACAAACTTGGAGGGGGTGCTGTGAGTACTTTTGATTTGAGGACAATGAAAATCTAATATGGAATTTAATACCAGAATATATAATCTCACAGTAAGCTAGTCTAGACTTTCGTGATTCAAACCCCTCTATTACGGGGAGTAATGAACTTATAATACCCCTTAGTTCTCGACTTTTGGGATGCATAATTCAAACTTCTGGGAACCCTTTAAGTTCCTCTATATGATATGAGAGCAAGATCTTGCAGAAAGTGTACAGTCAAACGTGTCACAATCATGCCACGCAATTTGATATATCCATGTTGATATGTCGCTGCTGTCATTCTCGAGCCTTGTTACACATGAGAGGGCATGAAAATATGATCTTTTTCTTGCATTACCAGTTGGGTGACATAATGTCATTACTCTATGCTAGGCTAGACATAAACTTAACCATGACTTTTATGTATCTATGAAAGGTGAGTAGCTCTGAGATTTGGACCGTTGACACCCTGTGGAACATGAATGCTTAACTCGAGCATAGTTTGTTAGCACCAAAGGTGTGACCATCAAGAAAATTACTTCTGTTTATGCAGATAACTGAAGAGAATGCTGACGTGGTGAACCAATTTATGAAGCAGACTTACCAAAAGGCAGAAGAGTGTCTGGGAACAAATTTTTACGGGACTAAAGGAGTCACTGAAGCACTCCTCCCTCTCCTTCAACTCTCCACTTCTGCTAGAATAGTGAACCTTTCATCCCGGCATGGACAGTTAAAGGTAATTTCTTAAACACAAGAAGGTTTATGCTTGATCAGTATCAACAGCAAGCTATAATTGTTTTTTTTTTTTTTTTTCAGTTAATCCATAATGAAAAGGTAAAAGAAGAGCTGGAAAATATTGAAAGCTTAACAGAAGAGAAAATAGATGAGATTCTACAGCAGTTCCTGGATGACTTCAAGGATAATAAGCTGAAGGCCAATGGTTGGCCTCATGTGGGATCTGCATATAGAGTTTCAAAGGCTGCTGTCAATGCCTATACTCGAGTACTTGCGAAGAAATTTCCTAATATTATTGTCAATTGTGTCCATCCTGGTTATGTCAATACAGAGATGACGAGTAATTTGGGAGAACTAACGCCGGAGGAAGGTTCTAGGGGTCCTCTTATGCTGGCGTTACTGCCCGATGGTGGTCCTTCTGGCCAATACTTCAATCAGTTGCAACAATCTAACTTCTAAGTATGATCATTCAGAAAAAAACAATAAAGCATCTACTTACTGTATGATCAAGATACAATGTCAAGTAGTCAACTCCCATTTCTTTAATACCTAAGTCAACCCCAGTAAAAATGAAGTCCTACTTGTTCCCAAGGTCAACTTAATGACAAATGACTACTTCTTTCTGATTACGGGATGAAGATATTATTAGACCCTGATGTTGTAATAGACTTCGCAACCACTCTTGTTGGTTTTTCAATATAGAAAACTCCTCTTCTTTCCTTCAAAAATGTGAATTGACCATAATAGTACTTAGATATTGATTGGTGAGATTGCTGACAGCTTTATTAGTTTCCGCTAAGTATTATTTCTGAGTTTTATTTTCATTAGTCATGGACCGAAAATACCACCTGATCAGAAGAATGTGTCCTTGTATTGGAATCTAAAAAGAACAATGATCTTCTATTTATGCAAACAGGGCAGTTTACTTTAAAGTTCAAGAAAGTTTCATCCTTAGGTGTTTTTCCGCGTATATAGTTGTTACAGGTGACAACAAAGGACTTGGATTTGAGATATGTCACCAGCTAGCATCTTACATAAATCACTGTGATATCAGCTGCTGTCTGCTACGGAAGGGGACTCGGGCTAATCTTTTAAGTCTTTAGAACTCGGCGTGAGAAATTTCCATCAACTTGATGTAAAAGATTCTGTGAGCATTGCTTCATTGGCAACACCACAACAGTTGTCTGAAATCATCTTCAAATAACTAGACATCCTGGTAAGAGAGCGTGATTCATTATGAATTCAGGCTCTCATGAATTTTTGGAATTTTATGCAGGTCAATAATGCAGCGGAAAGTTGGCTTGTTATGGAGAGTGAAGCATATCTAGCCTTGACATGGCCCGAGAGCCTGGTAAATGTATTTAGCAACCTCCTTGTAGTGATTCAGGCATGGTCAGCATGAAAATGACTTGTACCATCTGCAGATGAAAGATGAAACATGCTAACTTGCTGAAAGGAATTATCCAACAGACTTATGAAAGGCAGAAGTGCGTGTGAAAACAATTTACTAGAGAACTAAAGATTCACCAAATCACTCCTTCCTCTCCTTCACCTCTATAATTTAGCCAGGATAGTGAATGCCTCATCAAGAAATGGACAGCTAAAGGTAAATAAACAAGAAAAAGTTCATTATTGATTAGTACAAACGTTAGAAGTGTGAACTGTGTATTTTCTTTCTCCCTGTTTCAGTTAAAGTAAAAGCAGAACTAGGAAAAGTTGAAAGCATAGTTGAAAAAAACGCGGACGAGATTTTACAGGATGGCAAGCTGCAAGGTGATGGTTAGCCTATTGCATATACGCTATCACTAGGAGCTGCAAAAATAAATTTTGAATGCTTCCATAAATGCCTTCACGAGATTATAGCAAAGAAATTTCCTGGTATATGTTTTCTGGTAGGATTTGAATATCCCCTGAACTATTTCTCGCAAGACTCCAAGCCGTTTGATAGCCATGACTAAGGCGAGATAGGATTATTAATAAGCCGAACTGGTAGCGGTCGGGAGTAATAATACAAATTATTCAGATAAAGTTTTTATTCTCTCACTAATAATACTAAGGGAGAGGAGGTGGTATTATTAGCGCCCTTATTAAAAAAAAAAAAAAAAAAAAACATGTGACTAATATTTTTAATCTCAAAATTACTCCCGAAATATAAGTGAAAATTAATAGCATGGGCGCTAATAGCACCGAAATTAATAATACTTCTTGCCATCTACCGAGTTACACCTTGAACGAAAGAACGTCAATATCCTCTTTGAAACTAGATATACTTTAGCATGTCGTGATTTTTAATAACTAAGAATAACATGTTTCCTATGCAAAAAGTGGCTAGACACATGTTTCTTATTGGTTTGATTATTAGTCAAAAATCATGTCGTCTAGATATGTGGTCAAATTGGTATAAAAATTCAAGTCGATTACCTTGGAAGATTTTCAAAAATGTCATAATCTTTCTAATTTTAGTATGTTGTATTATAAGAATAAAAGGGCAATTAGATAGAGCTTTCTTATATATATACCCCGGATAATATATATTGAGCACCTGAAAAGGCATGCCAGAGATTGTCATTTGGTCTGTTCCAATGGTGAGGATCCATCCCCAGGACTCAAGAAGTAAAACTTGCAGCATCTCCGGTTGCTGTCTGCTTTCGGCGATATCACTTTCGCCGGTATGAGAGACTCTGAATTTCTAGAGAATCACTGCTGCTGTCTATATTCTTCTCCAGTAGCATCATGAGCCACGGAAATCAAGATCCATTAATAAAATTATCTATAGTCGCAGCCGATCGCCACGAATGACAAACCCTACTGAATAGGAGTAATTCACAAAATGTGGATTGGATGATTAAATACTCTCATACCTGCCTAACCGATTCATTGTGCACCCCTAGTTTATGCTACGGAGCTGATGAAAGAATCATGAATTAAATAATCTCGAAAATCAGAAAACATTACACAGATTGTTCCCTAATTTTGTCCTAGAAAATCTTTACATATTTCTCCAAGTTTTAAAGAAAGATTTCTGGTAACAAACCTCTGATGCAACTTGCGGTGACAAACCTCTGATTCAACTTCCGGTGACAAACCTCTGACTGCCCGTGTAACAGTAACTTACTCTCATCCACCTGTTCCAAGCCACTAACAAATGTACAATCAACTCACGGAAACAACAAGAATTGACTTTCTTATTCTAGGACTTTTCTGGTTGATGCAGGGTCTTTTCAAGATTTCAAGCGGCTTCTTGCAGCATTTCGTCTTGCACAGCATCCCACAAAGTAGATTATAGACTGGCACCACAAAAATGATGAACGTAAGGATTAAAAAAACAATGACAAAGTATTGAAACTACGAGATAGCGAGATACTACCTCCTTTCTAGTCAAAGAATCCACACTTGCTAGACAAACATTCTAAGGATAAAAATACTTTTCCACATTAACCTTAATTTCAATAGTAGTTTTCCAATTTCAAGTTACAATGTAACGACAACTTTGGAAATTCATAAAGCTTATAAGGATTGGCTTACCAAGACAACAAACAAAATCACATTGAAGATGGCGACCACTCTCCACTCGGTTTTCATGTATTGTGCCACCCCAGCCCTGGAAACATAATTATAGAATAAAAACAAAGACTGGTGAGAAGCATAAAAAAAATTATAGGAGAACGGGCGCATTGGAAACGAGCTTTACTTGCACGAATCACAATTGTAGCACTTGACGGACTTGGAGTTTTTATAAAGTTTGCAGTCCTTGTTGGAGCTGACTGGATGAAAGCTCAAGTCATAGTAGGAGGCATTGACAGCAGGATAACCACACCTGAGAAACATCATATATCAATAACAGAGAGAGAGAGAGAGAGAGAGAGAGAGAGAGTAAAGGCACCTACTCAGAAGGTGGTCGACAACAACCAGCTTCAATGGGAGTCAGTTTCGCCGATTTATATTGTTTAAGAGACTGCAGTAAACAAGGAATCACCAGGATCCATACAGAAGGGTGGGGAAACAGCAAAACAGAAGTTCGAACTTCAATTGCGAACACATACCTTGTATTTCTTAGACAGGTTACTGCAGTCATCAGCTTTCACGAGACAGGTTTGGAGGTGCTTCCAATTACGAGTATTGTTCAACTGAAATGTAAGACAAAGACGACATATAACAAATACAGCAATGTTACAAAATTTAATCTAAACTGATGACATTTAAGCAAATATTCATGCTGATCTTTAAACTAGTGACAGTGAATGTATAACAGATGCTTACTTCTTTTAGAAACCATGAACTATAATCTTGAAGTTGATACTCCTTGTACCTGAAAAAGATTTATGTAGGCCATTCAATCCAAGATTACCCACCGAATGAAGAAAACATATTAAGAAATAAAGCAAGATGCTTTATACTAATTGTTGAATAATTTTGAAGCAGATACCTAGCCAACTTTCATTAAATTATATTCTGGATGAACTTGACATATTTAGTAACGAGTACATAAAACAGAAATATTGAAGAGAACAACGATAAAGGGAATTTTGGTTTTCATCTTACCTTAAACCAGTTACACTGTGACCAGAGCCATTATTTGTTACAATGAACCTACGAGAGAAACAGTGTAAGATATCACAACTGACAAGTGTATTTCAAAGAACCAAATAAGTAAAAATAAAAATCACAAAGCCTAATTGAGCTGATTTCCGAAGATGATATTATTATTGGTGAAAAAAAAGCATATAGCTCATGGTTAAAGGACAGATGGACTGTAATGGATGACCTAGCTTATCTACTAAAGGTGATCCATCCTGCTTTCGGTCTAGGAAAATGATGTATTAACAAAAAAAAATTTTGAAAATGCTTTAAGGTGCTGTATCTTCAAGTATTTTCTGTATATTTCTGTACAAAAAATTCTGTATGTATAGCATTACTCTTCTGTATATGGAAAATGCCACCGATTGTAGACTACAGCGCGTCAGTACTTAAAGGACATTAGCAAGGAGTTGAGATAGTACTTGGCTAAAGTTAGCTATTAATCTGTGGATCATTTTTAGAAATACCATGACCACGATAGTTCTGCAAAGTTCACAATGTGGTTTAACACCGAAAATTTTCAAGTCCTCAATAACTACGTAACATATAGGGACTATAAACACCGTTATTGACTCTGAACAAGCACACCATACATTTATATTCAAGAACGTATGGTAACATTCAACTTAGCTACAATGTTCCTCTTAGTTTCTGAAATATGCAGCACCCGCTCAATTACACACCGCACTCCACCCCTTCTTAAGCTCATATTGGCTCGAAAGACTCAATTAAGTTTTCACTTGCCAAAGAAAGTAGCAATAATAGCAAAACAAATGCCTTCTTATGACATGGTCTAACTCAAAAGTACGCATGATCATATTAGCTTAGCTCCAAAGGGCACTTTTGAAAGAAATGACAAAGCAGGTGCATTTAGACTTAGAAACCAAGTTCTCTTTCTTGATGTATGATGATTAAAAAACAGAAAAGAACACTAAACTCCCATATTGATCACAGCTTCTAATGAGCACAATGTGAACACTTAAATCATCTACATTCAGAAGATAAATATCCTTATCATAGACATTGTATTGATTGTACAACCAAGTTATTCATTGGCAAAACCGCATTTAAGAAACAACGGGATGTGATGAAGATGCCTATGTCGTGGAGCATGACAACAGGAATTAGCAAATATACAGATCAAATCTACAAAAAAGAATGTGCTAGAACTAATCATTAATCTGATAGAGTTATATATATATCCCACTGAAGCAGAAAACTATAGAAACAATGATTTAGGCTTCTATATTAATCAGGCCCATAGTGCATGTCCGGTTTGCAAAATGAATCCAAGTGTTTCTTACTCTATTTAGACCCATATTCTTCATTATGCTTAAAATCAACAATTTACTGAATTTCATAGAACATTGAAGTATTTTGAGTAAGAAAGGACTTCCGTATTACAAACGTGAATCTAATCAACAGTGAGATCTAGATAGATTTACTTTACTTTTTTCCAACGGAAAAGTAAGGGGGAAAAACATGTCTCCAACGAGATAACCCGATTCACTAGGATACACAGAAAATTGGGAATACTTACGCCAAGACAGTGAAGACCAAGATTGCCACCAAAATCAAGCAAAGCATGATCAGATACTGCAAGTCAAAAGTCAAAGGGAATCCAATTAAAAGAGAAAAACAAGAAAGACTGAAATGATCAACGATCTAGATTTCATCATAAATTCATTTAATCATGATACCATCCATAGCAAGATAGTGTTCTTCTTTAGGGCACCCAAGAACCCAACAATTGATCTGAAATCAACAAAAAAAACACAAGTCTTTGTAAGAAATCAGATAACGTGGATAGATGGGAAATTTTAATTTATGATCAATTCAAGGAATTCGGGGTAAAATGACAGAAAGCATACATTATGAATATTAGGGCACCAAGGCCCAGAACGGGGAGAGTGAGAGACTTGCGACAGCCATCATGATGAATGCTCATCCACACCCCAAAACCTATGACAGCCACTGCTACTAGCTACAGAAGACAAAATTGAAGTAAGCATTAACCAAATAAAAATCAAAACAAAACAAATTTGATCAACAATTTCAATTTCCTTAAAGTTTAAGTCTTTCAGCTGGAAAGTTAATAGTATATTTGGTCAACAAACTTTTCGAAGAAAATGACAAAACAACAAGAAAGAAAAATTGGTTTAAGAAATGAGGAGCAAAGAGAAAATGGTTAGCAGACTCTCAACTATCATTTCCTCTTCGTTCCCGAAACACCAAACAAGTTTTGAAGAAGTATCAGCCATGAACTTTCCTTTCCCTTTCCTTTTACCTCACTAAGTCCATGAGCCAAACAGGACTAAATTAATATCCATCTCTTTCTAGTATACTTAAACTAGAACCACCCATCCATAATCACAAATGGCGGTCAAAAATCAAAATTTCTGGAGGGTAGTCCATAATAAACCAGGTAATGAGCAGAAAGATCACATCTTTCAGCAAAACTTTAACTTCTAAATGGACAAATTACTCAAAAATTATTTTAAAATGAACAATAAAAATGCCAACGTCAACAGTGACCAATGGCACCCAAATTCAAACCCAGTAGAACCCCCACAACTGACAGAATCATAGATAATTTCAAGCAGCTAACAATACCTACTATCCAAATTTGGGGGAACACACCAAATTGAGAGGAAATTACACAAAAAAATCATATAAGGATAATTTCGGAATGCATTATGAAATCAAGAAAATAAAGCTATAAAATCAAGAAACAAAGGTACATAGGTGAATATACCATTGTAAGAAAGTTGATCCATCTGATTACAAATGTGCTAGTTCCTGTACTCATTCTCAAAGACCCAACTTCCAGAAACAACAAAACAACTGTGTGTGTGTGTGTATGAGAGAGAGAGAGAGAGAGAGAGAGAGAGAGAGAGAGAGAGAGAGAGAGAGAGAGAGAGAGAGAAACTGAAAATTGTCAGAATGGTCTGGTGGAATGAAAGATGAAGTTGGGAATTTGGAAGTACGAGGGAAGTGCGGCAAGTTGAGTGTTGGGTAAGAACAAAGAAGGCTAAGAAGCTAAGAAAGAGAGAAAGGGGACTGGATTGGGAGTTGGGACTATGTGAAGATTTGAGGGTTATATTGGGGATTACGGCGAAGAAATATACATGGATCATGTTTGGGGGAATGGCCATGGGGGCCATTTTGAAGCCAGAAAACACGACACGACATTATTGCAAGTAACAGAAAGAGGAGGAATTTCAGTGAACAAGATTTAAGGTTTGGATTTTGGTATTATGTGTAGTCAAAAAACTGTTTCGTATGAATCCATCATTCTTTTGTTTTTAGTTGAGACTAGGTGGTTGGAGCCTTGGAGGTCTTTGACGGTTTTGTAACGTGCAGGTGCTTGCTTTGCTGCAATATTCCTATCCATTCATGGAATTAACGTAAATTGGGAGTGTGTAGTATACGGTAAGTAAGTTACTTCCTAATCTCGAGTTTAACGAGTAAATATTTAGTACAACGTGGTATTACTATTTAATATCAGTCCAAACGTATTAATAATTTTATCTTCAATTTAGTTATGCGTAGCAAAGTTGTTGATATACTATTACATTGTTATTAGATTATAATATCACATCAATTGTATTACCGTTACAATCAATATTTTTTCGAGTTTAGCACCCTTTCCAAAAGAAAAAAATTAGGTCAGTTCTCCTTTGCATGATTTAAGTGACAAATTTTTGGTTTTTAACTTTCTCTCTACCAGCTTCTCTCTCACTTTTTTTTTTTTTTTAAATCATTACAAAACGAAATTTAAAATTTGAAATCAAGTCACTAAGTCATCATGTCAAATAAGCCTAAATATATATATATATATATATATACTTTATTTTTTTTATAAAAAAGTTACATTTATGAAATTTATGATTTAAATCTATGTTTTAAAAAATAAATTTGAATATTTGATATTTATTTAACGTACAACAAAATATATACTTTTAATGCTATAAAAAAGAAATATATTATATGTACAAAAATAAAATATTAAAATATTTAACCAGTCAAAATGTTACTTTTTTCTTGGGACGAATCGTGTACAAAGAATTAAAGAAGGGATAGAGTTACCACATTTGTGTAACTCTATTATCCTTTCAAATAATCAAAATAATAATAATAATAATAATAATTAGAGAGAAGCTAGCCTGCCAGGCAATGAGATAATTCAAAATCACAGAATTAAATTACTAAATAGTAAATGAGAACAGACCGGAAGAGATCTTGAAAACCATCAACCTTGCCAATGAGAAATGGTATGTATGCTTTATGTTTTAGTTTTTTATTTTATTTTTTGAAAATTTTGGAGTGACCCGTAAAGAGTAAGAAAGGGATAGACTTTAAATTTTTATGTGTTTTTGGGATGAAAGAAAAGACTATGAAACCAATAATTGAGAAATTAAGGGCTCGTTTGGACATGTCATTTTAGTATTTAGTATTTGGTGTTACTTTGACAAGTTTTAAAATGACCAAAAAAAAAATCATATGGACATGTCATTTTGCAATTTCATTCTATGTATATTTTGTCAAATTTCAATCTCCAGACTTTAATCCATCTTCTTCACTTGAAACTCCCTGACTCGTACTCCCCCAGAGAGCAGAACAGTGGCAGTTTTCGAGAAATTTACAGCCCAAGGGAAGAAGGATCGGAAAAGAGAAACTGCTGCAAGCTTTACTTTGGGTCCCGGAAATGGATCCTCACTGCCGGAAGCAGACTGCTGCAAGCTTTACCTTTGAGTCCCTGAAATGGATCCTCACTGCCGGAACAGGTGGAAATATAAATTTTGTGGCATCCTTTCTACGGTGCTCAATTCCATCCACCAGATAGATTATCAATATGACCCAAGAAGTAGGATATACCAGGCAAGCAAAAGCAACTCATTTTGCATCCCAACTACTTGAGTTAGGCTACAGCTCTATCTAAAAGCAACTCATCAACTCAGCTTTCATCCCAATTACTTGAGTTTGGCTACAGCTCCATCTCTAATGTTTCCGACTTTAAAATCACAACGATCCATATTCACGTTCTTTTCTTATCTTGATTGAAATTTAGGTAGTTTAACTGAAACATGGCTGTAAAGTTTATTTGCTTTTCCGGTTCGTTAAAAGGGGATCACAGCAAAGCAAAGATAAAAGCTGTTCCTTGTAGTACATTGCTTGAAAAGCACGAAATCAGCAATAAACCTTCTTCGACTTACAAACATTGGACTCTTTATACTTCGGGAATACTTATTACACCTATTACATACCACACAAATCATACAAGAAAACTCTATAAAAATGATTCACTTTTCTTTGGTCATGCATTGTGTTGAGCTGATATATGATTATCAAGCCTCAGACATGAATTGTTGTCGACCTCGGGCCTCACTCAACCTGAGGCTAATAACTATACATGAACTAACTAGCAAAAGATGGTCATGTAACTCTATTGGTGCACGTTTGGATTGCAGTCTTCATCTGTTCTTTATTCAGAGAAGTTTTAACGATCACCTGCACAAAACAATGAACTCTTTCATTATTCGATTGTTCTAAACATTCAATAAGACAGGGACTTCCTTGTAGTATACAAGCCAATGAAGTTCAGGTCAACGAGTCACGAGTGTGTGTGTGTGTGTGTGCGCGCAACTGATAGAGAGAGGGAGGCATGACATCTTGAGTAAGCATAAGATCAGAATGCACGAGGTAAACCAGATATTGTAGTCATCAAAAGTTCGTCATTTGATTCTTTATAACTCCATAAGGGTTCTCAGGGGCTTCTTTTATAAATATGGTAAAATAGGTATACTGATTAGGAGAAAGTTAGCAGGTCTAAGTGCCATCTAAAGATATTGGAAATTGATGACAATGACAATAAAACTTATTTTACCTCTTGTACTTTGTTTCCAGAACGAGCAAGTAACTTGTACTGACCCTCGAAGGTAGATGCCAAATAAACCTGCCCAGAGTTTGTAATCAGGGGTCAACTCAAACCCAGGACGTCATGAAAACATATCATTGCAGCTTACAAACAAAGCATACCAAATCACATTTTGTTTAACATAAAAAATGCAAGCTCGCAGGATTAATATGGATAAGTCAGGCTATCAGGTACCTGAAATGTCGGAGCCAGACCAGGATTCAAGAAATATCGGCCTTTTGATGCGGATTGAATGCCCTCATACTGCTGTAGTTCTTTAACAAGAGATTCTACATCACTCCACTGTCGAGTTTTTTTAGTCAGGATAAGAAATACAAGTATAAGCCATTGTCATCCAAAATACAGGTGCAAAGAATGATACTGAAACATTAGTAAAGTCAACCATGTATCAGTATAAACTAGTTTCCAAACAATCTCATTTAAAAGGATATTCAGCGGAAATGTAAGTAACTGGACACTTCCCCCATGCATCTAATAACACTACCAGGATAAGAAAGATTAAAAGATAACATTGCATAACCCTGATCTAATACATTTTGCTATTAAGCCAGTTCAGAAAGAGTATTAAAGGACTGTCATGTTAAAAATACACCGTCACTTTCTGGGTAAGAGTTGTGAATATATGTGTCTCATGATATTGTCATCAACTCTAATTGTGATGCAAAGAAAACTTCTGTAAGACAGCTTCTTACAAACCAGAAGCAGAAAACTTTATCCTGACAACTTTTTGCCCTAACTATTACTCCATCCGTTCATAAATTATTGTCCTTCTTTCCTTTTTCATCTCTTTCAAAAATAATTGTCCTATTTCTCAACTTTTCTTTTCAGGAAAACACTTTTACCATTTTACCCTTACTTTTTCTAACTACTTTAATGATGACCACATGCACATGGGCTTTAATGGAAACTACATATTATACCAATATTTATAATTGAGTCAATTAGCTAATCTTCATCTATGTGTCAGTCAAACAAGACAATAATTTAGGAACGGAGGGAGTAATATGTTTTGATATCCTTGTGATACATCATATATTTGACTCTTGATTTGATGCAACATAAAAGTTCAGATGATAAGTTTCTAGAAATCAAGTCATTAGTCCAGATACAATGCCATCCAAAAGGGGTTCGATCTACTTGCTCTGCACCTTAAATTCACCTAAAAAAGAAGAATGAAAACTTTGAAGCTTCAAAGAGTGGGTATAGGAAAGGACAAAAGGGGGCTGGTCACAAAACAGTAAGAACAATAATGAAGATAGATGTATAAATTCTCCTTACTTGAACTGCTTTATATTAATTTTTTTTGGTTCCCCAAAGGTGTCCCCAGGCACATAGGTCCAAGACTAATCCCCAAGCTAGGTAGGACTACAAGGGCGGTAAAGCTCCCCCAACAAGTTTTTAACACAACTGTGTTCCCATGGCTTGAAACCGAGACCTATGCTTAATCTAGAACAACCACTTTACGAGCTGATCTACGCGCTTGTTGGTCTTGAACTGCTTTATTTACGCTACACTAACTCATGCAAAAATGGGCAGAACAGCAGAGTAACCACTCAAACCACACTAATTATGAGTTGGAAGAAAAACTATGATACTCTCTTTGTCCCAATTGACGAGGTACACCGACTTACTGCACAAATCAAGAAAAAGGTTGAATAACCATTAACTTCCTAAAAGTACCCTTTCTTTTTGTGGCCACAATTTCACGCGGTTTTAGTTGATATGACATGATTATTCTCAACCACAAACTTAAAAGGTATGAAAGGCATTTTGAAGAAAAATAACTTCCCAAAAAGGAAAGGTACCTCTTCAATTGGGACAAACTAAAAAGGAAAGTGTACCTCTTCAAATGGGACGAAGGGAGTATAAAATAGCGAAGTGAAAAGGACTGCATAGTCTGAGAAGGGCCTAAACTCTAATGTCAGAGGGAGACTTTTCCTTAGTTCGAACCTGCCACATTGCATCACAGTGCAGCTCTTTGTACAAAGTTTAACTCTTATAGACTAGCATCAGATACACGGCTACTTTATCCATAAATAGAATGTTAAATCAGTTTGCAACATGAGGCGCCATGTAACATATTCATCCTATTGCAAGAAAGTTAAGGGGATTGGGGGGAGGGGGAGGGAGAAAACAGAATCTCAAACTGAGGTTATTGGTGTGAATGGCGTTGCATGTAATTGAGGACAGCCGCACTTAATACAACCAAGATGCTTCAAAAAGAAAGACGTGTGAAAACAAAAACCTCAGTATCTGCTTGTGCTTCCAAAGAGGCCTGATAGCGAACTCCAGATACCAAGGTCTCAATCAGTGGATCTGGCTGCCATAGAAGACAACGATCATTATGTTTAACATCCTAATCATTAGCTTCAGAATCAGTAGTGAAAATGCCATACATATTTATATATTACTAAAAACACCAATATACGTGTTACCATTATCTCTTTCAATGATAGAGATATACGTCCCTGTGAAAAATCTAATTGGAGAACTTTTGCCTCTATAACCTGCAAACAAAAAAAATCTCTCTATAACTTCGACATTGTTACCCAAAAAACAAAAAAATTAAAAAGAACGTGTATCCAAGAGCCTTTCTTCTCCTAGCTTTGATCATCAAAATGTGGACTTGTGAGACATAGCTTTCAATATGTATCCAAAGACTAGAAACATTGGATCAATGGGCTAACATTTTCTTATTTCAGTAGATACACCCCTGATTATATGCAAAGCGAATCTAGTATAAACACACACACACACATATATAGTGATTACATTTCCATCAGCAAAAACACTCGAGTACCTGACCACTTCTGAAATTTGGCGATGGATCTAAAGGGTCATCCCATGACACTTCTGACTGGTGAATTAATGCAGGTACTCCTTCAACCTACATTAGAATATTAATTCAAAATTATTAACCATAGATTGCTGATTGAGTGATACTTTCATAATTTTGACCCCGTTACAAGAAGCCGAAGATGGATGAAATCAACAGAGAAAGCCATTGAATCTGAAATCCCAGAAAAAAAAAATGAAGAAAAAGTAAAACCTTTAAAGTATCCATAATGCTAGCATGAGACTTGAGAAAGCATAACTTTTACCTCAACAAAAATTCCAAAGTAAGTAATATTTTTGATGCAGCATTTCACGATATCCCCGACTCTAAGTTTAGACTGCGATGAAGAATAGCATAAGAGGTTACCAATTAAGTCGTTGCGTAACGTGGAGAGATAGGAAACCGAAATTGATAAGCTCCTCACCATTAATCGATTCTTTTTTTGAATTGATTCTTCCTTCTCTTTTTGCTTCGCAGAAAATATTAGCTTTCTAGATTCTCTGTCAGCTAACACCACATACACTTTGACTTTCTGCAAACATTAGTAATATCAGTATCTCAAAGTTACAACAAATTAACATCATCACAAAATTTCACACCAAATCAAATTATTCAAACCTGACCAACAAATGACGACAAGTGTTTGAGTTTCTCTTGGTCATAAATCATAAGCAAATCTTTAAGTTTCGTATCAGGGGATATTTCCCCCTCAACTATGATTTCACCATCAGATTTTGAATTTACGCTCGAATCAAAAGATATTGTCACACTTGTAGCCTCGTATTTTCCAACAATCCCTAGATTTTGCTTGTATTTAGACGGATCTAACCCTTTCCTCCTCAACCAAGATTCAAAGGCTAAATACCTCAACCCCGTGGCAAGATTGCGATATGGTAAAAACCCAATCAAAGAGCCAAAAGATACCTGAAAGACAATTACAACAAAATCTAAAAACATAACCACCACAAAAGTGAAGAGAGAGAAACGATAAAACTGAGGTGCACTTACAGCAAACCCTCGGATGCTAGCGCTTATCAATTCTACGTTTTCCCGTCCTCCCACTTTAATCAAATTTTCAGCCCTTGCCCAGTCGGTATCTTCACGATCCTTGAATATTTGTGGGATCCAGAGTTCAGAATTGTTCATAAGTAAGCTACCTCTCATTTGAAAGCACTATGAATGAAACTTGAAAGTAAATTACTAATTACACCTTTATGGGTGCCTTTACAGAGAAGATCTCATGCTCGAAAGCATTACTAGAACTTCCCGGATTCACGAGACTTCCCAGATTCACAAGACGCGTATCTTCCCATCTCTTTGTGGACTTTCTTTCCGCAGAACAATCTAATCTATAACATAGTAAGAAGTAAGCAACTAAAGCTACAGGAAACCAGGAAAATTCTAGAAAGAGAAACTGAGGCTTGGATTACCTTTTAGGTTGACCTTGCAGGGAAGCACTATGATCTTGTAACAGCAAGGCATCCCCACTTTCAAGGGATTGGTCAAGATTAATATTTCTCGCATTTACCATCTCTGTTGATAGATCAGATATTGACTGTCTCCAGCCTCCAGAGTCTTCTTGTTTCTGATCACCATTCAAATCGAGATTCAGTATCTCCGGCTTTTGCGAAAGTGAAACATTGGTAGATGTTCCACTTTCCATACTATTATTCTCTTCTATTGCTTTCGCAAAATCGTCTTGCTTCTGATCATCATTCAAATTGAGATCTGATATCTCAGGCTTTTGCAAAAGCAAAACATCAATAGATGTTCCACTTTCCATAGGATTATTCTCTTCGATAGAATTCGTAACTGTTGCTTCAGCTTCTTGAGAAGCCTCTTCCTTGTTTTTTAAAACATTCACATCAGGCTTCCTCACCAATATAGTTTCACTAAGCCTCTCTTTGTTGTGACTTTTTTTTACCGCTAAATCCCATTCCTCACTCAACCCCAATGATTTCTCTGATCCAATAATATCCTCATAGAAACTAGTTGGCTTACGCAAACTTATGCTAGGATTACTTTGCCGAGAATCATCCACTGTCTTTGCGACCGGTTGACTCGGTCTCTTTACACTAGGAGCTCTTGGACTTGGCTTATCATTTGTTTCAAATTTAACTCCTTTTCTTGGCACTGGCCTCACCAAATTTAATCCACTCACTGGAGTTGATGGTTTCCTCATATCAGACACATCACGTGGGACCTCCTTTATCTCACTAATTCCTGATTTACCCTTTGTTGATGGTTTCCTAATATCGGACACATCAAATGGAAGCTCCTCTATCTCACTAAACCCTGCTTTACCGTTGTTCTTGTATGATTTCTCGATTTCCAAGTATGACAAATCTGGGCTCGATTTTCGACCAATTATCTGAGCAACGCACAGAAATAAAAATAAAAACAATTTCTTGATTTCCAAGTAAGACATTTCTGGGTTCGATATTTGACCAATTGTCTGAGCAAGCCACAGAAGTAAAAATTAATCACAAAGATAAAAAGTAGTGCTAAATGGATTAATTTGAGCCGGATCAAAAGCATTTATTACTCTCTAAACCAATTGAAAAGGACATTTTCACCCTTTATATATTTATTGTTCATGGGAAAGGTTGCAATTTTTAAGAAAGGGTACTTTAGGTAAAGCATTTTTTATATTTTTGGATATTGCAAAAGTGCCCCCATTGATCCGGATCAAATTGATCCGTCAAGATTTATTGAAGATGAAAATGTAAGTTCAACAATCCCGAATCCAAAAAACTTTAACTATACTCATAACACTTAACATTATAATAAGTCCATGTATCAAGCTATTCATTAGAAATAAAAGATAATGCGCACTCAAAGTAAACAAAAAATTTAAATAACTTCCTTTTTCCCCTTTTTTGCAACCAATATACCAATTCTTTACTCCCTTCATGCCAAAATAAATCATACTTCCCATTTTGGTTTGTCCCAAAAAAGAGTCGCGTTTTTAAAATTTAAGCATCAAATCTCCATTTTGTTCAAGTTTTTTCTTTCTTTTCCAATATATAATAATTATCTAAAGCTTCATACAAAATAAATACTAACTTTAGTGCAATTTCAAAAACATATGGAGAACAAAAATACCATATTAAGAAGTTTGGTTTGTTAAATGCAACTCTGTTTTTGACGGAAGGAATATTTCCTTACCCATAGATAGTGAACAAAAGCTAAAAATAATGAACATCCACAGAAAAACATACACGCACAGAGAAAACAGGAACAAATAATTAAAAGTAAATAAAAACATACACACACAGAAAAGAGAAACTAATTAGAAAATAGACACACACAAACATGGAAAAGAGAATCAAGAAATTTGAACACAAACACACGCACACACACACACACACTAAACAGAAACTAGATTATAAAATACACACACACGCATAGAAAAGAAAGTTAGAAACATAAAACACACACACACATATACACACAGAACCCACACAATTACTCAGGCACACACTCACACGCAGCCCACACAATTGAAGTCTTAATTTCTCAAGAAATTGACAGAGAGAGGGAGAGAGAGACCTTGGCGAGGGTAAGTTTGGGGTCTTCACCAATCAAGCGGCCGAACTTGAGCTCCATCTGCTCCCACTTATCAAGCTCAGCTTCATCTTCCGGAGCAGCAAAAACTAACAATTTCTTTCTGGGTTTCCGAGGCAATAAAGAAATGTTAGTCCTACAGTTTCTAAAATTCGAAAAAGAAGGAACACACAACCGAAAAGCACAAGTATTGCCGGAGGTTGAGCTGGTAGTGGTGGAGAGAAAGAAAACATCCATTTTATTGAAAAATTAAGACTTCAATTTCATCAGTTAGAGTTGATAACAATCACTCAGATTCAGTGGTTATTGTAAGATTTTGCTCCAGGGAACGAAGTCTCTTACTGTGTGAACCTGTGCTTTTCGGATGAGAGAGAATTTGGAGAGAGGGGAAAGGGGCTAGAGGTGGAGGCGGAGGTGCCGAGGTGGTTTATCCATCTGTTGGGGGAATTAACGTTTTTGATAAGGAGTATGCTAAAACAATGCACCAAAAGCGCTAAACAAAGCACCCATGTTTATAAAATTACTATATTACCTTTAAACTAAAAAATATTTAAAAAACAAAAACTAACCTACCTCTACCCCTACCTCTACCTCTACCTCTCCTCCACCCTCTAAGCAGCCCATACTCCCATTCTAAACATCACCCGCCTCTCTCTCTTCACTTTTTCTCATTCTCTTTATATTTTTTACATTTTTCCATCATTTTACTTAAAGAAATAAGGTATATTTCTTTATAATTTTTGTAATTTTCTATTAATTGTTAATTGTTTTAACTAATTAAACTGAAAAAAAAATTTAAATTTACGGTGAGGGCCGGGCCGGCTATATTTAAGTATAACCGGGCCGACTATATTTAAATATAACCGGGCCGGCTATATTTAAATATAACCGGGCTGGCTATATTTGAATATAACCGGGCCAGCCTCCTTTTTTTTTCTTTTTTTTTGAAATAGAAATGAAGTTTCTTTGGTCCACTTTATATAGTATAACTGTATAATACATTATTGATTATTAACTTTTTAAATTGCTATATTTTTGTTAGATTAAACTTTATAAAACATAAATAAAAACCCCTAAACCCAAAACTCTAACCTAACCCTAATCCAAACCCAAACCCAAACCCAAACTCTAACCAAACCCTAACCCAAACCCAAACTCTAACCAAACCCAAACTCGAACCAAACCCAAACCCAAACCTCTCTAACCAAACCCAAACCCAAATCCTAACCCAACCCAAACCCTAACCCTAACCCTAACCCTAACCAAACCCTAACTCTAACCCAAACCCTAACCCTAATCCTAACCCAAACTCTAACCAAACCCAAACCCTAACCCTAACCTAACCCAAATCCAAACTCTAACCTAACCCAAACCCAAACTGTAACTCTAATCCTAACCCAAACTCTAACCAAACCCAAACTCTAACCAAACCCTAACCCTAACCCAAACCAAACCCAAACCCTAACCCTAACCCTAACCCAAACTCAAACCCTAACCCAAACCTAAACCCAAACCCAAACTCTAACCAAACCCTAACCCTAACCTACCCAAATCCAAACTCTAACCTAACTCAAACCCAAACTCTAACCTAACCCAAAACTCTAACCTAACCTAACCCAAATCCAAACTTTAACCTAACCCAAACCCAAACTCTAACCTAACCTAAACTCTAACCTAACCCAAAACTCTAACCTAACCCAAACTCTAACCTAACCAAAACTCTATTAAAATTTAAACTTTTTAAATTTTATGTTTTTGTTAGATTAAATTTTTGTTTTACGTAAATTTTATAATTCTGCTAATTTACAAAAAAAAAAAAAAAAACCAACACACTTTAATTAAAGTATGTTATTTCATTTGTATATAGTGTAATTATATTTAACATATTAAACAAAAATTAAATAAAATAAAAATAACCAAGACTATTTAATTTACAAATAAAAAAAAAACAAGACACTTTAATTAAAGTATGTTGCTTTATTTGTATATATAGTGTAATTATATTTGGAGTTATATTTAACATATAAAACAAAAAAAACCAACACAATTTTATTTACAAAAAAAAAAAAAAAACAAGGCGGGCCGGGCCGGCTTTAATCACTATAGCCGGACCGACTATATAACAAATGGGCCGGCCGGCTTTTTTGTTATATAGCCGGGCCGGCTATAGTGATTAAAGGCAGGCCAGTTTTCCTTAATTGGGCTGGACCGGCTAAAATTAATATGGCCGGGCCGGCTATGTTTTTTCGTAAAAAAATCCTAAATTAAATGAAAAATATTAAAATAAATTAAAAAACGTACCGTAAAATAGTTATCTGCGGTAAAATTACCATTATTGTTGTAATCCATATCTCCGTATATAAAGATTTAGATTGGAATTATTAGATGGAGAAAGTGAGAGATAAAGTGAGAGTGAGAGTGTGAGAGTTAAAGTGAAAGTGAGAGTGAAAGGTGAGAAGTGAGTTTTATACTTGTTTTAGCTTAGTTTGTTTTTGTAAACAGTACATTAACAAACAGTACATTACATAAGTAGTTCGTTAAATTTGTCCGAACAAACAAACAGTACATTAAATCTAACTGCACCAATATATTTATTAAGAACTCTAATCATTTTTATCTCTACTACTAATTAAGGGTAATTTTGTCATATTTTAAAATTTTTCATTAAAAAGGTGCGTCGTTTAGCGCTTTTGGGTGCGTCGTTTAGCGTCCATGTTTGATAAATATTGAAAACGCGTGCGCAATATAGTGCTTTTAATAGTGATTCAATAGAACAAAGAGTGATGCTATTTACACCACCTTTTGCTATTAATACACCTCAAAATAAATTATAAAAATATCATTATTTAAATAGACTCATTTACCTTTCTTTTTTTTTTTTTTTTACTTTCTTCTTCTTCTTCTTCCCCACCCCTCCCCCTTCTCTCTCCAGTAACCCCGCCTCCCGACAACCTAGTAAACCCCCAACCCCTTTCCTTCTTCTTTTCAAATTGGTCCGTTCTCCCTCCCCCCATTTTTTTCCCTTTCTTTCCTTCTTCCCCTCCCCTCTCCCTTATCTCCTTCTTCCCCTCTCCCAAACCCACCACCTTGAAAAAAAATCTGACTTTCAAGTGTTTCAAAGAGGAGGGAGGAGAAGAAAAAAATAAGAAGAGGGAATTAGGGAGAATGAGGAAGATGAGTGGAGGCTGTCGTGAGGGAGGGTTTCCTAACGTGAAGGAAGGGAGGGGCCAGCTGGGTGGGTGGGCAGTGTGTGGGTGTGTGGGTGGGTTAGGTTTAGAAAAATAAATTATTTAGGAAGGGATAAAAAAGAAAACATGAGGTGGTGTATTTAGATATTAGGTTGGTGTAAATTTTTTATGATAGGTGTATTAATAATAAATTATGGTGCAAATAGCGCTATTCTAGAACAAATAGTGTGAATAATAGAAAATTTGAATTAGAGTGTTTCTCCATATTTATATTCCAATTAAAGCTCAGGTGCTTCATTTTCTTATCATTTCTTATCGTCGTTAGACATCTACTTCAATATCTATATATAGTCTAAAGTAGTGTGTATTTCTTAAACAACCTTTCAAGTACCGCGTATTATTAGATTGTCTCATGTATGTCTATATTATTAGGCCTTCGGGCTATACCTAAGAAGTTTTTTCAAAATATAAATTAAACCCAAAAATTACATGAGCAACTGTAAAATAGTATCTCAAACCATGCCTAACAAAGGTTTCTAATCCCCAACGTCTGCAAGACCCCTCCGCGCACGATATTAGGCACTGATATACTCACGAGTCATTGATGGATCAATCTCTCTTCTAAGTTAGAGTTACACTTTCTTATATAGTGCCTAGCTAGGACATGATATATAGTTCTAGTTTTAAGAAAACTAACTCAATTTCTTTTAGATGGTGTCCCCCTTCCGAAAAACTAGATTGCAAGTAGAGCTGTCAAAGTGGGCTGACGGTTCGGGCCAGCCCGCGGGCTTTATAAACTCGCTATTTGGCGGTGCGGTGCTGGCTAGTCCGTTAAGGGGACGGGTCTAAAATGTATTAACCCAACCCAAACCGTCGCGGGTTGTGGGTTAAACGGGTCAGCTCATCAAAAAATAATACATTAATTTAAAATTTAATATAATTATTATTAAGCTAAAATTTTGACATTTTGATATAAATATTATATATAAAGTCCAAAAATTAATGAAAGTCTTCCCAAATAAAACTTTGAATTAATACAATATTCAGAGGAGAACATTAAAGTAATGAAATTCTTCCCAAATAAAAATGGGAGCTGCTGTTGAATTTGCAAGGGATTAGTATTAAGGAAAAAAATAAATTGACTTCTTATGCTCACAGGATGTGAGTCCTGCCTAGATTTTTTTTTAAATTTCTATTTTTACCCTTGCTCCTTAGATTGGCTGGCCAACCCACCCCAACCCAGACCGGACCGCCTTAGCCCGCAACCCGCGCGGGCTCAGCCCGTTTGACCCGTTTATAAATGGTCTTATATTTTGCCAACCTAACCCGCCTATTTTATGTGGCGATCCAAGCTGACCCAACGGGTTAAAATCATTTTGACTGCACTAATTGCAAGCTATTGACATGAATTGACCTTTAACCTGCAAATTAATTAGTTGTTATGGTAGCTATGATGAACAGTAGAAATTTAGTGATTTGCTTGAATTTGGAAAAGAGTACAACCTGTACGACGGCGTTCGTTCTTTGTCAAGAATTTCAATGCAACGTTCTTTGTCAAAGATTTCAATGCAACTCATGTAAATCATGAAAGAATATTTTAGCTTTATTTTTTCTTATTTACGTTTATTGGAATTTCATCATATTGGAAAAAATAATTGGAGTCACGGCAAGTAATATTGAATATATATATATATATATATATATATATATATATATATACAGTATCAAAGACAAAAAGAAATACAAATTTTTTCCTTGCGATTCACTATTTTCTATATTTATTTTGCGCCTCCACCATATGGTAAGTAATACTTTGGAACTTGGGAGCTTTATGTCACTTTGGTTGGTTATAAAGATCTTAAGTACTTACTTCTATGCATGCCAAATTAAGGATGTGCAGCATGCCACTCTTTATTGTGTATGTGATCCAAGTGCGATGGATATACAAGTTTTAGGATAGAGAGGATGAAGAATTGATAGACGACCATTTTTTAAAAATAATGTACTGAAAGTTGTGATAAAAGTATGTGATGTTTATTGTCAACAAATAGAATCTAAAATTTTTCTGAGTGAGAGATTGAAAAACATAACCTTGACGTGATTCCTGGATAACTTATTCATACATAGGCGCTAAATACCACCTAGCGATTTCTATTGGTTTTTTCTGTCATTTTAAAAAAGTTGGTTTTGATTTTCCCATGACATATGAGGAAAGTGACAAAAAAAGTTGATTAAAACCAATGAAAATTGTCAACATTGATTTCTATTGGTTTTTTCTCATTTAAAAAAAGTTGGTTTTGATTTTTCATGACACGTGACGAAAGTGACAAAAAAAAAAAAGTTGATAAAAACCAATGAAATTAAATTGCATCTTAATTGACAGTCTATTTTTGGATGAAAAAGCCTATTTGGACACTTGATTGCATCAAATTAAAAAAATAGAATATCAAACCCCAAATTATAAAAACTAAAATCCTCCTCGACCCCAAATTTCAATTATGGTAAAACTGGATAGATGATACTAAAGGGCCATTAACCCTGAAGAAAAGACGATGTATTTATGTATGACTGACTGACTGGCTTTAGAAAAATGAACGTGCCTGCCTGCCTAGCCTAGGTTTAATTTAATTAAGGTAGAGTAGGGAAATCTATATATATATAAAAGCAAGATAGTCCTATTTTTTGAAAGTTCCCGCCAAAATACAATTTCCAAAAATAGATACTATCCTGTCAAGAATTGCAAACGGTTTTGCTGTTAAGAATAGCCCACAGTTTTGCCTTGAAACTCGGTCAATACCTTGAAATTATGTCTGCCTTGAAACTGAGTAGAAGAGCAAGTTGAACCTAGGGTTTGGCATTGAACTTTGAATTCGTGAATCAAACTCTCGCCCTCCAAACAAACACGTCTCCGGCCAAGTGTCTCCATCTCCTCACAAACCCCATTTCTGTTTGCTAGGGTTCCATCTCAAACAGGCTATGATTCAAGCAATATCGCCCAATCTCTTCAGCGTCATACGCAATTCTCTCGCAGATCCAGTCTCTCTTAGTGCTAAGGTTCAAGCCTTAGCAGCGTTGGACCTCGCTCTCTTCTCCGACCAAGCAGCGCACCAGTGTTGTTGCTTCAGCGCGTCAGCGTGAGTTACCCAACAGACTATCAATTAGGGCTTGGATTCAGGTTTTCTTTCCCAACACAAGTAAGTTCTTTCAATTTCTTTTTATTATTTTTGAATTAAGTACTTAGAGTTGAAAAGTGTTACTCGGATCGGAAGTATGGGGCTCACACTATTCTGCTTCTAATCTGGGTTAATTGTGAAAAATTTGTGAATCGATGTTTGCTAACGAACAAATTTGTGCCTAATGTTAACTTTTATATGCTGATTTGGGTAAAGTGCGAGAATTTAATCTTGCTTTTGTTACTTGGTAACAATTTGATTAGGGAGAATTTGAGAGCAATTCAGCAATTTGTGAACTGGTGGTTTTCTGTGAGCTTCTAATTAAAAAAAAAGTACAAAAAGAAAGAGGAAATTTCCCTCTTGAATTAAGTAAGAGTTTTATTTCTTTCTTGAATTAAGTAAGAGTTTTATTTCTTTCTTTGCTTGCATTTCATAGATTATGTATAAGCTTCCTGCCAGGGTGTTGTTTTCACTTTTTTCTTCTTATCCATCAGGGTAGCAATGTACGTTGTTCTTTCCCTCATTTAAAATTTCACAAGCAGAGATTCTACTGGATAATAGAAAGAATTGCTTTTCATCTATGTTGAAAAACATTAAATTCAGGAATTGGGGTGTTTATTTTAGGCGGATGACAATTAATTTGTTAATCCATAAAAGACGTGATCTATACTGCAGAGTATTGCCTCATGTATGATATTGTTAATCTCTGTTGCCTATATATAAAACACATTCTGGGAAGCCTGTGTAATAGCAGTAGTATCTCTACATCATCATCAAGTAAGCGGAGTAGAGATTTTGTTGACCTGCAAGGTAAGTGAAGTGATGGAGTAATACTCTACATCATCATCTGGTGTGCATGTGATGTAGTTGCATACTTAAATTGTGTTTGTATCGCTGTTACTTTTGTATATAGGCCAGTAATATGTTAAGGGTACTTTATGGTTAAGTTAGTATCTTAAGCTTTGTTGATTACTAGCTGCTAATCAGGCATATTACATTCTGTCTTTGCTGGGATATTTAGCCAACTTTCTTAATGACATTTCTTTAATTTTTCTTGGTGGGTGTCCAAAAATTGAAGCAAATCAACAATTTGGGTGTGTGGTTTTGTTTGTTTTTCAAGAAAATTGGAACAATGGAGTGTTGTAATGTCAGTATTTAAAAAGGTCGGTTCTTGTGTTGATTTTCTTTTTGGATCAAGGAATAGTTATACAGCTGTCTATGTGATGTAAGACAAAATGGGTTGTTCATGAACTGTCTTGGTTTGGGGTTTGCAAGGAACGCGAAAAATGGCGCATATAATGTGTTTGATGGATTGACTGAGTGAGTTAAAAGGCTAAAATGGCTCCAGGGACAAGTGTGCCACCTATTTGGGACTCATGCACCTCCGCCAATGCAATTGCTATATATAGCATTAAATTCAGGAATTGGGGTGTTTATTGGGAGAGAGATTTTGACATGCCCAGGAGCAGATTTTGCTACACAAGCCCCCTAAAAGTACATTTGAAAGGTGGGGTCAACTTAGTGATGAAGCTGGCAAAACTTCTTCTAATGAGGTCCCTAACCGGATCCTTACCACGGGGATGTGAGTACCAAGCGGGGAAGATAGAGAAGGCATAGAAATTCCTCTTTAAGTGTTTGCAATCATCCTGTCATCAAGTTTGTTGAATTTAGTTTCAATGAATTTTTGGGCGTTGAACTGGGTCTCTCTCTCCAGTACGCCAGTGTGCCTTGAAACCGGGTATTGAACTGGGTCTCTCTCTCCGATGACAAAGGAGGTAAAAAGCCTCTCTCGCTCTTTTTAATTTCATTCCCTCTCTCTTTCAATTTCATCCCATGATTCGCAACTCGCTCTATTCAATTTCATCCCCCCTATCTCTTTCAATATCATCCCATGATACACGCAACTCACTGGGAGTTCATTCGTTGGGTGAAAGAAGAAGAGGCGATGGTGAGGTCTGGAGTATTTGGGCGTTTGACCTTTCTTTTCATCACCCTTCAAAGACTCCTCAATCTTACCACCGATCAAATGAAACCAAACCCATTTGATCGATTTCGCCAACTTCAAATTCGATAGTCGACAACACCCATTTCTCAAATTCGATAGTCGACAACACCCATCGCTGTTCTGCAATCTCTGGTTTTTTTTTTCTTTTCTTTTTTTGGGTGTTTTTAATTGAATCTTTTAGCTCAATTTCGTTTACCCATCTTTGATTTTGTCTCTTTTGGTTGAATTTTTTTTGTGAAATTTGTAGTTGTTTCCTCTCTCCGGAGAACACCACCGCTTGCCCCTTTTGTTAACAGCCACGGACACAACAAGTATACTGTGTTTCGTTCTCTCTTTCTCTCTCTCTGTTCCAGATCGAAAAGAGGTACGTTTTCTTTCCAGATCCGATTCTGTTTTGATTCAGCAAAGTCAATCACTTTTGTTTTGGTTTTCAGTGTGCAATCAAATTGAATATGTTTCAAAATGTTAATTATTAGTATTAGATAATCATCAATTCAAACGCTTTGTGATTTTGATTTAGTTAGCAATTTTTTTTCCTTTCTCTCTACATATATATACATAAATACGTATTTATGCAATTCGATTTGGATCTGACTTCAATTTTGTGCATGTGCTTTGATTCAGGTATTTCACAAATAGTTTACGAAGCTCAGTTGTTCGAGATGTTTACAAGGTGTTTTTGAAAGTTTTCTTTTCTCAGTTTTGTTTTTCTATCTTTGTTACTACTATTTTGTAACATATGCTATGTGTAACTGCAGGTTTTCAATATGGAGACTTTCGAATGGTCATTCGATATGCCTTTTTCATGCTTGGTAAGTTTTAGACGAATGTAAGCCTCTTTTCTTAAGTAAGGTTTAACTCTTGGTGTTTCATGTACATTGACATGAATAAAAGAGGAATTGTGTGAATTTGGAATAATTTGATGCGGATATATGTTGTGAATGATTTGTTATCAAATGGATATATTTCAAAATTCACGGGATTATTAAATGCCTTGCCTCCTTTTGATGATGGTCAAAACTCCCATGATATCGTGACCCTAATGTGGCTATGCTCCCTTTGTATGCCTCACTTGGGCTACGATGAATGAAATAGTCATTGTTTCTTATTAAACACAGTCCATTACGTCGTTGGATGGAAGAGTTGCCTTGGTTCGTTGGGCGGATATCTTTGAATCATAGTTGTGAGGTATGCTCCAAACTTTCCAACGTCTGTCATGTAAATCAATAATTAGTAATACCCAAGTCATATAGATATCATATTTTAGAAAATAGATGACGTTTGGACTTGGAGAAATAACCAAATCCAAAGTAGGCATATCATTCTGCGAAAGCAGTACATTTGGAGATTTGCAAAAACATGAGATTGTGCTTGTCATATAGGTCGGTTTCCTCTCTCTCTCTTTTTTTTCCCCATGTCAGATATATTGGATTCGATTGGTTGCATATTAGATCGAAAATGCTGTTATGGTTGACTATGTATCTTAAGTAGGAATGTTACATTTTATTGAGTAGGAAGTGGTCAGTTGCCTCAACCTCATGGTTATGGTCTCAAGTCTGCTTAGGAAACATGTAACGTTATTGGATTAGAGGAGGGGTATGGTGGGTCCGTTTTTGGTCAGAAGAAAGGGCATGCATCATTACATTCCTATATACTGCCTATGTAATAGCAGTATTATCTCTGCGTAACCATCAAGTCAGCGGAGTAGAGATTTTGTTGATCTGCAAGGTAAGCGAAGTGATGGAGTAATACTCTCTTTTTCTTTTGCGGTAGGGTGCTTCGACTAAAGATGTCAAAGTAGTCCTACTTACTATTTTAGTAATACTCTGTTTCACTAAAGTAAGTGCTTTTGATGAAAGCCTGGTGTTTTTGTAATGGTGAATACGTTATGTTTGGCATTGGAAGCGCATTAATGCATACTTCCTCCGTCCCAAAAAAATAGTCACATTTGACAAGTCAAACTTTCTAAGATTGTAGCTTTACTTGTGTGTAGCTCCTTTGAATTGCACCATAAATATTCCCTCTTTTAGAAATGGGACTATTTTTTGGGGACAAACCAAAGAAGAAAGTGGGACTATATATTTTTTTGGGATGGAGGGAGTAGTACTTTAATGGCTATTTACCAAGATTCATCATGTTTGCCTTGAACATGTACGTGATGATCTTGCCTAACCGCATTAGTCAATATTCAATTTAAGGTATTTGTCTTTGTCTGTGGAACAACAGACTTTCAAGTGGCAAGACTATTTAAGCCGGCAGAGGAAGGTAAACGAGGCAAAGGCAAGTGCAGACCGAAAGCAAGTTTAGACGAACGAGCGAGGAAAGCAAGCCTCCGGAGAGCAAATGGAAAGCCTTCTTTAGAAGATCTCATCTCGAGGATGCAGAGGTGGTTGTCAAGAATAACATTTATGACGGGGATTCCTCCATAACATCCAAGAGATAATTATACCTCTTTCGACAAGGCGTTTGTTTTCAAGAAATAAATTGAAAACGAGTTAACAATGATGGTTGCCTTCTTGTGGTTTGGTAGCTTAGCTCGGGATCGAATCGGGGATTGCCATTGGCCTATTGCTTGGTAGAGAATGATGCAATTTCGAGGCCAATAGTGTTCTTTGTGCATTATTGCAATCTTGTGGCTTGGCCTATTTTATTGTATTATTGCAACTCCATGGCTGAGAATGTAAGATAATTTTTATAGAAAAGAAAATGGAACAAAATCTTACACTAGAGAAGTGCTTCGTACTTGTACTTGGATTGAGCGTCAAAGATATTCATGTAGGATTGTGGTTCATCAAATCAAGTGTAAAATTGCAAAATTTCTGTCAAAAAATGAAATATTATAAAGTAGGTATTGTTCAAGGACCAATGTTGCATTTAATTAAGTATTTTAAAATTTATAATAATTTTTAAATGTATGTGATTCTTTATTATTAATTTTATCTTTTAATTATTTTTTCCTTTTATTATATGGAATTCATAATTTATACATTATAATTATTTGATTACATTTTTATCTATAAAGTTACTATATAATCTAATTTTTATCGATATAGTCCGTGCATCGCACAGTGCATTTCTAGTATATATATAATGGAAACACATCCCTTCCATCCATGCACTTTCCTTATCACCAGAATGAAATGACGGGTGTTAATTGAAACTCCTTAAAATCTTGGATGAAAAACTGCAAAAGTGAAATCTTAGATAGTGTAGTCATTAAAAATAAATTAGGGTAAATTACAACGGAGCTAAAACATAATTTTCGAAAGCCCATTCATATATATATATATAAGGGCGGCGGCGATGGTCTTGGGAATAGGGTTAGCCGTCACGACAACACAAACACTTGTGTCTGTTCCAATATACCCGAGGTGAAATGGCGAGTTGGGCAAACCTTCATCACGATCTCATCGTTCTTATTGCCAAAAGATCGATTCACAAGAAGATTATCTTGCTTTCCGTGGAGTGTGTCCTTCATGGAGAGCCGCTGCAACGAAAGATAATTTTGATAGATCTTTGCCTCAAGTTCCATTGATTATGTTTCCGAGAATAAAGGCAACACCGATGTTCAAGAAATTCATAGCCTCTACAAGGGAAACAAGATTGGAAAGGCGATAGTACCGGACTCGGTTGGCAAACTTATCTTCGAGTCGCGGGGATGGCTTGTTATTGTTGAAGCAAATGGAGACATGGAATTGTTGCATCCTTTCTCGGATGCTCATTTCCAACTACCGAGGTTTCGCGAATCACGAATAAACATACTCAAGGTTATCGTATCAAGAAGCCCTTGTTATGTCTGTCGACTTGCAAATCATGATACTCGAGCAAGGTCATGACAGTGATATGTATACTTGGAGATATGGCGATAAGGCTTGGGCCAAAGTCTTGACAGAAAATGTTTGGGAGGCTGAGTACATTGAAGTGCTTTATCGCAGCTGGATCAAGAAAACCTTTACCCGTCATGCGATAATTCTCTAAGTGAATCGAGGTCGTGGTAACACAATTTTATTCTGTTAATTCGATAGGGATGTTGAGCTTTTCAACATGGACGACAGGAATAATCCAACAACCGTTATATGCCCGGAGCGAATTGCAACATTACCCAAGTGTCCACGTAGTCTCAAAGGTGTTAGCTACGATCGTGTTATAAGCTACTATATAGTAGACGTATCCTTTTATTCATTAGTAATTGTTAGAATGTATTATTTGTCCGGAGAAGAATGCGAGAAATTCCAGGTTTTTGAGGTAGGTTTCAGAAAGAGAATGGGTTTTGGAAGGAAAAGATGGAGAGAGGTAATGAACTTGGGTGATAAAGCGATTTTCTTGAATAACGTAGCAGTTCCACCTTAGTAAAGGTCTCCACCTTCCCTGGGAAAGTCGAGCCTAACAATATATATTTCGTTAAAGGCAATAGCGAAAGTGGATCGGAAGTTTGTGTCTACAACTTGGAAGATCAAAGCATTAAACCCTACTACAAAGTTGGATCTTATCCACTAATCTTTCTCACCCCAAGTTTTTATTAAGGTATTCTCCTTTCTTCTTACTTCTAAATTATTTGATCTTGTTGAATTGTTGTGTCAATTTATTTTGGTTAATTTATATCTTGAATCAATGGCAAACCCTTTTTAAGCTTTCTGTAGCTCTACTTCCTTTTTAAACTATCCCATCTCAAATTGCGAGATGGTTTGGAATTGCTGATTGGGATTAATGCATAATGCGCATGACTATGTCTCGATGCTTTTGGAGCTTAATTTTGATGATTCGAAAACATTTGGAGTTTCACCATGGGTTCCAAGATATGTTGTTCATTAATGTTGTTAACTTGGTTTTTGTTCTCACGCAAGCTAAGTATGTTGGTAGCCTTTCCGAAAGACATGTTGTTCGATATTAATTGTTGTTCATTTCTTGTTCGACCACACTAGTATGCTAGTGACTAGCGGCATTTCTAAAAGTCGCTTGTTCAATGTTGTTGTTCATTTGATTTTCTTGTTCGACCACTAGTATGCTAGTGGCATTTCTGAAAGATATGTACGTTGATTTCATGTTCGACCCTTGGTATGTTAGTAGCATTTCTGGAAGGCATGTTGTTCGTTTAATTTTCTTGTTTCGACCACTATCCGAAAAGTTATGTTGGAGACACTGGATTTTGTTGGAGTATTGCTTATCTATATATATATAAAAGCAAGATAGTCCTATTTTTTGAAAGTTCCCGCCAAAATACAATTTCCAAAAATAGATACTATCCTGTCAAGAATTGCAAACGGTTTTGCTGTTAAGAATAGCCCACAGTTTTGCCTTGAAACTCGGTCAATACCTTGAAATTATGTCTGCCTTGAAACTGAGTAGAAGAGCAAGTTGAACCTAGGGTTTGGCATTGAACTTTGAATTCGTGAATCAAACTCTCGCCCTCCAAACAAACACGTCTCCGGCCAAGTGTCTCCATCTCCTCACAAACCCCATTTCTGTTTGCTAGGGTTCCATCTCAAACAGGCTATGATTCAAGCAATATCGCCCAATCTCTTCAGCGTCATACGCAATTCTCTCGCAGATCCAGTCTCTCTTAGTGCTAAGGTTCAAGCCTTAGCAGCGTTGGACCTCGCTCTCTTCTCCGACCAAGCGGCACAGTTGTTGTTGCTTGGCGTCGGCGTGAGTTACCCAACGTATCAATTAGGGCTTGGATTCGGGTTTTCTTTCCCAACACAAGTAAGTTCTTTCAATTTCTTTTTATTATTTTTGAATTAAGTACTTAGAGTTGAAAAGTGTTACTCGGATCGGAAGTATGGGGCTCACACTATTCTGCTTCTAATCTGGGTTAATTGTGAAAAATTTGTGAATCGATGTTTGCTAACGAACAAATTTGTGCCTAATGTTAACTTTTATATGCTGATTTGGGTAAAGTGCGAGAATTTAATCTTGCTTTTGTTACTTGGTAACAATTTGATTAGGGAGAATTTGAGAGCAATTCAGCAATTTGTGAACTGGTGGTTTTCTGTGAGCTTCTAATTAAAAAAAAAGTACAAAAAGAAAGAGGAAATTTCCCTCTTGAATTAAGTAAGAGTTTTATTTCTTTCTTGAATTAAGTAAGAGTTTTATTTCTTTCTTTGCTTGCATTTCATAGATTATGTATAAGCTTCTGCCAGGGTGTTGTTTTCACTTTTTCTTCTTATCCATCGGGGTAGCAATGTACGTTGTTCTTTCCCTCATTTAAAATTTCACAAGCGAGATTCTCTTGGATAATAGAAAGAATTGCTTTTCATCTATGTTGAAAAACATTAAATTCGGGAATTGGGGTGTTTATTTTAGGCGGATGACAATTAATTTGTTAATCCATAAAAGACGTGATCTATCGCAGTATTGCCTCATGTATGATATTGTTAATCTCTGTTGCCTATATATAAAACACATTCGGGAAGCTGTGTAATAGCGTAGTATCTCTACATCATCATCAAGTAAGCGGAGTAGAGATTTTGTTGACCGCAAGGTAAGTGAAGTGATGGAGTAATACTCTACATCATCATCGGTGTGCATGTGATGTAGTTGCATACTTAAATTGTGTTTGTATCATTGTTACTTTTGTATATAGGCCGTAATATGTTAAGGGTACTTTATGGTTAAGTTAGTATCTTAAGCTTTGTTGATTACTAGTCGCTAATCGGGCATATTACATTCGTCTTTCTTTGGGATATTTAGCCAACTTTCTTAATGACATTTCTTTAATTTTTCTTGGTGGGTGTCCAAAATTGAAGCAAATCAACAATTTGGGTGTGTGGTTTTGTTTGTTTTTCAAGAAAATTGGAACAATGGAGTGTTGTAATGTCGGTATTTAAAAAGGTCGGTTCTTGTGTTGATTTTCTTTTTGGATCAAGGAATAGTTATACATTGTCTATGTGATGTAAGACAAAATGGGTTGTTCATGAGTGTCTTGGTTTGGGGTTTGCAAGGAACGAAAAATGGCGCATATAATGTGTTTGATGGATTGGTGAGTGAGTTAAAAGGCTAAAATGGCTCCAGGGACAAGTGTGCCACCTATTTGGGACTCATGCACCTCCGCCAATGCAATTGCTATATATAGCATTAAATTCGGGAATTGGGGTGTTTATTGGGAGAGAGATTTTGACATGCCCGGAGCAGATTTTGCTACACAAGCCCCTAAAAGTACATTTGAAAGGTGGGGTCAACTTAGTGATGAAGCTGGCAAAACTTCTTCTAATGAGGTCCCTAAACTGGATCCTTACCACAGGGATGTGAGTACACCAAGCAGGGAAGATAGAGAAGGCATAGAAATTCCTCTTTAAGTGTTTGCAATCATCCTGTCATCAAGTTTGTTGAATTTAGTTTCAATGAATTTTTGGGCGTTGAACTGGGTCTCTCTCTCCAGTACGCCAGTGTGCCTTGAAACCGGGTATTGAACTGGGTCTCTCTCTCCGATGACAAAGGAGGTAAAAAGCCTCTCTCGCTCTTTTTAATTTCATTCCCTCTCTCTTTCAATTTCATCCCATGATTCGCAACTCGCTCTATTCAATTTCATCCCCCTATCTCTTTCAATATCATCCCATGATACACGCAACTCAGGGAGTTCATTCGTTGGGTGAAAGAAGAAGAGGCGATGGTGAGGTCTGGAGTATTTGGGCGTTTGACCTTTCTTTTCATCACCCTTCAAAGACTCCTCAATCTTACCACCGATCAAATGAAACCAAACCCATTTGATCGATTTCGCCAACTTCAAATTCGATAGTCGACAACACCCATTTCTCAAATTCGATAGTCGACAACACCCATCGCCGTTCGCAATCTCGGTTTTTTTTCTTTTCTTTTTTGGGTGTTTTTAATTGAATCTTTTAGCTCAATTTCGTTTACCCATCTTTGATTTTGTCTCTTTTGGTTGAATTTTTTTGTGAAATTTGTAGTTGTTTCCCTCTCTCCGGAGAACAACACCAGCGCTTGCCCCTTTTGTTAACAGCCACGGACACAACAAGTATACTGTGTTTCGTTCTCTCTTTCTCTCTCTGTTCCAGATCGAAAAGAGGTACGTTTTCTTTCCAGATCCGATTCTGTTTTGATTCAGCAAAGTCAATCACTTTTGTTTTGGTTTTCAGTGTGCAATCAAATTGAATATGTTTCAAAATGTTAATTATTAGTATTAGATAATCATCAATTCAAACGCTTTGTGATTTTGATTTAGTTAGCAATTTTTTTTCCTTTCTCTCTACATATATATACATAAATACGTATTTATGCAATTCGATTTGGATCTGACTTCAATTTTGTGCATGTGCTTTGATTCAGGTATTTCACAAATAGTTTACGAAGCTCAGTTGTTCGAGATGTTTACAAGGTGTTTTTGAAAGTTTTCTTTTCTCAGTTTTGTTTTTCTATCTTTGTTACTACTATTTTGTAACATATGCTATGTGTAACTGCAGGTTTTCAATATGGAGACTTTCGAATGGTCATTCGATATGCCTTTTTCATGCTTGGTAAGTTTTAGACGAATGTAAGCCTCTTTTCTTAAGTAAGGTTTAACTCTTGGTGTTTCATGTACATTGACATGAATAAAAGAGGAATTGTGTGAATTTGGAATAATTTGATGCAGATATATGTTGTGAATGATTTGTTATCAAATGGATATATTTCAAAATTCACAGGATTATTAAATGCCTTGCCTCCTTTTGATGATGGTCAAAACTCCCATGATATCGTGACCCTAATGTGGCTATGCACTCCCTTTGTATGCCTCACTTGGGCTACAGATGAATGAAATAGTCATTGTTTCTTATTAAACACAGGTCCAATTACTGTCGTTGGATGGAAGAGTTGCCTTGGTTCGTTGGGCAGATATGCTGAATCATAGTTGTGAGGTATGCTCCAAACTTTCCAACGTCTGTCATGTAAATCAATAATTAGTAATACCCAAGTCATATAGATATCATATTTTAGAAAATAGATGACGTTTGGACTTGGAGAAATAACCAAATCCAAAGTAGGCATATCATTCTGCGAAAACAGAGTACATTTGGAGATTTGCAAAAACATGAGATTGTGCTTGTCATATAGGTCAGTTTCCTTCTCTCTCTCTTTTTTTTTTCCCCATGTCAGATATATTGGATTCGATTGGTTGCATATTAGATCGAAAATGCTGTTATGGTTGACTATGTATCTTAAGTAGGAATGTTACATTTTATTGAGTAGGAAGTGGTCAGTTGCCTCAACCTCATGGTTATGGTCTCAAGTCCGCTTAGGAAACATGTAACGTTATTGGATTAGAGGAGGGGTATGGTGGGTCCGTTTTTGGTCAGAAGAAAGGGCATGCATCATTACATTCCTATATACTGCCTATGTAATAGCAGTATTATCTCTGCGTAACCATCAAGTCAGCGGAGTAGAGATTTTGTTGATCTGCAAGGTAAGCGAAGTGATGGAGTAATACTCTCTTTTTTCTTTTTGCAGTAGGGTGCTTCGACTAAAGATGTCAAAGTAGTCCTACTTACTATTTTAGTAATACTCCTGTTTCACTAAAGTAAGTGCTTTTGATGAAAGCCTGGTGTTTTTGTAATGGTGAATACGTTATGTTTGGCATTGGAAGCGCATTAATGCATACTTCCTCCGTCCCAAAAAAATAGTCACATTTGACAAGTCAAACTTTCTAAGATTGTAGCTTTACTTGTGTGTAGCTCCTTTGAATTGCACCATAAATATTCCCTCTTTTAGAAATGGGACTATTTTTTGGGGACAAACCAAAGAAGAAAGTGGGACTATATATTTTTTTTTGGGATGGAGGGAGTAGTACTTTAATGGCTATTTACCAAGATTCATCATGTTTGCCTTGAACATGTACGTGATGATCTTGCCTAACCGCATTAGTCAATATTCAATTTAAGGTATTTGTCTTTGTCTGTGGAACAACAGACTTTCAAGTGGCAAGACTATTTAAGCCGGCAGAGGAAGGTAAACGAGGCAAAGGCAAGTCTTTGCAGACCGAAAGCAAGTTTAGACGAACTGAGCGAGGAAAGCAAGCCTCCGGAGAGCAAATGGAAAGCCTTCTTTAGAAGATCTCATCTCGAGGATGCAGAGGTGGTTGTCAAGAATAACATTTATGACAGGGGATTCCTCCATAACATCCAAGAGATAATTATACCTCTTTCGACAAGGCGTTTGTTTTCAAGAAATAAATTGAAAACGAGTTAACAATGATGGTTGCCTTCTTGTGGTTTGGTAGCTTAGCTCAGACTGAATCAGGGATTGCCATTGGCCTATTGCTTGGTAGAGAATGATGCAATTTCAGAGGCCAATAGTGTTGCTGTGCATTATTGCAATCTTGTGGCTTGGCCTATTTTATTGTATTATTGCAACTCCATGGCTGAGAATGTAAGATAATTTTTATAGAAAAGAAAATGGAACAAAATCTTACACTAGAGAAGTGCTTCGTACTTGTACTTGGATTGAGCGTCAAAGATATTCATGTAGGATTGTGGTTCATCAAATCAAGTGTAAAATTGCAAAATTTCCTGTCAAAAAATGAAATATTATAAAGTAGGTATTGTTCAAGGACCAATGTTGCATTTAATTAAGTATTTTAAAATTTATAATAATTTTTTAAATGTATGTGATTCTTTATTATTAATTTTATCTTTTAATTATTTTTTTCCTTTTATTATATGGAATTCATAATTTATACATTATAATTATTTGATTACATTTTTATCTATAAAGTTACTATATAATCTAATTTTTATCGATATAGTCCGTGCATCGCACGGGTGCATTTCTAGTATATATATAATGGAAACACATCCCTTCCATCCATGCACTTTCCTTATCACCAGAATGAAATGACGGGTGTTAATTGAAACTCCTTAAAATCTTGGATGAAAAACTGCAAAAGTGAAATCTTAGATAGTGTAGTCATTAAAAATAAATTAGGGTAAATTACAACGGAGCTAAAACATAATTTTCGAAAGCCCATTCATATATATATATATAAAGGCCGGCGGCGGCGATGGTCTTGGGAATAGGGTTAGCCGTCACAGACAACACAAACACTTGTGTCTGTTCCAATATACCTGAGGTGAAATGGCGAGTTGGGCAAACCTTCATCACGATCTCATCGTTCTTATTGCCAAAAAGATCGATTCACAAGAAGATTATCTTGCTTTCCGTGGAGTGTGTCCTTCATGGAGAGCCGCTGCAACGAAAGATAATTTTGATAGATCTTTGCCTCAAGTTCCATTGATTATGTTTCCTGAGAATAAAGGCAACACTGATGTTCAAGAAATTCATAGCCTCTACAAGGGAAACAAGATTGGAAAGGCGATAGTACCAGACTCAGTTGGCAAACTTATCTTCGAGTCGCGGGGATGGCTTGTTATTGTTGAAGCAAATGGAGACATGGAATTGTTGCATCCTTTCTCAGATGCTCATTTCCAACTACCGAGGTTTCGCGAATCACGAATAAACATACTCAAGGTTATCGTATCAAGAAGCCCTTGTTATGTGCTGTCTGACTTGCAAATCATGATACTCGAGCAAGGTCATGACAGTGATATGTATACTTGGAGATATGGCGATAAGGCTTGGGCCAAAGTCTTGACAGAAAATGTTTGGGAGGCTGAGTACATTGAAGTGCTTTATCGCAGCTGGATCAAGAAAACCTTTACCCGTCATGCTGATAATTCTCTAAGTGAATCAGAGGTCGTGGTAACACAATTTTATTCTGTTAATTCTGATAGGGATGTTGAGCTTTTCAACATGGACGACAGGAATAATCCAACAACTGTTATATGCCCAGAGCGAATTGCAACATTACCCAAGTGTCCACGTAGTCTCAAAGGTGTTAGCTACGATCGTGTTATAAGCTACTATATAGTAGACGTATCCTTTTATTCATTAGTAATTGTTAGAATGTATTATTTGTCTGGAGAAGAATGCGAGAAATTCCAGGTTTTTGAGGTAGGTTTCAGAAAGAGAATGGGTTTTGGAAGGAAAAGATGGAGAGAGGTAATGAACTTGGGTGATAAAGCGATTTTCTTGAATAACAGTAGCAGTTCCACCTTAGTAAAGGTCTCCACCTTCCCTGGGAAAGTCGAGCCTAACAATATATATTTCGTTAAAGGCAATAGCGAAAGTGGATCGGAAGTTTGTGTCTACAACTTGGAAGATCAAAGCATTAAACCCTACTACAAAGTTGGATCTTATCCACTAATCTTTCTCACCCCAAGTTTTTATTAAGGTATTCTCCTTTCTTCTTACTTCTAAATTATTTGATCTTGTTGAATTGTTGTGTCAATTTATTTTGGTTAATTTATATCTTGAATCAATGGCAAACCCTTTTTAAGCTTTCCTGTAGCTCTACTTCCTTTTTAAACTATCCCATCTCAAATTGCAGATGGTTTGGAATTGCTGATTGGGATTAATGCATAATGCGCATGACTATGTCTCAGATGCTTTTTGGAGCTTAATTTTGATGATTCAGAAAACATTTGGAGTTTCACCATGCAGGTTCCAAGATATGTTGTTCATTAATGTTGTTAACTTGGTTTTTTTGTTCTGCCGCAAGCTAAGTATGCTGGTAGCCTTTCCGAAAGACATGTTGTTCGATATTAATTGTTGTTCATTTCTTGTTCGACCACACTAGTATGCTAGTGACTAGCGGCATTTCTAAAAGTCGCTTGTTCAATGTTGTTGTTCATTTGATTTTCTTGTTCGACCACTAGTATGCTAGTGGCATTTCTGAAAGATATGTACGTTGATTTCATGTTCGACCCTTGGTATGTTAGTAGCATTTCTGGAAGGCATGTTGTTCGTTTAATTTTCTTGTTTCGACCACTATCCGAAAAGTTATGTTGGAGACACTGGATTTTGTTGGAGTATTGCTTATGTAGTTAAGTATCCAAGATAATGCGAAAACATGTGCATACAAGTGTCATAATCTCTAGAGACTAATTAAGAACAATCTGAAAACAACAATTCTCTTTCCATTAATCAATTTGCTTGAAACACAAAACAAACAACGAATTTAAATGCTTGTAAATCAAAACTAGATCTGCTTAAACTTTTCTTTCTTGGTCTAAAACATGAAAATCCTTCAAATTAAGGCCTCGAGCATGCAGAATGAGGCCGGGCAACTCTAATAAAAATTAATTAGAGTTCGAGCATGATCAAGCGAGCACAAATTACTATGTCTCTTTTGTCTGGTCTAAGTCCGGTTGTGCTTCCTGCTCTCCAGCTTCGTTTTCTTCTTCACCTGTGAGAATTGAAGAGCCATTTTTCTTCAACGAAGCAGTCTTTGTGAGGTGACTGTAGCTGCCTTTCTCTTTAAACAACTGAGAGAAGTGGGGCTTGCAGTAGAGAATTCCATCTAGGGCAGCGTAGTTCGAGGTTGTAAGATTGCAGCCTCCATGAGAACACCTGAAGCATGACTTGTGGAAAAATTCTCCCTCCACGGTTACCTACAAAAAGTGTTATAGTCGTATCGATAGATGAATGATAAATGGCTCAATTATTATTTCTTCCTTGTTTGTTTTCAGTTTTAGTATATCAAGCCTAATAAGGTATACAAGATTAAAATTAAGCGTAAGTGTTATAAACCTTCTCCAGTGGGTAGACAGTTTTTTTACAAACTGCACATTTCTCTTGGGTGCCAGAGAACATCGAAGAGAGTTTGCTAGGAGTCCTAGACTGTTGTAAATAAGAAGGAAAAACAAATTGTACGTGAGCATGACTCGGTTAATGTGTGAAGAGATGAAAATTCAAGAATATTGAATGGAAGATCGATGAAAGAAACTTGCATACCAGTTCACCTTGTTTCCCGGCTGATCATCATAAAACAACCAATTAGTTGAAAATGGGAAAATAATTTAATTAATGACTGAATTTTGTGATGCGGATTAATTATTTTGAAGGAAAATAGAAACTCACATGGTTGGAATTTCTTGGAGACATTTCCAGTCTCCTTTGAGATTTGCTCAAAGTGAGGTTTGCAATATAAGACTCCATCCATGGTGGAGTAGTTGCTCATCTGCAACATCCAACAAATATATATATATGTATTCATATAAATCATTAATTCTACCAATATATATGTTAAGCAAATCTAATTATGAACAAGAAATCAATCCAATTCGTTCAGTTCTTAGCAAGCAGGGTGTTAAATTATGATCATGCCAGGCCGGTATGGTCGTTTCATTACTTAATGAGATGATCAAATCATGAGCAACCTATCTATCAACTACAAATTCTGTTTTGAGCGCAATGCTAAAAAAAATCTTTTAACAATACCCACTATTATATATGGTTCCTATTTTGTTAACGGCAAAAAGATCGATAACATATAGAGCCAAGCAAATTGCTTGGCTGGCAGTACGAGACACATCTTACGGTGTGCGGGAAGAAAAAAATTAAGGACGTAGAGAGGGTGGGGGACGGGGGTTACCACAAGTTTCCCGTTGCAATGACTGCATTTGAAGCAGGTCTTGTGATATGGAACTCCATCAGCTGACACCATTTCAATGAAATGCACAGTTGTATCACAAGCCTTGCATTTCTGTTGAGTGCCACTGAAAGCCATTATTTATTTGTTTATTTTTTCTTTCCTTTCTCTTCTTCCTTGTTGAATCTTGAAAACAAATTTGCAAATCGCAATCTCAACCACGGATTGATTTCTTTTGAAAAACAAAAAAACTTTAGGAGCTGGAAATTAATAAATAAAAAAGCCCCCCTTTGATCCAAGAATTGAGATAAAAGAAGGAAGAAGAGAATGTAGGATTTTAATTTGCGAGCTTAATTAATTTCTTTCTTGTAATAGTATTTTAAAGGGAAAATTTTGAGGTCAAGCGTTAGAGTGGCCGTTTTTGTTGGAAATGAATGTATGTCCTAATTTTACTATCAATTCAGAAATTAAGAAAACATATTCTGACCAAGTCGTCATTCTACGTACGTAGTTATGAGCATATATTGCTCATGTTATGTCATGTCATGTGTTGTTTCGTTTCAAAATTAAACAAATTATTAAGAAATATGACGAAAACACGAACGTACGGGCTTACCAGCTCACACTAGCTTATTGTTTGTATCTAGCTTATTAATAATTCATTTGATCCAATTAGTCTTTATAGATTAATATATATATATATATATATATATTGACTTAGTGTGTGCAGTGTGATATTGGTTTGTTTTATTAGCTAGGTTCGGGTTAATTAATATATAGTCGAATTAATTAATGTAATTAAGGTGACTAACAGTTTGATTATAATATTGCATGTTTACCAAAGTGTATATATTCTGCAACGGACAATATTAGAAAGCTAAACTAAATGCGAAACGAGACACTTATTTAAGTGATGTGACTACTCGCTAATTAAATTCAACAAATATATATATTAAATTTGACAGGAAATAAATAAGCTTCTCATATTTTAATTCATGTTTAATCTCACTTAGCTAGGAAATTAAAAATCTTGCTTGGAAACATGCAAATACGTACATATTTTATTTTAATTTACCTATGGTTGGTTGCCATCAGATTTTCTATAGGGGATTTCATCTCTACAGTACGTAGAAATTTTGGAACTGGGAAAAGGCGTCTGCCTATATACATCATACATGGACGAGTTTTTCATGTTAATTTATTTTGAGATAGAAATAAAATGGAATAAAAAATAAATAAAAAAACCTTCAACTTTCACAATTTTAAATTTTCACTCCCTTCGTTCTTATAAAAAGTTTGTTATTTATTTTTAGAATATTTCTAAAGAAGTGTTTACTTTTTAATTTTTTTCATTTTGAAATGTTATTTTTACCATTTTATTCTTCATTTGTTTACTAATTTAACTTATAGATCTCACTCCCATATACGCATTATTAAAAAATACAAAACATACTAATATTTATAATATATTCTATTAGTTTTTTTAATTTTATTTTATTTATATGTCGAGTAAAACATGATTCTTTTTTGAAGAACTGATGGAGTATTTGATAACTACAAGGCTTAATCTAAGAGATAACTTGGTTCCTCCTTAGGCTATTCATCCGGCTTCGATTCTTATGCCAAACACCTGCAGGGAGGTTATTTTCGAATGTATAGCCCTAGCGTGTGGGTGTCTTGGACTCACCCGGAGAGGTGGATTTAGTTGAAGTGCGCTTAAGCTAGCCCATAGACTCGCCCGAAGAGGTGGATTAAGTTGAGGTGTACTCAAGCTAGCCCAAAGGAACCATTAGGGGTGGCAATGGCTGACACGACACGATTGTACGAACCAACACTACATGATTATAAACACGATTTACAGAGAGAAATGACACGATAAGACACGACACGAGATGGCACGAAACACGACACAAAATTATAAATTTAGTTAAAATAACATTTATTATTGGGATCTATGATCATATAAGATAGAGAACATGAAACCACGATAGTGCGTCACGAATACGACACGGCGACACGAATTGTCACCCCCAGGAACCACTTAACTGACCAAAATAAAAAAGTACATAGTACGCCCTCCGTTCTTAAATTATTGTCTTGATTTAATTTTTTTTAAGTCAAACTAGGTGTTTTTCAAATAAAAATTTAACGTTTATTTTTTTCAAAATTACAAAATACGTAATTTGTAGTATTTAGAAAATACTACGAATTACAAGGGTGAGGATATGGAGGTTTTCCATATTTTACCCAAAAATATCTTGGAAATTACTTGATGAGAAAATCAATTTAGTGACACTTAAAACAAGTTTTCCAGCAGAATAAAAACCTTAGAGCTTCTCCAATGCAATCATCTATCTAGTAAAAAATGCTAGACACTTAGGAAAGATAGATTTTCCCAAAAAAAAAAATTCTTCTCCAATGCAAACTTCTGCTGAGGTGGAGATGAGGTGAAATTTAGTTGGGAAGACATCCTCTACGTGGTCCTCCACTTTTAAAGGGCCACCTAGAGGATGTCTTTTCATCTACGTCATTTATCGTCAGTTTTTATTTTTTACCGTCAATCAGTTACATTAGTAGTAATTTTTATTTTTTACTTTTTATAATTAATTATAAAACAATATCAGGTCTGAAAGAATGTTCTACAAGAAGTCTTCCATTAGAGCACGTTTAGAAAAATGACTCTCTATCTTTTAAAAAATTTGCCACATATGAAAGAGGTCTTCTTGTTTAAGCATGTCCGATAGAAAAAACTAGATGATAACATTGAAGATGCTCTTAAAAACAAACTTTCCAAGAGGTTGGACGGCTAGTAAAAAAACTTTTCATAAGTTATCCTTAGGTTTAATAGAAAACAATGGCTTAAATCAAACACTTATATTTGACAGTGTTAAGTAGATCAAAAGATTAATCAAGAGATCTCAATCAATTTGCGCTTATCTTTAAACATATTTAAAGAACTAAAGTAGTAAAAATCAAAAGTTAGTAAAGACAAATAGATTTTTTATAAAATCGTGAACTGAACCGCTCTCATCGGTTTCGTAGAAAACAAAACTAAATTGGACCATCTTGAAACACAAAATGAACTGAAATGAACCATGTTTTCTTTGTTCGGTTGAGTTCGAATAGGGAGCTTGAGTTATGAGAAAAAAACATGGCAAAAATTTTAAAAGAAGAGACTTCCAATGTGCAAATAACTTTTTACGTATTCTTGAATACAACAAAAACCAACTAAGATAAACCAAATCTTTCGAAATCTCAATTACAATAATCAATATCATTTTCAAATCAATAATTACATAGAATCTGTGATAGTACAAAGTCTGGTACAAGAATTTTCATTTATAGAGTAAGATAGCAAAGGAATAACAACGATGCACCTAAAACACCATAGATATTATTAAATGTGCACGATTTCAAAGCTTCAATTCACTATTTTGCTTTAAAAAAATCAATGAATTCTTATAGAAGTAGGGTACCACCATCCTCTGTTTGGAGAAAGTCAACTCCAAATATAAAACTAAAACTGAAGAGACTATAATCTACAGCAAATTGAGAAAAACTTTGAAATTCGTATGAAGAACGAGATAAGAGCTCGAAAGAATGAGGTTTGTACAAGAAAGGTTGAAGAAATAGTGCAAATTTGGCTATGTTTACTTGGAGGGGGTGAGAGAGAGAGAGAGAGAGAGAGAGAGAGAGAGAGAGAGAGAGAGAGAGAGAGAGAGAGAGAGAGATATAACAAAGAAAGATTTGAGAAGAGGATTCCAGAAAAGATGAGAGAGAGAAAGAGAGTAGTAAAGAAAGTAGACTGTTTTAATTAGGTTTTTAACTTTGGACAATGTGAATTAAATCTTAGGAAACATTATTGATATATACGTAGGATTTAAAACTAATATAAGAGGTTTGAGAATGGTTCTTAAACTGCAAGTCAAATCAATTTGTTATTTTTTAAACCAAATTGAACCATTTCTTTAAAGAAACCAAACCAAACTTATCGATTTAGTTTGGTTCATTGATTCGACAGTTTCAAGTTACACTCTTACTAACCATCGTACATACAAGGTTAGCTTTTAATTTTCGCCAAGAGATCTAATAGTATTTTAGGAGCATTAGCCATTATTTAAGCTAATATTGCAAATAACTAGAGTTGAGGCATGCATAAATTAATATTCAAACTTGATTCTTTTAAGTTATCAAATTTGTAATATATTTGATATTAACTTGATTAATTTACTCTTGAGAAAATCTCAAGTGGGTTTGATCTCCGATTACATCTCAAATGAATTTTTGTCAAACAAGAAAAATAAGTCAAAATTGATTAGTAAGTTTTGGAACCCAATGATTTAAACATGGTGGGGTCAATTCATTGATGCTATGGAACAAGGTCTACAACTTGGTCAAACGGCCATTTCCCTGATCAGACATTCAGACCTCACTCACTGGTTCACTGGTGCACCTAGCAAGCCCTTTTTTTGATCCACACACACACAGCCTCTCTCAAACTTTGGGGGTTACTCCTCGCTAGATTCTCAATCTTGCAACTACGCAGTTTCTTCGATTTCTTCTTCACTCTCTTTCAAGTCCCAGTTGATAATATTAATTTATAAATTGAACGATCTTTGGTGGTACAGTCGATAATTTGTCGATGAATAATCGAGGGAGGTATCCTCCTCCGGGAATTGGAAATGGTCGCGGGGGCGGCGGAGGTGGTGGCTATGGTGGTGGTGGAGGAGGTGGGAATTTTCAAGGAAACCCTAATAACTACCAAGGTCGGAACCCTAATCAACAGCAGCAGCAGCAGCTACAACAGTATATGCAAAGACCCCTACATCATCAGCAGCAACAGTGGTTAAGGCGGAACCCAACTGGGCCTGGTTCGAGTAATGCTACTGAAGTTGAGAAATCTGTGCAGTCTGAATCCGTTGATTCGAGGTTCGTTTCTTTAAATTCTAAGGTTTCTTCATGCTCCTAATTTTCTGTTTTGTCTTGCTTGAATTCGGTTTTCTTGGGTTTGCTTATTTGTTTGATCTGTTTAGAAAAAGAGGAGTTTTTGTGTTGGATATGGCAAAGGGCATCAATATGTTTGTGATTTTATGCAATTCCAGTTTTTGGAGGTTACAATTGAGAGAGTAATGTTGGGGATATGGAGAAAATGTTGTAAATATGACTTGCAACTGAAGGGTCAAGCATATAATTCATATGGGTATTTGTAATGTGTGCAGAACGTGAATTTGTGCACGCTTAGTTCACGGAATGAGGTAACTGTAGCTTTGACACAGAGTGTAGATGGGGAAATGAGGGTAGGGTGTTTTCCTGCTCTAGGGTAGAGTTGCTTATTGCGAAAGATTGTTTATTTTGGTATAGTGCAGGGCATAACTTCTGGCCTTTTGTAATGGTTTAGTAACTTTTTTTCCGGCCATGTCTAAATTAAGAGGTGTTATCTAAAAGTGACATGTTCTGACAAAATGCGCTGCAAAACTGTGAGGATGCAGTTGTAAATGGCCGTTGGACTATGACAACAAATAACGTATTGCTTGAGGAAGCCTTTTGTGTAGAAAGAATGGGACTTTCTCCACATATGTATATAAATACTACTCTCTTTGTTTCTAAATTATTGTCCTGTTTGAACTTTTCAGTCAAACTTACTGTTTTTTAAATGAAAATTTGACTTTTTTTTTTCAAAATCATAAACATAATTCGTAATACTTTTGTGGTACTACGAATTGCGCGTTTTAGGATGTTGAAAAAAATAAAAAAAATACTAAACGTCAAATTTTCATTTAAAAAACACTGCCTAATGCACCTTTTTTCAAAATAAACATCAAATTTTCATTTTGAACCCAATGCACCTTTTTGTTTAAAATCCTTGTATAGATTCAGTGAATACACAGGTGACTTGGCTCAATATATTCAGTCTAAAAGTAATTTACTAACGAAGTTCTATCGTATCTCTCTTCGTTCCAATATAGGTCCACCTTCCCTTTTGGAATGATTTTATGTAAACATCCACTTTCCTTTTTTGGATCAAACTTGTACTTTACTTTGTCAAAATGTAAAAATTGCTAACCCGTGGCATCCCTTTATTCTAAATCCTTTTATATATCCATTAAAGAGGAGGACATAAGTGGAAAGTAGAACAAAATCAATAATGCCAATATATTCAAACAACGAGCACATAAGTGGAAAGTAGAAAAAAGGTAGTAATGCCAATATATTCAAACAACTCTCTTCGTGCTTTGCCCAAAAGTGAATTGGACACAAATTTTCTGTATTAGCCTTTTAGAGTTTACCAATATATTCTATAACCTGGGGGAATAAAGCAGAGTGATATGCCCGTTTACTTGGACATGTCTGGTACTAACAATTCATCAATGTCTTGTCAGTGTTCTAAAAATCGCTAGGCGCCAGGCAGGGCCTAGCGCCTAGGGGCCTAGTCGGGGCCTAGGCGGGGTCTAGAAATTGAGGCATAATTACACTATAAGTTTATACCATACTTGCTGCAACAATATTAATAATTAAATATAACCAAATAAACTAAAAGTAATGGTCCCATTACAAGATTAAAAGTTAAAATTAAAATGTAATTCAATAATCAATACCTGCTGCAACAATAGTAAATAACTAAATATGACAAAATAAACTAAAATAATGATCACATTACAAGATTAATAGTAAAAAATTAAAACCAAATTCAATAGTATCATTCCAAACTTCAAAATTTAAACTTTAAAACAAAATAACAATACTACAACATATAAAGTATGGAAAACAAACTTACTTAACTTAGGTTTTCCTTTTTTTTTTAAACCAAAACGATGTTGTTTTTTGAAAAAAAAAATTAAAAAAAAAAAAAATGCAATTTGGCTAGGCGGGGCGCCTAGGCGGCGATTTTTTTTCATTGGCGATTTTTTACCCGATTTGGCCCTAGGCGCGGCGTTTTGGGGGCGCCTAGCGCCTAGGCCGATTTTTCGAACATTGCTTGTAGCACCTTAAGATGCTGTCATCCAAGACCAGTGAGTTCGAGTGTGTGTGTGTGTGTGTGTGTGTGTGAGAGAGAGAGAGAGAGAGAGAGAGAGAGAGAGAGAGAGAGAGAGAGAGAGAGAGGCCCTAATTTGTTTGAATGTCTTGTAGCAGCTTAAGACGCTTGTTTTTATGTCATTGCTGACCCTCTTCATCAAAAGTCAGGCTCATTTGTTTATATATCCTTGTGTATACTAACTTTTTTGTTTAGGTTACTAACTTTTTCGTCAGTCCCATGTTTTTAAAATTTAGGTGTTTTATGATGAGTTTACAACCTCAAAATTTAATTTGTCAAATGTCATACAAGATTTGCATTTAATTCTGGTAATTGTTTGGTAATATATTTATGTTAAGTTAAAGGATTTAATGTTTGTAAAAATGCCAATAATGCATTAATAGCTACTTGCGAACTGATTGTTCGAGTTTGGGGTTCAGCTCTCAGGATTGGAAGGCGCAATTAAAGCTTCCGGTGCCGGATACCCGCTACAAGACTGAGGTATGAGTCAACAGTTGATATAGGAATATCATTTTAATTGATTATCTTATTGCCAAAATGCTTTTGTGTCTTTTGATTTTCCTACATTTCTTTTAAGGCTTACTCATTTATTCAGTATCTAATACTATGACTATTTAATTGATATATCAGCTGGCATGAGGTAACTGTCAGATTCTTGTTATCTTCTATTATTGAACATCAAAGGGTTTCCTTAGTTTACTTTATCATCTATTTATAAAGCACAGTTTTATTCATGGGACCATTCATTGAAGAGGATATTTCAATATGAGTGTGACTCGTTCCATGTTGTATTGTGTTGTTGGAGTTTTGATTAGGAATATGACACTTACGCGTGCACCTAAATGCGCACGTGCATGAAAGCAGCACATTTAGCTATATAAGCTTGAGTTTGATCTTTATCTGGATATTGAGCCCTTAACATCGTTGTTGCCTTGGTCTGGTATCGCCATCTTGATATTGTGCCCCAAGGGGGGGACAGGAACACTGGAGGTGGTCAACAATGATACTCTCTCTCTCTCTTTGAAATTGGTGTATGTGTGTGTAAGGTTGAAGCTTCTTATACTTTTCTAAATTGGTTAAGCTCTAAAATATTAGAGGTGAGCTGTTCAGTGGATGCTTTATATATCATAGTGTGTACATCTTTTATACGGAACAGTTTAGTATTATCCTAGTAGGTGGCACCATTCAGACGTGAGATGTATAACTATAACATGCTTGAAATCAAATATTGGATGCGAGGTAGTTTCAGAATATTTACAGTTTACATGCCCTTGGTAATGGATAACAGTGAAGCATAGTATTACTTAAATATTGCAAAAGCATTATAAACATGACTATCATCATGTGATTTATGATATTGGATTAAAATTTGACATTGTGTGCAAGTCTCATTGGTCTTTCATTTTTTGGGTTCATTGCATGAATCAATAGGATTCATTTTTTTTTTTTTGAACATAAAGTCCACTCTATTCTTTTTTGTCATGATTTTTGGAAAATCTGGTATGTCCTTTTGGGAGCTTGTGAATGGTATAAAAAAGCACATTGAAAGTGCTTAAACTCCAGTAAGCCCAACAAGGTTTAGCTTCAGACTTACTCTTTGGCCCTTGAATGAGTCAATGAGCGTACCTTTTTTTCCTTAGTAATTTAGCTTGTATCATAGTTTTGTTCTTGTTTTAGCAAATTTGCTCAGATTAGCTTGTCACAAGCTAAATATATCTCAGTGCCTACGGTGCATAGTCATTTGCTGCCGTGTCCCTTCTTTTGTGGTGTTGCACGGGATACGAAAATCTTGTTCTGCGCAGCGAATAAGAAGAAGGCGGTGAGATAGCTAAAGTAATGGTTTGTTCACCTTTGCAAAGAATTCAGTAGTCTGCAGACTAGAGAAGAAGGGAACCTACCCTACGCAAGGATTGGTAGTAACACACAAAGCTCACAGCTCAATTCTCGAATGCTCAACTCTGATTGATGACGAGAGGTTGCATCAATATTTAGTAGTAACAAAATCCTAATTCTTCTGGGAATATTCTAGAATTGATTTGAATAATACAAAATAACCAAACATTACTTTAAAACCAATTCCTTCTGTTTTCCTTGCTGCATCATTTTGACCTTGCTACATCATTTTGACCTTGCTACTTGAGTGACAAATTTAGTTTCCCTTGGAATATACCTAGAACATAGTTTCCCAAAGAGTTGGTCTGGATTTTCTCGCTTTCTAATGAGCCTCATATGCAATCCCCCCCCTCCCTTTTTTTGAGGAAGGTGGCTCTATTTCAATGGTTACTCTTTTTGAGCTTAGTCCATTTACCAGAAGGGGCTATCTGTCTAGGTGTTTTAACAAACCGCCAACAGAAGAGTAATGATAAGAGGTGTAAACACCGGAAGGTCTGAAGCGATCTTATTTGAAGGTTAAAATAGTTTTAAGGCGAAATGGAACATCAAGTTTTACTCCACTTTATCATAGTTAGAAGGAAGGGATGGTAACAAACTTGGCAATGACTGCTCTGGCAGATATAGCTGTGTTGAAGAAAGTATGAATATCTGAACTGACTTGATTCTTCAACAGGGATGGTTTCGGAAGATCATTTGATGTGGATATGGTATTTTGGAAAATGAAATATTTCTTATACGCTGCAGAAAATTGATTATTGTGGATATATACATATACACACACAAATATAGGTATGAGTGGGGACCACAATCAGCTCTCTGCCCAATAATCAGGTCACACATGTCACGTGTGCGCAACATCGTACACGTGTGACATCGCATATGCCAACATTGCACAAGCGCAGAAGTGCGCGTGACCCATGTGACCTGCTCTCAACTCTAGTTGCCAAACCAAACCTATAACCCATGAGGTTCCTATCCGGACCCTCGGGTAGACTTCATTGGTGATAGATCCTTGTCTCCAATCTGGTTTAATAGACTTTGGTTGGGCCGCTCGACAATTGCCTTGTCTGGCCATGGATGGAAGTAGAGGTGTAGATGACTCGAGTCGAGTTGAGTATTCCTCGAGCTCGAGCTTGAGCATGGCATGCCAAAGTGCGAGTCAAGTCGAGCACTCGAGCTCGAGCCGGGTTTCTTCAAAGGTATAATACTCGGCTCACCTAAGTTCTCGAGCTTTACTAGTCAAGCCGAGTCGAGTTTTTGGGTGAATTTGGCTCATCAAGGGCACAATACATAGAACTCAGTTATTTTGGCGAAAGGTAAACTCAACAGAAGTCGTTGGTTCTTGGGGTTCACAATTTGTTGAAGTTGATTTGGGTTTCAATCTATAACCACTAGTCAAACTTGGAACTTGGGGTTCAACATCTGTAGCAGTCGATCTAGAAATCCATACAAGAGCAACAAAGCTTTTCAAAAATGAGAAAACAACTCAGACAACAGCATAAATACATGTAGCAAGTCAAACTTGAGCCCACTCGCGAGCCTTACGAGTCAAGTACCATGATACTTGCCTTGGCTCTGCTCAAGTATTCCTGATATTGAGGCTTGACTTGACTTATCTGGTAGTGGCGAGTTGAGTCGAGCCGAGCCATCGAGCTGACTTGGCTCACGTACCGCCGTAGATGGATGGGGCGTAGAGGGTTGGAACATTTTAGGAATTCGGGACTCACTGGGGTGCTTGATCTTTTAGGACCAGGTAGAAGTTTTCCATGGAACCCATAATGTTGGGAGGTCGGGACACTAGGGTCGGCCAAACCTCTTATGTTCTAGAAAGATGTCCTCCTTGCTTAGCATTTTAATGTTTGGGCATGCTTGCTTATGGAGGCCTTTGATAATGCCAGGGTGTTTTGTTCACGTCAAGGAGTCCTATTTTCTATTTTGGAATCTTGCTCTTAGAGAATCATGTTTAAGAAATTAAGCTAATAAATTTCATGATTTTCCAGAAATTTCCTTCTTAATTTAATATTAAAATTCTAAAGACACTGTGTTCTTAAAATAATGTTATTTATGAAAATGACTAAACTAACAATTTGGTCATTAAGGTACACACAGTTTTGCAAAGTGGTTATTAACAAAATAAATTTGGCAATATACCCACTACTTATTTAAAAAAATTTCAATGTCATCATGTCTGCTAAGAAAAGACAAATTGGACTGAAAAGGCCACATCCTCTTACCACCTCATCAAGTAATAACCACCCTATAGTCAAAAGTTTAAATACATAAAACATTTAACTTTTTCTTTAGAATAGCAAATCAAACCCATCTATAATCTGACCTGCATCTTACTAACTCCATACTGCATATCTACCTGAACATATGGTCCTTCCTTGGCAGACACCATCCTCTGCTAGCGCTGCCACCATTTAATCTCCCCGTTGCTGGCTTAAGAGGTTAACATTTTCCCTCTCTCTCTCTCTCTGCAAGGCTGTCAATACTGCTTCCATTGCAGCCATTCTCGACCTACCGTTATTTGGATTGAAAAAGAAGCGGCGGTGTTTGGAAGAAATGGGTGCCTAGGATTTGAACTCCCCGTTATCATTTTCTGATTTAAACAAATAAAGAGGGGTTAGATTTGAGAAATAACAGGATGCTCAAGATGAACAGGAGATTTCTTTCTTGAATTATAAACAGAAACGAAGACACAGTTAATTTAATAACACTCCTATTTGTATTCCCCACTATTTTGTGCATCCACCTGCTGGTTGATTAGTTATTCCAATGATCTGGAAAGCATGCGCTTTTCCATGTCCTCACCCTTCCATAACTCTGTTATCCTTTGTCTCCTCCATCGAGGTGAGTTTCAATCCTGAGGTTTGATCTTGGCGACAAATGCTGATTGCTAGGTAGGAGTTTGAGTGTTTAACTGAAGAATGACGGACATTTGAAATTGATCTGTTTATGTACACCTAGGTAATGGTTTTATGGTGGTTAGGTGATCTGGTGTTGATGGAAATGGTGCGCGTTGGTGGGGGCAGTGAGAGGGCTGAAGGTGGGCGGAGGTAGTAGATGGTGATGACGTTGGTGGAAGAAGAGAGTTTTTTTTTTTAAACAAAGTTATTAAATAAAAGAAAAAAATAATTGAAATTTCCACCTCACCATCCACCTGCTGCTGATTTTTTAATGTCCATCCATAAAATCGACATATTACAAAAATATAAAATTCTTAATCGCCAAATTACAAATATTATTTTGTGAATGAGTGCATTAGAAAAACGTATATAGTTTTGTGAGCAAATTGTTAGTTTAGCCTTATGACAACTTATTTCAATCCTTAAATTTCAAATGTGAACTCTGTGAGCGGAACAGAGTGATTATACACACACACACGTGTACATATATCTATATGCACCTATGCACCCCCCTCCGTCTCTCTTCTGTATCTCCATCCCAATGACCGCCATTGACAGCAGCTTCCTCTATATTCTGATCTTGCATGCCTGAGCGAGAAAGGGAGGGAGGCCAGGGTTTTAGAAAATAAATTGTCCTTTTTGACCAGGTGAAGGAAGAAGAAGAGTGAGGGCGTTCTAATAAATTTCTGAAAGTAAATTGGTTTCTAGTATTCAGGGGTACAATAGGTATATCAGTTAGTCGAGATGGTCAAATGTTTTTTTTTTCTCTCCCTTCAAACAATTATAAACAGAAGGGTTTAGGTGGGCACTGGATTCTGGCCAAACCTCAGGGGTTGCATGTTTTTGTTATGTGGATGATAATTATACTTACTCCAGAAATGATAACAAATATGGCCAGAATATTATATAACATATTGTCATTGTTGTTGCCTCCCTGCCATCGTGAAGGTCTTGTTTTCTCTCTATATTGCATGAAAATATACACTAAATGAATGAAATTGTTCGACATTGGCATATACACAACTAGTCTGCATTTGATGGGAATTAAACGTTTCTGATTTCACGCAGGATGTCACTGCTACAAAAGGAAATGAGTTTGAAGATTATTTCCTTAAACGGGAGCTGCTTATGGGAATTTATGAAAAAGGCTTTGAAAGGCCTTCTCCAATCCAGGAAGAAAGTATTCCTATTGCACTGACTGGAAGTGATATTCTTGCTAGAGCTAAAAATGGAACCGGAAAGACAGCTGCTTTTTGCATTCCTGCCCTGGAAAAGATTGATATAGATAACAATATCATTCAAGGTTTATATGTCTCACATCTTTCGGCCATTGAGATTCATTTCCTAGTTAAGAGAATGAGCTATATTTACTGCATAAAAAGAAAATATGCATATTAGTATTCTGTTGGTAAATGGTTCAAAGTAGATAAAATCACCAAAATAAATCTTGTAATTGATGAATGAGTATTTTGAACTATCTTTCCATTACTTTGGAGTTCAATTTTCCTGTTGCTCCGATGACTTATGGCTGCACTGTTATGAGATCAATAAGGTTGGATGTTTTCTGTAGTTCCACATTCTTCGAATGCTGTTTGAAGTTTGTGCACTTCACCAGCATTATCAACTTCTTTCTGCTACTGTATTTTGAAGAACTATGTAAAAATAAATGAGAACGCTGGGTCATGTTTTCAAAAGATAAAGCTGAGTCAAACCTTGTTCTGCAATTCGACAGGGAAATTTATCTACAATACCAGTGACGTGGAAGTTAATCCGTTTCATTTTGAAATTTTGATTTACTCTTCCCTTTGGCTTATTTGAGTCTGCTAACATGGCGTTACCTGCCAATTACACTTCTACCCACCCCAAACCACCAAAAGCTTAAAAAACAGATTTTCCTTTTGCATGAGAAAGAGGCATGTATAGTATCACTTAAAAGTTTTCAATCATTGAAATTACTTCATATAAGTTCTTTAAAATTTGTCCTTCCCCTAGGCAGGCTGTCTTCCACCCACCTCTAAAGAGGATGCTTGAGAAAATATGCGTATGTACTATGTGAAATTTGTCCTTCCCCTAGGCAGGCTGTCTTTCAGAATTTCTCACTTGGAGATTCCTTGCAAAGATGCTAGCAGCTATTTTATGGTTCTTCTTTCTGTCAATTTGAATAGCTTTTAACATGCCCATATATCCATCAATATGTACAACATTGAGGCTCAGAATACTATTTGATTGTATTTGAGATATGTGCATTATTCACTTAATATATAATACTTGCAAGTGGTCCAGAACTTAATTTTAATTTTCCAAAAAATCCAATTCTTAGTAATATTCCATTCCGCTGTGTGTTAGAAGTGGTTTGCAGGACATGCTAGCGATACTTGTTGCTGTCAAAAGGTTTTTCAGAATTTCAACCAACTCCATGAAATGTCAGAATCCATATGGCTTGTTTAGAAGTTTTTATGTGTGAGCAATGTCTAGTTTCTCTGACCAAGTCCAAGATCATATATGTTTTATTTTCCCATCTGTGCCAATTGCATCATATAAATTTCAGTAACGCCATGCGCCCTTCAGTTTCATTTGTTTTGTTTATGTATTCAACCTCACATTGTCGCTACACGACTCATGGTCCATTTTCATCTATATTTGACTAGAGGCTTTAAAAATTGATGCAGTTGTTATACTTGTCCCAACTAGAGAGTTAGCTCTTCAGACATCACAAGTTTGCAAGGAACTTGGCAAGCATTTGCAGATCCAAGTGATGGTCACCACAGGAGGAACAAGTTTGAAGGATGATATTATGCGTTTATATCAACCTGTCCATTTGCTGGTTGGAACTCCTGGAAGAATTCTTGATCTTGCCAAAAAGGGTGTATGTGTTTTGAACGAGTGCGCAATGCTAGTCATGGACGAGGTATCTTAAAAAGCACTTCTAACCTTTTCTCCCCACATTTTGGTGAATTACTTCATGCTTTTGAGGATCAACATAGCATGATGTTTACATGCACCTGCCAACTTTTACCCTTTGTTTGACCTCATCTGTAGTCTGGACATAGTCTAAAGTATTTGTAATGATTTTGCTGCTAAGATCAGCCATTTGAAGTTGGCTTATTACAATCATGAATGCAAGTATAATTCTACGCAGATACCTGCATTCTTGCCAATTTTTGAAATATAATGTTACCAAGTATAGTTCTACTATATTGAAATCGCAATTTTACGAAATGGGTGCAAGTTGTTTGAAGAGTTGTTTGTTATAGCAATGGCAGATGCGAAGCTTATTTTGTGAGGGGTTGTTTGTTTAAAAAGTATGTACTTTTACTGAATTCTTCACAAAACCATTACCATAAAATTTAGCATAATATTTTATGATTTTAAAGTTTTTTTTATATTTTTTATTGGTTAATAAATCTCTCTCCCCTTCCCCCCCAAAAAAAAAAAAAAAGAAAGAACAACTGAATCTGCCATTGCATTAGAATCTAATGTTTCTTGCTGTATCTACCAGGCAGATAAGCTATTGTCCCCTGAGTTTCAACCATCAGTGGAGCAGCTAATTCATTTTCTTCCCGAGACTCGACAAATTTTGATGTTTTCAGCCACATTTCCGGTTACGGTCAAAGAATTCAAAGACAGATACCTCCGAAAGCCTTACGTTATTAACCTAATGGACGAGCTTACCCTCAAAGGTATCACACAATATTATGCTTTTGTCGAAGAAAGGCAGAAGGTCCACTGCCTCAACACTCTTTTCTCTAAGGTTTGGTCTTAACTGCTGAGATATATATAGCAATTTTTTCCCCAATGAGTTGCATGCATCTGATTTTCATTTACAGCTCCAAATCAACCAATCCATTATTTTCTGCAACTCTGTGAATCGAGTGGAGCTGTTGGCCAAGAAAATTACGGAGCTGGGTTATTCGTGCTTTTATATTCATGCTAAGATGCTGCAAGATCACCGTAATAGAGTATTTCATGACTTCCGCAATGGTGCATGCAGAAATCTTGTTTGCACTGGTAAATTCTTCATACTCTTTTTGATAAACTTCTGGAATAGCTTTATTGGGTAAAAGTTTTGATGTCAAAATATATGCTTATCTTTGTTTAATCACCCAAAGCTTCATTATTAGCCATTTACTGGTTTGCATTTTATTTGCAATGTCAAATAGTCAGCTTTTGATGGATGATTCCCAGGTTTAGTCTGCAAATGTGTTTAGCATTGAAGAATACAAATAAACTGAATGGAAATGTGATCATCAACTTTTTTCGGATATGAGTTTCTCAAACTTCATTATTATTTTCTCACTATTTCTCTTAGTTGTTTATATCAGAAATATTTGGTTGCAACAGTTGGTCTTAAATATATATATATATATATATATATATATATATATATATATATAGCTGTGTCTGTAATCGAGTTATTTTGCTGAAATAAGAAACAGCAAATCACGAGATGGCCCAAGCTAATCTCAAGTGTTGTGTTTCCACAGATTTGTTTACGAGGGGTATCGATATTCAAGCAGTCAATGTTGTCATAAACTTTGATTTCCCGAGGAATGCTGAAACATATCTACACAGGGTATGTGTAAATTCATTCTTAAAGAATGGATGGACCTGTATGCTTATTGTGTTCCTGACTGGTGCTTTTTGACTTAAGGTGGGTCGTTCAGGAAGGTTTGGACATCTTGGGCTGGCTGTGAATTTGATAACCTACGAAGACCGTTTCAATTTGTATGTATTTAATTTACTTCAAAGTGTTTCAGTTTGTTTGTTATAGCAACCAGTCTGTATTGCACCCTAACGGGTGGTAGACCTGGGCTTCACATCCAACCCCCCCTCCCCCCTCCCTTGCCACCTTAATTTTTTATTTTTAAAGAAATTGTTGTGCAAGTGCATTAACAGATCATTGATGTCATGACATTTCTGTGTCATTTGGTACAGGTATAGGATTGAGCAGGAGCTTGGAACAGAAATAAAACAAATTCCTCCCTTAATAGACCAAGCTATTTACTGCCGGTGACCTACAACAAAGATCAGGCAGTGGTGAGTGAGACAAACAAGCATTCTCTTGCAATTTCCAATACATGGTAATTATAGGAAGCCGCAAGCAGTCTTGTTTCTTTAACGAGTCAAACTGAGCAAGAAAAGACCCGATATTTGAACAAGAATAGTTTCATGTTAGCAAATAATTGCATTTGAGTAAAACTTTGGTTCAACTTTGTCTGTTTGAAGTATGCCGTATGAAACATATACTACCCCCGTCCCAAAATGATCATGAACAAAAATGGACACTCGTTTTTTGTGTGGAGAGAGTGACATTATTAAAGTCTCTTTAATTTGGTGGTATTAGTGCCTTTAATTCATCCTTCTTTGCAGTGCATTTCTTGTCTCATTTAACCTACCTACCCACTTGTGGACCTTAAAATCAAGACGGAGAAAGATGCGGGGACGACCAACAGATTATTTGCGTAACCAGACTCAAGAAAAAGAATGATACCGAGGTGCCTGCCTTGAGGGTGCAGATATCTGTCAACTTACAGAACAATGTTAGGCTTCTTTACTTATTACACTGTTTCCATGTTCCTAGCTATGTATCATTTAGCTAATGTAGTTCATCGTGTTGAATAGCTTTTACTTTGTTTTTGCTCCCATCCAAAAAAGAAAAAAAAAAAAAAAAGAGAGAAAAACTGAAAAAAGAAAGAAAGAAAAACCTGTTTAAACTTGTGGAGATTTGATAATGGATCATGTTTGTATTGTCTTTAATCTTTATCCTTTTTTAGTCTTCTTTTTCTTTGTATTTCCCTTAATGATTTCACTCTGAGCAATTGCCTAGAGTATAATGAGTTATTGTCTGCAATCTGATATGATACGAGTCTAAACTGTTTCAGTAATAGAGCAACCTTGTAAAATGTACATAATAAACTGTTTTGTTTTGGTGATGGAGGGAGTCACCTAGGGATACTTTCATCGACAGAAGCCCAAACTTGGTAATAGGCAAATTCACAAAACTTACCTAAACTGTTATGATAGAAGTCCAAAGTGTTTCAGTACTATGAGTAGCTTGTCAAAACTTGCAATGATAAGGCGATATTCTACAATCTCTATATAAATTGTTTTGACGAGTCTTGAGTGGAAGACTGGGAGCTAGATTTGTTCTCCAAGTTATTCATTTGGGTTCCGATCTCATGGGCAATGAATTGGCCGAGCGCGAGGGTTGTAGGTGTGCCCTTGGACTCACCCGGTGGATGACGACGATCCATCTTACTGACCATAGAGAAAAAAATAAAATAAAAATACAAGTGATAGAGCAACCTTAAACACATCTGTGGTAGAAAAGATATGTTTACACAAGATGCTCACAAATTTAATTTTACAAACCATTGCTTCATATACACATAACACGCACCAAAACCACAATAAGATTGATTAAAGATGCCAAAGGAAAAGTAAGATTAATTACAACCTCGAATTAGCTAAAAGCTTAGAAGCCAAAACATTTAAATAATTTCATAGGGTTAGTGCCGGTTGCACGGTACTTGGATGCTACCTCCTCTACTTTTAGAATGTCTTCTCCCCTTTTGGCTTCAACTAGAGCCCTTTTTTCTTCTGCTGCTTGGTGAATCTTAGCCATTTTATTCTTCATCTTCTCTACTTGGATTGCCTTCTCCTTCTCAATTTCCACCTGTCAATCCATCCCCAAATGCAAGAAGATGATTTTTCGTATTAAGCAATATGATAATGAAGCTAGCTGTACTAAAAAAAGAAACAAGTGCAGGGAGGGGGTCCTTGTTATTGCAACAAGTGTCGAGACAAGAAGGTTCCCGGTCATTGCAGAGATCGGGATATTGTTTTTCTTTTAGTTATTAGAGAGTTTGGATTAGATGAAAAACAGTTAAGTTTACCTCAATTTGTATGAGTTCAGCCTCTACAGATGCTCTTTTAGAGTTCTCCCATGCTCCAATGGCTGACAAATTCTTGTGTGCCCTGTTTAATTTGTTATACCATGATTCATGCATGGAATCATCAAAAACACCAGACCAGTTAAGGAAAGAATTGACAAAAGAGATAAATAAAGGTGGTGCATGTGTGGAAGCATACTTGTTTTCTGCTTTTGTCTTTTCACTCTCTTCCCATGCTTTTATCAAAGCCAATCTCTTTTCAGTTACAACCCTTGCAAGTGCAGTATCTGAAACAAACAAACAAACAAACAAAAACAACATTACATAAAATATTTTTAACGGCGATTGTAAAAAAAAGTCAAAAGAGGACTCTTTTAACGGAGGAAGTATAATTTTAGTGTAATTCAAAGAATATAGTATACTCCCTCCCTCTGTCCCAAAATAAATAAAATAGTCACATTTTCTTTTTGAAAAATCAACCTATATTAAAATGTATATTTATTATGTATTAGGTGATGAAATTTTAATCATTGATGCAACATTAAGGATACTATCAATAACAATTTTAGAATTTTATAGTAATGATTACTAAATTTTCATAATTTTAATTTTAGTCATAGTTTAATTAATTGACCAAAAAAAAAAAAGTAAGATTATTTATTTTGGGATGAAGGGAATATATAAGTTAAAGATACTAATGAAAAGATTGCTTTCAAATGAGACATGTCTCCTTTTAACTAATCACATCCTCGCTATGCTATCTGAATAAATTTGGACAAAATAAAAATCTGGATTTTTAATTAAGACTACACTTTATCTTTATGGGAGGAGGCAATATTTGATTATCTTATGATGATTGATTTTTGTTTCTTTTACGGCACAATTTTAAAAGGAACAATATTCTATATATATTATTGTGTGGGAATTTACAGAAAAGTCTAGTGCAAAGATTTTCTGATAAAGAATACCTCTGAAAGACTTGTTAATGGGACAAATAATATGAAATACACAAACTTACGGAGAAGATGACAGAAAATTCAATAAACTGTCCATCACTCCAAAAGGATCCAAAAAGATTTACCTCTGTCAATTGAATCCCCTGAACTTTTCTGAGCACCTTCACCCGTTACCTCTGTCACAAACCCAATAATATTCAAGTCAGGAAACATCCTATACATATATATATATATATATAGTCAAATACTTAAAATTTCTTATCCAAACTTGTGTGTACTTGTGTGTGTGTGTGTGTGTGTGTGTGAGAGAGAGAGAGAGAGAGAGAGAGATGAGAGATTAATTACTTTCAAGAATAGGAGGTGTTTTTGAAGAGACTACATCATGAACAAGAAGAGGAACAAGAGCATTATCAGAAGGGTCATGATTTGGTGTTTTCTCTTTAACAGCAGCAGCTTTAGGGTAATCTTTCTCTTGTTTCCTTGATGGTGAGGGTATAACCACAACCTTGCTCTCAAACTCTACTCTCTTGCTTTCTTCCTCTCCCATCTCTTTGATCTTTTCCCAAAACCCAAACAAGTGATCAAATGAAAAACACAGATGGTGTGTGTGTGTGTTGGGGGAGAAGGTGGTAGGTTTGGTTGGTAGAAATAGTGAGATGGGGATTGCTAAAAATGGTACATAGAGATCACAAATCAGAACTAATTTATGATATTGCTAAGATGTTACATGTGTTTGTTTGTAATTGCACTAACATACCTTTTATATCTTTTTTCTTTCTTGTTGACCTTAAATAGCGTATGTGTACTTGACTTGCCCAAAATAAACAAGTGTGATTAGCCTAGCCTGAATGATTATGATCATTTAGGTTATCTTTTTTTTTTTTTAGTTTTGTTTTATCTCGTTAGTCAAAGAGATTCGAGTTATGTGATTAGTGTTGGGGTGCTACTTAGCCTTTATAGGACCCTATGTTGGGGGAGTAAACCTTAAACTTTGATTTCAGTGTTGAGTGCTATTGGGTCTTCTCAACCTTTATAGAGGTAGTACCTTAATTTTTGAAGATTGCCCGGCCATTGCTGATCTTTCGAGGAGGCCGTATTTTAATTAGTTTCCAAGTGTTGTATTATTCAGTTATCTCCTCTTGTTGTATATTCTCAGATGATTTGTTGGCTATTTTTGTGCATTCTTCTTTATTTATTCGGCAAAGGTAGTAACGGCTTTGATCATGGTATGAACAGGAAAAGGAAAGATAACAATTTATTTCTAATGTGGGCATAAGCACATGTTTTGGAGAAATAACTTAATTTCTAAATGTAGATCATTTGGGAAAGATCGATGCTTGATGCATATCTGGTTGGTTGGTTCACCTAATTAGATGTGGTAAAAATTGCAGTAATTAATTATCCCTTATTGGTTTTGATTGTAACTATCCAACCATTAATTGAGAATTACTCCTAGGAAATTTCCCCACCACTTGTAATACATTTATCCGCTAATGCAAGCAAAATCTTCTAGCGGCCTTAAATCTTGTTTGGTTTGATGTCGAACACTAAGAAACGATTTACTCATTGTGTTCTTATCACATATTATATCAACTGATGAAGTTTTCATTTAGAGTCATTTAATTAATTGGCCAATAATTAAATTAATTTAAAAGACATCGATACACTTTCTTAAGATATGGAGAACACATAAAAAGACATCAATACACTTTCTTAATACATTTATACACTTTCTTAAATTAATTTAAATTACTTGCAAGCATTAAAAAATCATAGTTTTGTTAAAGACCTTGTTGCACATGGATCAACTTAAACACGCCAGTTCAAATAATGAGTGGGAAAAGTTGTTTCCTAAAAAAAGGGCTAGACCCAAAATTCTGTTCTTTTTTTCTTTTGACAAGCGTTGAGACGGATAGGGGTGGCAATTTAAGGCACGACACGATTGAACGAAACGAACACGACACGAAATTATAGGGTCGGGCCAAGCTTTATCGGGTTCGGGTTGTTATTGGGTCGGCTCGATAACAGCCCGCTAAAATCGGGCCGTGTTCGTGCTAGCCCGATAAGATGGTCATCCGTGTGATATTATCCCTGGACAAATCTTGATCGTTAATTAAACTTAATTTTAGTAAGTCTTGGCCGTTGATATTATCGGGTTCGTGCAGGTGGAGCTGTTGCAGGTACTGCTGCACTGGCTGATGGGGCTGCTTGCTTGGAAGCTTGCTTTGAGGTTGCCATGTTTGATCACAGAAACGCTTCTGGGTCCCGGCAACGGAACCAAACTGATCACGCCAAAAAATATTGTGTGAGTCGTGTCTGGTCCACGTGTGTAGTCTAGGCAGGATTCCAGCTTACGTTGCAGGGATTGTCCTTGAAGTATAAACTGCTTGAAACCTGTGATCAACAAAGAACACCGTAAGGGGTGCTGGGTTGTCCCAGCGATAACCCTCAGGCGTGAGAATTAGCAATACGTCGTGCGAGAGGTAAAACTAAGAAAGTATGTAAGCAAGTAATTTGCATGTACCTTATGAAGCCTGTTGAGGGTGCTTTTTATAGAGATAGGAACCTTATGAAGCCTGTGTCAGCGTGCTGAGAGAGTATACTGATGAGGCGGGCGACCTGTCATGTTCGAGGTGGGCGTATGTCACCTCGACGCTTGTCCAGCTGGAGCCTATGAAGCCGCGATGTCTGCCGCGTGTCCAGCTGAAGGCTGAGGTCGTTTAGTAGCCCCCTACTTCTCAAGGAGAGGATTTATCCTCGAGGTGTGAAGTAAAGATTCGTTGCATCGAGCTGACTGGTTCTTCGCGAAGCTTCCGGATTCTAGCTCGACTTCGTACTTTCCTTGGGAAACGTGCACATTTAATGGGTGCAGAGATCGTGGGCTGTCAGACGGCGCGTCCTTTCAAGTTTGAAATTTTGGCGGTTGATGTTTTTGCTCCAAAACGACGTCGCACAATGATCCGCGTGTTTCTGAGCGGGTCGACCCGGCCACTCCGGGTCGCCTATATAAGTGGTGTCTCACTGTTCACCTTTACTTTTCCAGAAGCTCCCAAACTTTTCCGATTTAGGCGATTTCCGGCGACTTTTCCGTTCTCCACAAAAGCTCAGATTCACGCTTTTCCTTCAAGTCCCCTTGCTTCTCCTAGACTCTAGGTTAGTCTTCTTCAACCCTTGCTCCATTTCCTTCCCTTTGTTTCCTGTTTTCGGGTCTTGTCTTCGTTTGTTAGTTCTTGGCCGAAATCTGGGTAAGGTTTTTGACGATTTTGAATTTTAGGGTTCCGGCGAGTCGTTTGTTAGTTCTTGTCTTCGTTTGTTAGTTCTTGGCCCATGACTGATGATAACAGCACAATCATTCAAGTGGTCGACAAGGAGACAAGAGAAAAGATTTTTTTCCTATAATTTTTGCCTTGGCCGCCCTTTCAAGTTTTCAGTGTAGCGGGGTTTTTTTTTTTTTCTTGACTGTGGTTGAGGAAAGCATGATTGACTAACATGAGACTATGTGGGGATAATAGAGATAGGGAAAGCCCTAAGGAGCTTTAAGGAAAAAGGACGGAGGGAAAAGCTGATTGTTTTAGAAAAAATTCAAAAAAATTGACCATAAGATGAGGGGAAAGCCCCTATTATTGATTAAGGACACTTAGAGCCTGTTTGGTGTAGCGTTTTGAAAACGTAGCGTTTCTAAAACGCAGATTATTTAAAATGCGTTTTTTTTTTTTATAAATGCGTTTGAGATATTATGTTAAAATGCAGCTTTTTATTCTCTACTGCGTTTTAAAATCTGCTTTTTAGGAAAAAGCTAGGAATTTCAGCGTTTTAAAACGCAGCTGCGTTTTGAAAACACAGCTTTTTCTACCACAGCATTAAAACGCTAAGTTAAGGAATAAGCTGCGTTTTAACCATGCGTTTTGGCCAAAACGCTCGAACAAACGGGCTCTTAATCGATCACGAGACTCAAAGACTCAGGGTGTACAAAACATAGATGGGATAAGCCCCTTATCAATGAGATAACTTGAAGAATGACCGAAATAAAGAAGAGATGTGGACAGACTCAAAATCGAACCAAACAAATCCCACTTTCCCCTTCCATGAGTTCACTGTCGCTCCTTCCATGATCTATTAATGATTACCCTCACCAAACGCTAATTATGAAAGTAAGAGGGCCACATTGGACTAACTCGTTATTTTACCACTCCCTTATTTTACTTGGACCAACCTCGTATGTAGGACAAAAGTAAAAGTTTTTTGCCGAATAATATTTGAACATTTCCCCCTAATAAAAAGTAATAATCCTAAATCTTGTTTATTTATATCATCCAAAAGAAATTCTTCCAGCAAAGTGCGTTCCTTTTCTAAATCAGAATAAAATAAAATGAATCTTGCATATTTGATTTTTTTTTTTTTTTTATGATTGACGTTGACATTGACAGATTATATAAGTCTAATCATTAATGTTATTAAGAACTCGTTTGGTCGAACAGTTTGGCCAAAACGCAGGAATAAAACGCAGCTTATTTGCAAAAAATGTGTTTCAAAACGCAGCTTATTTGCTGCGTTTTAAAATCCTGGAATTCCCAACTTTTTCCCAAAACGCAGGTTTTAAAACGCTTCTAGGAAAAAAAAGCTGCGTATTGAAGTGATATCTCAAACGTATTTATAAGGAAAGATCTGCGTTTTTAAAACACTGCGTTTTTTAAAACGCTGCGTTTTGTAAACGCTGCACCAAATGGGCTCTAAGACGATTAGGTGGCAGTAGACAATGGAGATCTCTAATCGCTTAGAGCATCTCCAATGTAGAGAACTGGTTCTTAGGTTTTAGGTGGGCTCCACCTTGCCACATAAGATTTCCACTCACTATCACATTTAAGAACTAACCTCCCCAATGTTTGGTTCTTCAACTTGGTTCTTAAGGTGGACTCCACAATGCCACCTAGAATTTTCACTCACTAACTCATTTATTTTATACTTTTCATACAAATTAATTTTTTATAGTTTTAATTAATATATTTTGCATATTTTAAATTAATATTTTTTATTGTCTTGATTAATATTTTATATATTAAATTTCTTGATTTTTTTAATAAATTAATTCATTTTTGAGAAAGTGGCGTCTCAAAGGGTGGGGTGGGGGTGGGGGGTGGGGGGCGCAGAGCAGGCAAGGTGGAGACATCTCACACAAATTTTGTTTTGCATGGGCTAAGAACCAGTTCTTAAATAAGAACTGGGAAGAACTCAAATTTTTTAAAACCAAAATAAGAACTCTCCCAATGTATTAAGAACCTGTCCATTGAGTTCTTATGGGATAAGAACTCCACATTGTGGATGCCCTTAGTGTCGGACGCCTAAACGCCAAGTTTTTTGCCCAAAAATTGAAGTATAAAGAAATAGTTTTACCTGCCATGACATTAATTACCGACAATATATACGATATTAACGAATTTAAAGTCTTAATAATATTTTTTTTGTGATTAATGTATTTGATTGTTCTCTCATTTGAAAGATTATTTTTCCACAATTTCAAGACAACTAACTGATTCTGAACACCTGTTAATTAATGGGTAATGCACGACTAATTAAATATTTCCTGAGCTCGTAAAAATCTCATCAGTTACCCCCACTCGCATGGTGCATACCTGATACCCCCCACTGTGTCAGACTATAACATTGCATTAATTTGTTTTAAGTAGTTTTGGATTCGTTAGGCAGTCTGTGTGTGTGTCTGTCTAATCATGAACAATTAATACTGAACGAGAGAGAGAGAGAGAGAGAGAGAGAGAGAGAGAGAGAAACCAAGAAGAAGAAAAAGAAAAGACAAAAAATCCTAGGTACCTTCATCATCAATCAGTAATACAAAAAAAAAAAAAGTGCTGTTGCTTGTTTTTGAGTATTTAATCAAACAGAAAAAAACATGGTTCCAATGGCCCATAGACTTCATAAAACTATATCTTCCCCACCCCCACCCCCAACGTAACGTTATTTTCTCCTATAAATTCCATCCACGGTATAGTACCGCCCTCTTCATTACGAACATGGATCTCCATTCTCATTCATCACCTTCCCCTGCATGCATCTAAACTCAGATACCCGGCCAATCGCCCCTACATTTCTGTCCAAGTTCCTCTTTAATTTATTAACGCATTAATGGACGTGTTTATTCCGGACGACTATGTCGCCAGACGACGAATTGAAAAAAAGGCCGCAGCAGCTAGTGCAGGGAATGCTTGCAACAAAGGTTTCGAATCCGAGAGGAGGGTCGAAAAGGATCAAAGAAAAGCCCGGCCAACGCCGCCTCTGCCTCTTTGGGTTGAGAATAATGGGTTTACAGTCTCTTCTTCCTCCCCTGGCTTCAGTACTGAAACAGTTGTCTTTAGTTGCTTTTCTCCTTAATTAATTTCTTCTTCTTCCATCTTTTTTTCATTTTCTCTGGGTACAAATTTTTTGCTTTTCATTTTTCTTTTTCAACGTTGAAGGGGCTAGTATATATATATATATAGAGGTAGGAAAATATATAGGCTTATATAACTTTTTTATATAACTTTTTAAGTTTTTGTGTATCTTGTAACCAACAAGTAATTAACTTTCATGTTACGTGTTGCAATACAGAGTTTACTATGTCAAATCATAATTTTATTTTATTTTTTTCATAAAAAAAGAGTAAGTATATTGGTGGAATTGATTACTAAATTTTAAGTAATCACAGTCCTAATGGAGGAGATGATATTTAGATTCCTAATAATTAGAATCATGTTAATTAACAATTATATCCTTCTATTTGGTCAAGTATTTACTTTATATTTATTATTTTATTTGTTATTATTTTTAATGTTATATTCAATATGAGCTCATTAAATATAAAAAACTCCCCAAAGTATACACTAAATCTCACTTTGCACCCTAATTTAAAATTTGTGTCTAAGTAACACTCCACGTTCAAATTTATCACACTTTACCCCCTACCCAAAACGACTGTCACAATGTTGACGTTAAGTAGCCAAGTGAGCGCGAGGGCCATTTTGGTCATTTCCTATGTGGGGGTTAAACTATTGGTTCTTTTTGCCATTGTCTTCTTTCCTATTTTTTTATTTTTATTTTTTCCGTTTCTTTCTTTTTTCTCTCGCCGGTTTTCCTTGCAGAGGGTCACCACTAATTAAAGAGCAATAGCATGATGAACCAAAAAGTCGGCAACTAAAGAAATCCTTTACTTTGCACCGATAAGAGCCTGACCGGAATTATATCAAAGCTTCTTTTTAGCCGGGGACAAGTAATTTTTTGTTGTTATTTTAACAATAAAAATGAAGGAGAAGAGCCCAGATTCCAAATCCACCACCACCACTGTGATCGCCCCTCTTTTTCCTTGTACACATTCAGCTTTCTCTCCCTACAAATATTGCCCGCTCCTTCTTCATCTTTCTAAATACTCTCTCTACTGCGTTTTCTCTCTCCAAACCCATCTGAAGCCCAAACTTAAATCTAATCTTGGTTTCATTGATTTGGTCTCATCACACTGGTGGGGCGGCACGGGCAGGGGGTTTATGGAGGGATTTGTGTACTCAATGGCGATGGAGGATTAATTAATTGTGATGATGGGTATGGCTAGCACCATTTCTGCTGTTGTAAAACACAATAATGGGAAAAAATTCTCACCAAACAAAAGCAACATCAACAGTACTAGCAGCAGTAACAACAATTGCATATGATAATACCTTATTTTCAAACTCTCATTGACTAAATGTAATTAATAATCAAATACCAAGTCTTTCGCTCCTCTGCATTGATTTAAATCATATATCAAGATTGCATTCAAACATTATCTCTTCACCACCATTCTCAATTGCCGTCACAAAACCAAGCTAGGTGAACTACCCCCTTATGTCGAAGGCGGGCTAAAATGCCATAACCCACCGTGGCCTTGATGGGAAAATGCTCCGGCGAAATAGCTGGTAATTAGCCTGAAAACAAGAACAGAGTTACTGCGCAGGGGATCCCTGCAAAGCTCCTCCGGCGTGAGAATTAGCAATGTGTATCTGAGAAAGAATAAAGCTAATTCAGGGAGCAAAAAGGGTATAGTTGTGCGTACCTTGTACTATGTCTGATAGTAGTATTTATAAGAGAGTAGTGCTGCCCTAGATATTTTCGGGCTGTAACTGATATGATCAAATCCCGTAGTTTACGGGTCAAAGTAACGCATCTGTTCTGGACTTTATCGGTAATTCGGAGATTGTTCCGTGATACGATAGGATATTTGAAGATAATTCGGAGATAGTTCCGTGTAATATACAAGTGTACAGCCCCCAGCCGGGCATAATGGTGCAGCTCGCCTACTTGAGCAGCTCGCCCTCTTGAAGCAGCCTGTCACTTTCGCCCAATATTTTGCTATTTGTCATTTTTATCCTTGGTATAATTTTTGGGTAGTTCAGTAGTCCCCTACTCTTTGTTGTGTGAGCTTGCTCGGACCAAAGAGTACACTTTTGTTCTTAATTAAATCTCAGATTTAATCCATATGTAATACTGCCCATGCATGTAACAACTTGGCATTATTTTTTCGAAACAACTCGGCAATACAGCTCGGCCTTCAATTTTATGTGACAACTCGGAGCTCGACTTTTAATAATAATAATTTTTTAAATTTTTTTTTTTTTTTAAGAAAAGCAGCTCGGCACTTTAATTCCTTCGTGGAAAACTCGGCAATTGATGAAGGAACAGCTCGGCATCCAACAAGGCAGCTCGGCAATTTGTGCAAGGAGCATCTCGACATTTTTTTTTTTTTTTTTAAGAAGCAGCTCGCCCCACATTTTTTTTTTTTTTTTTTTGAGCTCGGCACTTTGCTTCAAGAAGGCGGCTCGGCATTTTTTTTTTTTTTTTTTAGCAGCTTGGCACTTTGCTTCAAGAAGGCAGCTCGGCAGTTTTAACAGGCGGCCCCTCAATTGGCTATGATAATAGGGTCTAACATGCTTAGAATAGTAGGAGTGAAATGACATGAGCTCCAGCCTTTGCCATACACTTTAATATCCACCTTTACCAACCGTTTTTGTTTCCAATGATACTCTAATACTGTGGCTCTCAATGCAATTCAACTTTTTCGATCAGAGTAGCTGCCCCATTAATTTTTACAGAGCCCATAAGTTGTTTGTTGACAAGTCATTTATCGAACATTGCAAATAGTGTAGCAATAGGACAACTCCGTTGACACCGATGGAGAGTAAATGAAGCATGTTGTTGCAGAGATCCTGCCGAAAGCTCTTCTCACGGCCCGCCCCTCTTGACTTAATTGCTTGCTCGGCTTTTCAGATAAAGTCTAACTTTACACACTTCTAATAAAACTGGTATACGTTTTGCAGAGAATATCAAGTGCTTCAGGTTTCCTTTATTTTAGATGGATTGTAGGAGTCATTAAAAAAAAACCTATAAATACAACCTTCCCCCAATCCTACAGTAACGGTCCGTCGTCGCGATGAGCTAGGAGCGGCCCGTCGAGAGAAACTAGGACCGGCAGCATGCTCGTCCGTTTCACTTTCATTTTCGGAAGAAATTACTGTATTTGGGTTTTGATCAGTATTTGGGGCCTCGTAATAATATTCAAGTCTAAGGTAACTCATAAGTTCGTCGGATGACAAATGTCTAACCTTAGTGCCTAAAAGAAAAGTTTGGGGAGCAATATCGGGAACCGAAGTATGAGAAGCAGCTAGGCCCGCTTTCTCCATTATATTCTCAATCTCATTTCGAGAAACGGTGCGCCAACCATAAGTATCATCTGAAATTACTAACTGGCCACCGTTACGGATAACAGCATATTGTACGATCCTATAGGTTTGCTTGGTTCTGGCCATAACTAGAGAAGAAGCAATGAAAAAAGAATGACAAGGTATCTCAGAAAAAAGGTGATAACGAGTACCTGAGAGAAAGATGATTCAACGCACAAGATAGCCGAAAAGAGGAACACTGAAAGAAAAATAGTAAGAATAAAGAAGTCGAGGCAACAGGCTCGCTGGAGCTCTTCGCGATGATGGTTTCTCTAGGGTCTTTCTTCGTTGTTTTTCACTCAATTTCGTATTTTCTCCATTGACTTGGTGTGAACGACATGAGTGGGAAGGTTGTATTTATAGGTTTTTTTTTTTTTTACTTGGCACTTTGCTTCAAGAAGGCGGCTCGGCGGTTTTAACAGGCTCTTGCCAAATTGTTAAGGCTCCTCGGGCTAGCAGGTTGAGACCAATCAAGAGAAGCCCAAGGTGCGGTAGAGAGAGGCGGAGAGAGAGGCTGCTGTGAAGGGATAGCTGAAGGAGGAATAAAAGTAGCAGGCCGAAAGTTTACCACGGGCGGCACTACAGGTGGAGCAATAGATCCAGCACCCTCAGCACTGTGGGTATCCTTTCGAGGCCTCTTTCCTTTACTCTTTTTTTTACTAGGGGAGGGGATGCTACCCACTTGTGTACGGCCAGCTGATTGATCAGAAGACTGAGCGTCACGAACTCTCAATACCTCTGAAATGTCTAGATTAAAAGACATAGCTGCAGAAGTACAAGGAAAAAGTTTAGCAATAAACAGATATGCAACAACTATGTAATAACATGCAACAGACATGCAATGTATATAAATAACGATGAATGCTTACGCATGCAATGTTTTCCTTCGGCACAGGCTGGGCACTGATGGCTAAAGACGCTTCCCCAATGAACTAGCCAACCTTCACAACACGGCTGGTCGGGGACGGACACCCATGGGACAATCCCTTCTACGGGTTTTCTCAATAAACCCGCCAAACATAGCCAACTATCACCAGACGTTAGTTCCTCCCAGTCATACCTACTCCCTTGACTCAGAAATTTGCCAGTTGAACTCTCAACTACACCAAGTGCTCGACGAATAGCCGCAACCAGTAGTAAATCATCAGGTGTAAATACGTCTACGGAAGGGATTGCCCGGCGGTCACGTGACTCTAGCGGAACAGGAAAGCCCCATCCATGTCGGGACTCTACTAAAATAAATCTGTCTCTCCAGTTACGTACTTTATTTGGACCTTTTTTGAATATTTGGGGTACGCCACTACGGCTACGGACGGAGAGAAGATCCGCATTTATGGTAACAGTGTGGAAATGCAAAAATACATTTAGCCGGGGCTCGAGTTTCAAAGAGCGACAAACAATGACAAAACACACCAAAAGTCTGACCATATGCAAATTCAGATCAATAGGAGCAGCATGAGTCGCTATTAAAAATTCACAGATAAAGGGATCGAGAGGCAATCTGAGTCCAACATCAAAATGGGCCCGATAAAAAGCAACGAAGTTATTATTTACTCTCCCTAATTGGCGATCTATTTTTCCCTCTACAACAGAAATTTGAAAGTCGTCTAAGTTAATACCCATGTTGACTGCCCATTGAGGAACGTTATTTTGATGGGATGGCTCCAATCCTACAGTAACGGTCCGTCGTCGCGATGAGCTAGGAGCGGCCCGTCGAGAGAAACTAGGACCGGCAGCATGCTCGTCCGTTTCACTTTCATTTTCGGAAGAAATTACTGTATTTGGGTTTTGATCAGTATTTGGGGCCTCGTAATAATATTCAAGTCTAAGGTAACTCATAAGTTCGTCGGATGACAAATGTCTAACCTTAGTGCCTAAAAGAAAAGTTTGGGGAGCAATATCGGGAACCGAAGTATGAGAAGCAGCTAGGCCCGCTTTCTCCATTATATTCTCAATCTCATTTCGAGAAACGGTGCGCCAACCATAAGTATCATCTGAAATTACTAACTGGCCACCGTTACGGATAACAGCATATTGTACGATCCTATAGGTTTGCTTGGTTCTGGCCATAACTAGAGAAGAAGCAATGAAAAAAGAATGACAAGGTATCTCAGAAAAAAGGTGATAACGAGTACCTGAGAGAAAGATGATTCAACGCACAAGATAGCCGAAAAGAGGAACACTGAAAGAAAAATAGTAAGAATAAAGAAGTCGAGGCAACAGGCTCGCTGGAGCTCTTCGCGATGATGGTTTCTCTAGGGTCTTTCTTCGTTGTTTTTCACTCAATTTCGTATTTTCTCCATTGACTTGGTGTGAACGACATGAGTGGGAAGGTTGTATTTATAGGTTTTTTTTTTTTTTTAGCAGCTTGGCACTTTGCTTCAAGAAGGCAGCTCGGCAGTTTTAACAGGCTCTTGCCAAATTGTTAAGGCTCCTCGGGCTAGCAGGTTGAGACCAATCAAGAGAAGCCCAAGGTGCGGTAGAGAGAGGCGGAGAGAGAGGCTGTGAAGGGATAGTGAAGGAGGAATAAAAGTAGCAGCGAAAGTTTACCACGGGCGCACTACGGGTGGAGCAATAGATCCGACCCTCGATTGTGGGTATCCTTTCGAGGCCTCTTTCCTTTACTCTTTTTTACTAGGGGAGGATGCTACCCACTTGTGTACGGCCGGTGATTGATCGAAGGCGGCGTCACGAACTCTCAATACCTCGAAATGTCTAGATTAAAAGACATAGGCTGCGAAGTACAAGGAAAAAGTTTAGCAATAAACGGATATGCAACAACTATGTAATAACATGCAACACATGCAATGTATATAAATAACGATGAATGCTTACGCATGCAATGTTTTCCTTCGGCACGTTGGGCGATGGCTAAAGACGCTTCCCAATGAACTAGCCAACCTTCACAACACGGGTCGGGGACGGACACCATGGGACAATCCCTTCTACGGGTTTTCTCAATAAACCCGCCAAACATAGCCAACTATCACCACGTTAGTTCCTCCCATCATACCTACTCCCTTGACTCGAAATTTGCCGTTGAACTCTCAACTACACCAAGTGCTCGACGAATAGCCGCAACCAGTAGTAAATCATCAGGTGTAAATACGTCTACGGAAGGGATTGCCCGGCGGTCACGTGACTCTAGCGGAACAGGAAAGCCCCATCCATGTCGGGACTCTACTAAAATAAATCTGTCTCTCCAGTTACGTACTTTATTTGGACCTTTTTTGAATATTTGGGGTACGCCACTACGGCTACGGACGGAGAGAAGATCCGCATTTATGGTAACAGTGTGGAAATGCAAAAATACATTTAGCCGGGGCTCGAGTTTCAAAGAGCGACAAACAATGACAAAACACACCAAAAGTCTGACCATATGCAAATTCAGATCAATAGGAGCAGCATGAGTCGCTATTAAAAATTCACAGATAAAGGGATCGAGAGGCAATCTGAGTCCAACATCAAAATGGGCCCGATAAAAAGCAACGAAGTTATTATTTACTCTCCCTAATTGGCGATCTATTTTTCCCTCTACAACAGAAATTTGAAAGTCGTCTAAGTTAATACCCATGTTGACTGCCCATTGAGGAACGTTATTTTGATGGGATGGCTCCAATCCTACAGTAACGGTCCGTCGTCGCGATGAGCTAGGAGCGGCCCGTCGAGAGAAACTAGGACCGGCAGCATGCTCGTCCGTTTCACTTTCATTTTCGGAAGAAATTACGTATTTGGGTTTTGATCGGTATTTGGGGCCTCGTAATAATATTCAAGTCTAAGGTAACTCATAAGTTCGTCGGATGACAAATGTCTAACCTTAGTGCCTAAAAGAAAAGTTTGGGGAGCAATATCGGGAACCGAAGAAGAGAAGACTAGGCCCGCTTTCTCCATTATATTCTCAATCTCATTTCGAAACGGTGCGCCAACCATAAGTATCATCAAATTACTAGCGGCCACCGTTACGGATAACGGATATTGTACGATCCTATAGGTTTGCTTGGTTCTGGCCATAACTAGAGAAGAAGCAATGAAAAAAGAATGACAAGGTATCTCAGAAAAAAGGTGATAACGAGTACCTGAGAGAAAGATGATTCAACGCACAAGATAGCCGAAAAGAGGAACACTGAAAGAAAAATAGTAAGAATAAAGAAGTCGAGGCAACAGGCTCGCTGGAGCTCTTCGCGATGATGGTTTCTCTAGGGTCTTTCTTCGTTGTTTTTCACTCAATTTCGTATTTTCTCCATTGACTTGGTGTGAACGACATGAGTGGGAAGGTTGTATTTATAGGTTTTTTTTTAATGACTCCTACAATCCATCTAAAATAAAGGAAACCTGAAGCACTTGATATTCTCTGCAAAACGTATACCAGTTTTATTAGAAGTGTGTAAAGTTAGACTTTATCTGAAAAGCCGAGCAAGCAATTAAGTCAAGAGGGGCGGGCCGTGAGAAGAGCTTTCGGCAGGATCTCTGCAACAACATGCTTCATTTACTCTCCATCGGTGTCAACGGAGTTGTCCTATTGCTACACTATTTGCAATGTTCGATAAATGACTTGTCAACAAACAACTTATGGGCTCTGTAAAAATTAATGGGGCAGCTACTCTGATCGAAAAAGTTGAATTGCATTGAGAGCCACAGTATTAGAGTATCATTGGAAACAAAAACGGTTGGTAAAGGTGGATATTAAAGTGTATGGCAAAGGCTGGAGCTCATGTCATTTCACTCCTACTATTCTAAGCATGTTAGACCCTATTATCATAGCTATTATTAATCCTACAATTGAGGGGTTGTTCACTCTTTGCTCAGCAATAGAAAAGGAGGCAGCCTAGAGTATTTATTTGGTTGATAGACAGCAAGGCCAATTGAGGGGCCGCCTGTTAAAACTGCCGAGCTGCCTTCTTGAAGCAAAGTGCCCAAAAAAAAAAAAAAAAAAATGCCGAGCTGCCTTCTTGAAGCAAAGTGCCGAGCCGCTAAAAAAAAAAAAAAATGTAAAGCTGCTTAAAAAAAAAAAAAATGCCGAGATGCTCCTTGCACAAATTGCCGAGCCGCCTTGTTGGATGCCGAAATGTTCCTTCATCAATTGCCGAGTTTTCCACGAAGGAATTAAAGTGCCGAGCCGCTTTTCTTAAAAAAAAAAAAAAATTTAAAAAATTATTATTATTAAAAGTCGAGCTCAGAGTTGTCACATAAAATTGAAGGCCGAGTTATTGCCGAGTTGTTTCGAAAAATAATGCCAAGTTGTTACATGCATGGGCGTATTACATATGGATTAAATCGAGATTTAATTAAGAACAAAAGTGTACTCTTTGGTCCGAGCAAGCTCACACAACAAAGAGTAGGGGACTACTGAACTACCCAAAAATTATACCAAGGGTAAAAATGACAAATAGCAAAATATTGGGCGAAAGTGACAGTCGCTTCAAGAGGGCGAGCCGCTCAAGTAGGCGAGCCGCACCATTATGCCTACTTGTACACTTGTATATTACACGGAACTATCTCCGAATTATCTTCAAATATCCTATCGTATCACGGAACAATCTCCGAATTACCGATAAAGTCCATCGTTACTTTGACGTAAACTACGGGATTTGATCATATCGATTCTGACCGAAAATATCTAGGGCAGACTACTCTCTTATAAATACTACTATCAGACATAGTACAAGGTACGCACAACTATACCCTTTTTGCTCCCTGAATTAGCTTTATTCTTTCTCAGATACACATTGCTAATTCTCACGCCGGAGGAGCTTTGCAGGGATCCCCTGCGCAGTAACTCTGTTCTTGTTTTCAGGCTAATTACCAGCTATTTCGCCGGAGCATTTTCCCATCAAGGCCACGGTGCAAAAATCGGCATCATCACTAGGGTTTCATCAAGATGCAAGATTCACCACCATTCTCAATCGCCGTTTGAAAACAAAGTTAAGGTTTCATCGAGATGCAAACCGAGTGAGAGACAAGGACATAGAGATAGAGTGACAGAGAGAGAGAGAGAGAGAGAGGGAGAAACCAGGTTAACAAGCTTTTCTCGATTTTACTCCATCCCTCTTCGTAAAGACTAGGGAACAAGCTACACACCTTTGACCTTCGATGTTTGTATGGAATTCAAATTACTGGGCATAAAAAGAGCATATAAAACAACAAAGATGAAGGGGAAGGCGCTTTTATGCTTTGCAGATCGAAATGACCAAAATACACCCGCGTGTGACTTCCACATGTCATTATCTGGGCCAAAATATGAATTTTCCCCCAAGGTTTCCACCAAATCTCAAAGTGCCCCCCAAATTTGATGTCAATTTTCCCAATTAGCCCCCTGACCGTCATGACCGTTAGAAAAGTAACGAAAATCCATCACGTGCCTTGCACGAGGGGGGGCAATCGGGTCTTTTTGCCATATATACAGAATACTAACTAAAAGGGGTCAAAGTGTCAAAAACAACACTAAATAAAGGGGTGCAAAGTGTCCAAAATCAAAGTACAAAATCAAAGTGTCAGAAAAATTACATTCTTTAGGAGGTACCTTTTTTTCTTTACTTTTTGGGAGTCATTAGAGCAATCCATCAACAAACCATCGGTAACTATTACGAAATATTAGTATATATTTTCTTATGTTTAACTTTGTTTTCAAACTAATGTTAATATTGTTTGTATGTTTAACATTGTTTTAAGTAAAGTACTTGTGTGTTTAATGGTATCAAAACACATGTCTGTTTTTGAATGTTAAATTTTGTTATTTGACACATTGTTGACAAATAGACTTCTTCAAGTAAAATAGAATAGTGATACCAAAGAAATACAAAAAATAGAATCAGTATTTTTCTAAGTGAAAGATATCGATGTTGCATGAAATAATAAGAATCGTAATTGTTTTCAATGTGCTAGAAGATTAATTAGAGGTGACAAATGGGTGGGGGGTGTGGGCAACGCCCATGTGAGCGATGGGCTTAAGTGGACGGGCAAGTAAGTGCCCAATTGATAACATGGGTATAAATGACCGGCCATAAATGAGCTTGGGCGCTCATGGTCGCCCACTTACCAATTAACATAAATAAAATTCTCAAATAAAAACAAAACATTACAAAAATGGATTAATGTTTTCTCCGTCAACCCCTGCAGTTTTTTATTCCTCACATCGATCGAGGGGTTTTCACGTAAATTGCAATGCTCATTTTTTGTTATTGCTCTTGCATCTATTATCCCTACTTGATTATCATCGTGTATCAACATGTATAAAATAACAAACGGTTGTAATAATATCAACAGAAATACTTCAAATTTAGGGTAACAAAATTTATTGCATGTGATAAATATTCTCTTTTTTAGTGTATTTGAAAGCCTCTCACCGACGGTTCATCGCCTGCCTGCCGATAGAAAATTACTCCATCATCATCATCACTCAAACTGTTTCCTTTGCTTTTTCTTTCATTGTAATGATTTTTAAGATACAAACAACATCTTATATTTACAAGCATGCCTGAGCCTGACCACCCCGAGTCAGTGTTAACTCAATTACTCGATCGTGTAGTAATTATTAAATTAAAAATACTTTTCTGTACGTTTTTAAAAAAATTAGTCTTGATTGACAAGTTAAACTTTTCAAATTGTAGTTTATTTATTTGTATTTCCTGTAAATTATAGTAGTAAAATTATATCATTTTGTCAAAAATAAGACTATTTCCTTAAATAAAAAAAAAAACTATTTTTTGAAACGAAAAGGATTAAAAGATTTAAAAATCAATATTAGGAAAGACAATCGTATTTACTGTGTGGTTTGGGGAGAAAAGAAAAATGAAAAAGAAAAAGGAAGGCCCACACCATGGATTAGATTTAGGGGTCATAAAATGGTTTAAGCTAACGAAAGGTTATAACTGAAGCTCCCTACCCTAGGGGCCCATGATATTTCATTAGTTCATCATAATTAATTTTGGCAGCTAAGAAGCCCACAGAGATCCAGAAGCCTGGATATGTATGGACTTTGCCCTTTAGTTGGCATTTCCCAATGCAAAAGGAGCTAAAATATATACTCCCTCCAACAAAAAATAATAATAATTTACTTGACAAGTCAAATTTGTAGAAATTTTAGACTTATATATTTGTATTTTTAGAAATTATACATGATTTTTTTTAAAAATAAGACTATATTTTGGGTACAAACTAAAGAGGAAAAGGAGATTATTTTTTTAAGGAGTAAATAATTTTTATTTTGAAATTCTTTTTGATAAACAAAATGCTGAATGGTCAACAACCCTCCTTTTCTCAAACCCAAAAAAAAAAAAAAATTTTAAAATACTAACATAAAAGAAAAACACTCTCTCCCAAACAAATAATAAATTATAATAATTATTAAAATAAAGAAAAAAAGAAAAGTAGAGAGTGACCATATATAAAACATGAACATGAGCAACGGACTGGAAATTGGTTTGGGAGTCGTTGTTAGCTGGGCGGCCTCGATTCAGTCCGTCGCTTGAGCCACGTCAGAAGTTGGAAGAATTAGGTAGCGAGAGATCTGGAGGTTAAGATTGTTCATATTCTGCATGAAGCAATGCCCACATCATATATATTACTCCACTGTATAACAAACAAATTTATGGAGTTCACTTCGGCTTCTACTATGTTTACTTCTTGACCATCCCAAGGATACTGTGTCTGGGTATCTCCAAATCATGGCTTGCGGTAAACTAACGAATTAATTTTTGGTCTTCCCCCAGTCAGAGTCAAACATACGCAGGACATCATTTTTTTATCGTCTAATTTTTCCTTTGTGACATGCTTAAATAAAAAGACTTTTTTCGTACATGGCAAAAAAAATTAAAATTTAGAGGTCCTCTTTCTCTTTCTAAACGTTGTCCAATACAAGACACTTTTTAGAACATTTTTTTTTCAGACATGGTAGTTTTTATTATAATTAATTACAAAAGATTAAAAATAAAAGTTACTCTATACTGTAACTGAGTGACGGTAAAAAAATAAAAGAAAACTGACGGTAAATAACTTGAATAAAAAGAACATGAGCCTAGCTAGTATCTTTCGTTAATGTTTTTAAGTGCCAAACTACAATTCAATTTTCGACGATATAATATTCTCGGTAATTATTCTCATTTTAAGGGACGGGTACGTATTTGGTGCTATCCATGATCCAACAAATTTTCCATTTTGACGCTGTACACATTTAATTTAAGAGAATTATTGAATTTGTTCAGTTTCAAGAAGTTAATAAGCAAGCTAGATTAAAAAGGACTTTCAATATATAATAAAGTACTAGTGAGATTAAATTAGGTTTCAAAATATGTTAATTTATTATCTATATATATATACAAAAATTGACTTGCTTGTGCCATGGTTTGTAATACCGCCTGAAAATCCGTCAGAACGCATCATCACTTATTAATTTGTTTGGAGAGTTGCTAGCTAGCTAAAACAAAAATTAATTAAGTCGGTGGAGAATATATAAAAAGTTATTAAAATAAAAAAAAGAGTTGGACCAAAGGGCATATTGTTAAAATACAAATGCGTTTAACAGATACTTCTTCCGTCCTAAAAATAAAAATAAAAATATTTCACACTTTCTATTTTGGTTTATAGCATAATATGAGTATTGAAGTATCAAATCTTTATATTTTCTAATCTTTTAATTTTAATGTTCAAAATCATGATATGTCTTTTGCATCATGCCAAAATTATATAACCTTCTTACAATTTAAGTAATCATAAAAAAAAAATTAAATGTATGATATATAGTAAATGCGCCCTTTTTTTTTTTTTTTTTTAGAAAGAGGGAGTATTATTATTATTTTTTTTTTCTGATTGCAAAAATATAAGAGTCAGTTCATTTATATTTGGAAAGAAATAGAAAGGACAGATGTAGGAAAGCTATATATTACCCACTTGCTACTCATTGAGGTAGAATTTGGTTTCCTTCATCTCTCAATAGGACTAGTCATCTTTAGACAAAAAGAAAAGGGGAAAATAAAAAAGAAGGTAACCGTAAAGCCTAATTGAGGGTTCTTGCCGCAACAACCACCATCAACAAACCTAACTAATTCATTTATAGTTTGGCTGTGGAGTAGGGTATATTGCACCTATATATATATATATATATATATGGAAATGAATTTCCTATATGATATTTTTAACTTTGTGATACTTATCCGATCATAAGTTGCAATTACGAGAGTAATTAGCACAATTAGTCAATATACAAACTTTTCTTATTACAGGTTGGGAGCTTGGGTCTCGCTTGAAGCGAATATGACATATGGAAAGAAGAGGTATCAGAAGAAACGGGAATGTTATGTTTGTGTAGTCTATTATTGCTTATTAAAAAAAAAAATAGTCTGTATTACTTTATAAACTCATTACTCAATAGTTTTTGTAGCAAGAATAAATAAGTAACAAGAGGGAAATAAAATGCTTTAACATATAATATTGCAGGAATTAACATTTTGGGGGGAATTAATTAGTTCATGATATATTTGCACGAAATATATAAGTATATGATTATGATATTAAATAAAAAGAGAATATCTCCTACTCATTTAATTTTTCTCCATTGTTGCAGCAGGAGATGGAGTGGTAGCAGCAGTGGTTTCATCAGAGTTAGAAGTAGTAGAATGATCATCAGAAACCAAGTTGACCAAAAAGTCAAAAACATCAGTGGCTATGACAGCTGAGGCAACATCTTCTTTGTGAAGGGTCCTTCTCTTGCCTTGCATGGTCATGTTCCATGATCTCTTTGTGAGTTCTTCAATAAAGAGCTCACATGCTTTGGAGAAAACAATTGGGGATTCTCCTGAGATCATCTTGACATCAACGCTCGATTTCTTCATGATCTTCTTGATCCTTGCTAGTGGGAGCAAGTGAGCTCCTGTTCTTCCAGATAGTATTCCTGAATATGTTCCTGCTTGCCTCATTTTTTTTGGATGTGTGTTTTCTTTAGGGTTAGTGATGAAGTGTGTTTGTGTGAGTATGAGAGAGAGAGAGAGAGAGAGAGAGAGAGAGAGAGAGATTTTACGTGTGATGAAAGAGGTTAATTGGGATTTTGTCTGTGTGTGTGCGTGTGTGTGTGTGTGTGTGAGAGAGAGAGAGAGAGAGAGAGAGAGAGAGAGAGAGAGAGTGAATGGGGTTATTTTGTGGGATTAAGTTTTTTGGTGTTTGTGTGTGTTTATACGTATGTGTGTGAGAGAGCAGAAGCTAGCTAAATAGGATTATGAGACCTTTGAGAGAGAAGAGAAGGTAGATGCGGTTGTGTGTGTGTGTGTGTGTGAGAGAGAGAGAGAGAGAGAGAGGCCGGCATGGCATGGCAGCCGATTGGGCCGGCTGCTGCTTGTTCACTCACCATAACCTTCTTCAAAGTTTTGTACCTTAGCATTTAGTTTCATCGGCCAATGCGCGCAGCAAAATGTATCCATGACCTTTCAGATTTATCAAATTATAACCGTACACTGTACCATTAATAAATTTAATACTAGTACAAAAAAAGAAAAATATAAATATACTACTCCCTCCGTTCGGGCAACGCGTTCATTTTCTATTTTTAAAAGTTAACATGTGATTAAATTAAATTAAAATTTTATATACTTTACTTATATTTTAAAAAATAAAATTTTATTAATTAAAAACTATATTAAGAATACAATAAATTACAACTTTCATAACTTTATAAAAATAAATAAATATATGTAAATTATCTGTCAAACTTTGATTAAGCTGTCCCAAAAAAAGTCAAGAATGAGCTCTTTACCAGGAGCAAAAGGAGTAGTAGAAACAAATTTTCTCAGATTTGAATTTAGATTAATTCATCTATTTCTTTATATTACGATGAGGTGAGGAAGATTTTAATGTGAAGGTGATCTAGCATAAACCATCACGTATATTGTGACTCGCGTGTAAAGATATCACAAAGCATTACCTAAGTCAATCATTTTCTAATATTTCTCTAGTATCGAACTGTAAAAATAATTTAAATGCACCAATGTATTTGAAAAAAATTCATGATTTTGAGTTTCAAATGCAAAGCATGTTGATGCAGTCTTTACAAGTACTTGGCAAGCAGTTGTTAATACTTCCTTCGTTCAAAACAAAGAGTCTACTTTTAATTTTTTTGGATCAACTTAGTTAAAGTTTGACCGATAATTTACATAAATTGAGTTGTTTTTACAAAATTATGAAAGTTATAATTCATAGTATTCTTAAGGTAATTTTTAATTAATGAAATTTTATTTCCAAAAACATAAGTAAAGTATGTAAACTTTTGATTTGATTTACTCACATATTGACTTCTAAAAAAAGAAAACAGACTCTTTGTCTGGAATGAAGGAAGTATATTATAACTTATCTTATCGACATATAGTTGAAAGAGTATTTGTACACCTCACACGGCCTATATATTTGGTAATTATCTTCTAGGTGCTCATACACTTACTCATAAATAGTTGGGTAAGTATCATTTTCAACTATATCTTAACTAAGTATAAACATCATCATTCGGGGAAAAAATGGTGGTACAAGTAACTATCCAGAGTTTCACTCATATTATTATTATTATTTTTATTGGTAAAACTAACTTTTATTAAATAGATACATGATGATCAACATGAAATTTTTTGGCTCCCCAATCACTTCTTAATTAATCATGAGTCTTATTTATTTATTTTCGTGGTTAATTAGAACACGCATCAATGTATTAACATATTTTTTTAGCTTTTCTAAAAGAGAAAAACAAAACAAAACAAAACCAAGGGATTTACACACATAAAACTTATTTTACCAATACTAGTAATCTTAAACTCTCAAATTACCAATAGTTAAGGACAATATACAACTTTTTGCGCATGACTTATGCTAGCTGACCGATTAATAAATCATAATGTGACGGGGACTTAATTTATACTCCCTCCGTCCCCAAATTATTATCCTATTTGACTTTTTTTGGTCAAATAGGATATTTTTTAAACGCAAATTTGACGTATATTTTTATACTTTTTTCAAAATTATAAAACAAATGTTTTATAATTTTGGAAAAGGTGCAAAAATATACGTCAAATTTGCATTTAAAAAATATCCTGTTTGACCCAAAAAAGTCAAACAGGACAATAATTTGAGAACTGAGGGAGTATATTTTTTCAATTAATTTAGTTCTACTCTTTCCGTTTTTAAATTATTATTTTATTTAATATAACACATAAATTAAAAAAAAATTGACTTGATTATTAATATTGGTATAATGTGTAGTATTTTTTATTGCTCATCTGTATGTGACTCATAACTAAAATAAAAAAAAATAGAATAAATTAATAAAAGTATTGTCCTAAAATTTTTTTAAATAAAATAATTATTTTAAAACGGACAAAAAAAAATAAGATAATAATTTATGGATCAGGTAGAGGATATTACAAGCGTTACTAGACAGATTAGTTGAGATTTGGTTCAAAGTTTTTGGCAATAAAATAAAGGCAAAACACATAATCGGGCCACTGTACTTTGAGGAAGGTTATAATTTGGCCACTGATCGTTTGAAAATGTTATTTGGGTCACTGTACTTTAATTATCTTGCAAGCGAGCCCTCCAGTACGTTAATTTTAAATGAAATTTCTATTTTACCCATGTCTTCATCAAGGGAGATGAGGACGAAGACATGAGTAAAATATGAATTTTATTTAAAATTAACGTGCTGGTGGAGTCACTTGCAAGATAACTGAAGTACAATGACCCAAATAATATTTTAAAATAATCAATGACTAAATTACAACTTTCTCTAAAATACAGTGGCCCAATTGAGTATTTTGCATAAAATAAATAAATGATAAGTTTATTGCTGACATATACATTAATCGGTTGAGATTTGGTCTACTTTTCATGACGTGATCATCCAGATACTTAAACAATTGGCTAGAAATTTTCCAGAAATAGTAAAGCATTACCTCTAAGTTCAAACAACTGTATTTTTTAAAATTATTAATTAAATGGTGGGTAATAAATTATTCAAAGAAAATATAATTCAAACGAATAGGGCATATTATATGATGTGAGTCATTGATGACTCTAGCAAGTGTTGACCAAGAAAATATTTAACGAAAATCTTAATGTAGGTATAGCTTATACTCCCTCCACCTTTAAAAAGAAACTTGTTTTATAAAATGATAATGACCTTACAAGTCTCTTGAGTATAATCGATTTCATCATTAGTCACTCAAAAAAATTCAAGCAGTTTGTGTCTTTACCACTTCAAATTTACACGTTGAAAGTCCATTTGATGAATATCGTTAGTGATTTTTCGTTAAATTGCTCATGTGTCTCCCACGTACATTTGAGTAAGTGCAAAATTAAAATTTTACTTGTCATTTTCTTTTCATTCTTCAAAATTGAAATTGTTGGGGTTTGAATGGAAGGAAATGTTGACATTGAATTCTGGAATTTTGATACACCCTTCTTATGTTTCTCCCTCTGTGCTAACGCGTGCTCAAATTTGAGAAGTGCTCCTGAAAACATAGAGGGCTTGAATTCGAATCCAGTAGAATGAAGAGAAGCGAGCCTTCACAGAATCACATGTTGCGATGTTAGTTTGTAAGATTTTTCCATTTGTTCAACATTTCTCAGTCCAAGCTTAGTGAAGTTAGCAAAAACCAACGCTCTGTTCTTCGGATCTACAACTATCCCGCAAACGTCTTGACACACGTGCCCCCCAGGTAAATTCGCCTACCCGAGACGAGTTCGGCGGTAGCTGTGTCGTCGTCAGAGCTCCGGTCACCGGCCGGGCGTCTGTCGAAATTTTGTAAAATTTCTTAGTTTGTCGGACTCGATTTCTTAGTTTGCCAGCAAATCAAGATTTGCCGAGAATCAAATAAATTCACTCTCACGCACAATCAAAATTGCGTTAACATTAACTTGGATAAGCTAATAAACAAACACACACATATATTTGGAGAAAGACCTTGGAGATGGGAGAAGAGGGCAATTTGATCGCAGGAGGAATCTTGCTTTCTCAGGACTGATAGAAGCGACCATGGTTACTGAGGCAGCGATTGAGATTGCTGTACGGAGAGGGTTGTGGAGGTTGCGGTGGTTAGATGTAGGGATGTGTGAAGATCGACAGTGGAAGAGGACGGGAGCAGGGTTTAATATGGAGCGAGAAACATGGAGCCGGAGGGCAGGGAAATTGCGTGACGAGGACAAAGAAGAAGCAGTAAAGGTTGAAGAAAAGAGAACTATTGATCCCGCCCCTTTCATTTCATCACTGAGAGAGCTTCTATATTTCAGTTTCAATTGGGTCAATTTTCTAGCTTCAAGTGGAAATAACATTTCCTTCCATTCAAACCCCAAGAATTTCAATTTTGAAGATGGTGATGAGTGAAATTCAAATTTTGTCCGTATTTAAATGCACGTAGGAGGCACATGGGTCACTTAACGGCAAATTACTAATGACATCCATCAAAAGAACTTTTGGCGTGAAAATTTGAAGTGGTAGGAACGAAAACTGCACAAAATTTTGTTGAGGGACTAATAGTAAAATCGGCCATAGTCGAGACATTTGTAAAGTCATTATCTATTTTATAAATATAAAGGTGTTGTGTGTTTTCGTTAACGCCTATGCGAGAACGGGCATCATGAATAAAGTAAGAATCAAATCAAAAGATAATATTGTAAAATGAGTATTTAAAAAAGAAAGATTAAAATGTCACAATTTATATATTTATTTTTTTAAATTGCCGAAAAATAAAAGATAAACTCTTTAGGAATGGAAGGATTAATATATATTAGAGAAAGACAAAACACACAATCGGGCCACTGTACTTTGCGGGAGGTTGCAATTCGGCCACTGATTATTTAAAAATGTTATTTAAGCCACTGTACTTCAGTTATGATGCAATTGAACCCATTTTCTAACGAACGTTAGACCAACACATTAAACTAATGTAAAATACCAATTTTACACATATCTTTATCCTCGTCTTCTCTAAACAATCTCATACCCACCTTCCCCGATCACATTCTCAGCGGCAAACCCATTAGTAGCCACCTCCAGCTCCTTATATGTGTACCAATAGATTATTGAAAACACCAACATCACATATTTCAGTAAATGAAGAATCCAGTAAAAAAAATAAAAATAAAAATAAAGAAACCCAATTGGCAAAAGCCTTTCCACAACAAATGCATAAATATGCATACAACAGAGAGAAATGTGTATGGCTGTGTGGAAGAGAGAGATTGGAAGGAAGAGTTTCTGGCAGGAAGTGGTCGGGAAGATCTCGACATATAAGGGAAAGTTTCCTCCGGCTCCCTAAAAGAGTAAATGAGTAACCCATTTCTCTTTCCTCTTGTCTTTCTCTCTCACTCTCCTCTGTCTTTCTCTCTCCCTTTCTCTCTTCTCTTGTCTCCCTCCCTCCAGCTCCCTAAAAGATAATTTAAGTTTGTCAGATTTGTTGAAATCTCAAAGTTTCGTTTATTTTCTTACTCACGTCGGCACCTCGACCTCCGCCCAAGCAACTCCCTCAGTTCGTCTTCGTCGAGGGCAACCCCTTTCTCCGCTCATCTTCGATCATCTCCATCATCTCCGGCGAGCCGAGCCACTGTAACAACGCCCATCTCTTTATCACGCAAACAATGAAGATCTATACCGAAACATAGATCGGCGCACGATCTAATAGAATCTGGAAAAAAATGTTTTAAGCCCAGAAATGGGGGAGCCTAGATCTAAGAAAAATGGTGATGGAAATGGCTGTGGTAATGGATATGAAATGGTGGGGAGAGAGAGGGGGAAGCTATGCCTTGTATCAACATTTAGTCTTCTCCCGAAACATTTTCTTAAGCGATCTGGACAGAAACGAAGAAAACTAGCACCATTCGTATTTTAAAAGGGACTGGTCAAGTGCTTGGGCTTTCATAATGGTTGGGCTAACAGAAATGATAATGGGAAATGGTAGCATGAAATTAAATCAATAAAGAAAGAAAGATGTTCTTTTGTTGAAAATAATCTCATAAAATTGATGAATTTGGCGAAGGAAGTAGGTTAAGGTTAGGCTTATAGGGTTTGTTTTTCTTTATTAGAGAAGATGAAGACAAGGGTAAAATATGTGTTTTACTAAAAGTTAACGTTTTGGTCTAACGTCCGTCAGAAAATGGGCTCGATTGC